>CM057337.1:533463321-534680502 GCA_030015575.1 Agapanthus africanus | reverse complement strand
GAAATATACCCATCACTTTGAAGATACACGTAGCTAGATTTTTAAATTCCGGGACCGAATTTCTTTAAGGGGGAAGATTGTAACGCTTTGAAATTCATTTAGGTTAATTTCGCTTTAGTTAGCTTTGATGCGTGTTTTAATGAATCCCGTTAACTAACTTTTTCCACATAAAATGGAATAAATCAATATTATTGGTGAAAAGTAGGTAATTATATTTATAATTGTGTTTTATTAATTATTAAATACTTTAGTGTTCACTTAATTAGGATGAGATTTCTTAATTATTTTCCTAAGCAAAAATTAGTGTAGCATGCACATTTTCACCTTAGGCCAAGTTTTCAACATGTCTACCATTTTCTTTCTCCCTCTTTGTCCCATTTTCTTTTTTAGTAACCCAAAACTAAAACTAAAAGTAATAAAGAAAATAGAAATAAGAAAAGAATTGATAAAGAGGCATGGTGGGATATTATATTGAGACATGGGCTTTTAACTTCTTTGCACACACTCTCTCTCCCTCCAACACTTGCAGCAGCAGCAGCAGCAACAAAGCCCTACCCTTTCCCTCTTCTTCTTCTTCTTCTTCTCATTCTTGCATCCAAGCACATCTCCATATCAAAATTCCATCTTTTCTTCACTAAACCCTTGCTAAACACCCCAAAACCCTTCTTTTTTGGATCTTGATGCAAGTTCAGCAAGATTGATCCCTCCTAGTACTAAGTTGAGGTATAAAGCCTACCCTATTTACCTCTATGCTAAACTTGTTGTGCAGTTAGCTTAAATTAGTGTTTTAGTGGGTTTATGTGCTAATATTGTGGTTTAAGTAGAGATTAAGTCAAATCAGGGTTTTTATGGCTTGGTTAGCTTAACTAAGTGTTGTTAGTGTCTTTTAATCCTAGAAATTGTTTCAGGTTACACTAAAACACCATAATGTACTAATTTAGTGTTAAATTAGCGTTTTTATTAAGATTAGTGCTCTTTTGTGATCTGCTTTCAACCCGGTTGCTTCAGGCAAAAGTTGCAATTACTGGAGCATGTACACTACACTTAGACCACACACACAAAGCACGGGACCCCCATTCTTCTTCTGGGCCGCAAATTAATGGGTTCTGGCCGCAATTTGTGGCCAGATGTGGGAGCTGGGTGTCCGGGTTGTGTGAGTTGGTGTCTGCTACATATTTAATACCTTTGGAATATGCAACTTAACCTGTTTTCAATTTAATCAAAATCTAGAACAAAATAACGTATTTCCAATACTTTTGAGCTTGCATGACACGTGTGTTATGTGAGTGGGTTTAGTGTTTGCTGCGTGTCGTAGTGTGTCGGGTAGTTTCGGATGCGTATTCATACGTTTTAGTGTATCGGATACACACGCGTTTAGTTCGCGACGCGAGTTTCTCATTTGGTTTTGATATCGCGTTTTTGCAGGATTTTAGCTTATGCGTATTCTTTGTGTAAATTCTAGGTTCGCAGGCGGGTACATCGGACGCCGCAAGGAAGGGGAAGCAAGTAGTCGTTTACACTTAGCACGAGACCACGAAGAGTAGATTTAACATCTACGGGGAAATCGCCCGTATGGCGTTAAGCATCAGGGCTTCATAGGATATTGTAGTCGCATATGTATATTTATATATATATTGCTTGTGCATATGTATTATTGTTGCGTACCCATATTATGTTGCATATAGAAACAGTAGTTATGTAACACCACACAGTCACTAACGGTTCAAGCTGCACGAGCACTATTTGTTTGATACACCCACACCGTTAGTGATTGCCATGACACTCGCACTATAGGATTACTACGAACCAGGCATCATTTTGATTACCGCAGCATTGATGATTAGACATGATTCTGTTGCATATTGGCACATATACATACTGTACACTCATGTTTGCGTATATACCAGTTGTACATTCATGCTTGCGTATATATATTTTTGTGCATCCATACCTACATACATACATACTCTTGCATATACATAGATGATGCCGACTTTGATTTGAAAGATTGGGACCGCATGAAATGTTTTCAACTAGACCCTTCTTAAAAAGCTGTTTTTCGCCTTTTACTCATAGAACGATTTTATGCGGCATACGACACATTGCATGGATTTACGCATTGAGTTTTGGATTCATGCGATTTGAGAACCGTGGTATTATTTTAAGAAAATATGCACTGTTTTGAAAACCCGGTTTCTCTTGATATGATATTTCAGTGCGTTCACCATGTGTTTTCTTGGTTCTGAGACGTGTGACATGTGAAGCCGAATCGAGAAGCTGGATGAGGCCGGTTGCGGGTACATGGTGGACCCGGTATGGTACTCCAGGGCGAGAATGGATCTGTCGTGCAGTAAGCGAAGAGCATGGCAGAGGGACTACTACATACCAGTGATTGGTTGGACCTGGCGGTCATCCGGAGGATACTGACCAGAGTCGAGAGATGGATACGGGACGACCCGTACTGCCGGGGCCGAGGGCCGATTCCGCAGACGGAGCCTGTGGGCCGATAAGGACTGACGGAGCCCGATATATATGGATTTGCGTGTCGATACTGGACATAAGTATTTCATGATGTTTTCTGGTGCCGATATTGGGCACGCCGCTTCTGTGAGGTTTATAGGATTAAGGGCCAGATAGAGTGACGGCGCCTCAGTTATTGGGATTTTGGAGTGTTTTTGGTATACACCGGGGTTTTTCACGATGATGATTCGTGTAGACCATATTTTATCCCATGCTCAGTATTTATTGTTATGCATCGCATCATGTTGTTGTACTACCTGATAGAGTACTTTTGCATGATTATAGCATACCCTGCTCATCATTTAGATGCTATCTGATTGCTCATGATAGAGTATCGCGGTACGTGCGTACTTGAGATTAACTTTATATGTTATATACTATTCACGAGTTGGCAACTCACCCCCATTGTGCCACAGTGTTTGCAGGTCGACCCTCAGAGTAGTTGCAGCAGGGCTATTTCTATCTTTTTGGTTACGGATACCACTGCAGTTGGCGCGTGAGCTATTTTGCTGATCGGTGGGTTTGTGGTATCCAGTTATTTTCCATTTGTACACTCTATTGTATCTAGTACTCTCCATCTACTATTTCATGTATTGACTTAGAGACCAGTTGTGAGGACGACGTTGTATATTATTTTTTACTCTAGTGTCGAGCTCGTGTGAGCCGACTTTATTTATGCAGTTTTATCATTCATGAGGTTTTTCACTTATATTGCTCATTTCTTCGCTACGGCCTCGTATATTATTCTTGTGGTGATTGTTTCTGCCGTTGGGCATGATTGCTCCCGTTTGGGGATGTTATATTCTTGTTATCAGTCATTTTACTTATATCATGTTTTGTACCCGTTTTCGGGCTAGTTTTTACAAAGGAGGTGCTGCCGAAATTTTTAAGAAAATAACTTAAACTTTAAAGATTTTTACTCAATTACTCAGGGTTTTCTAAATGTTTTAAACTAATGTTTTTCTTCACTCACTATTTTAATGGTTTTGATTTCTGGGTTTCGGCTTACTTGATCGCGTTGCGCCTGTAGACGTTACGTGGTTAAGTACCGGTCACGGGTCGAACATTAGGTCGTGACATATTTCAGGGACTGTGTTTATACCTGCTGCACAGGAAGCTATTTCTGTCGTTACCAAGATTATTTCCGTGTCCTTATAGGAGTTTTGAGGCCGAGGCCTCCAGTTTGTTTTCACCGGTGCGAATGCAATGGAGGATATGTAGACAACCTTCGACAGGATGGATGGAATTGTCATTCACAGAGATTTTTTGACATGGTATGGGTCGAGTTTGCAAGTTTTCGTTTAGAGGTCTTGTTCAGAAGTAGTGCGAGTCAGTTGACAAAGGCCGAGCTGCAGATCCACTTCCTATGATCTGGGATGAGTTCAAAGCGGTAATTCTTGCTCGTTTTCTTCCGGACAACGTTCGAGATGTCCGAGCTCGTGGTTTCAATCCGTTGCGTAATACTTCAAGGATGATTGTGTCTGAGTACGACATTCAGATTTCTTTGTGGTTTGATAGACAACCTTACTGTTAGAGGAGCGAATTTTTGAGATTTCGGTTGTTTTTTTATCAAAGCGGATTTGTTGTAGTATGCCAGCTCAGAGGCGGTTAGACAGATGCCGTTGCGACAGGCTAATCTTTTGGTCGCCCGATTTGTTTTCATTCGTGTTTGTTGTTCGTATCGGAGATAGGGACTCTTATGTAAATTTGATTTTTTCCCGTTTTGATTTCTTCGCTTCGCGCTACTCCATTCTTGAGGAAAGGATGTCAGGGATTCGTAGCGTATGTTTGTGATGTTAGAGCCGCAGAGGTCCCATTGAACCAGGTCCCAATTGTGAGAAAGTTTCCACATGTCTTCTAGACAAGTTGTTTGGTTTGTCTCTAGAGCACGATATTGAGTTCTACTTAACTTGATTTCCGACGAAGCATAAAGAACTGAAGGAATAGTTGCAAGATTGTTGGATAAAGGGCTTATTCGTCCGAGTGCGTCACCTTGGGGAGCTCCTGTTCTGGTCGTCAAGAAGAAAGATGGCAGTTGTATTTGTGCATCGATTTTTGTTTGTTGAATTGGGTTACTGTGCGGGAAATTTTTTGAAGATTGACTTTCGATCATACTACTACAAGTTGTGGGTTCGAGAAGATGATATTCCGAAGATTTCTTTTCACACAAGTTGCGGGCGTTATGAGTTTGGTGATGTCGTTCGAGCTCACCAATGCCCCAGCAGCGTTTATGGATTTGATGAACCGAATGTCCATGCCGTTCTTGATCAGTTTATCATCATGTTCATGGAGGACGTCTTAGTGCACTTTTGGAGCCTGGGCAGTGATTGAGGAATTCTTTGCAGACTTTGAGGGAGCGCCGACTATTTGGTAAATTATCCAAGTGTGTTTTTTGGATGAATGGTGTTCACTTTTGGGTCACGTAGTTGCAAGAGATGGTATAAGTATGGAACCGAAGAAGATCGAGGACGTTCAGCACTGGCCCAGACCTGTATTAGTGACGGGGGTTAGCAGCATTTTGGATTTTGGGCGAATACTAATGATATTTCGTACAGGATTTTTCGCATATAGCTGCAATGTTGACCGGGTGACCCGGAAGGGAGTTTCTTTTCGTTGGAATAAGGCATGCAAGAAGAGCTGTTAGCAGTTAAAGATTCGTTTGTTTCGGCGCTAGTATTGTCTTGCCTTCAGGATCAAGCGGTGTTGTTGATTTGGCAATGCTTCTCGGCAGTTGAAGAAGCGTGAGTAAAACTATTTCATGCATGATTTGGAGATGGCCGCAGTGATTATTACACTTAGATTTGGAGACGAGTCGTGCGAGATATTCATGGACCACAAGAGTTTAAGGTATATTTTCTTCAAAAGAGAGATCTGAATTTTGAGATAACACGGTTGAATGGAGCTAGTGAAAGATTATGACTGTGAGATTCTCTATTGTCCGGGCAAGGCGAATGCTGTGGAAGATGTTTTGAGTCGGAGTCCTGGAGATAGCTTTTGTTGTTGGAGTACGGTTCAGAGACAGTCGACGGCAGAGTAGCAGATTCTTCATGACAGCTGGCCCTGTTGGAGAGTTCTGGCTTCAACATTATTTTCCAGTTTTCCAGAATCTGGGTTTTAGTGTTTCAGGTGTTGCTTGTTTGTGCTAAGTTTGAAGGTGGTGTAATCTTACAATATAGGCAAGTAGGAGTGTTTCATATTCGTAGTTTCAGCATTGTTTTGGGTATTCGCATGTTGGCCAGGCGAAGTTAAAAAGTTCGAACGAATGTCAAAACCCATTTTTCCAAGTTTAAGGTATCCGAAAAATCATGCAAGTAATTCTGTGGACCATTTAGAAGAATGAAACCCTAACTCGACATAATGACCATAGGACTGTTGTCGAACCTTAGGGTTTGCGGCGGTTTCGCGGGGCCATTAGTGAGGCTTAGGTCTGCTCTTCTACGGCTGGTCCGTAGGTCCTATGGCATGTACTGGATATCATTAAACTGTACTCAAGTGTTGATCTTTTGGGGGAAATTGTAGGACATTGATGAATCGATCGAAAAGTTTAACGTCGTCTGAATATCATGTGAAGGGATGAAGAGTGATGTCATAGATTTAGTTTCAGGATGCGGACTTGTCAGCAAGTCAAGGCTGAGCATCAGGGGTTAGCAGGAGAATTACAACCTTTGCGCATTCTGGAGTGGAAATGGGAGAAAATTTCTTTGGAATTTATGGTGGGTCTACCTAGGATCGGTTGAGAGTATGACATTATTTGAGTAATCGTAGACCGATTTGTTGGAGATAGTGCCCTCAGAGTCAATTATTGGATCACAGGCACGTGATTGCAATGATTGAGGGAGGACCTATCCCGGTAGGACAGTCTTACTCGAGATGATAGTATGCTATCTGGTTTACCTTTATCATCGTGTACTGCTTTAGGCGACCTGACATGTCGCTATTGCACGTTGATAGAGCCCCTAGGATTCTTGCTTGACTACCAGCAGTATTGTTGGAGATAGTGCCCTCAGAGTCAATTATTAGGTCACAGGTACGTGATTGTAATGATTGAGGGAGGACCTATCCCGGTAGGACAGTCTTACTCGAGATGATAGTATGCTATCTGGTTTACCTTTATCATCGTGTACTGCTTTAGGTGACATGACACGTCGCTATTACACGTTGATAGAGCCCCTAGGATTCTTGCTTGACCACCAGCAGTATGAGGGCGATCATATAAGTGGGAGCTGGGGGTCTACAAGCATATCCTTAAATGGTCCCTAGTCGTGGGAGTTTCGAGACCGGGCATCGATACTCCATTAGTAGACTAGTGTATACAGTCGAGACCCCGACGAGGGGCGGTGGCTGGTCTCACAAGCCACTGGTGTCAGTTGGATCACCTAAGATGTATACAGGTGCTCGTTGGGTTATGAGTACACCGGACAGGACTCGCCGGGAACATGCTAGTTGGTCATATACCAGACGTCAGATAGCAGTTCCCTGGTGACATGTGTGCAGGTTAGTTCATCGACCTGGGGATCGTCATTTGTCTCGTGTGAGTTCCCACTGTACTTTGATTACTACCCTACCACGGCTCAAAGGAGTCGTGCAAACAGGTTTTAGTTGGGTACAGTCCCGAGCCACATGGAGGCAGTGAGCGTATCTTCAGGGGTTCGTCTCTCCCGGTATTGGGGGTGAGGTCGTGCTGTGTCTAGGAGAGCCATTACACAAAGTCCTTGGCCAAGGCAAGGAGATTTACTGGTAGGTATTCCAGTAGTATCTCAGGGTGTTCTGGGCTACACTCCGACACGACTTGTACCGCTTTTGGGGGTCTGACTTTTACCAACCCCCTAGGCCCGCCATGCGATACTCATAGACGAACGGACCGGACTGCACGGATATTGTCACTGACAGGCTCAGTAGGGTGTCAGGATGAGTTCGCTCATCGACGTCCCTTTTAGTCAATAGCTGGTGGCTCGTTACGTATTGGCTTATACCTCTGACGGGCTAGTGGTTAAATCCACAGCCATTGTATTGACGAGTCTTTAGAGTCTACCACACTTTCAGTTACTCAGTTTTCGGGCGAAACGCTGTAGAGGCCGTATGGAGATATGGCAGGGTCCGATCAGATACGTGCGGTATTGCACGGATCAGGATCGGACAGTTTTGTACTAGTGGCCGTATGGATTTATATGGCAGGGTTCGATCAGATACGTGCGGTATTGCACGGATCAGGATCGAACGGATATTACTAGCCGGCTTTGGTTTAAGCCGGTCCTAGTTTAGTACAGTGTAGATTTTGTCTCTTTGCATTTGTATCCGGACGGAATACAGATGCGGGTGTGTATGCACAGTGTCGGGGTTTTCCTGTAATTTATTACGGGACCAGTTTTCTGGAGTTGCCAGTTTGCATTCCGTTCCGGCCGGTTTTCCTTTGTTCTTTCCCGGCCGGACTTTTCCGATGGAGGGGGTTATTTGCAATTGTGCAAATAATCTTTGTGGAGGGGGTTTCTTTGCATATTGTTATGATATGATAGCTTTCATTATCTTTTCACCATGCTTTTGCATTTATTGTGATAAAGTGTGAGTATGGTGTGATTGGAAATGAAGCATGGTGTATGCTTTCTTGTCCCTTGATGTGGTCACCACTTGTGTTCTACTACCATCACCTCCCTCATATGATTTAGTTTGGTATTTCCTCCACCATTTTCATGAAGAGACTTGGCCGGCCACAACTTGAGGAAGAGAGAAAAATGAGAGATTCATTTTGGTGCTTCATTTTGTTCATCTCATTTCCTTGAAAAATGATAGCATCTTTTGCCTCAAAAGTTTCATTCTTCCCTCCATCTAAAGGCAACTCCAAAACCCCAAAGAGACAAAGCACTACACTTCCTACAGCACATCTTGAGCATGTCGAGTTGCCGGCTTCATGCTCGAGTTGCCTCGGTATTGAGGCGGGAGCCCGTAAAAGACGCAGGCGATGTGGTGCCCTTTCCGACGAGGAGGAGACGGACGGAGATCCCGCGAGGAGATCGGAGAGGAGATGAAGACCGGAGGACTTGGATCGTCGGTATACATCTCTCTTCCCTTTCTTATAGTAGCGTAGACTTGTTAATGGTTACGATCCGGAGTTTAGTGCGCGGTGGTGCCGGTTTGCAAAGTCCGCAAAAATTTAAGTTTATCACCGTTTCCGCATTCCGGCGTCGGATTGACGGCCGGGGCGCCGCCGTGCACTTACAGTGGTATCAGAGCCTCGCCATTAACTTAGTCTAGCTTGGTGTAATGTGTTTTTCTGTTTCGATCGATCGAATGTTCCAAAACTGCATTTTAGTTCGAATCAGTTTCTGTTGAAAATTTTTGGTCTCGAAAAATTTTTCTGGTTGTAAAATATTGATGTACTGAGAAATCTAAGGGTTCTGTAAAAATTTGACGATGTAACTCCACATTTGGAGCGCGGATCCGCCGCGAAACCCCACCTCGCGCGGCCCTTCCGCCGCGCACTATTCACATCACATCACCAAATTTTTTCAGAGGCCTTATGGGCTTAAAATATGGGTTTTGGAATATTAAAATTGGGCCCAGGGTTTCTGTGAGTGCTACAGTTTTGTTTGAGGGCCCACTTGTTAATTTTTGATCGATCGGATATTTCAAACACATTATTTCACAGTATTTACTTTATATCTGCGACCGTGAATGTCACTCGATCGGTAAATCCGGTCTAACTGCTATAGCCCGGTTAGACGGATTTGCGAACGTGACTTTCACGTTGATGTTCTATGTATTTGCTGTGATGTTGCGGATCGGTCGTGGGGGATAGCCTGGATGCAATGCTAGTACTGTGTTGTCGTATTATGTACATTTGATATTGCGGGGCGAGCGTCCGACATGTGGACTGCCGTCACTGCCTGATTGTATTATTATTTTGGGGCACGACCTGGTTGCGGTCGATGTACCCGGTGTATGTATATTTTACTTTCTGTACTAGGATTGCCCCGCGGAGGGGTGCACGGATAGCCGGGTTCTGGAGGGCAACAAGCCCGCATCTCATGGCATTGAGACGGAGGGGGCTTCACTCTAGGATTGGCGGGCTATTCGCCGCACTCGTAGGGGGTACAGGTTGACCCAGGAGGGGTGCCCAAGTTGCCGGATTCCGTGAAGTGCTGGGTGGTCCATTCACGGCGCTGAAAGGGGCTGCCTCGCTTCAGGTTTTGGCGGGTGACTTGCCGCGCCCGTAGGGGTCTAGGATTTCATTGCACAGGCTATCCACACGACCAGGGGAACGTCGGGTTTTCAGCGGCTCTGTGAAACCCGGGGATCCCAGATATCTGTATTGTTTCTGTGATGCTGTTCATTATCTGTGTTGTTGCATTTCTTTCACGCCTTGAGCGAAATATAATATATTGGTATATATATTAGTAGATGTTGTATATGTTTTGCATCCGCGCTAGTCCAGTCCCCGCTCTGTCGTTAGTAAGCTAACCTAACGGGTAATGACGGGACCCAGTGGCGAATGCGGATGGCATATACGTACATCAGTATATTTTCGTTCTTTTTGGTGTGATCAATTGATGGGACTGCATTGATTCGGATCAATGCAAAGTTAAAAACAAACCTAATCTGATGTTGTTGGAACACTTTTTCAATAAAAGCTGTTATTGCAAGGACGTTCACTTTTGTTTTGCATCGCGGTATTCATTTTGAATATCCTGCTCCTCAGTCGACGAGGCAAGGGCCGAGATCCCTTCACCGGGAGTGACCCCTTGGACAAAAGTTTGCGTCAGGGCATTAACTTCACTATAGCCGATTACTTCTGCTTTGCATCGTGGTATTCATTTGGAATATCCTGCACCCCATTCTACGGGGAAAGAGCCGAGATCCCTTCACCGGGAGTGACCTCTTTAGCAACGGTTTTCGTCACTATATTTTTAAAAGCTATCCGTTCCTTCAACGATATCAAGTTCATTACGTTAAAGGTTTTCGCCAGAAACCATTCGTAGCCCTCCGTCGTTTCAGACGGGTAGCACGTAGTATTCATGCTATGTTTGTTGACCTTCGTCAAGGCATAGTGTATGGTAGCTGCTTGTTACCTTTCTGCTGCATAGATAGATGCGTTGGTTTGGGACAGTCGTACAGCCTTGTTGACCTTCGTCAAGGGCTTGTACGGGTGGGTTCAAATTAACCTGGATAATGACGGGTGGAACTTGACATGTGACTTATGATTTGTTGACCTTCGTCAAGGTCATAAGAGCATGGGGCAGAAATCACATCGGGAGTTTCAAAAGTACTGAAACTTGCCAGATATGCGCATACCTTCTGGAGTGTGATACCGTGAGCGGATTCCGTCACGTTGTCATGCGATGAGAGTTGGATCCCGATTCCCACTGATGAGTTAGTTTACTCCTCGGGTGACCCCGACTAATTCTTCTTTTAGGTTTGGAGGAGAATTTGAGGTACAGTGGGAGGATTCCAGATTAGATAAATTGGTAACCATTCTGATCTAGGTTAGAGTGCACGCTGAGTGTTTCTTTTCTCTCTCTCTCTCTGGCAGCGACCATTGACCCGACCCTAGACTATGACTCAGAGACCAAGTTGACCGAACCTTCTTAACACTGGTTTTTGGATTGTCAGAGTTGCAGACCTCATTGCCACTCCTACTTTTACCCTTTTCTCCAGGACACCCCGTATTACTACGAACGTCCACTTCCATTGGACAAAACCATCGTATGGTTAGATACGAACTCGAAGGGATTCGAGGATGGTTTCCGGTTCTGGAGAAAACGGATAGGATTATTCAGTTGTCTTTTCCTTTTACCCTCTCTCAGGTTACGAGTACTCCTTGGTTTAGGGGTAGTACACCTATTATGCAAATTGGATTGTCTTCTTCCAAACCTTAGGCTGGTGCCGACCGGTAGGGAATGAAGAAAACCAATTAGCATAACGATGGTGTGCAGAAGGTATTAAGTTCAGACAAAGCAAGGGATTAGTAAGAGGGCAAAGTAAATTGCAACAGATATTCACGACCAAACCAAATTTTTCGTTACCACTCCCACATCACCTTTGTATTTCTCCAGGACACTCCGTATCACTACGAAGATCCACAGTTTATTTGGATACTCCATCGTATGGTTATATACGAACTCGAATGGAACTTGTTCCAGTTCGGGGATGGATCCTGGTTCAGGAGAAATAGGAATAAAGTACATTCAGGTGTCTTTTATCTTCACCTTCTCTCGCGTTGCGAGTGCTCCTAGGATTAGGACAGTACACCCTTTATGCTTATTGGATAGTCTTCTTCCAAACCATAGGCTGGAGCCGAACGGTAGGGAAGGAAGAAAACCAATTGGCCTAAAGGGGTGTGCAGAAGGTAATGACTAAAGACATATGAAGGGATTTGGAGAGGTGGCAAAGAATTATACGGTTACAGTCGTGAATCTGGAAGAGGCATTACTAGGAATACCAGATTACCCCATCGGAACATTTCAATGTTTCAGTTTCACTGTGTAATGTTAAAGGAAAACTGATTTCCCGATTAGATACTTACTCCAGGGTATGTATTTACCAGGTACGATTCTCACATCTGTATGGTTTTACAGATGATGAGTGGGAGTAGGTTATTGGGAATTGGGTGATTATCCTCATAATATCGGGATTCGTTGTAATCGGTGATATTTGAGGAAATCACCTGGCCTGTTTGCCGGTCGGCAAATATTTGGTTTTGAATATCCGCTGTTATGCACCAATTTCAAATTGATATATCTGTACGTCTATTTTCATAGAGTGAGATATACCTTTCTGAAATTATGTCTACGACATTTACATATATCAGTGGATGGTTAGGTAAGGAGCATTAAACAGCGGTGTAATTCTTCTTAACTATAAGTACAGTTTTCAACCTACGGCACACAGTGAATGAGTTATCAGACTCAAGGGACTTATACAGAGTATTGTATGTTGTCCAGGGTCCATCAGGACAGAGGGGTTGGTCCTCGTACTATATTCGGTTTACTTATGACTTCTCTAGTTTTTAGACAGGTGTTTCGTGGAAACACAGGGTCCGAATTTGGAGAAGTTATTGGTATTTGAATAGAGTAGAGAACCAGGTATAGCAAGTATCGGGATTCTTCAAAGAGATCGAAGATGTAGATACTTGTGTATGGTATTCAGTTGATAGTAATGATTAAGAGATCTTGCTTCTCTTTCAGGTTACTCATAATTGGAAATATTCCTAAGTTGAGTAACGCTGATCGGCCTCCTTCCATTTAGTTGACATGCGCTGGGGACAGCTGCATGATTTGAATCTGGTTCAATTATATCAGTGCCTCTGTTTCTATATTGGATATAGAACAGTTCATATCTTAACGATGTTAAGGTACGGGGAGTTGTCCGGTTCATGATTAAAACCAGACACTGGACAATTCAAGGCACGTTTCTGTAATGGCTGTTTATGGGTTGACCCAGGCTATGACGAGGGTTGACTTTCTACCATCTGGATGAACAATAGCAATATTGTTCTAGACTCGCCACAGTTTTATTAAAAATGGATTTTTTCAGAAAACAGTAGTGGGAGTATGGTAGAACTGGAAGTAATTCCAGAACCACAAACGATTACTGAAGATTTGATAAGGAACCTAAAGATTCAATCTGGATTGACATTCCATTGGCCACTCCGCAGATAAGGTGGGTAACTTCAGACACCGAGAGGTACTACGGTAGCCTCAAGGACGGTGACAGGGAAGTTCTTGTTTACCCACAATTGCCATTGCTGTTGTTCCAGGTTACGAGACCCGGCAGGAGGATGAGTATAGCGTCGTTCTAAACCAGTTTTAGAAGTGTACGTCTATATGACTCTGCCAGAGGGTTGTCGTAGTCAGTGGGAGCAGCGGAAGCATTGGTGGACAGGTTGCTTATGTCTATTTATAGACTAGAGCAGAAGTAGCGGAGATAGATCATCTATTTCTGACGTGACAGTCATGGGTTTGACTTCGTCAGAATAGGGGGATCTGTTGAGAAGGTAGTAGGGTGTGATATCCTGGTATTTGGATGATATACACAGAGTAGGAAAAGAAACTCCTACACTACGATCGGTTATACTTTGGTCGTCACACAGTGGTTTCTCCACAGAGGAAGTGGATTTTATATCTGACATACTGGTTACTGGATCTATGGTTTTAGATCTAGATTTGGGTGGTTTCCCAATCAGGGTACTTGACAGCATTCTAAGAGTATTTAGGATGGACGACTCCTGGCACGGTAGTGTACCTGCAGGTAATGGAGTCACCCTCTCCAAAGGTGTCTTACAGACTAAAGGGGAGAGGGACGGGCATGATTGGCAGATCACTTGCTCAGGCAATTGAGTCAATCGTGAGATATCAAGTACCACACCAGATGTTGTTCTTGCACTAGATGCAATAAGTTGACATTAATCCAATCCTGGAGAAACAGTCGGAAGCAGTTTTAGAACATAAGTGGATGTTCTAGGGATATGATAACGACAGCCTCATTCAGGAGACAGTTATCATTCCAGGCTTCCAAGGTAACATGGACGACAAGGAGGTTGTCAGAGTTATAGTTTTCCTTCTGACGAGGGGCAGTATTTTGGACAGGTGATCCAAGGCAATACTGAGGGAGGCATGGCGCGCAGGATACTGATTAAGTTCAGTTGTCGATACAGTCTAAGAAGTTTGGATTTGGAGTTCATTTATGAGCTACGTCCCATCAGACATCCAGACATATTCTAAGACTGATTTTGCTCATTTCGGGAGATGGCTTTCTCCGCGAACTTGAGATATAGAGAGACATAGAAAGAAATAACTAAGAGGATCCACTCACTGAGGCTATTCCTCGAACGCAATAGTTCCGCAAACGAGCTTTGTGAGACTGACTAGTAGAGGAGTTGGATGTTCGGTATCACACGGGCTGTGAGTATGCGACATCGCAATAATTAGCCTTGAGTGCAAGTGGGAGATTGTTGGAGATAGTGCCCTCAGAGTCAATTATTAGGTCACAGGTACGTGATTGTAATGATTGAGGGAGGACCTATCCCGGTAGGACAGTCTTACTCGAGATGATAGTATGCTATCTGGTTTACCTTTATCATCGTGTACTGCTTTAGGTGACATGACACGTCGCTATTACACGTTGATAGAGCCCCTAGGATTCTTGCTTGACCACCAGCAGTATGAGGGCGATCATATAAGTGGGAGCTGGGGGTCTACAAGCATATCCTTAAATGGTCCCTAGTCGTGGGAGTTTCGAGACCGGGCATCGATACTCCATTAGTAGACTAGTGTATACAGTCGAGACCCCGACGAGGGGCGGTGGCTGGTCTCACAAGCCACTGGTGTCAGTTGGATCACCTAAGATGTATACAGGTGCTCGTTGGGTTATGAGTACACCGGACAGGACTCGCCGGGAACATGCTAGTTGGTCATATACCAGACGTCAGATAGCAGTTCCCTGGTGACATGTGTGCAGGTTAGTTCATCGACCTGGGGATCGTCATTTGTCTCGTGTGAGTTCCCACTGTACTTTGATTACTACCCTACCACGGCTCAAAGGAGTCGTGCAAACAGGTTTTAGTTGGGTACAGTCCCGAGCCACATGGAGGCAGTGAGCGTATCTTCAGGGGTTCGTCTCTCCCGGTATTGGGGGTGAGGTCGTGCTGTGTCTAGGAGAGCCATTACACAAAGTCCTTGGCCAAGGCAAGGAGATTTACTGGTAGGTATTCCAGTAGTATCTCAGGGTGTTCTGGGCTACACTCCGACACGACTTGTACCGCTTTTGGGGGTCTGACTTTTACCAACCCCCTAGGCCCGCCATGCGATACTCATAGACGAACGGACCGGACTGCACGGATATTGTCACTGACAGGCTCAGTAGGGTGTCAGGATGAGTTCGCTCATCGACGTCCCTTTTAGTCAATAGCTGGTGGCTCGTTACGTATTGGCTTATACCTCTGACGGGCTAGTGGTTAAATCCACAGCCATTGTATTGACGAGTCTTTAGAGTCTACCACACTTTCAGTTACTCAGTTTTCGGGCGAAACGCTGTAGAGGCCGTATGGAGATATGGCAGGGTCCGATCAGATACGTGCGGTATTGCACGGATCAGGATCGGACAGTTTTGTACTAGTGGCCGTATGGATTTATATGGCAGGGTTCGATCAGATACGTGCGGTATTGCACGGATCAGGATCGAACGGATATTACTAGCCGGCTTTGGTTTAAGCCGGTCCTAGTTTAGTACAGTGTAGATTTTGTCTCTTTGCATTTGTATCCGGACGGAATACAGATGCGGGTGTGTATGCACAGTGTCGGGGTTTTCCTGTAATTTATTACGGGACCAGTTTTCTGGAGTTGCCAGTTTGCATTCCGTTCCGGCCGGTTTTCCTTTGTTCTTTCCCGGCCGGACTTTTCCGATGGAGGGGGTTATTTGCAATTGTGCAAATAATCTTTGTGGAGGGGGTTTCTTTGCATATTGTTATGATATGATAGCTTTCATTATCTTTTCACCATGCTTTTGCATTTATTGTGATAAAGTGTGAGTATGGTGTGATTGGAAATGAAGCATGGTGTATGCTTTCTTGTCCCTTGATGTGGTCACCACTTGTGTTCTACTACCATCACCTCCCTCATATGATTTAGTTTGGTATTTCCTCCACCATTTTCATGAAGAGACTTGGCCGGCCACAACTTGAGGAAGAGAGAAAAATGAGAGATTCATTTTGGTGCTTCATTTTGTTCATCTCATTTCCTTGAAAAATGATAGCATCTTTTGCCTCAAAAGTTTCATTCTTCCCTCCATCTAAAGGCAACTCCAAAACCCCAAAGAGACAAAGCACTACACTTCCTACAGCACATCTTGAGCATGTCGAGTTGCCGGCTTCATGCTCGAGTTGCCTCGGTATTGAGGCGGGAGCCCGTAAAAGACGCAGGCGATGTGGTGCCCTTTCCGACGAGGAGGAGACGGACGGAGATCCCGCGAGGAGATCGGAGAGGAGATGAAGACCGGAGGACTTGGATCGTCGGTATACATCTCTCTTCCCTTTCTTATAGTAGCGTAGACTTGTTAATGGTTACGATCCGGAGTTTAGTGCGCGGTGGTGCCGGTTTGCAAAGTCCGCAAAAATTTAAGTTTATCACCGTTTCCGCATTCCGGCGTCGGATTGACGGCCGGGGCGCCGCCGTGCACTTACAAGTATGAGGGCGATCATATAAGTGAGAGCTGGAGTCTATAAGCACATTCTTAAAAGGTCCCTAGTCATAGGAGTTTCGAGACAGGGCATCGATTCTCCAGAGTAGACTAGTGTATACAGTCGAGACCCCGACGAGGGGCGGTGGCCGGTCTCACAAGCCACTGGTGTCAGTTGGTTCACCTAAGATGTATACAGGTACTCATTGGGTTATGAGTACACCGGACAGGACTCGCCGGGAACATGCTAGTTGGTCTTATACCTGACATCAGATAGCAGTTCCCAGGTGACATGTGTACAGGTTAGTTCATCGACCTGGGGATCGTCATTTGTCTCGTGTGAGTTCCCACTGTGCTTTGATTACTACCCTACCACGGCTCAAAGGAGTCGTGCAAACAGGTTTTAGTTGGGTACCGTCCCGAGCCACATGGAGGCAGTGAGCGGATCTTCAGGGGTTCGTCTCTCCCGGTATTGGGGGTGAGGTCGTGCTGTGTCTAGGAGAGCCAGAACATGAAAAGTCCTTGGCCAAGGCAGGAGATTTACTGGTAGGTATTCCAGTAGTATCTCAGGGTGTTCTGGGCTACACTCCGACACGACTTGTACCGCTTTTGGGGGTCTGACTTTTACCAACCCCCTAGGCCCGACATGCGATGCTCATAGACGAACGGACCGGACTGTACGGATATTGTCACTGACAGGCTCAGTAGGGTGTCAGGATGAGTTTGCTCATCGACGTCCCTTTTGGTCAATAGCTGGTGGCCTGTCACGTATTGGCTTATACCTCTGACGTGCTAGTGGTTAAATCCACAGCCATAGTATTGACGAGTCTTTAGAGTCCACCACATTTTCAGTTACTCAAGCTTTCGGGCGAAACGCTGTAGAGGCCGTATGGAGATATGGCAGGGTCCGATCAGATACGTGCGGTATTGCACGGATCAGGATCGGACGGTTTGTACTAGAGGCCGTATGGTTATATGGCAGCGTTCGATCAGATACGTGCGGTATTGCACAGATCAGGATCGGACGGATATTACTAGCCGGCTTTGGTTTAAGCCGGATCCTAGTATAGTACAGTATAGATTTTGTCTCATTGCATTTGTATCCGAATGGAATACAGATGCGGGTGTGTATGCACAGTATCGGGGTTTTCCTATAATTTATTACGGGACCAGCTTTCTGGAGTTGCCAGTTTCCATTCCGTTCCGGCCGGTTTTCCTTTGTTCTTTCCTGGCCGGACTTTTCCGATGGAGGGGGTTATTTGCAAGTTTGCAAATAACACTTTGTGGAGGATTTATTTGCATAAGGATTGATATGTTAAGCATCTTTGCTTTTCATGTATTAATGAGATTTGATTAGATTTGAAATGGATTTGACTTTGTCATCATCACACTTGCTTTTGATGTGGTCACCTCTTTTCACTTCCTACACTCACCTCCCTCTTGTGATATACTTTGTCTCCACCATTCTCAATTGCATGAGGCCGGCCACAATTTTGAGGGGAGGAAAAATGAGAGAGGTTCATTTCATTTGGTGTGGAAAATTAATCATCCATCTCATTTTCATTGCTACAAAAAATCCCTAAGTTCATATCTTGTTGATTCCTCCATCAAGGCAACTACAAACCCCAAATGAGACTAGCATGATCTACACCATATTCTACAGCAAATCTTGGGCGCGTCGGCTAGCCAACTTCGCGCCCGAGTTGCCTCGGTATTGAGGTGGGAGCCCGTAAAAGTACCCGACTTCGTGGTGCCCTTTCCGACAAGGAGGAGACGGACGGAGATCCCGCAAGGCGATCGGAGTGGAGATGAAGACCGGAGGACTCGGATCAGTCGGTATATCTCTTCCCTTCTTGATAGTAGCTTAGACTTGTTAATGGTTACGATCCGGGTGTTTAGTGCGCGGTGGTGCCGGTTTGCTAAGTCCGCAAAAATTAAAGTTTATCACCGTTTCCGCATTTGGCCGTCGGATTGACGGCCGGGGCGCCGCCGTGCACTTACAGTGGTATCAGAGCCTCGCCATTAACTTCGTCTAGCTTCGTTTGATGTGTTTTGCATTTCCAATCGACCAAAATTCCAAAAACCATGTTTTAGTTCACATCAGTTTTCTGTTAAGATTTTTTGGTGTCCAAAAATTTTTCAGGTTACAGAAAAGTGATCTACCAAAAGATATAAGAATTCTGCAGAAATACGATAAAGTGATTCCTCTGTCAGAGCGCGGAACCGCGGCCAAAACCCCCATTGGGCCGCGTTTCCGCCGCACTGTAGCGAGATCATGTTATCATATTTTTTTCAGTTTCTTTCTGGGATCAAAATAGGGGTTTTGGAATATTAAAATTGGGCCAATTATTTCTGTGAGTGCTACAGTATTGCTTGGGGGCCCACTTGTTAATTTTTGGTCAATCGAAAAATTTTAAACACTTTTTTCACAGTATTTACATTATATCTGCGACCGTGAATGTCACTCGATCGGTAAATCCGGTCTAACTGCTATAGCCCGGTTAGACGGATTTGCGAACGTGATTTTCACGTTGATGTTTTGTGTTTTTGCTGTGATGTTGCGGATCGGTCGTGGGGGATAGCCTGGATGCAATGCTAGTACAGTTGTGGTTGTATTATGTACATTTGTTATTGCGGGGCGAGCGTCCGACATGTGGACTGCCGCCATTGCCAGTTTCTATTATTCTTTGGGGCACGACCTGGTTGCGGTCGATGTACCCGTTGTATGTATATTTTACTTTCTGTACTAGGATTACCCCGCGGTGGGGAGCACGGATAGCCGGGTTCTGGAGGGCAACAAGCCCGCATCTCACGGCATTGAGACGGAGGGGGCTTCACTCTGGGATTGGCGGGCTATTCGCCGCACTTGTAGGGGGTACAGGTTGGCCCAGGAGGGGTGCCCAAGTTACCGGATTCCGTGCAGTGTTGGGTGGTCCATTCACGGCGCTGAAGGGGGCTGCCTCGCTTCAGGTTTTGGCGGGTAACTTGCCGCGCCCGTAGGGGTCTAGGATTTCATTGCACAGGCTATCCACACGACCAGGGGAACGTCGGGTTTTCAGTACTGGCTCTGTGAAACCCGGGGATCCCAGATATCTGTATTGTTCTGTGATGCTGTACATTTCTGTGATGTTGCATTTCTTATCACGCCTTGAGCGAATATAATATATTGGTATATATATTAGTAGATGTTGTATATGCTTTTCATCCGCGCTAGTCCAGTCCCCGCTCTGCCGTTAGTTAGCTAACCTAACGGATGATGACGGGACCCAGTGGCGAATGCGGATGGCATATACGTACATCAGTATATTTTCGTTCTTTGTGGTGTGATCAATTGATGGGACTGCGTTGATTCGGATCAATGCAAGTTAAAACAAACCTATTCTGATGTTGTTGGAACACTTTTCAAAAAGCTGTTATTGCAAGGACGTTCACTTTTGTTTTGCATCGTGGTATTCATTTGGAATATCCTGCTCCTCAGTCGACGAGGCAAGGGCCGAGATCCCTTCACCGGGAGTGACCCCTTGGACAAAAGTTTGCGTCAGGGCAGTAACTTCACTATAGCCGATTACTTTTGCTTTGCATCATGGTATTCATTTGGAATATCCTGCACCCCATTCTACGGGGAAAGAGCCGAGATCCCTTCACCGGGAGTGACCTCTTTAGTAAAGGTTTTCGTCACTATATTTTTTATAAAGCTATCAGTTTCTTCAACGATATCAAGTTCATTACGTTAAAGGTTTTCGCCAGAAACCATTCGTAGCCCTCCGTCGTTTCATATGGGTAGTCAATAGTATTCAAGCTGTGTTTGTTGGCCAAAGTCAAGGCACAGTGTTTGGTAGCTGTTGGTTATTCATATGCAGCATAGATAGATGCGTTGGTTTGGGGCAGTCGTATAGCCTTGTTGGCCAAAGTCAAGGGCTTGTACGGGTGGGCTCAAATTAACCTGGAGAATGACGGGCAGAACTTGACATGTGACTTATGATTTGTTGGCCAAAGTCAAGGTCATAAGAGCATGGGGTAAAAATCACATCGGGAGTTTCAAAAGAACTGAAACTTGCCAGATATGCGCATACCTTCTGGAGTGTGATATCGTGAGCGGATTCTGTCACGTTGTCATGCGATGATAGTTGGATCCCGATTCCCACTGATGAGTTGGTTTACTCCTCGGGTGATCCCGACTAATTCTTCTTTCAGGTTTGGAGGAGAATTTGAGGTACAGTGGGAGGTTTCCTGATTAGAAAAGGTGATAACCATTCTGATCTAAGATAGAGTGCACGCTGAGTGTTTCTTTTCTCTCTCTCTCTTTGGCAGCGACCATTGACTCGACCCTACACTTTGACTCAATGACCAAGTTGACCGAACCTGCTTAACACTGGCTTTTGGATTGTCAAAGTTGCAGACCTCATTGCCACTCCTACTTTTACCCTTTTCTCCGGGACACCCCGTATTACTACGAACGTCCACTTCCATTGGACAAAACCATCGTATGGTTATATACGAACTCGAAGGACTTCGAGGATGGTTTCTGGTTCTGGAGAAAACGGATAGGATTATTCAGTTGTCTTTTCTTTTCACCTTCTCTCATGTTGCGAGTACTCCTTGGTTTAGGAGTAGTACACCTATTACGCAAATTGGATAGTCTTCTTCCAAACCATAGGCTGGTGACGACCGGTAGGGAATGAAGAAAACTAATTAGCCTAAACGGTGTACAGAAGGTATTAAGTTAAGACAAAGAAAGGGATTAGTAAGAGGGCAAAGTAAATTGCGACTACTATTCACAACCAAACCAAGTATTTCTTCGCCAATCCTAAATCACCTTTGTATTTCTCCAGGACACTCCGTATCACTACGAAGATCCCATTTTATTGGATAATCCATCGTATGGTTATATACGAACTCGAAAGGAACTTGTTCCAGTTCGGGGATGGATCCTGGTTCAGGAGAAATAGGAATTAAGTACATTCAGGTGTCTTTTATCTTCACCTTCTCTCGCGATGCGAGTGCTCCTAGGATTAGGACAGTACACCCTTTATGCTTTTTGGATAGTCTTCTTCCAAACCATAGGCTGGTGCCGAACGGTAGGGAAGGAAGAAAACCATTTGGCTTAAAGAGGTGTACAGAAGGTAATGACTAAAGACATATAAAGGGATTTGGAGAGGTGGCAAAGAATTATACGGTTATAGTTATGAATCTGGATAATGGAAGAGGCATTACTAGGAATACCAGGATACCCCATCGGAACATTTCAATGTTTCAGGTTCGCTGTGTACTGTTAAAAGAGAACTGATTTCCCGATTAGACACTTGCTCCAGGGTATGTATTTACCAGGTTTGATTCTCACATCTGTATGGTTTTACAGATGATGAGTGGGAGTAGGTTATTGGGAATTGGGTGATCATCCTCATTATATCGGGATTCGTAGTAATCGGTGATATTTGAGGAGATCACCTGGGCTGTTTGCCGGTCGGCAATTATTTGGTTTTGAATATCCGTTGTTATGCACCAATTTCAAATTGATATATCTGTACTTCTATTTTTATAGAGTGAGATATACCTTTTTGAAATTATGTCTACGACATTTACCTATATCAGTGGATGGTTAGGTAAGGAACATTAAACAGCGGTGTAATTCTTCTTAACCATAAGTACAGTTTTCAACCTGCGACACACAGTGAAAGAGTTGTTAGACTCAGCGGACTTATACAGAGTATTTTATGTTGTCCAGTGTCCATTAGGACAGAGGGGTTGGTCCTCATACTATATTCTGTTTACTTTTAACTTCTCTAGTTCTTAGACATGTGTTTCGTGGAAACATAGGGTCTAAGTTTTGAGGAGTTATAGGTATTTGAATAGAGTAGAGAACCAGGTGTGGTAAGTATCGGGATTCTTCAAAGTGATCGAAGATGTAGATACTTGTGTATGGTATTCAGTTGATAGTAATGATAAAGAGAAATTGCTTCTCTTTCAGGTTACTCATAATTGGAAGCATTCCTAAGTTGAGTAACGCTGATCGACCTCCTTCCATTTAGTTGACATGCACTGGAGACAGCTGCATGATTTGAATCTGGTTCAATTAAATCAGTGCCTCTGGTTCTATATTGGATATGGAACAGTTCATATCTTAACGTTGTTAAGGTACGGGGAGTTGTCCGGCTTATGATTAAAACCAGACACTGGACAACTCAAGGCATGTTTCTGTAATGGCTGTTTGTGGGTTGACCCAGGCTACGATGAGGGTTGACTTTCTACCATCTGGCAGATCAATAGAAATATTGTTCTAGACTCGCCACAGTTTTATTAAAAATGGATTTTTTCAAAAACAGTAGTGGGAGTATGGTAGAACTGGAAGTGATTCCAGAACCGCAAACGATTACCGAAGATTTGATAAGGAACCTAAAGATTCAATCTGATTTGACATTCCATTGGCCACTCCGCAGATAAGGTGGGTAACTTCAGGCACCCGAGAGGTACTCCGGTAGCCTCAAGGACGGTGACAGGGAAGTTCTTGTTTACCCACACTTGCCATTGTTGTTGTTCCAGGCTGCGAGACCCGGCAGGAGGATGAGTATAGCGTCGTTCTAAACTAGCTTTAGAAGTGCACGTCTATATGACTCAGCCAGAGGGTTGTCGTAGTCAGTGGGAGCAGCGGAAGCATTGGTGGACATCTGGCTGATGTCTATTTATAGACTAAAGCAGATATAGCGGAGATAGATCATCTATTTCTGATGTGACAGTCATAGGTTTGACGTCATCAGAATAGGGGATGGATCTGTTGAGAAGGTAGTGTGGTGTGATATCAGGATTTTGGATGACATACACAAAGTAGGAAGTGACATTCCTATACTACGATCGGTTATACTTTGGTCGTCACACAGTGTTTTCTCCACATGGGACTTGGACATTACATCAGACATACTGGTTACTAGATCTATGGTTTTAGATCTAGATTTGGGTGGTTTCCCAATCAGAGTACTTTGACAGCATTCTAAGAGTATTTAGAATGGACGACTCCTGGCACGGTAGTATACCTGCAGGTGATGGAGTCACCCTCTCTAAAGGTGTCTTATAGACTAAAGTAGAGAGGGATGTGCATGATTGGCAGATCACTTGCTTAGGCAATTGAGTCAATCATGAGATGTCAAGTACCACACCAGATGTTGTTCTTGCACTAGATGCAATAAGTTGATATTGATCCAATCCTGGAGGAACAGTCGGAAGCAGTTTTAGAACATAAGTGAATGTTCTAGGGATATGATAACGACAGCCTCTTTTGGGAGGCAGTTGTCATTCCAGGCTTCCAAGGTGACATGGATGACAAGGAGGTTGTCAGAGTTATAGTTTTCCTTCTGACGAGGGGCAGTATTTTGGACAGATGGTCCAAGGCAATACTGAGGGTGGCATGGCGCAGGATATTGATTAAGTTCAGTTGACGATACAGTCTAAGAGGTTTGGATTTGGAGTTCATTTATAAGCTAGGTCCCATCAGACATCCAGACATTCTTAGACAGGTATTGCTCATTTCGGGAGATGGCTTTCTCTGCGAACTTGAGATATAGAGAGACATAGAAAGAAACTTCTAGGCGGATCCACTCACTGAGGCTATTCCTCGACCGCAATAGTTTCACAAACGGGATTTGTGAGACTGACTAGTAGAGGAGTTGGGTGTTCGGTATCGCACGGGCTGTGAGTCTGCGACATCGCAATAATTAGCCTTGAGTGCAAGTGGGAGATTGTTGGAGATAGTGCCCTCAGAGTCAATTATTGGATCACAGGCACGTGATTGCAATGATTGAGGGAGGACCTATCCCGGTAGGACAGTCTTACTCGAGATGATAGTATGCTATCTGGTTTACCTTTATCATCGTGTACTGCTTTAGGCGACCTGACATGTCGCTATTGCACGTTGATAGAGCCCCTAGGATTCTTGCTTGACTGCCAGCAGTATGAGGGCGATCATATAAGTGAGAGCTGGAGTCTATAAGCACATCCTTAAAAGGTCCCTAGTCATAGGAGTTTCGAGACAGGGCATCGATTCTCCAGAGTAGACTAGTGTATACAGTCGAGACCCCGACGAGGGGCGGTGGCCGATCTCACAAGCCACTGGTGTCAGTTGGTTCACCTAAGATGTATACAGGTGCTCATTGGGTTATGAGTACACCGGACAGGATTCGCCGGGAACATGCTAGTTGGTCTTATACCTGACGTCAGATAGCAGTTCCCAGGTGACATGTGTACAGGTTAATTCATCGACCTGGGGATCGTCATTTGTCTCGTGTGAGTTCCCACTGTGCTTTGATTACTACCCTACCACGGCTCAAAGGAGTCGTGCAAATAGGTTTTAGTTGGGTACAGTCCCGAGCCATATGGAGGCAGTGAGCGGATCTTCAGGGGTTCGTCTCTCCCGGTATTGGGGGTGAGGTCGTGCTGTGTCTAGGAGAGCCAGAACATGAAAAGTCCTTGGCCAAGGCAGGAGATTTACTGGTAGGTATTCCAGTAGTATCTCAGGGTGTTCTGGGCTACACTCCGACACGACTTGTACAGCTTTTGGGGGTCTGACTTTTACCAACCCCCTAGGCCCGACATGCGATGCTCATAGATGAACGGACCGGACTGTACGGATATTGTCACTGACAGGCTCAGTAGGGTGTCACGATGAGTTTGCTCATCGACGTCCCTTTTGGTCAATAGCTGGTGTCCCGTCACGTATTGGCTTATACCTCTGACGTGCTAGTGGTTAAATCCACAGCCATAGTATTGACGAATCTTTAGAGTCCACCACACTTTCAGTTACTCAAGCTTTCGGGCGAAACGCTGTAGAGGCCGTATGGAGATATGGCAGGGTCCGATCAGATACGTGCGGTATTGCACGGATCAGGATCGGACGGTTTGTACTAGAGGCCGTATGGTTAGATGGCAGCGTTCGATCAGATACGTGCGGTATTGCACGGATCAGGATCGGACGGATATTACTAGCCGGCTTTGGTTTAAGCCGGATCCTAGTATAGTACAGTGTAGATTTTGTCTCATTGCATTTGTATCTGGACGGAATACAGATGCGGGTGTGTATGCACAGTATCGGGGTTTTCCTGTAATTTATTACGGGACCAGTTTTCTGGAGTTGCCAGTTTGCATTCCGTTCTGGCCGGTTTTCCTTTGTTCTTTCCCGGCCGGACTTTTCCGATGGAGGGGGTTATTTGCAAGTTTACAAATAACACTTTGTGGAGGATTTATTTGCATAAGGATTGATATGTTAAGCATCTTTACTTTTCATGTATTAATGAGATTTGATTAGATTTGAAATGGATTTGACTTTGTCATCATCACACTTGCTTTTGATGTGGTCACCTCTTTCACTTCCTACACTCACCTCCCTCTTGTGATATACTTTGTCTCCACCATTCTCAATTGCATGAGGCCGGCCACAATTTTGAGGGGAGGAAAAATGAGAGAGGTTCATTTCATTTGGTGTGGAAAATTAATCATCCATCTCATTTTCATTGCTACAAAAAATCCTTAAGTTCATATCTTGTTGATTCCTCCATCAAGGCAACTACAAACCCCAAATAAGACTAGCATGATCTACACCATATTCTACAGCAAATCTTGGGCGCGTCGGCTAGCCAACTTCGCGCCCGAGTTGCCTCTGTATTGAGGTGGGAGCCCGTAAAAGTACCCGGCTTCGTGGTGCCCTTTCCGACAAGGAGGAGACGGACGGAGATCCCGCAAGGCGATCGGAGTGGAGATGAAGACCGGAGGACTCGGATCAGTCGGTATATCTCTTCCCCTTCTTGATAGTAGCTTAGACTTGTTAATGGTTACGATCCGGGTGTTTAGTGCGCGGTGGTGCCGGTTTGCTAAGTCCGCAAAAATTAAAGTTTATCACCGTTTCCGCATTTGGCCGTCGGATTGACGGCCGGGGCGCCGCCGTGCACTTACACGATTAACGAAAGCAGCTCACATCTAGCCAGTCAAGACCATTTTCAGATTCGTTCAATATGCTCAAATATATGTTGATAAGATGATGCGACTACGTAGACTTCCGACTTGTTTTGTGTCCAAAGAGACACCAAGTTCACAACCCGACTATGGTGGAAACTTCAAGAGGATTTGGATACCAATTGAGTTTCAGTGCATTTTTCGATCCGCATACCAACGATCAGTTAGAGCGGACCATCCAGATTCTTAAGGACATGCTCTGAGCTTGCGTTCTGGATTTCGTGGCAGTTGGGATCGCCACTTACCATTGATAGAGTTTTCCTATAATAACAACTTCCAGGAAGTGATTAAGAGGGCACCCTTTGTGGCGTTTTATAGGAAGAGATGTGGATAGCCGTAATTTGAACAGAGCTCAGTGAGAGTAGCATTTTAGGGCCACGGTTTGTACGGGAGGTGACCGAAGGGATTCAGTTGATTCAGAATAGTATAAGAGCGGCCCAGAGCAGGTAGAAATCTATTGCTGATATACGCCATCCCAGACTTGATTTCGTTTAAGATGATCATGTTTTCATGAGGGTTTCTCCAATAAAGGGCGTGTTGAGATTCGGAAAGGAAGGAAAGCTTAGTTCCAGATATGTGGGTCCCTTAGAGATCCTCGAGTGTGTCGGTGCTGCGCTTATCGTTTGGCTTTTCCATCCGGCTTCTAGATGTTCACCCGTTTTTCAGGTATCGATGCTCCGCAAGTACCTTCATGACCCCTCTCACGCGATACAACATCATACGATCTAGCTGGAGCACAATCTTTCTTTCGCAAGAGCTGCCGATAGTCATTCCAGATCGGCAGGTGATGAAACTGAGGTCCGAGGGTATACCGACCGTAAATGTTCTTTGGCGTGGCTCGAGCGGCGAAGGGTTTATGTAGGAAGCCGAGCTCGAGATGCGGAAGCAATATTCCCATCTCTTCGAGGGTACGTGCAGTTAGATTTAAATTCGGGGACCAAATTTTCTTATGGGGGGAAGATTGTAATGTTTTAAAAATAAATAAATAAATAAGTAAATAATTATATCGCTTAGGGAATTTTTTTCAAATAATCGGTAAAATAAACCGTATTTTCCGTAAAAATTAACTATAATTATTTTTCATCTTAGACTTAAATACGCCTATTTAAACTATGTAATTGCTAGCATTTGGTAATTATTTAGTCACTTAAAAATTATTAGTTTACTTAAATATTTTTCCTTAATTAATTATTTTAAATAATATTTTAAGTTTTCATTATTACATTTATTTAGTATAAATTACAAATTGGAATGGGTTAAGTATATAAGGCGAACCGTGACAACTTAAACATTAGGATTTTTAACATGTTTTCTCTCAAGGTGTCTTTATAATTCTAGAAAAATCTAGGATTAAATGGAAAAGAAATTAAATAATTATGAAAATACTTAAAGATGTAATTAATCCACACACTTTTACAAACACCTCATTTCTCCCTCCCTCCTCACTTATGGCCGAACCTGTAGCGGCCCATTTCCCCCACCTCTCCACATTTTCTCACTTCAAAAACAAAAATTAAAAGGGGGGGGGATAATTTAAAAGGGCAATTAATATGTGACATATTAATTAGATGTTTCCATACATATCAACTCATATCTCTCTCTCTCCTTTTTCCTTGAGTTGTGGCCGAGCCCCCTTAGCTGCTGCCCTCATTTCCCCCCTCTCATCTGTTGGATATGTATACCCTAGAGGCCTGTATTGTATAGGATACAAGGCATGTATATGTACAGAAACAATCTTTGCTCGAAATGATAGTATGCTATCTGGTTTATCTTTATCATAACATGTGATGTGTTGATGAAGCCCTTAAGACTATGCTTGACTACCAGGATTATGATGAGATCATACTGGTGGGACATGGGCAGTCTACAAGCATATCCTTCAATAGTTCCTAGTCGAGGGTATATCGAGACAGGGCATCGGTGTTACCAGATTAGACCAGTGTTTACGTTTCTTGACCCTGGGGGCGATGGTTGATTCCACAACCATTGATATTTGACATCAAAGAATGTACACAGGTGCTCATTGGAGAATGGGTACACCGAACAGGACTCGTTGAGAACTCCTAGATGGTATATATACCTATTGTCAGATAGCAGTTCTCTAGCGACACTTGTACAGGTTAGTCTGTAGACCCGAGATCCTCATAGAGTCTTGTGTGATTCCCACTGTATTTTAATTTCCTCCCTACCACGGCTCTATTGAGTCGTGCAAACAGGTGGATTTTGGGTACAGTCCCGAATCATATGGAGACAGTGAGCGATAGGAGGGGTTTCGTCTCTCCCGGTATAGGGAGTTGATGTCGCGCTATGCTTGATCGGCTTTAACACCTAAATCCCTGGCCAGGGTTCTCGAGGTTTACTGATAAGTGTTATAAGTACTTCCTCGAACTGTTATGAGCAACAAATCAGCATGATTTATAATGTTACTGTGGTCTGACATTTACCACCCCTAGACTTCATATGCGACGTATCAGACGAAGAGACCGGACTGTACGGTAAGTGTTGCTTGCAGGCTCGTAAGGGTTGTGATGAGTTCGCTCGTTGGCCACCTTTTCGTCATGTACCTGGGTAGCCGTTACGCACAGCTAGTGCCGCTGACGTGCTTGTGGTTAAACCCACTGCCAGCGTACTGTCGAGTCTTTAGAGTCCCACACAGAGAGTTCCCTCGTTCAGGCGAAATATGTAGAGGCTGTAAGTTGTTATGGCGGCCGTAAGGTGTTACGGCAGGGTTTCGATTATGTTCCTGTAATTGTTACAGGAATAATAATCAAAAGGATTATACTGGTAGACTTTGGTTTAAGCCGGATACCGGTATTATATTATTGTATTAATTGTATTCGTATTTTTCGGATACGGGTATACAGTATACGGAGGAAGGGCATTTTTGTAATTGTTGCAAGAATACCTTCTAGAAGGTGCCACCTCATAATGATATCATAATGACATCATTTATTTTATGAAAATAAATAAATGAGGTGGAAATTAAAAAGATACAAGCATGGTTGAATTGATGGGTTTTATTTCTTATATAGTTTTCGAGTTACTATTGAAGCATGGTGCTAATTTATATAATGCATGCTTCAATTATTTCATTTAGTGCTATACCCTTTTTCATCATGCTTGAACTCTTTAAATCATGATAAACACTTACTCCTTCTCATCTCCTCCTTCTCCTTCTTCTTATAAATAGCTTCACATGAGATGTGAATGTTAAGTGAATCAAGAGAAGGTTAAGAGAAAGAAATGATATAGATTTCAAGCTAATCCAATACACTCATCTCTACATAATCCTAATGACCTATTCTAGCAAAATTGGTCTCTAGGTTAAACTCTTATGAAGAGTTTCTAGCTCGCACGATAACTCTCGGGTGGATCATCTAGGTCTTGGGTGGCCGGAGATCGAAGACATCGGCAACATCTAAAGGACCTAAGGAGTTCATCAAAGAGAAGACCCGAAGTACCGTATCATTGAGGTATAATCCCTAACATAGTAGATAAGATCTCTAGTTAGGTTTTTCTAGTTGTGGTTTAGACAAGATCTTCGGTTAAGTGCGTGTTGTATGCCAAGAAAATTTTCGTTAACCGCTTCCGCCGCGCCACAAGAGTTGTGGGATCATGCAACATAAACTAACATGGTATCAAAGCCTAACTAAACCACAATTAGATGTTAGCCAAAAGTTAGAAGCTCGATCTACAGTTTTTTCTCCCGAAAACTCGTGTTCTGCCCTTGCTGCTGTCAATTTTTGAAAGTGTTCCAAAATTAATTTGACATGTCTTAAAAATACAAGCAGGGTTTTCTAAGAACACTGTAGAAATCCGGAGTTCTAACTCGACTAAAGCGCCACGGATCCGCGGCCAAACCCATGGTTTTGCCGCGGATCCGCCGCCTAGTTGAGGCCGAGTCGACTCAGTTTTATACAGTGATCTTATATTGAAGAATTAGGGTTTTGGGGATATGTAGAATTTTACAAAGGTGTTTGTACAGGGACATGTCAAGTGTTGGCATTGTTTAAAATTATCGATCGAAATTCTAATAGTGTTTGGCTAATCGGGTATTCATTTTTGTTATATGTGTTTGAAACGTCTGCTAATTGCTATATGACGATTAGTGGGGGTTGCACATATGGATATCATGAGATGGTATGTGTATATGAATGTGTTGGATCGTCGTGATGAATGGCCGGGGGGTGTGAGAAGAGCGTTTTTCCTTTTCTTTCATTCCATGTAATTTGTAAAAAGCCATGTAATATTGTTTTACGGGGAACATCCGGGATGAGGTTGTAGCCACCGTTGTATAATTTCTTTTTTCTGTTTTTGCTCCTAGGATAGACCCAAGGTGGGGTGCACAAACTATCGGGTTTTCGAAGTGCCGAGTGGCCTACTCAATTGTTGAGGAAGGTTGCTACACTTCGGGAATTTGGCGGGTAGTTTGCCGCACCCGTAGGGGTCTAAAGGGAGGGGGGTTTGGCTATTCATCACGACCGTGGAATCCTTTTTTCATTAAGGGCTTGAATGAAATACGGAATTCCTAGTATATCCAATGCATTCATCTGTGATCTGAAATGGTTATATTTATATATGAGATATATAATAAACGTTGCTTATGTTTTGCACCCGCACTAGTCCAGCCCCCGCTCTGCCGTTAGTTAAGTAACCTAACGGTGCATGACGGGACCCAGTGACGAATGTGGATGGCATAAGCGTACGTTCTATTTTTCCGTTTCTTTTTTGTGATATTTAGGAAACGAAAATGATGGCTCAACATTAATGTGATTAATGATAAGAGAAAGAAACCTAAAGATGTTGTAAAATCAAATTTTTTTAAAAAAGGGTAACTCTAGCTTTTGTTTTGCATAGCGGTATTCTTGAATATCCTGCACCTCATTCGATGAAGAAAGGGCCGAGATCCCTTCACTGGGAGTGACCCCTTTAGCGAAACTGGAAAATGTTACAAAGAACTCGATTTGATTTTATAGTTGATCTAACTTTGCTTCGCATCGTGGTATTTTCATATCCAGCACCTTATTGGATAAGGAAAGAGCCGAGATCCTTTCACCGGGAGTGAACATTTTAGCAAAATTAGAAAGATACTACAAAATCATTCGATTTTTAAAAATGGAGCTTAAACCACTCCTTCCCACTCGATTCTACAACGATATCAAGTTCAAAACGTTAAAGGTTTTCATAAAAACCATCCGTTGCCCTCCGCCATTTTAGGAAGCAGAGTACTTAGTATTCGTGCCACGTTTGTTGACCATAGTTAAGGCGTGGTGTGCGGTAGCTAAGTGGTGAATTCTTACAAAGCATTTGATGCGATCGATTAGGGCATTCTCATGACTTTGTCGACCATAGTTAAGGGTCATGTGGGTGGGTCTAAATCAATCACGAAATGGCGAGTTGAACTTGACTAGTACTTATGATTTGTTGACCATAGTTAAGGTCATAAGTCACTAGGGGTAAAAATCATATCGGGAATTTCAAGAGTTGAAATTTGCAATGAGATTGCATACCTTCTATATGATAGTTGGATCCCGATCCCACTGTGAGTAAAAGTTATTCCCGGGAGAATTTTGCACTTTTTGGTTAGAGAACTTATAGATTGCAATTTATCCTTGCTAGTTTTCTTTTTAGGTTTGAAGGAAAATTTGATAAAAAGCAGTGGGAGACGACAATTAGATAAGATTAATAACCAATCTAATTATGCAAGAGCAATCGCTGAATGACTTCTTTTCTATCTCCTAATAGCAGATACCGATGTCGGGACTTAAACTTTTATTAGACAAAAACAAACTCACTGGACCGAATTACAAAGATTGGCTAAGGAACGTGAATATTTCCCTGACATATGATAAAGTCGGATACGTCCTGACTACTCCAGCCCTTCCTAGCCCATGCCCTGATTCTTCAGTTGCGGATAAAGAAATCCGCAAGAAATGGGATACAGACTGCGCAACAGCCAAGTGCCTCACGCTAGCTTCTATGAACAATGAACATCAGAAGCAGCACGAGAAGATGGATGTCCAATCCATCTTTCTCCATACAGAGGAGTTGTATGGAGAGCAATCTCGTACTCTCCGATACGAGGCATCTCGAAAGTTGTTTCAGATGCGGATGGCTGCTGGCACATCTGTAGGTGACCATGTATTGAAGATGATTGGACTTATCGAAGAACTTGAGGACCTGGGTTGGACCATGGAGAACGAGCAGTATGTTGATATTGTTCTACAGTCCCTTTCCCCTGCCTTTGCTCAATTCATTGTAAACTTCAACATGCACAAAATGGAGAGGTCTTTACCAGAACTCCTCAATATGTTGAGGAGTGCAGAGAGCACGCTAAAGGTAGCAAAAACTCCCACTCTTATTGCTAAGCCATCTTCTTCCTCCATCCCGAAAGCCAAGGCGAAGGGAAAGAAGAAGAAGAAGAATCCCATCAAGCAGAGAGGCGGAGTGAAAAAGGCATCGGTAAGGGTCAAGAAAGGGGCTGCTGCGACAGGTCGTGGGGAATGTTTCCACTGCCACCATACTGGGCACTGGAAGAGAAACTGTGTTAAATACTTAGCCGACCTCCAGAAGAAGAAGCATGGCGATGCTTCCACTTCAGGTGTGTTTGTAACAGAAAACTGTTTTTCAATTAACTCTGCTTCCTGGGTATTAGATACTGGATCAGGATCTCACATCTGCAATTGTCTGCAGGGGCTGAGAAATAGCAGGTTGTTGAAGAAAGGTGATCACACTCTCCGAGTTGGGAATGGTTCCTCAGTACATGCTACTGCAGTGGGAGAGTATCATCTTGGTTTGCTGTCGGGTTCTATATTAGTTTTGAACCCATGTTATTTTGTACCTTCAATGTTATGTAATATTATATCTGTATCGTTGTTGGACAATGCTGGATATAATTTTGTATTGCAATCTAATGTTATGAACATTAACCTTAATCAAGAGTTGATTGGGTATGGAACATTAAATAACGGGATATACATCCTAAATCAGCATACAGTTTTTTATATACAACACGGAAACAAAATAAAGGTTTCAGACATAGATAAAGCTTTCATTTGGCATTGTAGACTTGGTCATATTAATGAAACAAGACTAACCAAGCTACATAAAGATGGATATTTAAACTCGTTTGAATATAAATCTTATGCGACTTGCCAGTCTTGCATCAAAGGTAAAATGACTAAAACTCCGTTTACTGGACACGGAGAGAGAGCTACTGAACTCTTAGGCCTCATACATAGTGATGTATGTGGACCAATGTCTACACATGCTGGAGGTGGTTTTTCATACTTCATAACCTTCACTGATGATTTATCGAGATTCGGGCACGTGTTCTTGTTGAAACATAAGTCCGAAGCCTTTGAAAAGTTCAAGGAGTATAAATCTGAAGTAGAAAAACAAACAGGCTTAAGTATCAAGAAACTTCGATCGGATCGTGGAGGTGAGTATCTAAGCTCAGAGTTTCTATATTTCCTAAAAGAGAATAGGATTCTCTCTCAGCTCACTCCTCCGTATACACCACAGCACAACGGTGTATCGGAAAGAAGGAATCGCACATTATTAGATATGGTATGATCTATGATTAGTGATGCTGAGTTACCAATATCATTTTGGGGGCACGCATTGGAGACTGCGATTTATCTATTGAATAGGGTTCCGACCAAAACCGTGTCTACCATTCCATATGAGATATGGTATGGGAAGAGACCATCTCTTAAAAGAGTTAAGGTATGGGGTTGTCCGGCTTATGTGAAAAAGCAGAATCCAGAAAAACTTGAGACACGATCGGTTTTGTGTAAATTTGTCGGATATCCAAAACACTCGTATGGATATCTATTCTACCACAAGGAAGAACAAAGGGTGTTTGTTTCTCAGTATGCCACATTTTTAGAAAATGAATTTTTTACAAATTATATTGTTGGCAATGCGGTAGAACTGGAAGAAGTTCCAGATGCACAAACCATTACCGATGATTTGATTGAACCTGAGGTTTCAATAGAACCTGACATACCTCAGCTACTCCGTAGATCTAGTAGGACTTCTCGCCCACCTGATAGATACTGCGGTTTACTAATTGACGGCGATAGAGAATATTGCATCATGGATGATGATGACCCTACTAGTTTTCAGCAAGCTATCACGAGTGGTGACTCAGTGAAATGGTTGGATGCCATGAGATCCGAAATGGAATCCATGCACACCAACAAAGTATGGACTTTGGAGGCTGCACCTTCTGGAGTAAAACCCATAGGGTGCAAATGGATCTTTAAAAGAAAGATTGGTGTGGATGGTCAGGTGGAGACCTATAAATCTAGGCTGGTAGCAAAAGGATTTCGTCAAAGACCGGGCTTGGACTATGATGAAACTTTTTCACCAGTCGCGATGCTCAAATCCATTCGGATCTTGCTTGCTATAGCTGCTTACAATGATTATGGGATCTGGCAGATGGATGTTAAAACGGCATTTCTAAATGGTGATTTAGAAGAATGCGTTTTTATGGATCAGCCAGAGGGCTTCATTGATAGTGGGAGCAGCGGAAAAGCATGCAGGCTGCTTAAATCCATCTATGGATTAAAGCAGGCATCACGGAGTTGGAACATCTGCTTTGATGATACAATCAAAAAGTTTGGTTTTATCAAAAATGTGGATGAACTATGTATTTATAAAAGGATTGTAGAGAGTACTGTTACATTCCTCGTATTGTACGTGGACGGCATTCTCTTTATAGGAAATGATATTCCTATGCTACAATCGGTCAAACTATTCTTATCGCAGAGGTTCTCCATGAAAGACCTGGGTGATGCCTCGTACATTCTGGGGATTAAGATCTATAGAGATAGATCTAAGAAATTATTGGGATTGTCCCAATCGAGATACATTGACACCATACTAAAGAGGTTTAGTATGGAAGATTCCAAGAGGGGTAATTTACCCGCTTGTCATGGGACCACCCTTTCCAAAGAGATGTCTCCAAAGACTGATGAGGAGAGGGCTCGCATGAGCATTATACCCTATGCTTCGGCAGTAGGATCTATACTGTATGCGATGTTATGTACTCGCCCAGATGTAGCTTATGCACTAAGTGAAGTAAGCAGGTATCAATCCAACCCAGGGGAGAAACACTGGACTGCTGTGAAGAACATTCTAAAGTACTTGAGAAGAACTAAAGAAATGTTCTTGGTGTATGGTAACGGAAATCTCCAAATGGAGGTCTTTACCGACTCCAGCTTCTAGAGCGACAAGGATGATAGTAAGTCCATCTCAGGGTTTGTATTTACTCTAAATGGAGGGGCGGTATGAGGGAAGAGTTCCAAACAAGATACCGTCGCTGACTCCACGATGGAAACTGAGTATATTGCTGCTAATGATGCCGTAAAAGAAGCGGTCTGGATGAGGAAGTTCATTTCAGAACTTCAAGTGGTTCCATCCATTGCTAATCCAATACCTCTGTATTGCGATAACAATGGAGCCATGGCTTTGGCAAAGGAACCGAGGTCCCATCAGAAATCCAGACATATCTTGAGGCGGTATCACCTCATTAGGGAGATAGTAGATCGCCAGGACATCGAGGTACGGAGAGTAGACACGAAAGACAACACAGAAGATCCATTCACTAAGGCTATCCCTCAAGTACAGTTTGAGAAACTGTTTGAGCTGTTAGGCATGCGGTACGCCGGAAACTGGTTCTAGCCGGCACTTATTGCATTAATTACAGGCCTTAGTGCAAGTGGGAGATTGTTGGATATGTATGCTCTAGAGGCCTGTATTGTATAGGATACTAGGCATGTATATGTACAGAAACAATATTTGCTCGAAATGATAGTATGCTATCTGGTTTATCTTTATCATAACATGTGATGTGTTGATGAAGCCCTTAGGACTATGCTTGACTACCAGGATTATGATGAGATCATACTGGTGGGACCTGGGCAGTCTACAAGCATACCCTTCAATAGTTCCTAGTCGAGGGTATATCGAGACAGGGCATCGGTATTACCAGATTAGACAAGTGTGTACGTTTCTTGACCCTGGGGGTGATGGTTGATTCCACAACCATTGATGTTTGACATCAAAGATTGTACACAGGTGCTCATTGGAGAATGGGTACACCGAAGAGGACTCGCTGAGAACTCCTAGATGGTATATATACCTATTGTCAGATAGCAGTTCTCTAGCGACACTTGTACAGGTTAGTCTGTAGACCCGAGATCGTCATAGAGTCATGTGTGATTCCCACTGTACTTTAATTTCCTCCCTACCACGGCTCTATTGAGTCGTGCAAACAGGTGGATTTTGGGTACAGTCCCGAATCATATGGAGACAGCGAGCGATAGGAGGGGTTTCGTCTCTCCCGGTATAGGGAGTTGATGTCGCGCTATGTTTGATCGGCTTTAACACCTAAATCCCTGGCCAGGGTTCTCGAGGTTTACTGATAAGTGTTATCAGTACTTCCTCGAACTGTTATGAGCCACAAATCAGCATGACTTATAAAGTTACTGGGGTCTGATATTTACCACCCCTAGACTTCATATGCGACGTATCAGACGAAGAGACCGGACTGTACGGTAAGTGTTGCTTGCAGGCTCGTAAGGGTTGTGATGAGTTCGCTCGTTGGCCACCTTTTCGTCATGTTCCTGGGTAGCCGTTACGCACAGCTAGTACCGATGACGTGCTTGTGGTTAAACCCACTTCCAGCGTACTGTCGAGTCATTAGAGTCCCACACAGAGAGTTCCCTCGTTCAGGCGAAATATGTAGAGGCTGTAAGTTGTTATGGCGGCCGTAAGTTGTTACGGCAGGGTTTCGATTATGTTCCTGTAATTGTTACAGGAATAATAATCAAAAGGATTATACTGGTAGACTTTGGTTTAAGCCGGATACCGGTATTATATTATTCGATTAATTGTATTCGTATTTTTCGGATACGGGTATACGGTATACGGAGGAGGAGTATTTTTGTAATTGTTGTAAGAATACCTTCTAGAAGGTGCCACCTCATAATGATATCATAATGACATCATTTATTTTATGAAAATAAATAAATGAGGTGTAAATTAAAAAGATACAAGCATGGTTGAAATGATGGGTTTTATTTCTTATATAGTTTTGGAGTTACTATTGAAGCATGGTGCTAATTTATATAATGCATGCTTCAATTATTTCATTTAGTGCTATACCCTTTTTCATCATGCTTGAACTCTTTAAATCATGATAAACACTTACTCCTTCTCATCTCCTCTTTCTCCTTCTTCTTATAAATAGCTTCACATGAGATGTGAATGTTAAGTGAATCAAGAGAAGGTTAAGAGAAAGAAATGCTATAGATTTCAAGCTAATCCAATACACTCATCTCTACATAATCCTAGTGACCTATTCTAGCAAAATTGGTCTTTAGGTTAAACTCTTATGAAGAGTTTCTAGCTCGCACGATAACTCTCGGGTAGATCATCTAGGTCTTGGGTGGCCGGAGATCGAAGACATCGGCAACATCTAAAGGAGCTACGGAGTTCATTAAAGAGAAGACCCGAAAGACCGTATCATTGAGGTATAATCCCTAACATAGTAGATAAGATCTCTAGTTAGGTTTTTCTAGTTGTGGTTTAGACAAGATCTTCGGTTACGTGCGTGTTGTATGCCAAGAAAATTTTTGTTTACCGCTTCCGCCGCGCTATAAGAGTTGTGGGAGCATGCAACACAAACTAACATCATCTCTCTCAAAAACTCTTCAATTTTCATCAAAAAATCCGAATAAAAACCTCACTAAATTCCTAATTTAAGCCTTACCCAATTTTCTTTAGAAAATCTAGTTTGGTTTGAGGAGCAAGGATGCATCTTTGGAAGCAAGATTGCATGCTAGATCTCTTGGTTTTGAGGTATAATTCTAACCTTAGTGTTTAATTGTTGGTTAAATACTTTGAATAACCTTAATTAGGTATTTTAAATGGTTTAAATTGTATGTTTTAAAAATTCAAGAATTGGGTTTGAATCGAAGTTAGGATTTTGTTCAATAAGTCAAGTTAACTAAGTGTGGGTTATCATCTTAAGTCATGCTAAAGGTAATCTAGTTGTTAAATTTGCTAACTTATACATTTAAATTGTTCTAATTAATTTATTTTGTAAACTAGGTTTTTAGATATAATATAAATAGATGAGATAAAATTCTAGTGAGGGTTTGGGTGATTTAATTGAGTTATTAAGAGATTATAGTGGACACTAGATTTACCAAAACATCTATAATTGAATTAAAAATGATTAATGATCGTTTACTGGGTTTTTTGAAATTAATCGTTTTTAATTTAACTGGAGGTTTTTTTTTTATTAATAAACTACTTCATATTATTGTTGGAGATAGTGCCCTCAGAGTTAATTATTGGATCACAGACACATGATTGCAATGATTGAGGGGAGGACCTGTCCCAGTAGGACAGTCTTACTCAAGATGATAGTATGCTTTCTGGTTTATCTTTATCATCGTGTACTGCTTTAGATGACCTTACGAGTCGCTATTACACGTTGATAGAGCCCCTAGGATTCTTGCTTGACTACCAACAGTATGAGGGCGATCATATACGTGAGAGCTGGAGTTTATAAACACATCCTTAAAAGGTCCCTAGTCGTGGAAGTTTCGAGATAGGGCATCGATACTCCAGAGTAGACTAGTGTATACAGTCGAGACCCCGACGAGGGGCGGTGGCCGGTCTCACAAGCCACTGGTGTCAGTTGGTTCAACTAAGATGTATACAGGTGCTCATTGGGTTATGAGTACACCGGACAGGACTCGCCAGGAACCTGCTAGTTGGTATTATACCTGACGTCAGATAGCAGTTCCCTGGTGACATGTGTACAGGTTAGTTCATCGACCTGAGATCGTCATTTGTCTCTTGTGAGTTCCCACTGTGCTTTGATTACTACCCTACCACGGCTGAAAGGAGTCTTGCAAACAGGTTTTAGTTGGGTACAGTCCCGAGTCACAGGGAGGCAGTGAGCGAATCTGCAGGGGTTCGTCTCTCCCGGTATTGGGGTGTTAGTTATATGTATGCCCTAGAGGCCATTACTGTACATTGGATGTATATTGTGGTGGTTGCTGGGACATATATAGGGAGGACTTTCTTGCTCGACATGATAGTATGCTATCTGGTTGCTCTTTACCTTAACGTGTACACAGATTGTCTCTCTATTACATGTTGGTAAAGCCCTTAGGATGTGTACTTGACTACCTGGACTATGATGCTGATCATACTAGTGGGGACATGGTAGTCCATAAGTACATCCTTCAAAGTCCTTAGTCGTAGGTGTATCGAGACGGGGCATCGATATACCAGAGTAGACTAGCGTATACCTTCTCGACCCATACAGATGGGCGATGGATGATCCCATATCCATTGGTGTTTGACATCATAGATGATATACGGGTGCTCAGTAGAGACTGGGTACACTGGACGGACTCGCCGAGAACTCCCAGATGGTATTATACCTCATGTCAGATGGCAGTTCTCAGGTGACACTGGTACAGAGTAGTCTGTTGACCCGAGATCGTCATAGAGTCTTGTGTGGTTCCCACTGTGCTTTCATTTCCACCTTACCACGTCCAAGAGGGCGTGTAAAACGGTGGCTTTTGGGTACAGTCCCGAATCACATGGAGGCAATGAGCGATAGGAGGGGATTCGTCTCTCCCGGTATAGGGAGTTGATGTTGCGCTGTGTTCGATTGGCTATAACAGGAAATCCCTGGCCAGGGTTGCTGAGATTTACTGGTAAGTGTTAGCAGTAGTTTCTCGAATTGTTATAGACCTCATATCGACACGACTTATCGAGCTATTGGGGTCTGACGTTTACCACCCCTAGGCAAGATATGCGACATATCAGACGACGAGACCGGACTGTACGGTAGTGTTACTGGTTGGATTCACTGGAGTGTGAGCGGGCTTGCTCGTCAATCTTCTGATCGCTCAATACCCGGGTGGCCGTTACGTTTAGCAGACCGCTTGCGGCTTGTGGGTGTTTGATATGATCATCACCTGCTGCCGGCGTATTGACGAGTGTTTAGAGTCCTACACAGAGGTTTCCTGGCTCAAGCGAAACGAAATAGGAGCGCATATGAGATATGTGCGGGACCGAGAATAATACGTGTATGAGATACCGTATTCCATTCTCGCGATGAATGTGTCGAATGGTTGTATGCGATATAACCTAGTTATCGAATCAAGGATTGATTCGATAAGCCGATACATTAGATACTAGTCGGTTATATGCGATATGACCGGATCGTTAAATCAAGTATTGATTTAATGATTTAATGCATAATTATATATTTGATATATTACTTTGCATTAACTAGTATCGGTTCACTTTAAATGGATTTTCTCACTCGGATGTGCGCATTGCATATGCGATATGATTTTGTGCACTTGCTTGTATCATGTTTGATGATACATGCCTTTTGGTTAAGTGTAAAGAATTAAACCTTGGTTAATGAAATGGTTAGGGTTTACTATTTCCTTATTCATTTATTCATTTACTTATTCTTTTGGAAATAGAAAAGCAAATGAGAAAATGGTGGCTTGTTTTGTTTTGTTCATGAAGCTTCATGAAGACTTTGACCAAGTAACCATTTTGTCTCATGCTTAACCCTAACCATCGCACTAACCATGATTTATTCTCTACACTTGACCATGGTTTGGTCATGATAAGTATTCTTTTAATTTTCTTTTTGGAATTAACTTATCATAACTTTAACTTCTTTTTCTTCCTTTCTTCACTTGGAGAAAGCAAGCTCCATCAATGGTGATTGATGGAAATGAGTGAGAAATACAATTCTAAAGTCTACCCACTTCCTATTTCTTCATCCTCTACCTCTTGCCAAGTAGTAGAGTGTGTTTCCTTCACAAGTTTTCATGACTTGGTGAAGGTGGAGCTTGATTTAGCGATGCCTCAACGTAGATCAACTTCGGCATGGACATCGACGACCTAGCTCGCTTATTCTCCGATGAAGCCGACGCTAGAGCCCGGGAATTCACTAGGACAGCGAGGGGACTTCGTTGCGGAGCTATGGAGGTGGAGCACCGGATCTACAAAGGTTGTATTTCCGTTATCTTTCTGTTAAGTTGTTAACTAGATTTCATATTCGCCTAGATTTCTAGCCAACGATCCGTACACTAGGGTTTCTCGGCACCGTAATTTTTGAAATTGGCATGGTTGATGTCTTGTGAGACCTCTTGAGAGTGCCTAGGGACCCTACAGTGGTATCAGAGCCAAGCTAGAGCCTTAGGCGATGTCTAGACGACGTTTGAAATCCGAACGAACCCGAAACCCCAATTTTTCCATGCTCTCTGTCCAATTTTCAAAAACTGGGTTTTTTCAATATTAAAAATATGCAGAAATATCAGCAGGTGATTTTAAGAGTAACTGTGAAATACGAGTGCGTAAATCCATCAAACTGCCGCGGTTCCGCGGTATGAGCATGGCTCGTGCGGCGGATCCGTGGCCGTAAGGACTCATTGTTCAGTCAATGTTACATAGTAACTCCTAATTGATATTACTGGTTTTCCTGGGTATTTTTAAATATTATTCAAGAGTTGAATTTTCTGGAGTTGTTTTAGGGATTTGTATATTCGATCGGATTATCAAATTTTGTCTGTGCGGCTTTCCGGATAAATTTTAGAATATGTTAAAAAGTTCGACCGGATATAAATACCCAATTTTTTCCCTGTCGGGAAATTTCCAAGTGTTGGATTTTTCCGTAGTTTAACGACATTCTAAGTAGTGCAAGTAACGCGATGGACCCTCTAGAAGACAACAAACCTTAACTCGATTATGTGACCGTCTTGAACTTCCCTTTGAACCTTCGGGTTTGGGGCAGTACGGCGTGCCATATATGAGGCGTTGGCTTGACCCTTCTACGGCTGGACCGTTGGTACTGAGGTACGAACTGAATGTTGTTAGACTTATTTCATGTGTTGGACTGTATCGGGAAAACTTGGGTGTTCGAATGTTCGATCGGAAAGTTTGATATTTTCTATTTATCCAGAATGGGATACAATAATTGGAATTCACAAACAGTTATGTGATAACTGGATGAATGTTATAAACATAGCAATTTAGTCTCACTTGATCGGTTGCCACGGAATTTTGATGTGATCAAAAGTCTGTCGCAATCACGTAGCGTACGTGGATACTTGCCGGGTAAACTTAATAGACAGCCTCACTCCATAGCCCCGACCAAGTGACCGTAGGAGAACCTTGTCGCCGAAAGCATCCGTTCGGGTGCTCGCGGTGGCGGTGTTCTGCCTTGGTGCACTTCGTCGACGGCGTCGGGGGTGCCGCCGTCTACTAAAGTTTGCGACGAGCATTCGATCAGGATGTCGGGAATCTTGTTGAATTGCCCGACTTGATATTGAAAAGTGTTTTCGATTTTGAGACTAAAATGCGGGGTTTATAATTGTTAGGCATGTGATGTCTAAGTAATTCATTTGATCAGGCATGCGATGTCTGAGGTGGTTGCGGATTCCAACTGTTGTAGTTTTACACTTTCTTTTCTGTGACCGTAAGTGTAATATGTGATATCGCCGGTTTCGTTGCTATCTGTCAACGACAATTGGGATGCGCATATTTACTTACGTTGATGACATGTGATGTTATGTGTTGCTGGATATGTTATATTGGATTGTCGTGTTTGAATAGCCGGGGGTTTTATGTGAGATGAGTGTTTTTCATTTTCATTCATGTAAAAACTTGTATGTAATATTCTTTTATTGGGGCACTTCCAGGTTGCGGAAGTTGTCACCTTTTGTATATTATTTACTTTTCCGCACTAGGATAGACCCAAGGAGGAGAGCACAAGTAACCGGGTTCTGGAGTCCAGTGGGAGACCAACTCGAGGAGTCGAGTCTGGGTCTCCTAACTCCAGAATTGGTAGGGTTGCTTGCCGCTCTCGTAGGGGTCTAGGGATATGGGTTTGGCTATTCATCACGACCGTGGAATCCGTGTTTTATACTGGCTCGTATTGAAAACACGGACATCCTAGTATATCCAATATTTCATATGTTTCTTCTGCTGCGATATCTGTGATGTGATCATGTGATGTTCTGTGATAGATACAGTATATAGTATATATGATATATTATATAGACGTTACTTATGTTTTACACCCGCGCTAGCCCTGCCCCGCTCTGTCGTTAGTTACCTAACCTAACGGTGCACGAGGGGACATCGAGGCGAAAGCGGATGGCATAAGTGTACGTCGTATTTATCTGTGATGTTTAGGTATTTAAATGATGGGACTTCATTAATGTGATTAATGAAATAAAAGAAACCTAAGATGTTGTTGATTCGAATTTAAAAATAAACAGGTAGCTACAGTTCTTGCTTTGTACAGCGGTATATGTGATATATCCTTCACCTTATTCGATAAGGAAAGGACCGAGATCCCTTCACCGGGAGTGACTCCTTTAGCAATAACTGGCAGATGCTACACCCTTCGGTTTGTCTTTTGATTGCTTTTAAGTGTTTTTGCTTTGCACAGTGATATATATGATATATCCCGCACCTCATTCGACGAGGAAAGGACCGACGATCCCTTCACAGGGAGTGACTCCTTTAGCAAAACTAGAAAAGCCTCAAAAGCACTCCATTTCAAAATCATTTGATTCTACAACGATATCAAGTTCATTACGCAATAGGTTTTCAGAAAAACCAGTCGTAGCCCTCCGTCATTTCAGATAAGTAGTAGTTAGTATTCGTGCTGCGTTTGTTGGCCTTTGTCAAGGCGCAGTGTGCGGTAGCTAATTGGTGCTTATCTGCTTATGCATATGATGCAGATTGGGTTAGGGTAGTCGTGCGACCTTGTTGGCCTTTGTCAAGAGCCGTGCGGGTGGGTTTACTTCAATCAGGAAATTACGGGTTGAACTTGACTAGCATCCTATGGTTTGTTGGCCTTTGTCAAGGTCATAGGAGGTTAGGGGCAAAATATTATCGGGAATTTCAAGTGTTGAAATTTGCAATGAGATTGCATACCTTCTATGAGATAGTTGGATCCCGATACCCGCTGCGAGTAATTGTTACTCCTGGGAGAGTTTTACATATTACAATTAGCTGATCAAGTAGGTGTCTAGAAAGGTGTCAACGGGGTTATGCCTCTGGGAAAACGAGGTTTACATTAATTAGGTTCGTGCGAAAGCACGGGGGACCTCCCTCAAAGTACCGACACTGGCCTGGCTGAAAGATTGGCGAACTTGTAGTGTGTAATTAATCCCGGCTAGTCTTTCCTTTTAGGGTTTGAAAGAAGATTTGATAAAAAGCAGTGGGAGCCATCCTGATTAGATAAAATAAAAACCAATCTATTCTTGCAAGAGCGCACGCTGAGTGTTTTCTTCTCTCTCTCTCCTGGTAGCGACCATATCACGCCTTAATCAAGATAATAATACGAATTATTGACCGAACCCGCTTGTTATACTGAGCTGGGGAACGTTGGTCCCGCTCCAGCTTATAATTGTTATAAGACAGAGCAGGAAATTGGGGAATACCAGATTTCCCGTGCCGCCCAAACGAAGAGAGTGCATGTTGATGCATCATCTTCGGGTGTGTTCATTACAAAGAACTGTTTCTCAGTATCCTCCGTATCCTGGGTATTTGATACCGGATCAGGATCCCAGATATGTAAGATGTTACATAGGGCTACAAAAGGGTAGAAAAGCGGAGAAAGGGTGATAAGTTTCATGAGGCAGAAAACGGGGCAAATGTTGCAGCCAAGTCTGTCGGTCACTGTCACCCTGTATTGTAATACATTGATTCTGAACGAATGTTATTAGATACCGAACCTGATATACAAAATCATATCAGTCTCTTTATTAATAAAGAAATGATAAAATTTTGTATTGTTGGATAATGTTTTGAACATTTTCTATATCAAAAGTTGATCGGTTCAGGCACGTTATCTAAAAGTATTAATGTTCTAAATCAAACTACAGTTCTTAGTATACGGAACACACACAAGAGGAAGAGTTCAGAAATGAACGGATCCTTCTTGAGGTATTGTAGAATAGGTCATATCAATGCGATCCGACTAGCTGGAGTTACATAAAGATGCATATTTAAATTAGTTTGAATTTACATCTTATGAAACTCGCCAGTCATGTCACAAAGATAAGATGACCATAGCTCTGTTTATTGGAAACAGAGAAAGAGTTGGTAAACTTTTGGGATAATACATGTTGATGCATGTAGGTCGCCTGTCTACACATACCAAGACCGGTTCTTTGTACTTCATTACATTCTCTGATAATCTCTCAATATTCAGACTTATGTTCCTGTTGAAACACAAGTCCGAACCTTTTGAGATATTCATAGAATATAAGTTAGAAGTAGAGAACCAATACGGGTATAAGTATTATGTCCTTTGATGAGATCAAGGAGGAGAATACTTGAGCACGGAATTCCTGGACTATTCTAAAGGAGAATGAGATTCTCTCTCGGCATTACTCCTCCGAATACACCATAGCACGATGGTATATCGGGGGGGAGCAATCACACCCTATATGATAAGGTGTGCTCTATGATGAGTACTACTGAGTTACCTATTTCCTTTTGGGAGTTATGCACTTATGAAGCTGCATACCTATTGAATTACGGTTCGAATCAAATCAAAGCCTACCATTTCATATATGATATGGAAAGGGAAGAGCCCATCTCTTGAGATAGTTAAGATTTGGGGTTGTCCGGCATATGTCTAAAAGCAAAATCCGGACAAGCTCGAGGCAAGGTCTATAATGTAGAACTGGAAAAGTTCCAGCCATACAAACTACAGCTGATGATTTGATAGAACCAAAGGATTCAGTAGATGCCAACGAACCTCAGCCTCTCCGCCGATCTAGTAGGGTTCCTCACCCACCTGAGAGATACTTCTGTTTCTATATGACAGTGGGAGCGAGGATTGCATCATGAGATGATGACCCAACTAGTTTCGAGCTGGCCATCAGGAGTAAGACTCTGTACGAATGGCTGGATGCTTAGCGATCTGAGATGGAATCCTTATACACCAACAAAGTATGGACTTTAGTTGCTATATCTGAAGGGTTAAATCCCCATCAGGAGCAAGTATATCTTGAGAAGATTACTTGGTGTACATGGAAAAGTTGAGACTTTCAAAGCTAGACTTATTAAAGGTTTGCATCATTGACCAGGTGTGGATCATGATGAAACCTTTTCTAAGGATCTATGCTTAAGTCCATCCTGATCCTACTTGCCACGGCTACATACCATGACTACGATATCTGGTGGTTGGGTGCCATGGCTCCTTTTCTAAATAATGATTTAGAAGAGAAGGTCTATAAGAACACAGCCAGAGGGCTTCGTAGAAAATGGGAGCAGCGGAAACGTGAACAAGATGCTTTATAGGATAAAGCAGGCATCGCGGAGTTGAAACGTCTGTTTTGATGTAGTAGTCAAAGTGTTTGACATCGTCAAAATGGTAGATGAACCTTGTATAAACAAAAAGGTAGTAGGGAATATGGTGGTGATCCTCGTAGAGTACCTGGATGACATACTCTTGATAAGAAAGGAGTTTCCTATGCTATGCTCGGTCAATCTCCGCTTATCACAAGGATTCTCCAGATAGGATCAATGTGATACCTCCTCCATCCTGAGTTTTCATCTGTGAGATAGATGTTATTTGGGTGTTAGTATACTCACTAGTTGTAGTGAGATGGTATCAATCGATCCTGGGGAGAATCACTGGAAGGGTTCCAAGGTGATAAAGACGACTGAATGTCTGTCGCAGGTATTGTCTTTACCCTCAGTAAAGGGACGGTATGTTGGAAGAGTTCCAAGCTAGATACCGTGGCATACTAGACGATAAAGGCTGGATACATCGCTACTTATGATGCTACCAAAGAGGATGTTTGGGTTTATATTAGTTCATGAGATGAACTACGTTCCTACCATTGTGAGACAATGGAGTTATGGCTTATGCCAAGAAAGGCCGGTCCCATCAGTGATCCAGACTTATTCTAAGGCAGTATCACCTGATCATGGAGATGGTTGATCTCCAAGGTGATCGAGGCAAGGAGAGCAGACTCAGAGGATAACACGGCGGATCCACTCACGAAGGCCTATTCCTAAAGAGAGACTTTTATGGGATGGTTGAGTATGAGATACTTCGACCACTGCTACAGATGGCCCTAGTGCAAGTGGGAGATTGTTAGTTATATGTATGCCCTAGAGGCCATTACTGTACACTGGATGTATATTGTAGTGGATGCTGGGACATATATAGGGAGGACTTTCTTGCTCGACATGATAGTATGCTATCTGGTTGCTCTTTACCTTAACGTGTACATAGATTGTCTCTCTATTACATGTTGGTAAAGCCCTTAGGATGTGTACTTGACTACCTGGACTATGATGCGGATCATAATAGTGGGGACATGGTAGTCCATAAGTACATCCTTCAATGTCCCTAGTCGTGGGTGTATCAAGATGGGGCATACCAGAGTAGACTAGCGTATACCTTCTCGACCCATACAGATGGGCGATGGATGATCCTATATCCATTGGTGTTTGACATCAGAGATGATATACGGGTGCTCAGTAGAGACTGGGTACACTGGACAGACCCGCCGAGAACTCCCAGATGGTATTAAACCTCATGTCAGATGGCAGTTCTCAGGTGACACTGGTACAGAGTAGTCTGTTGACCCGAGATCGTCATAGAGTCTTGTGTGGTTCCCACTGTACTTTGATTTCCACCTTACCACGTCCAAGAGGGCGTGTAAAACGGTGGCTTTTGGGTATAGTCCCGAATCACATGGAGGCAATGAGCGATAGGAGGGGATTCGTCTCTCCCGGTATAGGGAGTTGATGTTGCGCTGTGTTCGATTGGCTATAACAGGAAATCCTTGGCTAGGGTTGCTGAGATTTACTGGTAAGTGTTACCAGTAGTTTCTCGAATTGTTATAGACCTCATATCGACACGACTTATCGAGCTATTGGGGTCTGACGTTTACCACCCCTAGGCAAGATATGCGACATATCAGACGACGAGACCGGACTGTACGGTAGTGTTACTTGTTGGATTCACTGGAGTGTGAGCGGGCTTGCTCGTCGATCTTCTGATCGCTCAATACCCGGGTGGCCGTTACGTTTAGCAGACCGCTTGCGGCTTGTGGGTGTTTGATATGATCATCACCTGCTGCTGGCGTATTGACGAGTCTTTAGAGTCCTACACAGAGGTTTCCTGGCTCAAGCGAAACGAAATAGGAGCGCATATGAGATATGTACGGGACCAAGAATAATACGTGTATGAGATACCATATTCCATTCTCACGATGAATGTGTCGAATGGTTGTATGCGATATAACCTAGTTATCGAATCAAGGATTGATTCGATAAGCCGATACATTAGATACTAGTCGGTTATATGCGATATGACCGGATCGTTAAATCAAATATTGATTTAATGATTTAATGCAAAATTTTATATTTGATATATTACTTTGCAATAACTAGTATCGGTTCACTTTAAATGGATTTTCTCACTCGGATGTGCGCATTGCATATGCGATATGATTTTGTGTACTTGCTTGTATCATGTTTGATGATACATGCCTTTTGGTTAAGTGTAAAGAATTAAATCTTGGTTAATGAAATGGTTAGGGTTGACTATTTCCTTATTCATTTATTCATTTACTTATTCTTTTGGAAATAGAAAAGCAAATGAGAAAATGGTGGCTTGTTTTGTTTTGTTCATGAAGCTTCATGAAGACTTTGACCAAGTGACCATTTTGTCTCATGCTTAACCCTAACCACCCCACTAACCATGATTTATTCTCTACACTTGACCATGGTTTGGTCATGATAAGTATTCTTTTAATTTTCTTTTTGGAATTAACATATCATAACTTTATCTTCTTCTTCTTCCTTTCTTCACTGGTGATTGATGGAAATGAGTGAGAAATACAATTCTAAAGTCTACCCACTTCCTATTTCTTCATCCTCTACCTCTTGCCAAGTAGTAGAGTGTGTTTCCTTCACAAGTTTTCATGACTTGGTGATGGTGGAGCTTGATTTAGCGATGCCTCGACGTAAATCATCTTCGGCATGGACATCGACGACCTAGCTCGCCTATTCTCCGATGAAGCCGATGCTAGAGCACGGGAATTCACTAGGACAGCGAAGGGACTTCGTTGTGGAGCTATGAAGGTGGAGCACCGGATCTACAAAGGTTGTATTTCCGTTATCTTTCTGTTAAGTTGTTAACTAGATTTCATATTCGCCTAGATTTCTAGCCAACGATCCGTACACTAGGGTTTCTCAGCACCGTAATTTTTGAAATTGGCATGGTTGATGTCTTGTGAGACCTCTTGAGAGTGCCTAGGGACCCTACATGGGGGTGAGGTCGCGTTGTGTCTAGGAGAGCCAGTACATGAAAAGTCCTTGGCCAAGGCAGGAGATTTGCTGGTAGGTATTCCAGTAGTATCTCAGGGTGTTCTGGGCTACACTCCGACACGACTTGTACCGCTTTTAGGGGTCTGACTTTTACCAACCCCCTAGGCCCGCCATGCGATGCTCATAGACGAACGGACCGGACTGTACGGATATGGTCACTGACAGATCAGTAGGGTGTCAGGATGAGTTCGCTCATCGACGTCCCTTTTAGTCAATAGCTGGTAGCCCGTCACGTAAGGCTAATACCTCTGACGTGCTAGTGGTTAAATCCACAGCCATAGTATTAACGAGTCTTTAGAGTTCACCACACACACAGTTACTCAGGTTTTGGGCGAAACGCTGTAGAGGCCGTATGGAGATATGGCAGGGTTCGATCAGATACGTGCGGTATTGCACGGATCGTGGTCGGACGGTTTTTTACTAGCCGGCTTTGGTTTAAGAGGGATCCTAGTATTAGACAGTGTAGGTTTGTCTCTTTGCATTTGTATTGAGTTGGAATATAAATGCGGGCATGTATATGCAATAGCGGGGTTTTCCTGTAATTTATTACGGGATCAGTTTTCTGAAGTTGCCAGTTTGCATTCCGTTCCAGCCGGTTTTCTTTTATTCCTTGACGGACGAACTTTTCGTTGGAGGGTGTTATTTGCAGTTTGCAAATAACATTTTGTGGAGGGGTTTTATTGTGATTGTGGCTTCTATCATGATGAGATTCTTTTCTAGTCCATTCTTATGCATTTATTGTGATGAGAGTGAAAGGAGGTGAGTGAGAAATTGATGTGAGCCTTTTTCCTTTATCATTTCTTTTTCCCTTCACTTGATTGCACTTGATTTTTTTCTCTCTCTCTCTCCACCACCATTCCAAGAAATGGCCAGCCACATTCGAGAGGGAAATGAGAGAGATTCATTTGGAGTGGTAGCAATTTTCTTCATCTCATTTTCATGCAAGGAAAAATGAAAGCACCATATTTCCTTATCTTCATTCCTCCACATCCATGGCAACATAAACTCCAAAAGAGACATAGCCTTCTACACTACATCTACAGCATATCTTGGACGCGTCGGCTAGCCAACTTCGAGCCCGAGTTGCCTCGGTCCAGAGGTGGGAGCCCGTAAAAGAACTCGGCTACGTGGTGCCCTTTCCGAAGAGGAGGAGATGAACGGAGTTTCCACGGGAGATCGGAATGGAGACGAAGACCGAAGGACATGGATCGCTTGGTATACTTCTCTACCCATCTTGTTGTTTGCTAGTAGCTAGGTTAATGGTACGATCCGGGGTAAAAGTGCGCTGTGGTGCCGGTTTGCTAGTTTGCAAAGTTTGTCGTTTCGGCGTTTCCGGCGTCGGATCGACGGCCGGGGCACCGCCGCGGACTTACATTGGTATCAGAGCCACGCCATTAACCTGCCTAGCTTGCCCTAGTATGTTTAAAGACTCGATCAAACAAAATCCCAAAAACCGTATTTTTTGGTGCATGTGTTTTCTGTCGAATTTTTTTTGGCTCCAAAAATTTTTCGGGTCATTGCAGAAAGACATGCAAGAAATTCTAAGAATACTGGGTAAATTTGATACAGTGATCATTTAGTACGACCGCGGAAACGCGGCCAAACCCCTGGTTTGGCTGCGGTTCCGCGGTGGGAAAGTGTCCACAATGCACCAAAATTTTCCAGTAGGCTTCGGGTTAGGAAATGGGGGTTTTGGGATATTCATTTTGGGCCCAGATTTTCTATGAGTGCTACAGTACTGCTTGGGGCCCACTTAGGTAATTTTGATCGATCGAAAAGTTTAAACATGCTAGTTCATAGTATTTACATTATATCTGTGACCGTGAATGTCACTTGATCGGTAAATCCTGTCTAACTGCTATAGCCCGGTTAGACGGATTTGCGAACGTGACATTCACGTTGATGTTCTATGATTATGCTGTGTTGTTGCGGATCGGTCGTGGGGATAGCCTGGTTGCAGTATTAGTACAGTTTTGTATTATATGTATATTTGATATTGCGGTGCGAGCGTCCGACATATGGACTGCCGTCACTGCCTGTTTGTATTATTCTTTTCGGGCACGACCGGGTCGAGGTCGATGTACCCGTTGTATGTATATTTTACTTTCTGTACTAGGATTACCCCGCGAAAGGGTGCACGGATAGCCGGATTCTAGAGCGCAACAAGCCCGCATCTCATGGCGTTGAGACGGAGGGGGCTTTACTCTAGAATTGGCGGGCTATTCGCCGCACTCGTAGGGGGTACAGGTTGACCCAGGAGGGGTGCCCAAATTACCGGATTCCGTGAAGTGGTGGGTGGTCCATTCACGTTGCTGAAGGGGAATGCCTCGTTTCAGGTTTTGGCGGGTAACTTGCCACGCCCGTAGGGGTCTAGGATTTCATTGCACAGGCTATCCACACGACCAGGGGAACGTCGGGTTTCAGTAGCGGCTCTATGAAATCCGGGGAATACAGATATCTGTATTATTCTGTGATGCTGTACATTTCTGTGATGTTGCATTTTATCACGCCTTGAGCGAAAATTATATATTATATATATACTAGTAGATGTTGTATATGTTTTGCATCCGCGCTAGTCCAGTCCCCGCTCTGTCATTAGTTAAGTAACCTAACGGGTGATGACGGGACCCAGTGGCGAATACGGATGGCATATACGTACATCATTATTTTCGTTCTTTTGTGGTGTAATCAATTGATGGGACTGCGTTGATTCGGATCAATGCAAGTTAAACAAACCTATTCTGATGTTGTTGGAACACTTTTTCAAAAAGCTGTTATTGCAAGGGCGTTCTCTTTTGTTTTGTACAGTGGTATTCAGTTGGAATATCCTACTCCTCAGTCGACGAGGCAAGGGCCGAGATCCCTTCACCGGGAGTGACCCCTTGGACAAAAGTTTGCGTCAGGGCAGTAACTTCACTATAGCCGTTTACTTTTGCTTTTCATCGTGGTATTCAGTTGGAATATCCCGCACCTCATTCTACGGGGAAAAAGCCGAGATCCCTTCACCGGGAGTGACCTCTTTAGCAAAGGTTTTCGTCACTATATTTTTAAAAAAGCTATCAGTTCCTTCATCGATATCAAGTTCATTACGTTAAAGGTTTTCGCCAGAAACCATTCGTAGCCCTCCGTCGTTTCATATGGATAGTCAATAGTATTCAAGCTGTGTATGTTGGCCAAAGTCAAGGCACGATGTTTAGTAGCTGTTGGGTATTCATATGCAGCATAGATAGATGCGTTTGTTTCGGACAGTCGTATTACTATTTTGGCCTTCGTCAAGGGTATGTACGGGTGGGTTCAAATTAACCTGGATAATGACGGGTAGAACTTGACATGTGACTTATGATATGTTGTCCAAAGTCAAGGTCATAAGAGCATGGGGCAAAAATCCACATCGGGAGTTTCAAAAGAACTAAAACTTGCCAGATATGCGTATACCTTCTGGAGTGTGATAACGTGAGCGGATTCCGTCACGTTATCATGCGATGATAGTTGGATCCCGATTCCCACTGATGAGTTAGTTTACTCCTCGGGTGATCCCGGCTAATTCTTCTTTCTGGTTTGGGGAAGAATTTGACGTTACAGTGGGAGGTTTCCATATTAGATAAAGTGATAATCATTCTGATCTTGGTTAGAGTGCACGCTGAGTGTTTCTTTTCTCTCTCTCTTTTGCAGCGACCATTGACCCGACCCTAGACTATGACTCAGTGACCAAGTTGACCGAACCTTCTTAATACTGGTTTTTGGATTGTCAGAGTTGTAAACCTCATTGCCACTCCTACTTTTAGCTTTTTCTCCAGGACACCCCGTATTACTACGAATGTCCACTTCCATTGGACAAAACCATCGTATGGTTATATACGAACTCGAAGGAATTCGAGGATGGTTTTCGGTTCTGGAGAAAACGAATAGGACTATTCAGTTGTCTTTTCCGTTTACCTTCTCTTTCAGATTGCGAGTACTCCTTGGCTTAGGAGATAGTACACCTATTACGTAAATTAGATAGTCTTCTTCCAAACCTTAGGCTGGTGCCGACCGGTAGGGAATGAAGAAAACCAATTAGCCTAAACGGTGTACAGAAGATATTAAGTTAAGACAAAGAAAGGGATTAGTAAGAGGGCAAAGTAAATTGCGACTACTATTCATGACCATACCAAATATTTCTTCGCCAATCCTAAATCACCTTTCTATTTCTCCAGGACACTCCGTATCACTACGAAGATCCCAAGTTTATTGGATAATCCATCGTATGGTTATATACGAACTCGAAAGGAACTTGTTCCAGTTCGGGGATGGATCCTGGTTCATGAGAAATAGGAATAAGGTTCATTCGCTTGTCTTTTATCTTTATCACCTCCCGCGTTGCAAGTGCTCCTAGGATTAGGACAGTACACCCATTATGCTTATTGGATAGTCTTCTTCCAAACCATAGGCTGGTGCTGAACGGTAGGGAAGGAAGAAAACCATTTGGCCTAAAGGGGTGTACAGAAGGTAATGACTAAAGACATATAAAGGGATTTGGAGAAATGGCATAGAATTATACGGTTATAGTTGTGAATCAGGATAATGGAAGAGGCATTACTAGGAATACCAGGATACCCCATCGAAACATTTCAATGTTTCAGTTTCACTTTGTACTGTTAAAAGAAAACTGATTTCCCAATTAGACACTTGCTCCAGGGTATGTATTTACCCGGTTTGATTTTCACATCTGTATGGTTTTACAGATGATGAGTGGGAGTAAGTTATTGGGAATTAGGTGACCATCCTCATTATATCGGGATTCGTTGTAATTGGTGATATTTGAGGAAGTCACCTGGGTTGTTTGCCGGACGGCAAATATTTGGTTTTGAATATCCGTTGTTATGCATCAATTTCAAATTGATATATCTGTACGTTTATTTTTATAGAGTGAGACATACCTTTTTGAAATTATGGCTATGACATTTACCTATATCAGTGAAAGGTTAGGTAAGGAGCATTGAACAGCGGTGTACTTCTTCTTAACCATAAGTACAGTTTTCAACCTACGACAGACGTTGAATGAGTTATTTGACTCAAGGGACTTATACAGCGTATTGTATGTTGTCCAGTGTCCATCAGGACAGAGAGGTTGGTCCTCGTATTATATTCAGTTTACTTTTGACTTCTCTATTTTTAGACAGGTTTTTCGTAGAAACACAGGGTCTAAGTTTTGAGGAGTTATAGGTATATGAATAAAGTAGAGAACCAGGTGTTGCAAGTATCGGGATTCTTCAAGGTGATCGAAGATGTAGATACTTGTGGATAGTATTCAGTAGATAGTAATGATTAAGAGAACTAGCTTCTCTTTTAGGTTACTCATAATTGGAAGTATTCCTAAGTTGAGTAACGCTGATAGGCCTCCTTCCATTTAGTTGACATGCACTGGTGACAGTTGCATGATTTGAATCTGGTTCAATTAAATCAGTACCTCTGTTTCTATATTGGATATAGAACAGTTTATATCTTAACGATGTTATGGTATGGGGAGTTGTCCGGCTTATGCTTAAAACCAGACTCCGGATAACTCAAGGCAAGTTTCTGTAATGGCTATTTGTGGGTTGACCCGGGCTATGACGAGGGTTGATTTTCTACCATCTGGAAGATCAATAGTGATATTGTTCTAGACTCGCCACAGTTTTAATAAAAATGGATTTTTTCAAAAAACAGTAGTGGGAGTATGGTAGAACTGGAAGTGATTCCAGAACCGTAAACGATTACTGAAGATTTGATAAGAACCTAAAGATTCAATCTGGTTTGACATTCCATTGGCCACTCCACAGATATGGTGGGTAACCTCAGGCACTCGAGAGGTACTTCGGTATGCTCAATGACGGTGGCAGGGAGGTTCTTATTTACCCAGACTTTCCATTGCTGTTGTTCCAGACTGTGAGACCCGGCAGGAGGATGAGTATAGCATCGTTCTAAACTGGCTTTAGAAGTGCACGTCTATATGACTTTGACAGAGCATTTTCGTAGTCAGTGGGAGCAGCGGAAGCATGGTGGACAAGTGGCTTATGAATATTTATAGACTAAAGCAGATATAGCGGAGATAAATCATCTATTTCTGATGTGACAGTCATAAGTTTGACTTCATCAGAATAGGGGATGGATCTGTTAAGAAGGTAGTAGGGTGTGATGTTCTGGTATTTGATGACATACACAGAGTAGGAAGTAATATTCCTATACTACGATCGGTTATACTTTGGTTGTCACACAGTGGTTTCTCCACATAGGACTTGGATATTATATCAGACATTCTGGTTAGTAGATCAATGGTTTTAGATCTAGATTTGGGTAGTTTCCCAATTTAGGTACTTTGACAATATTCTAAGAGTATTTAAAATGGAAGACTCCTGGCACGGTAGTATACCTGGAGGTGATGGAGTCACCCTCTCTAAAGGTGTCTTACAGACTAAAGGGGAGAGGGATACGCATGATTGGCAGATCACTTGCTCAGGCAATTAAGTCAATCATGAGATGTCAAGTACCACACCAGATGTTGTTCTTGCAGTAGGTGCAATAAGTTGATATTGATCCAATCCTGGAGAAACAGTCGGAAGCAGTTTTAGAACATAAGTTGATGTTCTAGGGATATGATAACAGCATTCTCCTTCGGGAGACAGTTATCATTCCAGGCTTCCAAGGTGACCAGGATGACAGAGAGGTTGTCAGAGTTATAGTTTTCCCTCTGACGAGGGGCAGTATTTTGGACAGGTGGTCCAGGTGGATACCGAAGGAAGGCATGGTGCAGGATACTGATTAAGTTTAGTTGACGATACAGTCTGAGAAGTTTGGATTTGGTGTTCATTTATGAGCTAGGTCCCATCAGATATCCAGGCATATTCGAAGACAGGTATTGCTCATTTCGGGAGATGGCTTTCTCCGCGAACTATAGATAGAGAGAGACATAGAAAGGAACACCAGAGCGGATCCGCTCACTGAGGCTATTCCTCGAACGCAATAGTTTCACAAATGAGCTTTGTGAGATTGACTAGTAGAGGAGTTGGGTGTTCGGTATCACACGGGCTGTGAGTATGCGGCATCACAATAATTAGCCTTGAGTTCAAGTGGGAGATTGTTGGAGATAGTGCCCTCAGAGTCAATTATTGGATCACAGGCACCTGATTGCAATGATTGAGGGGAGGACCTGTCCCAGTAGGACGGTCTTACTCAAGATGATAGTATGCCATCTGGTTTATCTTTATCATCGTGTACTGCTTTAGGTGACCTTACGAGTAGCTATTACACGTTGATAGAGCCCCTAGGATTCTTGCTTGACTACCAGCAGTATGAGGGCGATCATATACGTGAGAGCTGGAGTTATAAGCACATCCTTAAAAGGTCCCTAGTCGTGGGAGTTTCGAGATAGGGCATCGATACTCCAGAGTAGACTAGTGTATACAGTCGAGACCCCGACGAGGGGCGGTGGCCGGTCTTTCAAGCCACTGGTGTCAGTTAGTTCACCTAAGATGTATACTGGTGCTCATTGGGTTATGTGTACACCGGACAGGACTCGCCGGGAACCTGCTAGTTGGTATTATACCTGACGTCAGATAGCAGTTCCCTGGTGACATGTGTACAGGTTAGTTCATCGACCTGAGATCGTCATTTGTCTCGTGTGATTTCCCACTGTTCTTTGATTACTACCCTACCACGGCTCAAAGGAGTCGTGCAAATAGGTTTTAGTTGGGTACAGTCCCGAGCCACATGGAGGCAGTGAGCGGATCTGCAGGGGTTCGTCTCTCCCGGTATTGGGGGTGAAGTCGCGTTGTATCTAGGAGAGCCAGTATATGAAAAGTCCTTGGCCAAGGCAGGAGATTTGCTGGTAGGTATTCCAGTAGTATCTCAGGGTGTTCTGGGCTACACTCTGACACGACTTGTACAGCTTTTGGGGGTCTGACTTTTACCAACCCCCTAGGCCCGCCATGCGATGTTCATAGAAGAACGGACCGGACTGTACGGATATTGTCACTGATAGGCTCAGTAGGGTGTCAGGATGAGTTCGCTCATCGACGTCCCTTTTAGTCAATAGCTGGTATCCCGTCACTTATGGCTAATACCTCTGACGTGCTAGTGGTTAAATCCACAGCCATAGTATTGATGAGTCTTTAGAGTCCACCATACACACAGTTACTCAGGTTTCGGGCGAAACGCTGTAATGGCCGTATGGAGATATGGCAGGGTTCGATTAGATACGTGCGGTATTGCACGGATCGTGGTCGGACGGTTTTTTACTAGCCGGCTTGGTTTAAGCGGGATCCTAGTATTAGACAGTGTAGTTTTGTCTCTTTGCATTTGTGTTCAGTTGGAATACAAATGCGGGCATGTATATACAGTAGCGGCATTTTCCTGTAATTTATTACGGGATTAGTTTTCTGAAGTTGCCAGTTTGCATTCCGTTCCGGCCGGTTTTCTTTTGTTCCTTCACGGCCGGACTTTTCGTTGGAGGGTGTTATTTGCAGTTTGCAAATAACATTTTGTGGAGGGGTTTTATTATGATTGTGGCTTCTATCATGATGAGATTCTTTTCTAGTCCATTCTTGTGCATTTATTGTGATGAGAGTGAAAGGAGGTGAGTGAGAAATTGATGTGAGCCTTTTTCCTTTATCATTTCTTTTTCCCTTCACTTGATAGCACTTGGTTTTTTTCTCTCTCACTCCACCACCATTCCAAGAAATGGCCAGCCACATTAGAGAGGGAAATGAGAGAGATTCATTTGGAGTGGTAGCGATTTTCTTCATCTCATTTTCATGCAAGGAAAAATGAAAGCACCATATTTCCTTATCTTCATTCCTCCACATCCATGGCAACATAAACCCCAAAAGAGATATAGCTTTCTACACTACATCTACAGCATATGTTGGACGCGTCGGCTAGCCAACTTCGCGCCTGAGTTTCCTCGGTCCAGAGGTGGGAGCCCGTAAAAGAACTCGGCTACGTGGTGCCCTTTCCGACGAGGGGGAGATGAACGGAGTTTCCGCGGGAGGTCGGAATGGAAATGAAGACCGAAGGACACGGATCGCTTGGTATACTTCTCTACCCATCTTTTTGTTTGCTAGTAGCTAGGTTAATGGTACGATCCGGGGTAAAAGTGCGTAGTGGTGCCGGTTGCTAGTTTATAAAGTTTTTCGTTTCCGCGTTTTCGGCGTCGGATCGACGGCCGGGGCGCCGCCGCGGACTTACAATTATATCCAGTGTGTTGTAAATAAGCGAATGGTACGAATGAGTTTTAGGCTTGGGGATTTTCACGTTTAGCGACCCTAGTTGTAGTTTGTGGCATTGTCGTGAACGCGTTTGTGCACCAAGCGCGTGTGCGTTTAGTTAGTGCGCGTGATTTATTTGTGTCGTTTGTCCCGCGACTATTCTTATATCTATCCTTTTAATTGCTTGTGTGCGATTCTAGGATTGGATGCAGAGGCATTGGACGCGGCGTGGAATGACAGGGCGGATATCAGATCAGATTAGCCGAGGCGTACCGGTGAGTAGATTTATATATCTATGGGGGGATCGTCTGGATGGCGCGAGGCGCCCGACGGTTTAGTATTATCTATAATATTTACATTATATGTGTAGTTTCTTAACTATCCATCTCATTGCATCGCATCGTTATATATATATATATATATATATATATATTTATATACATGATAACATCTCATAGGACACTTGCACCATTACCATTGGTTTATGCCGCACGTGCACTATTTATGCGAACACACACACACCATTGGTAATTGCTATGTCACGAACACTATAGAACCTGCTTAAATTAGTATCGAAAATAATTGCATCATACATGATATTTAAACTGATAGTTGAATTTTCCATCTCATCAAGTTTGACAGTAAGGATTGCTAGCCATACATATACCGCATTTCATCATCATTCATATATAGTTTCTAGTTATAATCGCATTTCATGATATGGATATCATAGACATTATCAATTTCCTACATAATCATGTGTTGTGATTCTTCTTGAGGATTTCTGTATTGATGAGATTTCTGGATTTTGTAGAAAACCGCAAGAATTTCTAAACTTATCATCTTTTTGAAAATATGCAAGTTGCGGTTTCTCGTGATATGATGGCTTCCACCATGAATTTTCTCGGTTCTTAAGTTGTATCACATACCCGATTCGAGGAGAGGGATACACCGTCTACGGGTACATGGTGGACCCGGTGCAGTACCTCGGAGCAAGAAGCACAGATGGCGTTGAGCCCGGCAGGGGAGCACTACCGACCAATTATGATTGTTGTTATTATTAGTAATTTTGATGCGGTGGATATCCGGAGGATACCAACCGTTGTCGTGAGATTTAATGATTTGGGCCAATCCGGACTGACGGAGCCCGAGATGTTGAGATGTGAGATATAGAGATATTGTGATATTGTAACATTGAGACGTCGAGACATTGAGATTTATAAATGTTTTGTGTCGATGCTTGACACGGATTTCTGTTGATTTCATTGATATTACCTCAGTTATTTCACAGTAATTTTTATAAGATAAAAATAAAGATGTTCTCATACCAAACATACTCAGGTTTCATGTTGATTATGCACTCACGTTGCATATATGATAGGGCATTGCATCATATTAGTATATGAGTAGGTTGTGACGCATTTGCATGCATGCTTACGATAGCCTTATTAGATGTTACTCACTACTCACGAGTTGGCAACTCACCCCCGTTGTGCCATAGTATCTTGCAGGTCTGGCCCGTCAGTACTGTTGCGGCGGGTGTACCTTCCATTCTGCTTCTTTTGCTTTGGATTGCAGCTTGCTTATAGGTGGGTTTGGAGGATTTTCTGTTCCCACCGTGTATTTTATTTGTATCTAGTATTCTCCATCTACCCTTGTGTAGCATTCCTAGGCACACTAATGAGGTCTCACAAGGCATCAACCATGCCAATTTCAAAAATTTCCTGTGCCGAGAAACCCTAATACGGATTCGTTAACTAGAGATTAGGCGAAACATGCAACTAGTAAACAACTTTACTATAGGGTAAACGGAAATACAACCTTTGTAGATCCAGTCCTCCACCTCCATAGCTCCATGATGAAGTCCCCTCGCTGCGATCATCGGATACCGGGCTCTAGCATCGGCTTCATCGGAGAAATGGGCGGGCTAGGTCGTCGACTTCGATGCCTAAGATGATCTACGTCGAGGCAACACAAGATCAAGCTCCAACTTCACCAAGCCATGAAACTTGTGAAGAAAACACCCTATACTACTTGGCAAGTGGTAGAGGATGAAGAAATAGGTAGTGGGTTCACTTTAGAATTGGATTTCTCACTCTTTTTCTCATTTCACCATTGAAGCTAGTGAGGTTTTTCCTTCTTCAAGAAGAAGAAGAAGAAGATATTATGATAAGTATAAAAAGAATTATCTTATCATATAGCAACCATGGTAGTGTGTAGAGAATGAACTATGGTTAAAGCAATTGGTTAGGGTTACGGATAGAAACAAAAATGGTCAAAACTTTTCTAAGCTTCAAGAAGCTTCAAGATAAATCGAAAAAGCCACCATTATCTTTTCTTTCCTAAATGAACAAATAAATAATTGAATAAGTAAATAAAGCATATGAAACCCTAACCATTAACCTAATTATAGTTTAAAGCATACACACAACCAAGTTTGCATGTATCATCAAACATGATACAAACTAGTGCACAAAACTATATCATATATACAATGTGCACATTCGAGTGAGAAAATCCATCTTAAGTGAACCAATACTATTTAATGCAAAGTAATATATCAAATATATAATTATGCATTAAATCAACGCTTGATTTAATGATCCGGTCATATTGCATATAACCGACTAATATCAATAGTAACAATTTTCGAATCAACACTTGATCCGATAACCCGGCTATATCGCATATAACCGATCAATATCACGAATCGCGAGAATCGAATACGATATCACATACTGGTATTATTCTCGGTCCCGCAAATATCTCATATGCGCTCCTATTTCGTTTTGCTTGAGCCAGGAAACCTCTGTGTAGGAATCTAAAGACTCGTCAATACGCCGGCAGCAGATGATGATCATATCAAGCACCCACAAGCCGCAAGCGGTCTGCTAAACGTAACGGCCACCCGGGTATTGAGCGATCAGAAGATCGACGAGCAAGCCCGCTCACACTCCTGTGAATCCAACCAGTAATACTTACCGTACAGTCCGGTCTGTTCGTCTGATATGTCGCATATCTCGCCTAGGGGTGGTAAACGTCAGACCCCAGTAGCTCGATAAGTCGTGTCGATATGAGGTCTATAACAGTTCAAGAAACTACTGGTAACATGGCCAAGGATTTCCGGTTATAGCCAATCGAACACAGTACAACATCAACTCCCTATACCGGGAGAGACGAATTCCCTCCTATCGCTCATTGCCTCCATGTGATTCGGGACTGTACCCAAAAACCACCATTTTGCACGCCCTCTTGGACGTGGTATGATGGAAATCAAAGCACAGTGGGAATCACACAAGACTCTATGACGATCTCGGGTCTACAGACTAACCTGTACCAGTGTCACCAGAGAACTGCCATCTGACGTAAGTTATAATACCATCTGGGAGTTCTCGGCGAGTCCGTTCAGTGTGTTAGTTGTATGTATGCCCTAGAGGGTAGTATTGTACAGATGATGTATATTATATTGGATGCTTGGACATATATAGAGATGACTTTCTTGCTCGATATGATAGTATGCTATCTGGTTACTCTTTATCTTAACATGTATACTAGTCTCTTTAAACTGTCTTATGGTTACATGTTGGTAAAGCCCTTAAGATGTGTACTTGACTACCTGGACTATGATGTAGATCATACTAGTAGGGACATGGTAGTCCATAAGTACATCCTTCAAGGTCCCTAGTCGTGGGTGTATCGAGACGGGGCATCGATATACTAGAGTAGACTAGCGTATACGCTTCTCGACCCATGGGATGGGCGATGGATGATCCCATATCCATTGGTGTTTGACATCAGAGATGGTATACGGGTGCTCAGTGGAGACTGGGTACACTGGACGGACTCGCCGAGAACTCCCAAATGGTATTATACCTCATGTCAGATGGCAGTTCTCAGGTGACACTTATGCAGGTTAGTCTTTAGACCTGAGATCGTCATAGAGTCTTGTGTGATTCCCACTATGCTTTGATCTCCACCTTACCACGTCCATGAGGGCGTGCAAAACGGTGGTCTTTGGGTACAGTCTAGAGTCACATGGAGGCAATGAGCGATAGGAGGGGTTTCGTCTCTCCCGGTATTGGGGGTTGATGTTGCGCTGTGCTCGATTGGCCGTAACAGGGAAGTCCCTGGCCAGGGCTGATCAGAGATTTACTGGTAAGTGTTACCAGTAGTTTCTCGACCCGTTATGAGCCTCACATCGGCACGACTTATCGGTTATTGGGGTCTGACGTTTACCACCCCTAGACTTGATATGCGACGTATCAGACGAACAGACCGGACTGTACGGTAAGTGTTACTGGTTGGATTCACAGGAGTGTGAGCGGGCAAGCTCGTCGATCTTCTGATCGCTCAATACTCGGATGGCCGTTACGTTTAGCAGACCGTTTGCGGCTTGTGGGTGCTTGATATGATCATCATCTGCTACCAGCGTATTGACGAGTCTTTAGAGTCCTACACAGAGGTTTCCTGGCTCAAGCGAAACGAAATAGGAGCGCATATGAGATATGTGCGGGACTGAGAATAATGCGTGTATGTGATACCGTATTTCATTCTCGCGATGAATGTTTCGATTGGTTATATGCGATATAACCTAGTTATCGAATCGTAGATTGATTCGATAAGTCGATACATTGGATACTAGTCGGTTATGTGCGACATGACCGGATCATTGAATCAAGTGTTGATTTAATGATTTAATGTATAATTATATATTTGATATATTACTTTGCATTAACTGGTATTGGTTCACTTTAATAGGATTTTCTCACTTGTAGTTCACAAGTTGTATATGTGATATACTTTTGTGCACTACTATGTGTCATGTTTGATGATGCATGTTGTTTGGTGTTGTGTTAAGACTTAAACCATGGTTATGATACTAATTAAGGTTTTTATTTACTTATTTATTTATCTATTCCTTTTTGATAAATAAATAAATGATAACAAAATGGTTTCTTTCATGAAGCTTGATGAACCTTCATGAAGCTTTGACTAAAGTGACTATTTTGTCATCATCCTTAACCCTAACCATTCTCATTTGACCATGGTTTATTCTCTACACTTAACCTAGGTTAGAAGATGATAAGTATTGATTTTATTATTCTTTTTATAAAATACTTATCATATTCTATCTACTTCTTCTTCTTCATCTTCAAGAGAGAAAGCTTGATGCCATCAATGGTATCTTGAGTTCTAAAGTGAGAAATCCAATTCTAAAGTGAACCCACCTCCTATTTCTTCATCCTCTACCTCTTGCCAAGTTGTCTTGGGTGTTTTCTGCACAAGTTTCACAAATTTGTGAAGTCGGAGCTTGAACTTGTGATGCCTCGACGTAGATCATCTTCGGCACAAAGCCGACGACCTAGTTCGCCCAATTCTCCGATGAAGCCGACGTTCGAGTTCGGGATTCGAGATAGACAGCGAGAGGATGCCTACGGGGAGCCAAGGAAGTGGGTAACCGGATCTACAAAGGTTGTAGCTTCTCTCCTATAGTTAATATGTTAACTAGATTCGTTTTTCGCCTAGGATTCAAGCCGACGATCCGTATTAGGGTTTCTCGGCACCATAATTTTTGTAAATTGGCATGGTTGATGCCTTGTGAGACCACTATAGGGTGACTAGGAACCTTTCACTGGTATCAGAGCCTAGCTAGAGCCTTAGGCGTGTTAGTTATATGTATGCCCTAGAGGCCATTACTGTATATAGGATGTATATTGTAGTGGATGCTTGGACATATATAGGGAGGACTTTCTTGCTCGACATGATAGTATGCTATCTGGTTGATCTTTACCTTAACGTGTACACTGATTGTCTCTCTGTTACATGTTGGTAAAGCCCTTAGGATGTATACTTGACTACCTGGACTATGATGCGGATCATACTAGTGGGGACATGGTAGTCCATAAGTACATCCTTCAAAGTCCCTAGTCGTGGGTATATCAAGACGGGGCATCGATATATCATAGTAGACTAGCGTATACATTCTCGACCCATACAGATGGGCGATGGATGATCCCATATCCATTGGTGTTTGACATCGGAGATGATATACGGGTGCTCAGTAGAGACTGGGTACACTGGACGGACTCGCCGAGAACTCCCAGATGGTATTATACCTTACGTCAGATGGCAGTTCTCTGGTGACACTGGTACAGAGTAGTTTGTTGACCCGAGATCGTCATAGAGTCTTGTGTGGTTCCCACTGTGCTTTGATTTCCATCTTACTACGTCCAAGAGGGCGTGCAAAACGGTGGTTTTTGGGTACAGTCCCGAGTCACATGGAGGCAACGAGCGATAGGAGGGGATTCGTCTCTCCCGGTATAGTGAGTTGATGTTGCGCTGTGTTCGATTGGCTATAACAGGAAATCCCTGGCCAGGGTTGCTGAGATTTACTGGTAAGTGTTACTAGTAGTTTCTCGAATTGTTATAGACCTCATATCGACACGACTTATCGAGCTATTGGGGTCTGACGTTTACCACCCTTAGGCAAGATATGCGACATATCAGACGATCAGACCGGACTGTACGGTAAGTGTTACTGGTTGGATTCACAGGAGTGTGAGCGGGCTTACTCGTCGATCATCTGATCGCTCAATACCCGGGTGGCTGTTACGTTTAGCAGACCGCTTGCGGCTTGTGGATGTTTGATATGATCATCATCCGCTGCCGGCGTATTGACGAGTCTTTAGAGTCCTACACAGAGGTTTCCTGGCTCAAGCGAAACGAAATAGGAGCGCATATGAGATATGTGCGGGACCGAGAGTAATGCGTGTATGTGATACCGTATTACATTCTCACGATAAATGTATCGATTAGGTTATATGCGATATACCCTAATTATCGAATCAAGGATTGATTCAATAAACCGGTACATAGGATACTAGTCGGTTATATACGATATGACCGGATCGTTAAATCAAGTGTTGATTTAATGATTTAATGCATAATTATATATTTGATATATTACTTTGCATTAACTAGTATCGGTTCACTTTAAATGGATTTTCTCGCTCGGATGTGCGCATTGCATATGCGATATGATTTTGTGCACTAGCTTGTATCATGTTTGATGATGCATGCAAACTTGGGTTTGTGTAAAGATTGAACCATGGTTTTATGAGTGGTTAGGGTTTATTATTTTCTTATTCATTTATTCTATTTAGTTATTCATTTGGAAAAAGAAAAAGAGTGAGAAAATGGTGACTTTTCTTTGTTTGTAAATGAAGCTTCATGAAGCTTTCATTATGTCACCATTTTGTCTCATGTTAAAACCTAACCACTCCACTTAACTATAGTTCGCTCTCTACACTTAACCAAGGTAAGAGTTATGATAAGAATGGATTTTCTTTTCTATTTTATTTAATTCTTATCATAACATTCTTCTTCTTCTTCTTCATTTCTTCATGGAAGAGAGCTTGCTCCATTAATGGCAAGTGATGATAAAGAGTGAGAAATCCAATTCTAAAGTGAACCCACTTCCTATTTCTTCATCCTCTACCTCTTGCCAAGTAGTATAGGGTGTTTCCTTCACAAGTTTTCATGGCTTGGTGAAGGTGGAGCTTGATCTAGCTGTAGGGTTGCTAGGCACGTGCACAAGGGTCTACGAGGCATCAACCATGCCCGATTTAAAATTTAGCCGTGCCGAACAACCCGAATACGGAACTTTAAACTAGAGATTAGGCGAAAACAAGCATGCTAAACATTTTAACACTAAGTGAGAGGGATTACAACCTTTGTAGATCCGGTCCTTCACTTCATATGCTCCGTGTTGTGGTCCCTTCGTTGCGATCATCGGGATCCGGACTCTCGAGTGGTTCCACGAAGAGAAAGACGCAACCTTTGCTTCCGATCTTCGATACTAAGATGATCTACCTTGAACTTTCTTTAACACAAGCTAACACTCATGAAATGATGTGAACACCCTCATCTAAATGGCAAGGGAAGATGAGGATGATGAAGTAGGATTTTTGCTCTCTTTATTTATCTTTTTCTCATATTTATTCATCACCTTTGAAAATCAAGCAAGCTTTTTCATGAAAGAATTGAAGGAAGAAGATGAACAATATTAGTGATCACTTTGTGATGAATAGGAAATGAAATAATATGATAGATAATGCAACCAAGGTCAAGCTAACTCTTGTAGAGAATTAACTAGGGTTAGGGTTTGGGTTTGGTTAAAGCATGACTCACTTGAAAATATCTTTATCATGACAAAAAGAAAAGCTTCTAGAATAAACTAGAAGGTTTAACCCTAATCCAAACCCTAATCAAGTTTAAACTCCACTAAACAAGTTGCATTAGTTATCATATCATGTTACAATATTATATATCACATATATAATATTTATCGTAACAAAATAAAATAATACAATTAACATATATCGCATATATATCAATGTATTACCCGAGTGAGAAAATGAATCTTTTAGTGAGCAAATATCAGTTAATGTAATTTAATATATCAAATATATTATTATACACTAAATTATCGAATCAACACTTGATCCGACAATCCGGCTATATCGCATATAACCGACTAATATTTATCCGTACCGATTCATCGAATCAACACTTGATCCGATGACCCGGCAGATATCAAATATCGCGAGAATAGAATACGGTATCTTATATCGCATTATCCTCGGTCCCGCACATATCACATATGTGCTCCTACTCCGTTTTGCCTGAGTCAAGAAACCTCTGTGTAGGACTCTAAAGAATCGTCAATACGCCGGCAGTAGGTGATGATCATATCAATCACCCACAAGCTGCAAGCGGTCAGCTAAACGTAACAGCTACCCAGGTATTGAGCACTCAGAAGATCAACAAGCAAGCCTGTAACTTCTCCTGTGAATCCAAACAGTAACACTCCCGTACAGTCCGGTCTCGTCGTCTGATATGTTGCATATCTCGTCTAGGGGTGGTAAACGTCAGACCCCAGCAGCTCGATAAGTCGTGTCGATATGAGGTCTATAACAGTTCGAGAAACTACTGATAACACTTACCAGTAAATCTCAACAACCCTGGCCAGGGATTTCCGGTTATAGCCAATCGAACACAGCACAACATCAACTCCCTATACCGGGAGAGACGAATCCCCTCCTATCGCTCATTGCCTCCATGCGATTCGGGACTGTACCCAAAAGCCACCTTTTTGCACGCCCTCTTGGACGTGGTATGATGGAAATCAAAGCACAGTGGGAACCACACAAGACACTATGACGATCTCGGGTCAACAGACTACTCTGTACCAGTGTCACCGGAGAACTGCCATCTGACGTATGGTATAATACCATCTGGGAGTTCTCGGTGAGTCCGTCCAGTGTACCCAGTCTCCACTGAGCACCCGTACACCATCCTTGATGTCAAACACCGATGGATATGGGATCATCCATCGCCCATCATATGGGTCAAGATGTGTATACGCTAGTCTACTCTGGTGCATCGATGCCCTGTCTCGATACACCCTCGACTAGGAACAGTTATAGGATGTACTCGTCGACTACCGTGGCCCCACTAGTATGATCTCATCATAGTCCCAGTAGTCGAGTACATATCCTAAGGGCTTTATCAACATGTAATATAGAGACAATCAGAGTACATGTTAAGATAAAGTACAACCAGATAGCATACTATCATGTCGAGCAAGAAAGTCCTCCCTATATATGTCCTAGCATCCACTACAATATACATCATATGTACAGTAATGGCCTCTAGGGCATACATATAACTAACAATCTCCCACTTGCACTAGGGCCATCTGTTATGGTATCGCATACCCAACAATTAGCTGCGGTTGAAGTATATCATACTCAACCATCCCGTAAAAGTCTCTACTGGGAAAAAGGCCTTTGTGAGTGGATCCGCGCTGTTGTCCTCTGTGTATACTCTCCTAACCTCGTTCTCCCTGGAGATCAACCATCTCCATGATCAGGTTATACTGCCTAAGAATTATATCTGGATTTCTGATGGGACGGTAGTTCCTTGGCTAAATCCACAACTCCATTGTCACACAATGGTAGGAACGGAGTTTATCTTATGAACTTATATATATCCAGACTGCCTCTTTGGTGGTATCGTTGGTAACGATGTATCTTGCCTTTAATCGTCTAGTATGTCACGGTATCTAGCTTGGAACTCTTCCAACATACCGTCCCTTCACTGAGGGTATAGACAAGCCTGCGACTGACATTCAGTCGTCCTTATCACCCTGGAACCATTTCAGTGATTCTCCCTAGGATCGATTGATACCATCTCACTACAACTAGTAAGTATCCTAACATCCAATTAGATCTATCTCATAGATCCAAAACCTAGGATTTAGTAGGTATCACTTTGATCCTATATGGAGAATCCTTGTGATAAGCGGAGATTGACCGAGCGTAGCACAAGAAACTCCTTCCCTATCAAGAGTATGTCATCCACGTATTCTACGAGGATCACCACCATACTCTCTACTACCTTTTTGTATATACAAGGTTTATCTACCATTTTGATGAAGTCAAACTCTTTGACTACCACATCAAAACAGATGTTCCAACTCCGCGATGCCTGTTTTATCATATAAAACATCTTGCACACGTTTCCGCTGATCCCACTGTCTACGAAGCCCTCTGGCTGTGTACTTATAGACGTTCTCTTCTAAAACATCATTTAGAAAAGCAGTCATTACACCCAACCACCAGATATCGTAGTCATGGTATGTAGCCGTGGCAAGTAGGATCTGGATGGATTTAAGCATAGATTCTTAGAAAAGGTTTCAACATAATCCATACCTGGTCAATGATGCAAACCTTTAACAAGTCTAGCTTTGAAAGTCTCAACTTTTCCATGTACACCAAGTAATCTTCTCAAGATATACTTGCTCCTGATGGGGATTTAACCCTTCAGATAAAGCAACCAAAGTCCATACTTTGTTGGTGTATAAGGATTCCATCTCAGATCGCTAAGCATCCAGCCATTCTTACAGAGACCTACTCCTGATGGCCAGCTCGAAACTAGTTGGGTCATCATCCCATGATGCAATCCTCGCTCCTACTGTCATAGAGAAACCGAAGTATCTCTCAGGTGGGTGAGAAACCGTACTAGATCGGCGGAGAGGCTGAGGTTCGTTGGAAACTATTGAATCCTTTGGTTCTACCAAATCATCAGCTGCAGTTTGTATAGCTGGAACATTTCCAGTTCTACATAACAGACCTTGCCTTGAGCTTGTCCGGATTTTGCTTTTAGACATAGGCCGGACAACCCCAAATCTTAACAAGCTTAAGATATGGGCTCTTCACTTTCTATATCACATATGAAGTGGTAGGCAACTGATTTGATTTGAACCCTATTCAATAGGTATGCAGCTTCTCAAGTGCATAACTCCCAAAAGGAAATAGGAAACTCAGTAGTACTCATCATAGAGCACACCGTATCACATAGGGTGTGATTGCTCCACCCCGATACACCGACGTGCTGTGGTGTATACGGAGGAGTAATGCCGAGAGAGAATCTCATTCTCCTTTAGAATAGTCCAGGATTTCCGTGCTCAAGTATTCTCCTCCTTGATCTCATCAAAGGACATAATACTTATACCCGTATTTCTGGTTCTCTACTTCTAACTTATATTCCATGAATATCTCAAAAGGTTCGGACTTGTGTTTCAACAGAAACATATGTCTGAATCTTGAGAGATTATCAGAGAATGTAATGAAGTACAAAGAACCGATCTTGGCATATGTAGACAGGGGACTTTCATACATCAGCATGTATCAATCCCAAAAGTTCACTAACTCTTTCTCTGTTTCCAATAAACAGAGCTGTGGTCATCTTATCTTTGTGACATGACCGGCAAGTTTCACAAGATGTAAATTCAAACTAATTTAAATATGCATCTATATGTAACTTCAACCAGTCGGGTCGCATTGATATGACCTAGTCTACAATACCTCAAGAAGGATTTATTCATTTCTGAACTCTTCCTCTTGTGTGTGTTCCGTATACTAAGAACTGTAATTTGATTTAGAACGTCAATGCTTTTAGATAACGTGCCTGAATCGATCAACTCTTGATATAGGAAATGTTCAAAACATTATCCAACAATACAAAATTATATCCTTTCTTTACTAATAAAGAGACTGATATGATTTTGTATATCAGGTTCGGTATCTAATAACATTTGTTCAGAATCAATGTATTCCGGTAATACAGGGTGACAGTGACCAACAGACTTGGCTGCAACACTTGCACCGTTTTCTGTCTCATGAAACTTATCACCCGTTCTCAGTTCTCTACCTATCTGTAGCCCATGTAACAAATTACATATACGGGATCCTGATCCGGTATCACATACCCAGAACGTAAAGGATACTGAGAAACAGTTCTCTGTAATGAACACACCCGAAGATGATGCATCAACATGCACTTTCTTCGTTTGGGCGGCACGGGAAATATGGTATTCCCCAATTTCCTGCTCTGTCTTATAACAATTATAAGTTGGAGCGGGACCAACGTTCCCCAGCTCAGTATAACAAGCGGATTCGGTCAATATATCCGTTTTATTATCTTGATTAAGGCGTGATATGGTCGCTATCTGGAGAGAGAGAGAAGAAAGCACTCAGCGTATGCTCTTGCAAGATTAGATTGGTTATCTAATATATCTAATCAGGATGTCTCCCACTGTTTTAATCAAATCTTCCTTCAAACCCTAAAAGGAAAGATTAGCCGGGATTAATTACACGCTACAAGTTCGTCAATCTTTCAGCCAGGCCAGTGTCGGTACTTTGAGGGAGGTCCCCCGTGCTTTCGCACGAACCTAATTAATGTAAACCTCGTTTTCCCAGAGGCGTAACCCCGTTAACACCTTTCTAGACACCTACTTGATCGGCTAATTGTAATGTGTAAAACTCTCCCAGGAGTAACTCTTACTCACAGCGGGTATTGGGATCCAACTATCTCATAGAAGGTATGCAATCTCATTGCAAATTTCAACACTTGAAATTCCCAATAATATTTTACCCCTAGCGTCCTATGACCTTGACGAATGCCAAACCACCCATAGTCCGCTAGCCAAGTTCAACCCGTACATTTCTTGATTGAATTAAACCCACCCGCACGACCCTTGACGAATGCCAAACAACGCCGTATGAATACCCTAATCCAATCGCATCGTATGCTAGCAGATAAGCACTAGTTAGCTACCGTACACTACGCCTTGACGCATGCCAAACTACCGCAGCACGAATACTAACTAGTACTTATCTGAAATGACGGAGGGCTACGACAGGTTTTTAAGAAAACCCTTTGCGTAATGAACTTGATATCGTTGTAGAATCGAGTGATTTTAAATGGAGTGTTTTTGAGGCTTTTCTAGTTTTGCTAAAGGGGTCACTCCCGGTGAAGGGATCGTCGGCCCTTTCCTCATCGAATAAGGTGCAGGGTATATCACATATACCGCTGTGCAAAGCAGAAACTATAGAAGCAATCAAAAGACAAACCGAATTTGTAGCATCTGCCAGTTATTGCTAAAGGAGTCACTCCCGGTGAAGGGATCTCGGTCCTTTCCCTATCGAATAAGGTGCAGGATGTTCTACAAGGAACACCGCGATGCAAAGCAAGAACTGTAGCTACCAGTTTTTAAACAAGTTTCTACAACATCTTAGGTTTCATTTATTTCATTAATCTCATTAATGAAGTCCCATTTTATTATGCTTCGCAAGCATCTCTTTTTGAAACGAAATCTGCAATATAACATATATCTCATATATATAATATAAACATTCGTCACAGGCAGTAATATGATCTCATCACAGAACATTGCAGCAGAAGAACATATATGAAATATTGGATATACTAGGACGTCCGTGTTTTCAATACGAGCCTGTATAAAACACGGATTCCACGGTCGCGATGAATGGCCAAACCCACATCCCTAGACCCCTACGAGAGCGGCAAGTAACACTGCCAATTCTAGGGTTAGGAGACCCGGTCTCGACTCCTCGAGATGGTCTCCCACTGGACCCTAGAACTCGGTTACTTGTGCTCCCCTCCTTGGGTCTATCTAATGCGGAAAAGTAAATAATATAAAACGGTGACAGCTTCCGCTACCTGGAAGTGCCCCAATAAAAGAATATTACATACAAATGAATTTTACATGAATGAAAAGAAAAAACTCTCATCTCACATAAAAACCCCCGGCTATTCAAAAGCGACGATCCAATACAACATATCACAGCAACACATAATATCTCATATCATTAACGTAAGCAAGTATGCGTATCCCGATTGTCGTTGATGTATAACAACGAAGCCGGCGATACACCACATACTACGCTTACGGTCACAGAAAAGAAAGTGTAAAACTACAACAGTTGGAATCCGCAACCTCCTTAGACATCGCATGCCTAACCAAATGAATTCCTTAGACATCGCATGCCTAACAATTATAAACCCCGCATTTTAGTCTCATTATCGAAAACTCTTTTCAATATCAAGTCGGGCAATTCAACAAGATTCCCGACGTCCTGATCGAATGCTCGTCGCAAACTTTAGTAGACGGCCGAACCCCCGATACCGTCGACGAAGTGCACCAAGGCGGAACACCGCTACCGGGAGCACCCGAACGGATGCTTTCGGCGACGGGGTTCTCCTACAGTCACTTGGTCGGGGCTATGGAGTGAGGCTGTCTATTAAGTTTACCCGGCGAGTATCCGCGTACGCTACGTGATTGCGACGGACTTTTGATCGCATCAAAATTCCGTGGCAACCGATCATCTGAGACTAAACTGCTATGTTTATAATATTCAAATCAGTTATCTCATAACTACCTGTGGATTCCAATTATTGTATCACATTCCAGATAAATAGACAAAGTTAAACTTTCCGATCGAATCATCAAACACCCAAGATTTCCCCAATATATCTCAACACTTGAAATAAGTTTAAAAACATCCATTACATGCCACAGTACCAGTGGTCCAGCCGTAGAAGGGTCAAGCCAACGCCTCACATATGGCACGCCGTACTGCCCCAAACCCTAAGGTTCAAAAGGCAGTTCAAGACGGTCACATAATCGAGTTAAGGTTTGTTGTCTTCTAGAGGGTCCACCGAGTTACTTGCACGACTTAGAACATTCTTGAACACGAGAAAAAAATCCAACTTTTGAAAAATTTTCCGATAGGGGAAAAATTGAGTTATTGATATCCGTTCGAACTTTTTAACAGTTTCTAAAAATTATCCGGACAAAACTAAACAAAGTTAAAATATTCGATCGAATCTTTAAGTCCCCAATACAACCCAGATAATTCAACAGTTGAATAAATATTAAACATTCCCAGAAAATACAACATTAAAAAATAGGATTTACTGTGAAATGCACGTGCTAAGAATCGACCATGTGGCCGCAGAACCGCCGCACAAGCTGGGGTGGGGCCGCGGTTCCGCGTCTCTTTGGTCGAATTACTGTCACGACCCAAGAATGGCCCGTGACGGCCCTAATACTACGCAACGCCTAAAGACGCAGCGTAGTAAAAGAAAGCCAAAACCCAGAAATCTAAACCATAAAAAGACGGAAAAGATAATATAAGTTTTGAAACATTTGAAATCGCAACCCAAATTCTTTAAAAGTCTTACTTTCTTTCTTTAAATTTTTAGCAACACCCATTTGTAGAAACCAGCCACAATGAATACAACAGAAAATAATAACAGTAGAGATAGAAGCTGTAAATACATAAGACCTCAAATCCACAATAATACATCTAACGTCCTCACCAAGTCTCTATGTCAATAATACAATAGCTGATGGAAAGTACAAAATACAACGAATATACAATATGTAATACAGATAACCATCTAACCCACCTAAGCAAAAGGTACTGTGAGCTGATGCGGTATCCGTAGCAAAAGGTAATAGCTGGATAGAGGAATAGCCTGCCTCGACTACTCTGGGGAAAAACCTGAAACACCTGTGGCACAACGGGGGTGAGTTGCCAACTCGTGAATAGTATAAAACATATGCAGGTAATCGCAGGAATGTACGTACAGCATGAATCTAAGATATGCGATTACAATAATAATATATCATGCAATGCTGAATTAGGGAGAGTACACTAGCAGGTACGATCAATATGTGAAGCAATGATGGCATGATAGTAGTATGCAATGTCTATGCAATAGAAATATGAGAAAGCAAATATGCAACTATCATAAGGGTACACTACAAGTACTACCAATATATGAATCTGTGCATAAGATAGGTAATGGTGAGGTGTAGGGTGGAATATGCCATTTTCCACGGAAACCTGACGTCGTGGCAGGATCACAATCCACTAAGATACTCCAATCCCAAATCCTCAAACCAGGCCCCACATTGGGCACTCACATCAAATAAGTCTCACATCTCCTCAATGTACAATGTCGAGTAACCTCCTATATCCCGAATGTACAAGTCACCAATCACATAGGTATATCCAATGTCCAAATCCCAATGAATCACCTAGTATCCCAAGTCCAATCTCAAGTAAGTTTCTAGCATCCTAAAGGTAAATATATGTACAGAAATAAATATGATGGGGGCAATACACATATATTAGCGTCCCATTCCACTAATATTGGTGTAAGGGTATATATAACAACGGCTAAGTCCCCTGTTATATATACAAAAAGGGGTTTAAAGAAATATCATGAAACCGTGTGCCAAGCATCGACACAGAAATCCTCGTATAGGGGGCTCCGTCAGTCCGGATTGGCCCACGGGGTCCGTCTGCAGTGTCGGCCCTCGGCCTCGACAGTACAGGTCATCCCGCATCCATCTCTCTACTCTGGCCAGTAGCCTCCAGACAACTGCCAGGTCCAAACAATCACCGGTAGGTACTCGCCCGCCTCCAGGCTCAATCGGCAAACCCATCGATCTTCTTGCCGAGGGGAACCATACCGGGCCCCACCATGTACTCTCATACGGCAACCGCACATCGTATGGAGCATAGAATCAGCACCGATAAAACTCATGGGGGACGCTCGAAATATCATATCAAGGAAACCGGGTTGTTCATGTATGCATAATTTCATGAACTCCCGCGGTTCCCAAATCCCGAAAACATCATCTAAAATCCAGATAAACAATGCATAGATACAGGAATAAATGTATGTGATATATCTGAATGCGAGCAGGTAAACACAAGTATATAGCTGAACCAGATGTATGCGAAATCATGATAAGGTACAGCTAAGTAACATCAGTAAATGTGAATATGCGACAACAACTGAATATGTATCTAACATACAGGTGTAGCAAAGTATAGGTATCTACCTATAGGAACTGATGTCGTATACCCCCCTGGGTATAGTAACATATGTAGGAAATCCCTCCCGGTATAGGTAAAATATGTAGGATGTATACCTGTAGCTGTATCGCAAGTGAAAATATACCTATCACTAAAGGTATGATACACTATAGGTATACAGATAAACTAGATGTCAAGTGTGGTAAGCAATGGTAGCTATAAGGGGTAGTGTGTGACATGGCAATTATTGACGGTGTGTGTGTAGCATGCAATCCGTGCTCGTGCAACATGAACCGTCAATAATGTGTGCAGTGTCCTACGGCTGCTAGTCACAGTATATAGCTATATCTAAGGAAATGCAGTAAGGCGCAATTCTACAATGACGTAGAATGTGCGACAAGTAATTGAATCCTAGCCCAGACGCATAACGCCATGCGGGCGATTCCCCTGTAGATGTTATATCTACTCACCTAAACTCCACGCTGGGTGAATCCTATCACCTGCTCCCCTGTAGCCGTGTCCGTAGCTCCTGCCTGCAAACCTGTAAACATAACATGAAAATCACATATAAGCCAAGATATCTCGCGAAACGCGATATCGAAACGAAACGAGAAACTCGCGTCGCGAACCAAGCGCGCGTGTGCACGATACGCTGAATCGTGTGTGTACGCGTCTAAAAACCATCGCGACACGCCGCGATACGCTGGATCACAGAACCCCCTCGCGTATCGCGCGTATCGCGCAAACACTACGAACACCATAAACGACATATAGTCCCAGATTTTCCTACAGGTAATATATTACAAAACTAGACATACCAACACACTACACAACACTGTATACTACCCCAGACAAAACCCCAACACCCAGACCCCTAACCTGGCCGCAAATTGCGGCCAGAATGCTGAATTTGGCGGCCTCAAATGGGGTAGGGTGGCTCGTGTTCAGGTGGTGTGCTCTAGACCTAGGTAGCATGTCCCAGTCCTCTCAATTTTATTCTGTAGGCATCGGGTCTACAGCAGATCACAAAAGTCACAAATGTCACTTTAAAACACTAATTGCACAAAACGGAAACCTTAAGGTATTTTAGTGAAATCTGGGTTAATTCTCAGTGAAGTGACCCTAATAACACTTAAATTACCTAGGGTAGCTAACCAAATCAACAATTTGCCATCACAACTCACAAATTACCAAAACTAGCACTAAACTAGCTAATTTAACACTAACCGAAGCAATTAGCACACAAGCTACACAAACAAGCAATAGGGTTTAGAAAATATACCCTATGGGATCCTAGAAGCTGGTGAGGAGGTGTATGGAGGAAGAAGTGAGCTGCTGCCAGGGCTGGGGCTGCTGCTGCTACAGCTTCTGCTGTTGTTGCTGATCCTGTTGCCGCTGCTGTTGATGAAAATGATGATGATAAGTTGCTGATGATGTTGTTGTGGTTATTGTTGTTGTTGTTGTAGTGATCTTGTTGTTGCTGCTGTGGCTATTGCTGCTGCTGCTGCTGCCTCATTGCTGCTGCTGCTCTTCTTGCTGTTGTTGTTGTTGTCTGTTGTTGTTGTTAATGATGATGTTGCTGATGATGCTAGCTGCTGCTGCTGCTGGAGCTCTCTCTCTCAGGTGAGTGTGTGTGTGTGTTTGAGAGAGTGAAAGAAAAGAGAGGAAATGAGTGAGAAATGAGTGAGAAACCAAAACCCCCTCCCATTCTCTTTCTCTTCCCTCATAAATGAGGTATGGTCAACACCATAATGCACCATGCCCACATCTCTCTCTCTCTCTCTCAAAGTCAACATTCAAGCAATAATAAAACCCTTTTTTTTTTAAAATTCCTTTTTCACTTTAAAACCAACACTACTAATTACAACCATGCACTTAAACAACCCAAAACACCTAAACCAAACTTAACACTAGATTAAGCAATGGTTAAACCACTAAATACCTCCTAGTTTACATGCACAAGTGTGTGTGTGTGCGCCTAATAAAATTCTAATAAAATACACATTAAATAAGATAAAATATTTAAAACTTAATTTGGTAAACTTTTTATTAAAAACCACATTTTAAAATATAATTAGCTACAAAACACATTCTAAGGTGTTACAATTACGCTCACGTGCTTCACAGTAATTCTTGTAATTACCTGCTGTAATTTTTAGATATTTTTAATATGGAAAAATCACAGTTTTGAAATAATTTCCAGAAAGTGGGTTTTATCGGGTTTTCCGGGTTCGATCGGACTTTAAACTTCGTCTAGATTTCGCCTAAAGCGCTAGCTTGGCTCTGATACCACTGTAGGGTTGCTAGGCACGCGCACAAGGGTCTACGAGGCATCAACCATGCCCGATTTAAAATTTAGCCGTGCTGTACAACCCGAATACAGAACTTTAAACTAGAGATTAGGCGAAAACAAGCATGCTAAACATTTTAACACTAAGTGAGAGGGATTACAACCTTTGTAGATCCGGTCCTTCACTTCATATGCTCCGTGTTGTGGTCCCTTCGCTGCGATCATCGGGTTCCGGACTCTCGAGTGGTTCCACGAAGAGAAAGACGCAACCTTTGCTTCCGATCTTCGATACTAAGATGATCTACCTTGAAGTTTCTTTAACACAAGCTAACACTCATGAAATGATGTGAACACCCTCATCTAAATGGCAAGGGAAGATGAGGATGATGAAGTAGGATTTTTGCTCTCTTTATTTATCTTTTTCTCATATTTATTCATCACCTTTGAAAAATCAAGCAAGCTTTTTCATGAAAGAATTGAAGGAAGAAGATGAACAATATTAGTGATGAATAGGAAATGAAATAATATGATAGATAATGCAACCAAGGTCAAGCTAACTCTTGTACAGAATTAACTAGGGTTAGGGTTTGGGTTTGGTTAAAGCATGACTCACTTGAAAATATCTTTATCATGACAAAAAGAAAAGCTTCTAGAATCAACTAGAAGGTTTAACCCTAATCCAAACCCTAATCAAGTTTAAACTCCACTAAACAAGTTGCATTAGTTATCATATCATGTTACAATATTATATATCACATATATAATATTTATCGTAACAAAATAAAATAATATAATTAACATATATCGCATATATATCAATGTATTACCCGAGTGAGAAAAAGAATCTTTTAGTGAGCAAATATTAGTTAATGTAATTTAATATATCAAATATATTATTATACACTAAATTATCGAATCAACACTTGATCCGACAATCCGGCTGTATCGCATATAACCGACTAATATTTATCCGTACCGATTCATCGAATCAACACTTGATCCGATGACCCGGCTGATATCAAATATCGCGAGAATAGAATACGGTATCTTATATCGCATTATCCTCGGTCCCGCACATATCACATATGTGCTCCTACTCCGTTTTGCCTGAGTCAAGAAACCTCTGTATAGGACTCTAAAGAATCGTCAATACGCCGGCAGTAGGTGATGATCATATCAATCACCCACAAGCTGCAAGCGGTCAGCTAAACGTAACAGCTACCCAGGTATTGAGTGCTCAGAAGATCAACAAGCAAGCCTGTAACTTCTCCTGTGAATCCAAACAGTAACACTCCTGTACAGTCCGGTCTCGTCGTCTGATATGCTGCATATCTCGCCTAGGGGTGGTAAACGTCAGACCCCAGTAGCTCGATAAGTCGTGTCGATATGAGGTCTATAACAGTTCGAGAAACTACTGATAACACTTACCAGTAAATCTCAACAACCCTGGCCAGGGATTTCCGGTTATAGCCAATCGAACACAGCACAACATCAACTCCCTATACCGGGAGAGACGAATCCCCTCCTATCGCTCATTGCCTCCATGCGATTCGGGACTGTACCCAAAAGCCACCTTTTTGCACGCCCTCTTAGACGTGGTATGATGGAAATCAAAGCACAGTGGGAACCACACAAGACTCTATGACGATCTCGGGTCAACAGACTACTCTGTACCAGTGTCACCGGAGAACTGCCATCTGACGTATGGTATAATACCATCTGGGAGTTCTCGGCGAGTCCGTCCTGTGTACCCAGTCTCCACTGAGCACCCGTACACCATCCTTGATGTCAAACACCGATGGATATGGGATCATCCATCGCCCATCATATGGGTCAAGATGCGTATACGCTAGTCTACTCTGGTGCATCGATGCCCTGTCTCGATACACCCTCGACTAGGAACAGTTATAGGATGTACTCGTCGACTACCGTGGCCCCACTAGTATGATCTCATCATAGTCCCAGTAGTCGAGTATATATCCTAAGGGCTTTATCAACATGTAATATAGAGACAATCAGAGTACATGTTAAGATAAAGTACGACCAGATAGCATACTATCATGTCGAGCAAGAAAGTCCTCCTTATATATGTCCTAGCATCCACTACAATATACATCGTATGTACAGTAATGGCCTTTAGGGCATACATATAACTAACACTAGCGATGCCTCGATGTAGATCATCTTCGGCATGGACATCGACGACCTAGCTCGCCATTTCTCCGACGAAGCCGACGCTAGAGCCCGGGAATTCATTTGGACAGCGAGGGGACTTCGTTGCGGAGCTATGGAGGTGGAGCACCGGATCTACAAAGGTTGTATTTCCGTTTAAACTTTAGTTAAGTTGTTAACTAGTTTCATTTTCGCCTAAACATCTAGCCGACGATCCGTTCTAGGGTTTCTCGGCACCGTTAAAATTTGAAATTGGCATGGTTGATGCCTTGTGAGACCTCATTAGGGTGCCTAGGAACCCTACAGTGGTATCAGAGCATAGCTAGAGCCTTAGGCGAAGTCTAGACGACGTTTGAAATCCGAACGAACATCGAAACCCATTCCCAAAATGCTCTCCGGAAATTTTCTAAAATTTTGGATTTTTGTCAATTAAAAATATGCAGAAAAATCAGCAGGGTGTTATTTGAATTACTGTGAAATACGAGGGCCTGAATCGGCTTTTCCACCGCGGAACCGCGGCACGTGCTATGCATGGTGCGGCGGTTCCGCGGCCGTACTGTTCCCTTGTATGATGATTTCTGCACAGTAACTCATATAATTTAATGCTATATTTTCTGGGGTATTTTTATTGTGACTCTACAGAAGAGTATTCTGGGGTTGTATTGGGAATCAAACATTCGATCGGATTATCAAATTTTGTCAGTGTGGCTTTCCGGATAAATTTTAGAATATGTTAAAAAGTTCGACCGGATATAAATACCCAATTTTTCCCCTGTCGGGAAATTTCCAAGTGTTGGGTTTTTCCGTAGTTTAACGACGTTCTAAGTAGTGCAAGTAACGCGATGGACCCTCTAGAAGACAACAAACCTTAACTCGATTATGTGACCGTCTTGAACTACCCTTTGAACCTTCGGGTTTGGGGCAGTACGGCGTGCCACATGTGAGGCGTTGGCTTGACCCTTCTACGGCTGGACCGTTGGTACTGAGGCACGAACTGAATGTTTTTAGACTTGTTTCATGTGTTGATCTGTATTGGGAAAACATGGGTGTTCGATTGTTCGATCGGAAAGTTTGACATTTTCTATTTATCCGGAATAGGATACAATAATTGTAATTCACAAGTAGTTATGAGATAACTGAATGAATGTTATAAACAAAGCAGTTTAGTCTCACTTGATCGGTTGCCACGGATTTTTGATGTGATCAAAAGTCCGTCGCAATCACGTAGCGTACGCGGATACTCGCCGGGTAAACTTAATAGACAGCTACACCCCATAGCCCCGACCAAGTGACTGTAGGAGAACCCCGTCGCCGAAAGCATCCGTTCGGGTGCTCCCGGTAGCGTTGTTCCGCCTTGGTGCACTTTGTCGACGGCGTCGGGGGTGCGGCCGTCTACTGAAGTTTGCGACGAGCATTCGATCAGGAGGTCGGGAATCTTGTTGAATTGCCCGACTTGATATTGAAAAGTGTTTTCGATAATGAGACTAAAATGCGGGGTTTATAATTGTTAGGCATGCGATGTCTAAGTAATTCATTTGGTCAGGCATGCGATGTCTGAGGTAGTTGCGGATTCCAACTGTTGTAGTTTTACACTTTCTTTTCTGTGACCGTAAGTGTAATATGTGATATCACCGGTTTCTTTGCTATATGTCAACGACAATTGGGATATGCATGTTTACTTACGTTGATGACATGTGATGTTATGTGTTGCTAGATATGTTATATTGGATCGTCGTGTTTGAATAGCCGGGGTTTTTTATGTGAGATGAGTGTTTTTTCATTTTCATTTATGTAAAAACTGTATGTAATATTCTTTTATTGGGACACTTCCAGGTAGCGGAAGTTGTGACCGTTTGTATATTATTTACTTTTCCGCACTAGGATAGACCCAAGGAGGAGGGCAGAAGTAACCGGGTTCTGGAGTCCAGTGGGAGACCAACTCGAGGAGTCGAGTCCGGGTCTCCTAACTCTAGAATTGGTAGGGTTACTTGCCGCTCTCGTAGGGGTCTAGGGGTGTGGGTTTGGCTATTCATCACGACCGTGGAATCCGTGTTTTATACTGGCTCGTATTGAAAACACGGACGTCCTAGTATATCCAATATTTCATATGATTCTTCTGCTGCGATATCTGTGATGTGATCATGTGATGTTCTGTGCTAGATTCAGTATATAGTATATATGATATATTATATAGACGTTACTTATGTTTTACACCCGCGCTAGCCCTGCCCCGCTCTGTCGTTAGTTACCTAACCTAACGGTGCACGAGGGGACATCGAGGCGAATGCGGATGGCATAAGTGTACGTCGTATTTATCTGTGATGTTTAGGTACTTTAAATGATGGGACTTCATTAATGTGATTAATGAAATAAAAGAAATCTAAGATGTTGTAGAATCGAATTTCAAAATAAAATAGGTAGCTACAGTTCTTGCTTTGCACAGCGGTATATATGATATATCCTGCACAGGATAGGACCGAGATCCCTTCACTGGGAGTGACTCCTTTGGCAATAACTGGCAGATGCTACACACTCGGTTTGTCTTTTGATTGCTTTTAAGTGTTTTTGCTTTGCACAGTGATATATATGATATATCCCGCACCTCATTCGACGAGGAAAGGACCGACGATCCCTTCATCGGGAGTGACTCCTTTAGCAAAACTAGAAAAGCCTCAAAAACACTCCATTTCAAAATTCATTCGATCCTACAATGATATCAAGTTCATTACGCAATAGGTTTTCAGAAAAACCTGTCGTAGCCCTCCGTCATTTCAGATAAATCATGTTTAGTATTCGTGTTGCGCTAGTTGACCTTGTCAAGGCGCAGTGTGCGGTAGCTAACCAGTATTTATCTGCTTATGCATATGATGCAGATTGGGTTAGGGTAGTCGTGCGGCCTTGTTGACCTTGTCAAGGGTCCTGCGGGTGGGTTTGATTCAATCAAGAAATGACGGGTTGAACTTGACTTGCGGTTTATGATTTGTTGACCTCGTTAAGGTCATAGATCGTTCTGGGCAAAATATTATCGGGAATTTCAAGTGTTGAAATTTGCAATGAGATTGCAAAACTTCTATGAGATAGTTGGATCCCGATACCCGCTGCGATTAAGAGTTACTCCTGGGAGAGTTTTACACATTACAATTAGCCGATCAAGTAGGTGTCTAGAAAGGTGTCAACGGGGTTACGCCTCTGGGAAAATGAGGTTTACATTAATTAGGTTCGTGCGAAAGCACGGGGGACCTCCCTCAAAGTACCGACACTGGCCTGGCTGAAAGATTAGCGAACTTGTAGTGTGTAATTAATCCCGGCTAGTCTTTCCTTTTAGGGTTTGAAGGAAGATTTGATAAAAAGCAGTGGGAGCCATCCTGATTTGATAAAATAATAACCAATCTATTCTTGCAAAGAGCGCACGCTGAGTGTTTTCTTCTTTCTCTCTCCTGGTAGCGACCATATCACGCCTTAATCAAGATAATAAAACGGATTATTGACCGAACCCGCTTGTTATACTGAGCTGGGGAACGTTGGTCCCGCTCCAACTTATAATAGTTATAAGACAGAGCAGGAAATTGGGGAATACCAGATTTCCCGTGCCGCCCAAACGAAGAGAGTGCATGCTGATGCATCATCTTCGGGTGTGTTCATTACAAAGAACTGTTTCTCAGTATCCTCCGTATCCTGGGTATTTGATATCGGATCAGGATCCCAGATATGTAAGATGTTACATAGGGCTACAAAAGTGTAGAAAAACTGAGAATGGATGATAAGTTTCATGAGGCAGAAAACGGGGCAAGAGTTGCAGCCAAGTCTGTCGGTCACTGTCACCCTGTATTATCAGTACATTGATTCTGAACAAATGCTAATAGATACCGAACCTGATATACAAAATCATATCAGTTTCTTTATCAGTAAAGAAATGATAAAATTTTGTATTGATGGATAATGTTTTGAACATTTCCTATATCAAAAGTTGATCGATTCAGGCACGTTATCTAAAAACATTAATGTTCTAAATCAAACTACAGTTCTTAGTATATAGAACACACACAAGAGGAAGAATTCAGAAATGAACGAATTCTTCTTGAGGTATTGTAGACTAGTTCAGATCAATGTGACCCGACTAGCTAGAGTTACATATAGATGCATATTTAAATCAGTTTGAATTTACATCTTGTGAAACTCGCCAGTCATGTCACAAAGATAAGATGACCATAGCTCTGTTTATTGGAAACAGAGAAAGATTTAGTAAACTCTTGGTACTGATACATGATGATGTATGTAAGATCTCCTGTCTGCACATGCCAGGACTGATTCTTTATACTTCATTACATTCTCTGATAATCTCTCAAGATTCAGATCTATGTTCCTGTTGAAACACAAGTCCGAATCTTTTGAGATATTCACAGAATATAAGTTAGAAGTAGAGAACCAAAATACGGGTATAAGTATTATGTCCTATGATGAGATCAGGGAGGAGAATACTTGTGCATGGAATTCCTGGACTATTCTAAGGGAGAATGAAATTCTCTCTCAGCATTTCTCCTCCGTATACACCATAGCACGATGGTATATCGGGGCGGAGCAATCACACCCTATATGATAAGGTGTGCTCTATGATGAGTACTACTGAGTTATCTATTTCCTTTTGGGAGTTATGCGCTTGAGAAGCTGCATACCTATTGAATAGGGTTTCGATCAATTCAGTTGCCTACCACTTCATATGTGATATGGAAAGGTAAGAGCCCATATCTTAAGTTAGTTAAGATTTGGGGTTGTCCGACCTATGTCTAAAAGCAAAATGTGGACAAGCTCGAGGCAAGGTCTGTAATGTAGAACTGGAAAGGTTCCAACTATCCAAAATACATCATATAATTTGGTAGAACCAAAGGATTCAGTAGTAACCAACGAACCTCAGCCTCTCCGCCGATCTAGCATGGTTCCTCACCCACCTGAGAGATACTTCGGTTTCTCTATGACAGTGGGAGCGAGGATTACATCATGAGATGATGACCCAACTAGCTTCGAGCTGGCCATCAGGAGTGAGACTCTGTAAGAATGGCTGGATGCTTAGCAATCTGAGATAGAATCCATGTACACCAACAAAGTATGGACTTTGGTTGCTATATCTGAAGGGTTAAATCCCCATCAGGAGCAAGTATATCTTGAGAAGATTACTTGGTGTACATGGAAAAGTTGAGACTTTCAAAGCTAGACTTGTTAAAGGTTTGCATCATTGACCAGGTATGGATTATGTTGAAACCTTTTCTAAGGAGCTATGCTTAAGTCCATCCAGATCCTACTTGCCACGGCTACATACCATGACTACGATATCTGGCGGTTGGGTGCCATGACTGCTTTTCTAAATGTTGTTTTAGAAGAGTGTGTCTATAAGTACACAGCCGAGGTCTTCGTAGACAGTGGGAGCAGCGGAAACGTGTGCAAGATGTTTTATATGATAAAGCAGGGATCGCGGAGTTGGAACGTCTGTTTTGATGTAATAGTCAAAGAGTTTGACATCATCAAAATGGTAGATGAACCTTGTATAAACAAAAAGGTAGTAGGGAGTATGGTGGTGATCCTCGTAGAGTACGTGGATGACATACTCTTGATAAGAAAGGAGTTTCCTATGCTACGCTCGGTCAATCTCCGCTTATCACAATGATTCTCCATATAGGATCAATGTGATACCTCCTATATCCTGGTTTTTGGATCTATGAGATAGATCTAATTGGATGTTAGGATACTCACTAGTAGTAGTGAGATGGTATCAATCGATCCTAGGGAGAATCACTGGAAGTGTTCCAGAGTGATAAAGACGACTGAATGTCAGTCGCAGGCATTGTCTTTACCATCAGTAAAGGGACGGTATGTTGGAAGAGTTCCAAGCTAGATACCGCGACATACTAGACGATAAAGGCTGGATACATCGCTACTTAAGATGCTACCAAAGAGGATGTTTGGGTGTATATTAGTTCATGAGATGAACTACATTCCTACCATTGTGAGACAATGGAGTTGTGGCTTATGCCAAGGAACGCCGGTCCCATCAGTGATCCATACTTATTCTAAGGAAGTATCACCTGATCATGGAGATGGTTGATCTCCAGGGTGATCGAGGCAAGGAGAGCAGACTTAGAGGATAACGCAGCGGATCCACTCACGAAGGCCTATTCCCAGAGAGAGACTTTTATGGGATGGTTGAGTATGAGATACTGCAACCACTGCTACAGATGGCCCTAGTGTAAGTGGGAGATTGTTAGTTATATGTATGCCCTAGAGGCCATTACTGTACAAAGGATGTATATTGTAGTGGATGCTTGAACATATATAGGGAGGACTTTCTTGCTCGACATGATAGTATGCTATCTGGTTGATCTTTACCTTAACGTGTACACTGATTGTCTCTCTGTTACATGTTGGTAAAGCCCTTAGGATGTATACTTGACTACCTGGACTATGATGCGGATCATACTAGTGGGGACATGGTAGTCCATAAGTACATCCTTCAAAGTCCCTAGTCGTGGGTATATCAAGACGGGGCATCGATATACCAGAGTAGACTAGCGTATACCTTCTCGACCCATACAGATGGGCGATGGATGATCCCATATCCATTGGTGTTTGACATCGGAGATGATATACGGGTGCTCAGTAGAGACTGGGTACACTGGACGGACTCGCCGAGAACTCCCAGATGGTATTATACCTTACGTCAGATGGCAGTTCTCTGGTGACACTGGTACAGAGTAGTCTGTTGACTCGAGATCGTCATAGAGTCTTGTGTGGTTCCCACTGTGCTTTGATTTCCATCTTACCACGTCCAAGAGGGCGTGCAAAACGGTGGTTTTTGGGTACAGTCCCGAGTCACATGGAGGCAATGAGCGATAGGAGGGGATTCGTCTCTCCTGGTATAGGGAGTTGATATTGCGCTGTGTTCGATTGGCTATAACAGGAAATCCCTGGCCAGGGTTGCTGAGATTTACTGGTAAGTGTTACCAGTAGTTTCTCGAATTGTTATAGACCTCATATCGACACGACTTATCGAGCTATTGGGGTCTGACGTTTACCACCCCTAGGCAAGATATGCGACTTATCAGACGATCAGACCGGACTGTACGGTAAGTGTTACTGGTTGAATTCACAGGAGTGTGAGCGGGCTTGCTCGTCGATCTTCTGATCGCTCAATACCTGGGTGGCCGTTACGTTTAGCAGACCGCTTGCGGCTTGTGGATGTTTGATATGATCATCATCCGCTGCCGGCGTATTGACGAGTCTTTAGAGTCCTACACAGAGGTTTCCGGGCTCAAGCGAAACGAAATAGGAGCGCATATGAGATATGTGCGGGACCGAGAGTAATGCGTGTATGTGATACCGTATTACATTCTCATGATAAATGTATCGATTAGGTTATATGCGATATACCCTAATTATCGAATCAAGGATTGATTCAATAAACCGGTACATAGGATACTAGTCGGTTATATACGATATGACCGGATCGTTAAATCAAGTGTTGATTTAATGATATAATGCATAATTATATATTTGATATATTACTTTGCATTAACTAGTATCGGTTCACTTTAAATGGATTTTCTCGCTCGGATGTGCGCATTGCATATGCGATATGATTTTGTGCACTTGCTTGTATCATGTTTGATGATGCATGCAAACTTGGGTTTGTGTAAAGATTGAACCATGGTTTTATGAGTGGTTAGGGTTTATTATTTTCTTATTCATTTATTCTATTTAGTTATTAATTTGGAAAAAGAAAAAGTGTGAGAAAATGGTGACTTTTCTTTGTTTGTAAATGAAGCTTCATGAAGCTTTCATTATGTCACCATTTTGTCTCATGTTAAAACCTAACCACTCCATTTAACTATAGTTCTCTCTCTACACTTAACCAAGGTAAGAGTTAAGATAAGAATGGATTTTCTTTTCTATTTTATTTAATTCTTATCATAACATTCTTCTTCTTCTTCATTTCTTCATGGAAGAAAGCTTGCTCCATTAATGGCAAGTGATGATAAAGAGTGAGAAATCCAATTCTAAAGTGAACCCACTTCCTATTTCTTCATCCTCTACAACTTGCCAAGTAGTATAGGGTGTTTCCTTCATAAGTTTTCATGGCTTGGTGAAGGTGGAGCTTGATCTAGCGATGCCTCGACGTAGATCATCTTCGGCATGGACATCGACGACCTAGCTCGCCATTTCTCCGACGAAGCCGACGCTAGAGCCCGGGAATTCATTTGGACAGCGAGGGGACTTCGTTGCGGAGCTATGGAGGTGGAGCACCGGATCTACAAAGGTTGTATTTCCGTTTAAACTTTAGTTAAGTTGTTAACTAGTTTCATTTTCGCCTAAACATCTAGCCGACGATCCGTTCTAGGGTTTCTCGGCACCGTTAAAATTTGAAATTGGCATGGTTGATGCCTTATGAAACCTCATTAGGGTGCCTAGGAACCCTACAAGGCGAAGTCTAGACGACGTTTGAAACCCGAATACGCAACGAAACCCTAACACATCATGCTCTCTGGACTTTTTCTAAAAACTGGGATTTTTCCAGATTAAAAATGCTTAAAAAATTCAGCAGGGAAATCTAAGAATTACGATGCAAAAATTATTCCATGAACAGTAAATAGTGCGGCGGAACCACGGCAGTGTGATGACGTCACCCCTCATGCTTTGCACAGTAATTCAACTTTTCAGCAGCTGAGTTTTATGGGTATTTTTAATACTTTTTCAAGAGTTGAATTTTCTGGGATGTTTTAGAGCTTCGATGTTTCGATCGGATTATCAAATTTCGTCTTTGTGTATTTCCGGATAATTTTTAGAATATATTAAAAAGTTCGACCAGATATTAATACCCAATTTTTCCCCTGTCGGGAAATTTCCAAGTGTTGGATTTTTCCGTAGTTTAACGACGTTCTAAGTAGTGCAAGTAACGCGATGGACCCTCTAGAAGACAACAAACCTTAACTCGATTATGTGACCGTCTTGAACTGCCCTTTGAACCTTCGGGTTTGGGGCAGTACGGCGTGCCACATGTGAGGCGTTGGCTTGACCTTTCTACGGCTGGACCGTTGGTACTGAGGCACGAACTGAATGTTGTTAGACTTATTTCATGTGTTGAGCTGTATCGGGAAAACTTGGGTATTCGACTGTTCGATCGGAAAGTTTAACATTTTCTATTTATCTGGAATGTGATACAATAATTGGAATTCACAAACAGTTATGAGATAACTGAATGAATGTTATAAATCTAGCAGTTTAGTCCCACATGATATTGAAAAGAGTTTTCGATAATGAGACTAAAATGCGGGATTTATATCTGTTAGGCATGTGATGTCTAAGTATTTCATTTGATTAGGCATACGATGTCTAAAGAAGTTGCGGATTCCAATTGTTGTAGTTTTACACTTTCTTTTCTGTGACCGTAAGTGTAATATGTGATATCGCCGGTTTCGTTGCTATATGTCAACGACAATTGGGATGCGCATATTTACTTACGTTGATGACATGTGATGTTATCTGTTGCTGGATATGTTATATTGGATCGTCGTGTTCGAATAGCCGGGTTTTTTTTATGTGAGATGAGTGTTTTTCATTTTCATTCATGTAAAAACTTGTATGTAATATTCTTTTATTTGGTGCACTTCCAGGTAGCGGAAGCTGTCACCTTTTGTATATTATTTACTTTTCCGCATTAGGATAGGCCCAAGGAGGGGAGCACAAGTAACCGGGTTCTGGGGTCCAGTGGGAGACCAACTCGAGGAGTCGAGTCTGGGTCTCCTAACCCTAGAATTGGCAGGGTTGCTTGCCGCTCTCGTAGGGGTCTAGGGGTGTGGGATTGGCTATTCATCACGACCGTGGAATCCGTGTTTTATACTGGCTCGTATTGAAAACACGGACGTCCTAGTATATCCAATGTTTCATATGTTTCTTCTGCTGCGATATCTGTGATGCGATCATGTGATGTTCTGTGATAGATACAGTATATAGTATATATGATATATTATATAGACGTTACTTATGTTTTGCACCCGCACTAGCCCTGCCCTGCTCTGTTGTTAGTTACCTAACCTAACGGTGCACGAGGGGACATCGAGGCGAATGCGGATGGCATAAGTGTACGTCGTATTTATCTGTGATGTTTAGGTATTTAAATGATGGGACTTCATTAATGTGATTAATGAATGGAAAGAAACCTAAGATGTTGTAGAATCAAATTTTAAATAAAACAGGTAGCTACAGTTCTTGCTTTGCACAACGGTATATGTGATATATCCTGCACCTTATTCGATGAGGAAAGGACCGAGATCCCTTCACCGGGAGTGACTCTTTTAGCAATAACTGGTATATGCTACACCCTCGGTTTGTTTTTGATTGCTTCTATAGTTTTTGCTTTGCACAGTGATATATATGATATATCCCGCACCTCATTCGACGAGGAAAGGGCCGACGATCCCTTCACCGGGAGTGACCCCTTTAGCAAAACTGGAAAAGCCCCAAAATCACTCCATTTTTAAAACTTCATTTGATTCTACAACGATATCAAGTTCATTACGCAATAGGTTTTCAGAAAAACCTGTCGTAGCCCTCCGTCATTTCAGATAAGTCCTGTTTAGTATTCGTGCTGCGTTTGTTGACCTTGTCAAGGCGCAGTATGCGGTAGCTAACCAGTATTTGTCTGCTTATGCATATGATGCAGATTGGGTTAGGGTAGTTGTACGGCCTTATTGACTTTGTCAAGGGTCGTGCGGATGGGTTTGATTCAATCAAGAAATGATGGGTTGAACTTGACTTGCGGTCTATGGTTTGTTGACCTTGTCAATGTCATAGATCGTTCGGGGCAAAAGCATTATCGGGAATTTCAAGTGTTGAAATTTGCAATGAGATTGCATACCTTCTATGAGATAGTTGGATCCCGATACCCACTGCGAGTAAGAGTTACTCCTGGGAGAGTTTTACACATTGCAATTAGCTGATCAAGTAGGTGTCTAGAAAGGTGTCAACGGGGTTACGCCTCTAGGAAAACGGGTTTACATTAATTAGGTTCGTGCGAAAGCACGGGGGACCTCCCTCAAAGTACCGACACTGGCCTGGCTGAAAGATTGGCGAATTTGTAGTGTGTAATTAATCCCGGCTAGTCCTTCCTTTTAGGGTTTGAAGGAAGATTTGATAAAAAGCAGTGGGAGCCATCCTGATTAGATAAGATAATAACCAATCTGATCTTGCACGAGCATACGCTAAAGTGTTTTCTTCTCTCTCTCTCTAGGTAGCGACCATTTCATGTCTTAATAAAGATAATAATATGGATGTATTGACCGAACCCGCATGTTATACTGTGCTGGGGAACGTTGGTTCCGTTCTTTCTTATAAGAGTTATAGGAATGAACAGGATATAGGGGAATACCAGGATTCCCATGCCACCCGAATGAAGAAAGTACATGATGATGCATTTTCTTCGGGTGTGTTCGTTACAGAGAACTGTTTCTCCATTTGCTCTACGTCCTGGGTATTAGATACCGGGTCAGGATCCCATATATGTAATCAGTTACATGGGCTTAGGAAAGGTAGAGAACTTGGAGAAGGTGATAAAGACATTAGAGTTGGAAATGGTGCAATTGTTGCAGCTAAGACTGTCGGGGAATATCACCTTATATTACCAACTGGTAATACATTGGTTCTGAACGAATGCTATTACATGCCGAACCTGATATGCAACATTATATCGGTTTCTTTATTAAGTAAAGAGGGATATAATTTTGTATTACAAGACAATGTTATGAACATTTTCCGTAACCAAAAGTTGGTTGGATCAGGCACGTTGTGCAATGGCATTTATGTTCTAAATCAATCAACAGTTCTGAGCATAACAAACACACACAAGAGGAAGAGTTCAGAACTGAACGAATCCTTCTTGTGGCATTGTAGACTGGGTCACATCAATCCGACACGACTGGCTAAGTTGCATAAGGATGGATATTTAAATCCGTTTGAATTTTCATCTTATGACACTTGCCAGTCATGTCTCAAAGGCAAGATGACCAAAACTCCGTTTACGGGACACGGAGAAAGAGTTACCGAACTCTTGGAACTTATACATAGTGATGTATGCGGTCCCATGTCTACACATGCCAGGGATGGTTCTTCATACTTCATTACATTCACTGACGATCTCTCTAGGTTCGGGTATGTCTTCCTGATGAAACACAAATCAGAAGCTTTTGAGAAATTTAGGGAATATAAACAAGAAGTTGAGAACCAAACCGGAAAAAGTATTAAAATCCTATGATCTGATCGAGGAGGAGAATACTTGAGCATTGAATTCCTGGACTTCCTAAAAGAGAATGGGATTCTCTCTCAGCTGACTCCTCCATATACACCACAGCACAACGGTGTATCAGAACGGAGGAACCGCACCCTATTAGATATGGTGCGCTCTATGATGAGCACAGCTGAGTTATCTATTTCCTTCTGGGGTTATGCGTTGGAAACAGCAACATACCTATTGAATCAAGTTCCATCTAAATCTGTACCTACCACACCATATGAGATTGGGAGTGGGAAGAGACCATATTTTAAACGAGTTAAGATATGGGGTTGTCCGGCCTATGTCAAAAGGCAAAATACGGACAAGCTCGAGGCACGGTCAGTTCTCTGCAAGTTTGTGGGATATCCAAAGAATTCATATGGGTATTTTTTCTACCACAGTGAGGAACAAAAAGTGTTTGTTGCTCAACATGCCACCTTTTTAGAAAAGGAATTCCTTGAAAAAGAAATTAGTGGCAAAGTGGTAGAGCTGGAAGAGGTTCCAGATACACAAACCGTAACTGAAGATTTAGTGGAACCAGAAGATTCAGTAGCTCTAAATGAACCACAGCCTCTCCGCCGATCTAGTAGGGTTCCTCGCCAACCTGAGAGATACTACGGTTTTCTCATGGATGGTGGAAGCGAGGATTGCATCATGGAGGATGATGACCCAACCAGCTTCGAGCAGGCCATCATGAGTGGGGACTCAGTAAAATGGCTGGATGCTATGCAGTCCGAGATGGAATCCATGTACACCAACAAAGTATGGACTTCGGAAGTTTCTCCTGAAGGGGTAAAACCCATTAGGAGCAAGTGGATCTTCAAGAAGAAATTTGGTGTAGATGGGAAAGTGGAGACTTTCAAAGCTAGACTTGTTGCAAAAGGTTTTCGTCAGAGACCAGGTGTGGACTATGACGAAACCTTTTCTCCAGTGGCTATGCTTAAATCCATCCGGATCATGCTTGCCATCGCTGCATATCATGATTACGAAATCTGGCAAATGGATGTTAAGACCGCCTTTCTAAATGGTGATTTAGAAGAGTGCGTGTACATGACTCAGCCAGATGGCTTCGTAGATAGTGGGAGCAGCGGGAAGGTGTGCAAGCTGCTTAAATCCATTTATGGATTAAAGCAAGCATCACGGAGTTGGAACATCTGCTTTGACGTCGTTATCAAAGAGTTTGATTTCGTCAAAAATCCAGATGAACCTTGTATCTACAAGAAGGTGGCAGAGAGTAAGGATGTCTTCCTCGTATTGTACATGGACGACATACTCTTGATAGGAAATGATATTCCTATGCTGCGATCGGTCAAGCTCTTCTTATCACAAAGATTCTCAATGAAAGATCTTGGTGATGCCTCCTGCATATTGGGGATAAGGATCTATGGAGTTTGAGAGACTCAAAACAACACGACGGATCCACTCACGAAGGCCATTCCCCAGATACAGTTTGAGAGACTCTTCGGGATGCTCGGTATGCGATACTACAGCAGCTGGCCCTAGTGCAAGTGGGAGATTGTTAGTTGTATGTATGCCCTAGAGGCCAGTATTGTACAGATGATGTATATTATATTGGATGCTTGGACATATATAGAGATGACTTTCTTGCTCGATATGATAGTATGCTATCTGGTTACTCTTTATCTTAACATGTATACTGGTCTCTTTAAACTGTCTTATGGTTACATGTTGGTAAAGCCCTTAGGATGTGTACTTGACTACCTGGACTATGATGTAGATCATACTAATGGGGACATGGTAGTCCATAAGTACATCCTTCAAGGTCCCTAGTCGTCGGTGTATCGAGACGGGGCATCGATATACCAGAGTAGACTAGCGTATACGCTTCTCGACCCATGGGATGGGCGATGGATGATCCCATATCCATTGGTGTTTGACATCAGAGATGGTATACGGGTGCTCAGTGGAGACTGGGTACACTGGACGGACTCGCCGAGAACTCCCAGATGGTATTATACCTCACGTCAGATGGCAGTTCTCAGGTGACACTTGTGCAGGTTAGTCTGTAGACCCGAGATCGTCATAGAGTCTTGTGTGATTCCCACTATGCTTTGATCTCCACCTTACCACGTCCATGTGGGCGTGCAAAACGGTAGTCTTTGGGTACAGTCCCGAGTCACATGGAGGCAATGAGCGATAGAAGGGGTTTCGTCTCTCCCGGTATTGGGGGTTGATGTTGCGCTGTGCTCGATTGGCCGTATCAGGGAAGTCCCTGGCCAGGGCTGATCAGAGATTTGCTGGTAAGTGTTACCAGTAGTTTCTCGACCCGTTATGAGCCTCACATCGGTACAACTTATCGGTTATTGCGGTCTGACATTTACCACCCCTAGACTTGATATGCGACGTATCAGACGAACAGACCGGACTGTACGGTAAGTGTTACTGGTTGGATTCACAGGAGTGTGAGTGGGCTAGCTCGTCGATCTTCTGATCGCTCAATACCCGGATGGCTGTTACATTTAGCAGACCGCTTGCGGCTTGTGGGTACTTGATATGATCATCATCTGCTACCGGCGTATTGACGAGTCCTTAGAGTCCTACACAGAGGTTTCCTGGCTCAAGCGAAACGAAATAGGAGCGCATATGAGATATGTGTGGGACCGAGAATAATGCGTGTATGTGATACCGTATTTCATTCTCGCGATGAATGTTTCAATTGGTTATATGCGATATAACCTAGTTATCGAATCGTAGATTGATTCGATAAGTCGATACATTGGATACTAGTCAGTTATGTGCGACATGACCGGATCATTGAATCAAGTGTTGATTTAATGATTTAATGTATAATTATATATTTGATATATTACTTTGCATTAACTGGTATTGGTTCACTTTAATAGGATTTTCTCACTTGTAGTTCACAAGTGGTATATGTGATATACTTTTGTGCACTACTATGTGTCATGTTTGATGATGCATGTTGTTTGGTGTTGTGTTAAGACTTAAACCATGGTTATGATACTAATTAGGGTTTTTATTTACTTATTTATTTATCTATTCCTTTTTGATAAATAAATAAATGATAACAAAATGGTTTCTTTCATGAAGCTTGATGAAGCTTCATGAAGCTTTGACTAAAGTGACTATTTTGTCATCATCCTTAACCCTAACCATTCTCATTTGACCATGGTTTATTCTCTACACTTAACATAGGTTAGAAGATGATAAGTATTGATTTTATTATTCTTTTTATACAATACTTATCATATTCTATCTACTTCTTCTTCTTCATCTTCAAGAGAGAAAGCTTGATGCCATCAATGGTATCTTGAGTTCTAAAGTGAGAAATCCAATTCTAAAATGAACCCACCTCCTATTTTTTCACCCTCTACCTCTTGCCAAGTTTTCTTGGGTGTTTTCTTCACAAGTTTCACAAATTTGTGATGTCGGAGCTTGAACTTGTGATGCCTCGACGTAGATCATCTTCGGCACAAAGCCGACGACCTAGTCCGCCCAATTCTCCGATGAAGCCGACGTTCGAGTTCGGGATTCGAGATGGACAGCGAAAGGATGCCTACGGGGAGCCAAGGAAGTGGGTAACCGGATCTACAATGGTTGTAGCCTCTCTCCTATAGTTAATATGTTAACTAGATTCATTTTTCTCCTAGGATTCTAGCCGACGATCCGTATTAGGGTTTCTCGGCACCATAATTTTTGTAAATTGGCATGGTTGATGCCTTGTGAGACCACTATAGGGTGCCTAGGAACCTTTCACAGTGTACCCAGTCTCCACTGAGCACCCGCATACTATCTCCGATGTCAAACACCAATGGATATGGGATCATCCATTGCCCATCACATGAGTCGAGAAGATATACGCTAGTCTACTCTGGAATATCGATGCCCCGTCTCGATATTCCCACGACTAGGAACAATGAAGGATGTACTCATTGACTACCCAGGCCCCACTAGTATGATCTACACCATATTCCTGGAAGTCGAGTACACATCCTAAGGGCGTTATCAACATGTAACAGAGAGACAGAAAGTATACATGTTAAGATAAAGAGCAACCAGATAGCGTACTATCATGTCGAGCAAGAAATTCCTACCTATATATGTCCTAGCATCCACTACAATATACATCCAATGTACAGTAATGGCCTCTAGGGCATACATATAACTAACAATCTCCCACTTGCACTATGGCCATCTGTAGCAGTAGTTATAGTATCTCATACTCAACCATCCCATAAAAGTCTCTGTCTGGGAATAGGCCTTCGTGAGTGGATCCGCCGTGTTATCCTCTGAGTCTGCTCTCCTAACCTCGATCACCTTGGAGATCAACTATCTCTCTGATCAGGTGATGCTGCCTCTGAATATGTCTGGATCCCTGATGGGACGGACGTTCCTTGGCATAAGCCACAACTCCATTGTCACACAATGGGAGGAACTAAGTTCATCTCATGAACTGATATACACCCAGACAGCCTCTTTGGTAGCATCTTAAGTAGCGATGTATCCAGCCTTTATCGTCTAGTATGCCACGGTATCTAGCTTGGAACTCTTCCAACATACCATCCCTTTACTGAAGGTAAAGACAATGCCTGTGACTGACATTCAGTCTTCCTTATCACTCTGGATCCTTTCCAGTGATTCTCCCTAGAATCAATTGATACTATCTCACTACAACTAGTGCGTATCCTAATATCCAATTAGATCTATCTCATAGATCCAAAACCCAGGATTTAGTAGGTATCACATTGATCCTATATGGAGAATCCTTGTGATAAGCTGAGATTGACCGAGCGTAGCATAGGAAACTCCTTCCCCATTAAAAGTATGTCATCCATGTACTCTGCGAGGATCACCACCATACTCCCTACTACCTTTTTGTATATACAAGGTCCATCTACCATTTTGATGATGTCAAACTTTTTGACTAACACATCAAAACAGACGTTCCAACTCCGCGATGCCTGCTTTATCACATAAAATATCTTGCACACGTTTCCACTGCTCCCACTGTCTACGAGATCCTCTGGCTGTGTACTTACAGACTCTCTCTTCTAAAACATCATTTAGAAAAGCGGTCATGACACCCAACCACCAGATATCGTAGTCATGATATGTAGCCGTGGCAAGTAGGATCTGGATGGACTTAAGCATAGCTACTTAGAAAAGGTTTCAACAAAATCCATACCTGGTCAATGATGCAAACCATTAACAAGTCTAGCTTTGAAAGTCTCAACTTTTCCAAGTACACCAAGTAATCTTCTCAAGATATACTTGCTCCTGATGGGAATTTAACCCTTTAGATATAGCAACCAAAGTCCATACTTTGTTGGTGTATAAGGATTCCATCTCAGATCGATAAACATCCAGCCATTCTTACAGAGTCCTATTCTTGATGGCCAGCTCGAAACTAGTTGGGTCATCATCTCATGATGCATTCCTCGCTCCCACTGTCATAGAGAAACCGTAGTAACTCTCAGGTGGGTGAGGACCCCTACTAGATCGGCGGAGAGGTTGAGGTTCATTGGTATCTACGGAATCCTTTGGCTGTACCAAATCATCTGTTGTGGTTTGCATAGCTGGAACCTTTCCAGTTCTACATAACTGACCTTGCCTCGAGCTTGTCCGGATTTTGCTTTTAGACATAGGCCGGACAACCCCAAATCTTAACTAGCTTAAGACAAGGGCTCTTCCCATACCATATCTTATATGGAGTGGTAGGCTTTGATCTGATTCGAACCTAATTCAATAGGTATGCAGCTTCTCAAGTGCATAACCCCCCAAGAGGAAACAGGTAACTCAGTAGTACTCATCATAGAGCGCACCATATCGAATAGGGTGGAATTGCTCCGCCCCGATATACCATCGTGCTATGGTGTATACGGAGGAGTAATGCTGAGAGAGATTCTCATTCTCTTTTAGAATAGTCCAGGAATTCCATGCACAAGTATTCTCCTCCCTGATCTCATCATAGGACATAATACTTATACCCGTATTTTGGTTCTCTACTTCTAACTTATATTCTGTGAATATCTCAAAAGGTTCGGACTTGTGTTTCAACAGGAACATAGGTCTGAATCTCAAAAGATCATTAGAGAATTTAATGAAGTATAGAGAACCAGTCTTGGCATGTGTAGACTGGGGACTTACATACATCAACATGTATGATCCCAAAAGTTTATTAACTCTTTCTCTGTTTCCAATAAACAGAGCTGTGGTCATCTTATCTTTATGACATGACTGACAAGTTTCACAAGATGTAAATTCAAACTAATTTAAATATGCATCTATATGTAACTTCAGCTAGTCGGGTCGCATTGATATGACCTAGTCTACAATACCTCAAGAAGGATTTGTTCATTTCTGAACTCTTCCTCTTGTGTGTGTTCCGTATACTAAGAACTGTAGTTTGATGTAGAACATCAATGCTTTTAGATAACGTGCCTGAACCGATCAACTTTTGATATAAGAAATGTTCAAAACATTATCCAACAATACAAAATTATATCCTTTCTTTACTAATAAAGAGACTGATATGATTTTGTATATCAGGTTCGGTATCTAATAACATTCGTTCAGAATCAATGTATTTGGAACACAGGGTGACAATGACCAACAGACTTGGCTGCAACACTTGCCCCATTTTCTGCCTCATGAAACTTATCACCCGTCGTCAGTTCTCTACCTATCTTTAGCCCATGTAACAGATTACATATGCGGGATCCTGATCTGGTATCACATACTCAGGACGTAAAGGATACCGAGAAACAGTTCTCTTGTAATGAACACACCCGAAGATGATGCATCAGCATACACTTTCTTCGTTTGGGCGGCACGGGAAATTTGGTATTCCCCAATTTCCTGCTCTGTCTTATAACAATTATAAGTTGGAGCGGGACCAACATTTCCCAGCTCAGTATAACAAGTGGGTTCGGTCAATATTCCGTATTATTATCTTGATTAAGGCATGACATGGTCGCTACCTAGAGAGAGAGAGAAGAAAATACTCAGCGTATGCTCTTGCAAGATCAGATAGGTTATTATTTTATTTAATAAGGATGACTCCCACTGTTTTTATCAAATCTTCCTTCAAACCCTAAAAGGAAAGACTAGCCGGGATTAATTACACGCTACAAGTTCACCAATCTTTCAGCCAGGCTAGTGTCGGTACTTTGAGGGAGGTTCCCCGTGCTTTCGCACGGACCTAATTACGGTAAACCACATTTTCCCAGAGGCGTAACCCCGTTGACACCTTTCTAGACACTTACATGATCGGCTAATTGTAATGTGTAAAACTCTCCCAGGAGTAACAATTACTCGCAGTGTGTATCGGGATCCAACTATCTCATAGAAGGTATGCAATCTCATTGCAAATTTCAACACTTGAAATTCCCGATAATTTTGCCCCTAGCGTCCTATGACCTTGATGGAGGCCAAACTACCCATAGTCCGCTAGTCAAGTTCAACCCGTCATTTCCTGATTGAATTAAACCCACCCGCACGATCCTTGACGGAGGCCAAACAATGCCGTACGAATACCCTAATCCAATCGCATCATATGCTAGCAGATAAGCACTAGTTAGCTACCGTACACTACGCCTTGACGGAGGCCAAACTACCGCAGCACGAATACTAACTAGTACTTATCTGAAATGACGGAGGGCTACGACAGGTTTTTCTGAAAACCTATTGAGTAATGAACTTGATATCATTGTAGGATCGAATGAATTTTCAAATGGAGTGTTTTTTAGGCTTTTCTAGTTTTGTTAAAGGGGTCACTCCCGGTGAAGGGATCGTGGCCCTTTCCTCGTCGAATGAGGTGCGGGATATATCATATATATCGCTGTGCAAAGCAAAACTCTTAAAAGCAATCAAAAGACAAACCGAGTGTGTAGCATCTGCCAGTTATTGCTAAAGGAGTCACTCCCGGTGAAGGGATCTCGGTCCTTTTCTTATCGAATAAGCTGCAGGATATATCATATATACCGCTGTACAAAGCATGAACTGTAGCTACCTGTTTTATTTTTTAAATTCGATTCCACAACATCTTTAGGTTTCTTTTATTTTCATTAATCACATTAATGAAATCCCATCATTTAAGTATCTAAACATCACAGATAAATACGACGTACACTTATGCCATCCGCATTCGCCTCGATGTCCCCTCATGCACCGTTAGGTTAGGTAACTAACGGCAGAGCGGGGCAGGGCTAGCACGGCTGTAAAACATAAGTAACGTCTATATAATATATCATATATACTATATACAGTATCCATCACAGAACATATCACATGACCACATCACAGTTATCGCAGCAGAAGAATCATATGAAATATTGGATATACTAGGACGTCCGTGTTTTCAATACGAGCCAGTATAGAACACGGATTCCACGGTCGCGATGAATAGCCAAACCCACACCCCTAAAGCCCTACGAGAGCGGCAAGCAACCATACCAATTCTAGAGTTAGGAGACCCGGACTCGACTCCTCGAGTTGGTCTCCCACTGGACTCTAGAACACGGTTACTTGTGCTCCCCTCCTTGGGTCTATCCTAGTGCGGAAAAGTAAATAATATACAAACGGTGACATCTTCCGCAACTTGGAAGTTCCCCAATAAAAGAATATTACATACAAGTTTTTACATGAATGAATATGAAAACACTCATCTCACATAAAAAAAACCCAGCTATTCAAACACGACGATTCAATATAACATATCCAGCAACACATAACATCACATGTCATCAACGTAAGTAAATATGCGCATCCCAATTGTCATTGTCATATAGCAACGAAACCGGCGATATCACATATTACACTTACGGTCACAGAAAAGAATGTGCAAAACTACAACAGTTGGAATCCGCAACCTCCTCAGACATCGCATGCCTGACTAAATGAATTCCCTAGACATCACATGCCTAACAATTATAAACCTCGCATTTTAGTCTCAAAATCGAAAACACTTTTCAATATCAAGTCGGGCAATTCAACAAGATTCCCGACATCCTGATCGAATGCTCGTCGCAAACTTTAGTAGACGGCCGCACCCCCGATACCGTCGGCGAAGTGCACTAAGGCGGAACACCGCTGCCTCGAGCACCCGAACGGATGCTTTCGGCGACGGAGTTCTCCTACAGTCACTTGGTCGGGGCAATGGGGCATAGCTGTCTATTAAGTTTACCGGCGAGTATCCGCGTACGCTACGTGATTGCGACGGACTTTTGATCGCATCAAAATTCCGTGGCAAACGATCAAGTGAGACTAAAGTGCTATGTTTATAACATTAATATTATTTATCTCATAACTACTTGTGAATTCCAATTATTGTATCACATTCCGGATAAGATAGAAAATGTTAAACTTTCCGATCGAACAATCGAACACCCAAGTTTTCCCGAAATAGATCAACACATGAAACAAGTTTAAAAACATCCAGTTCATGCCTCAGTACCAACGGTCCAGCCGTAGAAGGGTCAAGCCAACGCCTCACATGTGGAACGCCGTACTGCCCCAAACCCGAAGGTTCAAAGGGCAGTTCTAGATGGTCACATAATCGAGTTAAGGTTTGTTGTCTTCTAGAGGGTCCATCGCGTTACTTGCACTACTTAGAACGTTATTAAACCACGGAAAGATCCAACACTTGGAAATTTCTCGGCAGGGGAAAAAGTGGGTATTTATATCCGGTCGAACTTTTCAACATATTCTAAAATTATCCGGAAAAACACAGACGAAGTTAAACCTCCCGATCGAAACACCGAGTCCCCAATACAACCCAGAAAACTCAACTCTTGAGTAAATATTAAAAATTCCCAGAAAATACAGCACCTGAATATAGGAATTACTGTGCAATTTTAAAAACCTAATCTAACATAATGGCCGCGGAACCGCCGCACTAGCCATGCTCATGCCGCGGTTCCGCCGCACTTTAGTTGAATCACGGGCACGTGCTGCACAGTTTTTCTTAAAATTCCCTGCTGAATTTTCTGCATATTTTTAATGTGGAAAAATGCACAGTTTTGAAAAAAGTACAGAAAATGGCATCGATTAGGGTTTCGGGGTTCGATCGGATTTCTAACATCGTCTACGCATCGCCTAAGGCTCTAGCTAGGCTCTGATACCACTGTAGGGTTATGGATTCGTTAACTAGAGATTAGGCGAAACATGCAACTAGTAAACAACTTTACTATAGGGTAAACGGAAATACAACCTTTGTAGATCCGGTCCTCCACCTCCATAGCTCCATGATGAAGTCCCCTCGCTGCGATCATCGGATACCGGGCTCTAGCGTCGGCTTCATCGGAGAAATGGGCGGGCTAGGTCGTCGACTTCGATACCTAAGATGATTTACGTCGAGGCAACACAAGATCAAGCTCCAACTTCACCAAGCCATGAAACTTATGAAGAAAACACCCTATACTACTTGGCAAGTGGTAGAGGATGAAGAAATAGGAAGTGGGTTCACTTTAGAATTGGATTTCTCACTCTTTTTCTCATTTCACCATTGAAGCTAGTGAGGTTTTTCCTTCTTCAAGAAGAAGAAGAAGAAGAAGATATTATGATAAGTATAAAAAGAATTATCTTATCATATAGCAACCATGGTAGTGTGTAGAGAATGAACTATGGTTAAAGCAATTGGTTAGGGTTAAGGATAGAAACAAAAGTGGTCAAAGCTTTTCTAAGCTTCAAGAAGCTTCAAGATAAATCCAAAAAGCCACCATTTTCTTTTCTTTCCTAAATGAACAAATAAATAATTGAATAAGTAAATAAAGCATATGAAACCCTAACCATTAACCTAATTATAGTTTAAAGCATACACACAACCAAGTTTGCATGTATCATCAAACATGATACAAACTAGTGCACAAAACTATATCATATTTACAATGTGCACATTCGAGTGAGAAAATCCATCTTAAATGAACCAATACTAGCTAATGCAAAGTAATATATCAAATATATAATTATGCATTAAATCATTAAATCAACGCTTGATTTAATGATCCGGTCATATTGCATATAACCGACTAATATCAATAGTAACAATTTATCGAATCAACACTTGATCCGATAACCCGGCTATATCGCATATAACCGATCAATGTCACAAATCGCGAGAATCGAATACAGTATCACATACTGGTATTATTCTTTGTCCTGCACATATCTCATATGCGCTCCTATTTCGTTTTGCTTGAGCCAGGAAAGCTCTGTGTAGGACTCTAAAGACTCGTCAATACGCCGGCAGCAGATGATGATCATATCAAGCACCCACAAGCCGCAAGCGGCCTGCTAAACGTAATGGCCACCCGGGTATTGAGCGATCAGAAGATCGACGAGCAAGCCCGCTCACACTACTGTGAATCCAACCAGTAACACTTACCATACAGTCCGGTCTGTTCGTTTGATATGTCGCATATCTCGCCTAGGGGTGGTAAATGTCAGACCCCAGTAGCTCGATAAGTCGTGTCGATATGAGGTCTATAACATTTCGAGAAACTACTGGTAAGACTTACCAGTAAATCTTAGCAACTCTGGCCAGGGATTTCCGGTTATAGCCAATCGAACACAGTACAACATCAACTCCCTATACCGGGAGAGACGAATCCCCTCCTATCGCTCATTGCCTCCATGTGATTCGGGACTGTACCCAAAAACCACCTTTTTGCACGCCCTCTTGGACGTGGTATGATGGAAATAAAAGCACAGTAAGAATCACACAAGACTCTATGACGATCTCGGGTCTATAGACTAACTTATACCAGTGTCACCAGAGAACTGCCATCTGACGTAAGGTATAATACCATCTGGGAGTTCTCGGCGAGTCCGTTCAGTGTACCAAGTCTCCACTGAGCACCCGCATACCATCTTCGATGTCAAACACCAATGGATATGGGATCATCCATTGCCCATCACATGGGTCGAGAAGATATACGCTAGTCTACTCTGGAATATCGATGCCCCGTCTCGATATTCCCACGACTAGGAACAATGAAGGATGTACTCATTGACTATCCAGGCCCCACTAGTATGATCTACATCATATTCCTGGAAGTTGAGTACACATCCTAAAGGCTTTATCAACATGTAACAGAGAGACAAAAAGTATACATGTTAAGATAAAGAGCAACCAGATAGCGTATTATCATGTAGAGCAAGAAAGTCCTACCTATATATATCCCAGCATCCACTACAATATACATCCAATGTACAGTAATGGCCTCTAGGGCATACATATAACTAACACCTTGTGCACTGGACTAGACGGTGAGATTTGAGACTTATATTTGTAGTTTGGTGTCGATGCTCACTTGAGCCGGCGTGTTGTTTTCTTACTTTCGTGTTTTTACTTATTTTGGTATTGATGATATATATATATTGTATGTGGTTGTGATCCGCCTTTGGCGAAGAGCTAGCTCCCGCTTGGGGATTCCTTATTCTTGATATATATGTATTTCTCTTGTTTGTACACGTTTCGGGGCCAGTATTTACAAAGGAGACTCAGCCGAAATTTTTGGGAATTTTGATGTTTTTATTTAAATGTTTAATGCAACTTGTTTTGATTTAAATCTCTTTCTTTTAATGAGTTTTCCTTCACTCTACTTCTATTTTGGTTTAGATTTCTGGGCTTTACCTTACCTAGATTACGTTACGCCATTAGACGTTTCGTAATTTAAGTGCCAGTCACGTTTCGTACCTTCGGATCGTGACAAAGTTGGTATCAGAGCGTGGTTTTACCTTTCTGAGTGTAGGATGACCCTTGGTAGATGGAGTAGGTGACTTAAGCAGCATGACGTAGCGTGGCTATATTCCGCGGCATACTTACGATACGGTGCTCCGCCTAAGTGACCTTAGGATATATATTTGCTTGTATTTCCTTACTTGATTCCGGAAATCTTTTGATTCGATCGCAATGTTCCTATCGATCATGTTCCTCATTCCAGCAACTATGCCGTCGGAGACTACGAGGGTCAGAGGGCTGCCGCCGGAGATTATGTTAGAGTGGGCTTGTTTGACACAAGGACCGATCAGGGCGGTACGCCCACCCCTCAGGGACAGAGGAGTCCGCCTTTTTTCAGGATAGATGGTTAGGCTGGAGTCGAGTATTCAGGACGTGCGATAGACGATTGGATTGTTACTGATGGTTAGCTGAGCTCCGAAAGCCGATGATGTCCCTCCTATTTTGTAACTCTTTGAAATACGTTTAGGTTAATTTCGCGTTAGTTAGCTTTGATGCGTGTTTTAATGAATCCCGTTAACTAACTTTTTCCACATAAAATGGAATAAATCAATATTATTGGTGAAAAGTGGGTAATTATATTTATAATTGTGTTTTATTAATTATTAATTAGTTTAGTGTTCACTTAATTAGGAAGAAATTTCTTAATTATTTTCCTAAGCAAAAATTAGTGTAGCATGCACATTTTCACCTTAGGCCAAGTTTTCAACATGTCTACCATTTTCTTTTTCCCACTTTGTCCCATTTTATTTTTTAGTAACCCAAAACTAAAAATAAAAGTAATAAAGAAAATAGAAATAAGAAAAGAATTGATAAAGAGGCATGGTGGGATATTATATCGGGGCATGGGCTTTTGACTTCTTTGCACACACTCTCTCTCCCTCCAACACTTGCAGCAGCAGCAGCAGCAGCAATCCCAGCAGCAACAGCAACAAAGCTCTCCCCTTTCCCACTTCTTCTTCTTCTTCTTCTTCTCATTCTTGCATCCAAGTACATCTCCATATCAAAAATCCATCTTTTCTTCACTAAACCCTTGCTAAACACCCCCCAAACCCTTCTTTTTTGGTTCTTGATGTAAGGTCAACAAGATTGGTCCCTCCTAGGACCAAGTTGAGGTATAAAGCCTACCCTATTTACCTCTTTGCTAAACTTGTAGTGTAGTTAGCTTAAATTAGTGTTTTAGTGGTTTATGTGCTAATATTATGGTTTAAGTAGAGATTAAGTCAAATTAGGGTTTTTATGGCTTGGTTATCTTAACTAAGGGTTGATACTATCTTTTAATCCTAGAAATTGTTTCAGGTTACACTAAAACACCATAATGTACTAATTTAGTCTTAAATTAGCGTTTTTATTAAGATTAGTACTCAGTTGTGATCTGCTTTCAACCCGATTGCTTCCTGCAAAAGTTGCAATTACTGGAGCATGTACTGTTGGATGTATATGCCCTAGAGGCCAGTATTGTATATGTATATATATGGATACGAGGGATATGTATGCACAGAACAATCTTGCTCAGTTTTATAGCATATTATTTGACTTGTCTTTATCGGGATATATGTATTTATTGTTATTATATCTGGTTTGCACATATTGATAAAGGCTCAATACTGTAGTATACTATTGTGGTTTGTTCTTTATCTTAACATGGTATATGTCATACTCGTTATTACATATTGCGGTTACATATTGATAAAGCCCCTAGGATCTTGCTTGACTACCTGCGTTGTGATGGCGATCATACTTATGGGAGCAGGGTAGTCCATAAGCATATCCTTAAATGGTCCCTAGGCGTGTGAGTATCGAGTCTGGGCACTGATACTCCAGAGTAGACTGTGTGTACGTTTCTTTCCCCGTCGGGGGGATGGTTGGTCTCGCAACAATTGGTTTGATACACCTAAGATCGTATACAGGTGCTCACTGGGTGTGAGTACACTGGACGGACTCGCCGAGAACTTCCATATGGTACTATACCTATCGTCAGATGGAAGTTCTTAGGTGACATGTGTACAAATTAGTCCTTTGACCTTAGATCGGAATTTATCTTGTGTGAGTTCCCACTGAACTTTGATCACTACCCTACCACGGCTCTACTGAGTCGTACAAACATGTTTTGGTTGGGTTCAGTCCCGAGCCACATGGAGGCAGTGAGCGATTGCCGGGGATTCGTCTCTCCCGGTATAGGGAGTCGATATCGCACTATGATTCGATTGGTCAGGACCATAAGACCTTGGCCAAGGTACTTGGGATTTACTGATAGGTTGATCAGTAGTTTCCCGGATTAGTCTTAAGCCACATCGACATGACTTATTAGGTTATTAGGGTCTGACGTTCACCATCCCCTAGACCCAGTATGCGATACTCTTTGATGAAGAGACCGGACTGTACGGATATTCTCACGGATAGGCTCAGTAGGAGTTCGGAAAAGCTTGCTCGTCGGCCTTCCTTTTCGACAGGTACCTGGGTAGCCGTTACGTACAGCTAGTGCAGCTGACGTGCTTGTGGTTAAACCCACTGCCAGAGTACTTTTGAGTCTTTAGAGTCCCACACAGAGGGTTTCCCTAATCCAAGCAAAATGATAAAGTAGCCGTATTGGATACGTGCAGGGTACGATCGTTTAATGTACTTGGTACTCGGATTTTTGATTGGACAGTTTGTAATACTAGGCGGCTCGGGTCTGAGCCGGATTGATTTAATAATTTACATATATGTATTTCGATATATATATTCTAGTATTACGTTCTTCGTGTTATTCTATCTATTTTGGGCGTTCGGATTTTTATCTGATTGCCGGTATATTTGTATAGTAGTTGGAAATCCATATTTATTCCAGTTTTCCTTCTAGAAGGTAGCCACCTCATTATGTATTTTCCATTTATTTGATAATTGGAAATGAGGTGGAAAGTGAAAGGTATGGGAGGAATGGTGATGACCATGCTTTAATAATCCACAAATGAATTTATAATTCATTTGGAGTTACTATTGAAGCATGGTTGTTAATTGATTATTGAAAGAATTCACATACAAAACAAAGGTGTGTGATTTTCTTGTAGGGTTACTAGGCACTCTAATGAGGTTCTACAAGGAATCAACCATGCCGGATTAAAATTTTAGCCGTGTCGAATAACTCTAAACAAGATCGTTAACTAGAGATTAGGCGAACATATGCAAGTAAATCACATTTACACTAAGTGAATACAAAAATACAACCTTTGTAGATCGGTCCTTCACTTCTTAAGCTCCTTGATGTAGTCCCTTCGCTGCGATCATCGGACTCTCGGACTCTCGGACGGCTCCATGAGAAAATTGCAACGGAATTGCTTGAAGTCTTCGAGGCCGAAGATGATCTACGTCGAGGGAATACGGACTCAGGCTTCTACTTCACTAACCAAAGAATTAGTGAAGCAAACACCCTAAACTAAAGTGCTAGTCTAGTAGAGGATGGTGAGATAGAAAATGGGTACACTTGAGAATTTCTTTTCTCACTTTGTATCTCTCTCTTTATCAAACCCTAGAGTGAAAGTGAAGGAGGAAGAAGATGAGCTCAAAATGAGAAAGGATAATGATTAAGAGAGAGAATCATCTAACCATGGTGAGTGAGTATCATATATTAACTCATGTAGATACACAACCATGGCTAATTATAGTGGTTAGGTTAACTAATATCTTAAGTAATACAAAACTAGTGGACTAAGTCAAATGCAAGAAAAGCTTCATGAAGCTTCATGCATTATCCACTAATTTTTGAATTACTTTAAATATAAAAACCTAATACTATAATAAGTACGGTATAAGTCTTATACACCCATGATATTTGTATTATTAACCATGATACAAATAAGAACACAAATAAATATATATATCACATATATATATTAACTTGTGCAAAAGTGAGAAAAACAAATGCTTAAGTGAACTAATGTTAGTTAATGTAAATTAGTATATCACATATATAATTATACACTAAATTATTAAATCAATACTTGACTTAATAATCCGGTTATATCATATATAACCGACTAACATATAATGTATCGATTTATCGAATCAACGCTTGATTCGATATCCCGGTTATATCGCATATAACCGATCGATACAAACATCGCAAGAATAGAATACGGTATCACATACACGCATTATTCTCGGTCCCGCACATATCACATATGCGCTCCTATTTCGTTTTGCCTGAGCCAGTAAAACCTCTATGTAGGACTCTAAAGACTCGTCAATACGCCGGCAGTAGGTGATGATCATATCAAACACCCACAAGCCGTCAGCGGTACTAGCTGGACGTAACGGCTACCCGGGTATTGAGCGATCAGAAGATTAGCAATCAAGCCCGCTCCAACTCCTGCAAAAGCCTGATAGTGACACCACCGTTCAGTCCGATCTCCTCGTCTGATATGTCGCATATCAAGTCTAGGGGTGGTAAACGTCAGACCCCAATAACCGATAATTCATGCCGATATAAGGCTCATAACGGGTCGAGAAACTACTGGTAACACTTACCAGTAAATCTCTAAACCAGCCCTGGCCAGGGACTTTCCTGTTATGGCCAATCGAGCATAGCGCAACATCAACCCCCAATACCGGGAGAGACCAAACCCCTCCTATCGCTCATTGCCTCCATGTGACTTGGGACTGTACCCAAAAACCACCATTTTGCACGCCCTCTTGGACGTGGTAAGGTGGAAATCAAAGCACAGTGGGAATCACACAAGACTTTATGACGATCTCGGGTCTACAGACTAACCTGTACCAGTGTCACTAGAGAACTGCCATCTGACGTAAGGTATAATACCATCTGGGAGTTCTCGGCGAGTACGTCCAGCGTACCCAGTCTCCACTGAGCACCTGTATATCATCTCTGATGTCAAACACCAATGGATATGGGATCATTCATCGCCCATCTGTATGGGTCGAGAAGGCATACGCTAGTCTACACTGGTATATCGATGCCCCATCTCGATACACCCACGACTAGGGACCTTGAAGGATGTATTTATGGACTATCATGTCCCTACTAGTATGATCCGCATCATAGTCCAGGTAGTTAAGTATACATCCTAAGGGCTTTACCAACATGTAACAGAGAGACAATCAGTATACACGTTAAAGTAAAGAGTAACCAGATAGCATACTATCATGTCGATCAAGAAAGTGCTCCCTATATATGTCCAAGCATCCACTACAATATACATCATATGTATAGTAATGGCTTTTAGGGCATACATATAACTAACAATCTCCCACTTGCACTAGGGCCATCTGATAACAGTGGTTGTAGTATCTCATATTCAACCATCCCTTAACTAGTCTCTCTCTGAGAGAAGGCCTTCGTGAGTGGATCCGCCGTGTTGCCCTCTGAATCTACTCTCCTGACCTCGATCCCCTGGAGATCAACCATCTCCATGATCAGGTGACACTGCCTTAGAATATGTCTAGATTACTGATGGGACGGGCGTTCCTTGGCATAAGCCACAACTCCGTTGTCATACAATGGTAGGAACGAAGTTCATCTCATGAACTAATATACACCCAGACTTCCTCTTTGGTAGCATCTTTGGTAGCGATGTATCTAGCCTTTATCGTCTAGTATGTCACGGAATCTGTCTTGGAACTCTTCCAACATACCGTCCCTTTACTGAGGGTAAAGACAATGCATGTGACTGATATTCAGTCGTCCTTATCACCCTCGAACCCTTCTAGTGATTCTCCCCAGGATCAATTGATACCATCTCACTACTGCTAGTGAGTATCCTAACATCCATTTAAATCTATCTCATGGATCCAAAACCCAGGATTTAGTAGGTATCACTTTAATCCTATATGGAGAATCATTGTGATAAGCGGAGATTGATCGAGCGTAGCATAGGAAACTCCTTCCCTATCAAGAGTATGTCAATCACGTACTCTACGAGGATCACCACCATACTCCCTACTACCTTTTTGTATATACAAGGCTCATCTACCATTTTGATGATGTCAAACTCTTTGACTAATACATCAAAACAGACGTTCCAACTCCACGATGTCGGTTTTATTACATAAAACATTGTGCATACGTTTCCGCTGCTCCCACTGTCTATGAAGCCCTCTGACTGTGTACTTATAGACTCTCTCTTCTAAAACATCATTTAGAAAAGCAGTCATGGCACCCAACCGCCAGATATCGTAGTCATGGTATGTAGCCGTGGTAAGTTGGATCTGGATGGACTTAAGCATAGCTACTTAGAAAAGGTTTCATCATAATCCATACCTGGTCAATGATGCAAACCTTTAACAAGTCTAGCTTTGAAAGTGTCAACTTTTCCATGTACACATAGTAATCTTCTCAAGATTTACTTGCTCCTGATGGGGATTTAACCCTTCATATAAAGCAACCAAAGTCCATACTTTGTTGGTGTATAAGGATTCCATCTCAGATCACTAAGCATCCAGCCATTCTTATAAAGTCCCACTCCTGATGGCCAGCTGGAAACTAGTTGGGGTCATCATCTCATGATGCAATCCCCGCTCCCACTGTCATAGAGAAACTGAAGTATCTCTCAAGTGGGTGAGGAACCCTACTAGATCGGCGGAGAGGCTGAGGTTCGTTGGAAACTACTGAATCTTTTGGTTCTACCAAATCATTGGCTGTATTTTGTATAGCTGGAACTCCTTCCGGTTCTACCTCATGTCTATTAATTTCTTCACAAGAAATACCCTTTCACAAAGGTGGCATGCTGAGAAAACAAAACATCTTTTGTTCCTCGGTTTAGTGGAAGATATTCCCTTGCGAATGCTTGGGATATCTGTCACGACCCGGAAGAGCACGTGACTGGCCCTTGAACCATATGAAGTCTATAGGACTCCATCTGATCCAAGTAAGCCAAAAAGCACAGAAATCTAAAACCATTTTAAGGATAAATAACAACAAGCAATACTATACAATGCCGAAAGGCGAGGATCAAAATTCTAAAGAAACCCAGACAAGCATGAAAACTGTAACACTACTAAGCGCGAATCTAAGGTCGAAATAATACAATCACTAGTGTCTGAGTCTGAAACAAAATACAAGTTTTTGGTTGATGGAATTTCTAGATACAATGAATAATACAAGCACAATGGTGGTTCTTGATGCAAAAGAATCCACCTGCCAAATGCAATTCACCCGCAAGGAAGCAGTGTGCCATGAATGCCGCAAAGGAACCTGTACGGCAAAACCTGCAAGAACTGCGGCACAACGGGGGTGAGTTGCCAACTCGTGAATAGAAATATCTACAAGGAGAAACTGAATGCAAGACATAATCCTAGGTCAAGCAATCAGTAATGTAAACCACAAGAGTACATCTGAAGAATGATAAAGTGGCAATGTAATATCTAAACATGTATATAGTGCCAAGTACTCAGGTAATAACATGACATCAGTATAAGGTATGTCTGCATGAAGTATGATCAATATAAATCCAGTCTGTATGTGATCAAGTCTGTAAAAACGTGGAACCCGTCCACCCGTCACCCAATGACATTAAACGTGGAACCCGTCCACCTGTCACCCAATGACAATAAACAACATGTATGTAAATATGAGGATATAAACAAAATCATGGAAAAACATCATGAATCCGGTGCCTAGCATCGACACCTAAATCCTCGTCCATATAGGGCTCCATCTGCGGTATCGGCCCTCGGCCCCGGCAGTACGGGTCAGCCCATATCCTCATCCATATGGGGCTCCGTCTGCGGTATCGGCCCTCAGCCCCGACAGTACGGGTCAGCCCCTATCCATCTCTCAACTCCGGTCGTTATCCTCCAGATACCCGCCGAGCTCAAATACAATCACCGGTAGGTAGTAATCGCTCTACCAGGCTCACCGTCTACCACACAGCGAAACCGTTCTCGCCCCGGGGTACCATACCGGGTCCACCATGTACCCGCAATCGACCTCATCCGCCTCCTCGAATCGGGTTTCATATGTCTCTCTTCGCACCGAGAAAACACATGGTGGACGCACTGAAATATCATATCAAGGGTAACCGAGTTTTTAACACAATTATATATTCTCTTTTGAAATACCCACGGTTCCCAAATCCAGAAATATCATGGAAACAACATATCTCATTGCGTATAATCAAAACATGATGTATGCGACATGTAAGAAAGGTAAGCATATCAGAGGTCATGCAACATGGAATAGTAATGTGCACATGTCGAAGGAAACCGCTCTTTTAAAATGAATCAGTTTTAAAGAACATCTTGCGGTTTCCCAAATCTCTAATCAAGTCAGAATCATCTATGTTTGTGTACAGGTATAAGTGTACAATATGCCATGCAAGAATCATATCATGAATGCATCAGTACTACAGTGTAGTGGCATGGCAATTATCGATGATGAAGTGTGTGAGCCGGCAAAATAGTGTACGTGGAACATACACATCTTCGATAATGGTGCTGGTGTCCTGACAGCATGATGATAATATAGCAATAAACATATGCAAGGCAATGTGAATAGTATAAATATGCGGAAATCCAATAATCAACGTAACAGTAAAGAATCAACACCCAAATGTATATGTCATGCGGTTATGCCATTTGAAAAAAGAATAACTCGGGTCTAGTCTAACATCTACTATGCAAACTACAGATCCAAGTATCAAGTCAATCGGGAGGGGTGTGGAAACCTCCTAAATCTGAGTCGATATATAGATATAATAGTCGGTGATCCCGCCTCTATAGTATCGCGTAAGATGTAGTATATCATATGACATCCTCAAGTCATGAGCGCGGATCTATCATCAATATAGGCTCGTACGGTAAATCATCGTACGGCATCCCAAAAGCTGGGTATGGGTCAATATCACATTCCTCTCATCAGACATCATGTATCCTTAACATCATAACAAATAATCTGGGGTACTGATCTAAGTCTAGTACAAATCGATACCATCTAAATACTGCGTGTGCAAGCTGTAGGGTTCCTAGGCACTCCCAAGATGTCTCACAACGCATCAACCATGCCAATTTCAAATTTTGCGGTGCCGAGAAACCCTAATACGGATCGTTGGCTAGATTTTAGGCGAAACAATAAACTAGTTAACTACTTTAACTAAGTGAACGGAAATACAACCTTTGTAGATCCGGTCCTCCACCTCCATAGCTCCGCAATGAAGTCACCTCGCTGTCCAAATGGAATCCCGGGCTCTAGCGTCGTCTTCATCGGAGAAATGGGCGGGCTATGCCGTCGATGTCGATGCCGAAGATGATCTACGTCGAGGCATCACTAGATCAAGCTCCCACTTCACCAAGTCATGAAACTTGTGAAGAAAACACACTCTACTACTTGGCAAGAGGTAGAGGATGAAGAAATAGGAGGTGGGTTCACTTTAGAATTGGATTTCTCATTCATTTCATCAAGTCACCATTGATGAAGTCAAGCTTTCTTCATTGAAGAAGATGAAGAAGAAGAAGAAAAGAAATATATTATGATAAGTTAATTAAAATGGAAATGAAAAAGAATACTTATCATCATAATAACCATGGTCAAGTGTAGAGACTAAACTAAGGTTAAATGGAGTGGTTAGGGTTAAGCATGAGACAAAATGGTCACTTTGGTCAAAGGTTCAAAAAGCTTCAACTAGAAAACAAATTAAGCCACCATTTTCCCTTTATGCTTATCGTTTTCAAAATGAATAACTAAATAAGATAAATCAAAAAGAAAACAAAACCCTAACCATTCATATAACCATGGTTTAGTCTTTACACAAACCCAAGTTAGCATGCATCATCAAACATGATACAAACTTGTGTACAAAAGTATATCACATATACAATGTGCACAATCTAAGTGAGAAAATCCATTTAAAGTGAACCAACACTAGTTAATGCAAAGTAATATATCAAATATATAATTATACATTAAATCATTAAATCAACACTTGATTTAACGATCCGGTCATATCGCATATAACCGAATAATATTCAATGTATCGGCTTATCGAATCAACCCTCGATTCGATAACTAGGTTATATCGCATATAACCATTCGATACATTCATCGTGAGAATAGAATACGGTATCACATACACGCATTATTCTCGGTCCCGCACATATCTCATATGCGCTCCTATTTCGTTTCGCTTGAGCCAGGAAACCTCTGTGTAGGACTCTAAAGACTCGTCAATACGCCGGCAGCAGGTGATGATCATATCAAACACCCACAAGCCACAAGCGGTCTGCTAAACGTAACGGCCACCCGGGTATTGAGCGATGAGAAGATCGACGAGCAAACCCGCTCACACTCCTGTGAATCCAAACAGTAACACTTACCGTATAGTCCGGTCTGATCGTCTGATATGTCGCATATCTCGCCTAGGGGTGGTAAACGTCAGACCCCAATAGCTCGATAAGTCGTGTCGATATGAGGTCTATAACAGTTCGAGAAACTACTGGTAAGACTTACCAGTAAATCTCAGCAACCCTGGCCAGGGATTTCCGGTTATAGCCAATCGAACACAGCGCAACATCAACTCCCTATACCGGGAGAGACGAATCCCCTCCTATCGCTCATTGCCACCATGTGACTCGGGACTGTACCCAAAAACCACCGTTTTGCATGCCCTCTTGGACGTGGTAAGGTGGAAATCAAAGCACAGTGGGAACCACAAAAGACTCTATAACGATCTCGGGTAAACAGACTACTATGTACCAATGTCACCAGAGAACTGCCATCTGACGTAAGGTATAATACCATCTAGGAGTTCTCGGCGAGTCCGTCCAGTGTACCCAGTCTCTACTGAGCACCCGTATATCATCTCTGATGTCAAACACCAATGGATATGGGATCATCCATCGCCCATCTGTATGGGTCGAGAAGGTATATGCTAGTCTACTCTGGTATATCGATGCCCCGTCTCGATACACCGACGACTAGGGACCTTGAAGGATGTACTTATGGACTACCATGTCCCCACTAGTATGATCCACATCATAGTCCAGATAGTCAAGTACAATAACTAAGGGCTTTACCAACATGTATCGGAGAGACAATCAGTGTACACATTAAGGTAAAGTGTAACCAGATAGCATACTATCATGTCGAGCAAGAAAGTCCTTCCTATATATGTCCCAGCATCCACTACAATATACATCCAATGTACAGTAATGGCCTCTAGGGCATACATATAACAAACAATCTCCCACTTGCACTAGGGCCATCTGATAGCAGTGGTTGTAGTATCTCATACTCAACCATCCCATAAAAGTGTCTCTCTGGGAATAGGCCTTCGTGAGTGGATCCGCCGTGTTGTCCTCTGAGTCTGTTCTCCTAACCTCGATCATCCTGGAGATCAAACATCGCGATAATCAGGTGATACTGCCATAGATTATGTCTGGGTCACTGATGGGACCGGCGTTCCTTGGCACAAGCCACAACTCCATTGTCTTACAATGGTTGGAACGTAGTTCATCTCATGAACCAATATACACCGAGACTGCCTCTTTGGTAGCATCTTTAGTAGCGATGTATCCTGCCTTTATCGTCTAGTATGCCACGGTATCTAGCTTGGAACTCTTCCAACATACCGTCCCTTTACTGAGGGTAAAGACAATGCCTGTGACTGACATTCAGTCGTCTTTATCACCCTGGAACACTTCCAGTGATTTTCCCCAGGATCAACTGATACCTTCTCACTACAACTAGTGAGTGTCCTAATATCCATTTAGATATATCTCATAGATCCAAAACCCAGGATTTAGTAGGTATCACTTTGATCCTATGTGGAGAATCATTGTGATAAGCGGAGATTGATCGAGCGTAGCATAGGAAACTCCTTCCCTATCAAGAGTATGTCATCCACGTACTCTACGAGGGTCACCATACTCCCTACTACCTTTTTGTTTATACAAGGTTCATCTACAATTTTGATGATGTCAACTTCTTTGACTACTTCATCAAAACAGATGTTCCAACTCCGCGATGCCTGCTTTATCCTATAAAGCATCTTGCACATGTTTCCGCTGCTCCCACTGTCTACGAGGCCCTCTGGCTGTGTACTTATAGACGCTCTCTTCTAAAACATCATTTAGAAAAGCTGTCATGACACCCAACCACCAGATATCGTAGTCATGGTATGTAGCCGTGGTAAGTAGTATCTGGATGGACTTAAGCATAGGTACTAAAAAAGGTTTCATCATTATCCATGCCTGGTCGATGACGAAAACCTTTAACAAGTCTAGCTTTGAAAGTCTCAACTTTTCCATCTACACCAAGTAATCTTCTCAAGATATACTTGCTCCTGATGGGGATTTAACCCTTCAGATATAGCAACTAAAGTCCATACTTTATTGGTGTACATGGATTCCATCTCAGATCACTAAGCATCCAGCTATTCTTACAGAGTCTTACTCCTGATGGACAGCTCGAAGCTAGTTGGGTCATCATCTCATGATGCAATCCTCGCTCTCACTGTCATAGAGAAACAAAAGTATCTCTCAGGTGGGTGAGGAACCCTACTAGATCGGCGGAGAGGCTGAGGTTCGTTGGAATCTACTGTCCTTTGGTTCTATCAAATCTTCAGCTGCAGTTTGTATGGCTGGAACATTTCCAGTTCTACATAACAAACCTTGCCTCGAGCTTGTCCGGATTTTTCTTTTAGACATAGGCCGGACAACCCCAAATCTTAACTAGCTTAAGACATGGGCTCTTCCCATACCATATCTCATATGGAGTGGTAGGCAACTGATTTGATTCGAACCCTATTCAATAGGTATGCAGCTTCTTAAGTGCATAACTCCCAAAAGGAAATAGGTAACTCAGCAGTACTCATCATAGAGCACACCTTATCATATAAGGTATGATTGCTCCGCCCCGATTTACCATCGTGTTATGGTGTATATGGTGGAGTAATGCTGAGAGAGAATCTCATTCTCCTTTAGAATAGTCCAGGAATTCCATGCACAAGTATTCTCCTCCTTGATCTCATCAAAGGACATAATACTTATACCCTTATTTTGGTTCTCTACTTCTAACTTATATTCTGTGAATATCTCAAAAGGTTCGGACTCATGTTTCAACAGGAACATATGACTGAATCTTGAGAGATTATCAGAGAATGTAATGAAGTACAAAGAACCAGTCCTGGCATGTGTAGACAGGAGACCTTACATACATCAACATGTATCATCCCAAGAGTTCACTAACTCTTTCTCTGCTTCCAGTAAATAGAGCTGTGGTCATCTTATCTTTGTGGCATGACTGGTAAGTTTCACAAGATATAAATTCAAACTGATTTAAATATACATCTACCTGTAACTTCAGCCAGTCGGGTCGCATTGATATGACCTAGTCTACAATGCCTCAAGAAGAATTCGTTCATTTCTGAACTCTTCCTCTTGTGTGTGTTCTGTATACTAAGAACTGTAGTTTGATTTAGAACATCAATGTTTTTAGATAACGTGCCTGATCCGATCAACTTTTGATACAGGAAATGTTCAAAACATTATCCAACAATACAAAATTTTATCGTTTCTTTACTAATAAAGAGACAGATATGATTTTGTATATCAGGTTCGGTATCTAATAACATTCGATCAGAATAAATGTATTTTGTAATACAGAGTGACAGTGACCAACAGACTTGGCTGCAACTCTTGCCCCGTTTTCTGTCTCATGAAACTTATCACCCGTTCTCAGTTTTTCTACCCTTTTGTAGCCCTATGTAACAGATTACATATCTGGGATCCTGATCCGGTATCAAATACCCAGGATTCAGAGGATACTGAGAAATAGTTCTTTATAATGAACACACCCGAAGGAGATGCATCTCATGCACTTTCTTCGTTTGGGCGGCATGGGAATCCTGGTATTCCCCAATTTCCTGCTCTGTCTTATAACAATTATAAGTTGGAGCGGGACCAACGTTCCCCAGCTCAGTATAACAAGCGGGTTCGGTCAATTATCCGTATTATTATCTTGATTAAGGCGTGACATGGTCGCTACCAGGAGAGAGAGAGAAGAAAACACTCAGCGTGCGCTCTTCCAAGAATAGATTGGTTATTATTTTATCTAATCAGGATGGCTCCCACTGCTGTTTATCAAATCTTCCTTCAAACCCTAAAAGGAAAGACTAGCCGGGATTAATTACACACTACAAGTTCGCCAATCTTTCAGCCAGGCCAGTGTCGGTACTATGAGGGAGGTCCCCCGTGCTTTCGCACGAACCTAATTAATGTAAACCTCGTTTCCCAGAGGCGTAACCCCGTTGACACATTACTAGACACCTACTTGATCGGCTAATTGTAATGTATAAAACTCTCCCAGGTGTAACAATTACTCGGAGTGGGTATCGGGATCCAACTATCTCATAGAAGGTATGCAATCTCATTGCAAATTTCAACACTTGAAATTCCCGATAATATTTTGCCCCTAGCATGCTATGACCTTGACGCATGCCAAACAACCCATAGTCCGCTAGTCAAGTTCAACCCGTACATTTCTTGATTGAATTAAACCCACCCGCACGACCCTAGACGCATGCCAAACAACGTCGTACGAATACCCCAATCCAATCGCATCGTATGCTTGCAGATAAGCACTAGTTAGCTACCGTACACTACGCCTTGACGCATGCCAAACAACCGCAGTACGAATACTAACTAGTACTTATCTGAAATGACGGAGGGCTACGACAGGTTTTTCTGAAAACCTATTGCGTAATGAACTTGATATCGTTGTAGAATCAAATGATTTTAAAATGGAGTGTTTTTTAGGCTTTTCTAGTTTTGCTAAAGGAGTCACTCCCGGTGAAGGGATCGTCGGTCCTTTCCTCGTCGAATGAGGTGCGGGATATATCATATATATCACCGTGCAAAGCAAAAACACTTAAAAGCAATCAAAAGACAAACCGAATGTGTAGCATCTGCCAGTTATTGCTAAAGGAGTCACTCCCGGTGAAGGGATCTCGGTCCTTTCCTCATCGAATAAGGTGTAGGATATATCATATATACCGCTGTGCAAAACAAGAAGTGTAGCCACCTGTTTTATTTAGAAATTCGATTCTACAACATCTTAGGTTTCTTTTATTTCATTAATCACATTAATGAAGTCCCATCAATTAAGTACCTAAACATCACAGATAAATACGACGTACACTTATGCCATCCGCATTCGCCTCGATGTCCCCTCGTGCACCGTTAGGTTAGGTAACTAACGACAGAGCGGGGCAGGGCTAGCGCTGGTGTAAAACATAAGTAACGCGTATATAATATATCATATATACTATATACTGTATCTATCACAGAACATCACATGATCACATCACAGATATCGCAGCAGAAGAAACATATGAAATATTGGATATACTAGGACGTCCGTGTTTTCAATACGAGCCAGTATAAAACACGGATTCCACGGTCGTGATGAATAGCCAAACCCACACCCCTAGACCCCTACGAGAGCGGCAAGAAACCCTACCAATTCTGGAGTTAGGAGACCCGAACTCGACTCCTCGAGTTGGTCTCCCACTGGACTCCAGAACCCGGTTACTTGTGCCCTCCTCCTTGGATCTATCCTAGTGCGGAAAAGTAAATAATATACAAATGGTGACATCTTCCGCAACCTGGAAGTGCCCCAATAAAAGAATATTACATACAAGTTTTTACATGAATGAAAATGAAAAACACTCATCTCACATAAAAAAAACCCGGCTATTCAAACACGACGATCCAATATAACATATCCAGCAACACATAACAACACATGTCATCAACGTAAGTAAATATGCGCATCCCAATTGTCGTTGACATATAGCAACGAAACCGGCGATATCACATATTACACTTACGGTCAAAGAAAAGAAAGTGTAAAACCACAACAGTTGGAATCCGCAACCACTTCAGACATCGCATGCCTGACCAAATGAATTCTTTAGACATCGCATGCCTAACAATTATAAACCCCGCATTTTAGTCTCAAAATCAAAAACTATTTTCAATATCAAGTCGGGCAATTCAACAAGATTCCCGACATTTTGATCGAATGCTCGTCGCAAACTTCAGTAGACGGCCGCACCCCCGATGCCGTCGACGAAGTGCACCAAGGCGGAACACCACTACCGCGAGCACCCGGACGGATGCTTTCGGCGACGGGGTTCTCCTACGGTCACCTGGTCGGGGCTATGGAGTGAGGATGTCTATTAAGTTTACCCGGCGAGTATCCGCGTACGCTACGTGATTGCGACGGACTTTTGATCACATCAAAATTCCGTGGCAACCGATCAAGTGAGACTAAACTGCTATGTTTATAACATTCATTCAGTTATCACATAACTACTTATGAATTCCAATTATTGTATCACATTCCAGATAAGCAGAAAATGTTAAACATTCCGATCGAACAGTCGAACACCCAAGTTTTCCCGAAACAGCTCAACACATGAAATAAGTTTAAAAACATTCAGTTCATGCCTTAATACCAACGGTCCAGCCGTAGTAGGGTCAAGCCAACGCCTCACATCTGGCACGCCGTACTGCCCCAAACCCTAAGGTTCAAAGGACAGTTCAAGACGGTCACATAATCGAGTTAAGGTTTGTTGTCTTCTAGAGGGACCATCGCGTTACTTGCACTACTTAGAACGTCTTTAAACCACGGAAAAATCCAACACTTGGAAATTTCCCGACAGGGGAAAAATTGGGTATTTATATCCGGTCGAACTTTTTAACATATTCAAAAATTATCCGGAAAACACATAGACAAAATCTGATAATCCGATCGAATATTCAAACTCCCAATACAACCCCAGAAAACTCAACTGTTGAGTAAAAAATAAAATATCCCAGAAAATACAGTACTAAAATATAGGAATTACTGTGCAATTTTTAATGCATGAAGAGGTTAAAGGGCCGCGGAACCGCCGCATTAGCATGGTAATGCCGCGGTTCCGCCGCGCTTTGGTGCACTTAGGTGTACGGGATTCACAGTAATTCATCAATTTTCCTGCTGAATTTTATGCATATTTTTAATATAGAAAAAACCCAGTTTTTTAAAAAAGTCCAGAGAGCAATTTAGAGTTGGGGTTTCGGGTCGATCGGGTTTCAAACGTCATCTAGACTTCGCCTAAGGCTCTAGCTAGGCTTTGATACCACTGTAGGGTTCCTAGGCACTCCTAAGAGGTCTCACAACGCATTAACCATGACAATTTCAAATTTTACGGTGCCGAGAAACCCTAATACGGATCGTTGGCTAGATTTTAGGCGAAACAATAAACTAGTTAACTACTTTAACTAAGTGAACGGAAATACAACCTTTGTAGATCCGGTCCTCCACCTCCATAGTTCCGCAATGAAGTCTCCTCGCTGTCCAAATGGATTCCCGGGCTCTAGCATCGGCTTCATCGGAGAAATGGGCGGGCTAGGTCGTCGACGTCGATGCCGAAGATGATCTACGTCGAGGCATCACTAGATCAAGCTCCCACTTCACCAAGTCATGAAACTTGTGAAGAAAACACACTCTACTACTTGGCAAGAGGTAGAGGATGAAGAAATAGGAAGCAGGTTCACTTTAGAATTGGATTTCTCACTCATTTCATCAAGTCACCATTGATGAAGTCAAGCTTTCTTCATTGAAGAAGATGAAAAAGAAGAAGAAAAGAAATATATTATGATAAGTTAATTAAAAAGGAAATGAAAAAGAATACTTATCATCATAATAACCATGGTCAAGTGTAGAGACTAAACTAAGGTTAAATGGAGTGGTTAGGGTTAAGCATGAGACAAAATGGTCACTTTGGTCAAAGGTTCAAGAAGCTTCAACTAGAAAACAAATTAAGCCACCATTTTCCCTTTATACTTATCATTTTCAAAATGAATAACTAAATAAGATAAATCAAAAAGAAAACAAAACCCTAACCATTCATATAACCATGGTTTTGTCTTTACACAAACCCAAGTTAGCATGCATCATCAAACATGATACAAACTTGTGTACAAAAGTATATCACATATACAATGTGCACAATCCAAGTGAGAAAATCCATTTAAAGTGAACCAACACTAGTTAATGCAAAGTAATATATCAAATATATAATTATGCATTAAATCATTAAATCAACACTTGATTTAACGATCCGGTCATATCGCATATAACCGACTAATATTCAATGTATCGGCCTATCGAATCAACCCTCGATTCGATAACTAGGTTATATCGCATATAACCATTTGATACATTCATCGCGAGAATAGAATACGGTATCACATACACGCATTATTCTCGGTCCCGCACATATCTCATATGCGCTCCTATTTCGTTTTGCTTGAGCCAGGAAACCTCTGTGTAGGACTCTAAAGACTCGTCAATACGCCGGCAGCAGGTGATGATCATATCAAACACCCACAAGCCGCAAGCGGTCTGCTAAACGTAATGGCCACCCGGGTATTGAGCGATGAGAAGATCGACGAGCAAGCCCGCTCACACTCCTGTGAATCCAACCAGCAACACTTACCGTATAGTCCAGTCTGATCGTCTGATATGTCGCATAGCTCGCAAAGGGGTGGTAAACGTCAGACCCCAATAGCTCGATAAGTCGTATCGATATGAGGTCTATAACAGTTCGAGAAACTACTGGTAACACTTACCAGTAAATCTCAGCAACCCTGGCCAGGGATTTCCGGTTATAGCCAATCGAACACAGCGCAACAACAACTCCCTATACCGGGAGAGACGAATCCCCTCCTATCGCTCTTTGCCTCCATGTGACTCGGGACTGTACCCAAAAACCACCGTTTTGCACGCCCTCTTGGACGTGGTAAGGTGGAAAACAAAGCACAGTTGGAACCACACAAGACTCTATGACGATCTCGGGTCAACAGACTACTCTGTACCAGTGTCACCAGAGAACTGCCATCTGACGTAAGGTATAATACCATCTGGGAGTTCTCGGCGAGTCCGTCCAGTGTACCCAGTCTCTACTGAGTACCCGTATATCATCTCTGATGTCAAACACCAATGGATATGGGATCATCCATCACCCATCTGTATGGGTCGAGAAGGTATACGCTAGTCTACTCTGGTATATCGATGCCCCGTCTCGATACACCCACGACTAGGGACCTTGAAGGATGTACTTATGGACTATCATGTCCCCACTAGTATGATCCGCATCATAGTCCAGATAGTCAAGTACACATCCTAAGGGCTTTACCAACATGTATCGGAGAGACAATCAGTGTACACATTAAGGTAAAGTGTAACCAGATAGCATACTATCATGTCGAGCAAGAAAGTCCTCCCTATATATGTCCCAGCATCCACTACAATATACATCCAATGTACAGTAATGGCCTCTAGGGCATACATATAACTAACACAAGCACACGTCCCAAGGCCCGCTAGAGATCACGTATCGTATCACAAACACGAATCACATCAAATCACCGATCTCGCGGCACAAAGCCCAACATCATCGACTCATCTCCAATGTCATCCAATATCATCAAACACAGTGCAAGTGAAGTGAATATGCAAGGGGGTGCGTGTAGGTGTAAATCTATTCTAGGGTTCGCGACTATGAACTACACTAGTCACTTCTAATCCTTACACTATCCCTAATACACCTAACACAAAGCGACACACTAAACTGTCATAAATATAGTATATCAACTACGGACTGCGGGGGTGCTATACGCCATCCACCCGACTTCCCCCAGTAGATATAATCTACTCACCTTGCGTCTTTAATTGTGGACGTCGCCACGCGCTTGGTTGTCGTCCCGAAGTCTTCATGGGGTACCTACACATCAAAGTAACGTATATGCGTATTAAAACCAAATCAAAGCTAACACGGCACAAGAAACCCAAAACGATACGATAAGGGGCCTATAGGTTAGAACCTATGGGCACGCCTTCAAAACCAACAACAAATCCTCGACATCGTCGTATAAACGCCAAATAGTCGAGGTAAAACACGGATACACAATTCCAGCATTAGAAATACGGAATACGGAAACACGAATCCAGACAGCAACTAAGGAAATAGGCTCCAGATTTCACCCTAGGTCAAATTAGACAAATCTATATATACCAGGGATCTAAAATATACATGTAGGAGCTACAGAACAAACACGAGACAAAATGGTGGGACCCAGGCCGCAAATTGCGGCCAAACAGATTAAATCTACGGTCTGGAAAAGGAAGTGGGGGCTAGGGCTTTGTGTGGTTGTTCTAGGGTACCTGCACATGTCACTGTCCAATCAATATAATTTTCAGGTGTCTCGGGTGAAAGCAGATTCAAAGTAACCATCACTAATTTCATAAATTCTCCGATATCGTATCCATAAATCCGTATTCTGGTTTCAACTCTCAGGTTGGGGTCTGAATTCATGCTCTAGGGTGTTGGTGTAGCCTCTACTGAGCTCAATTTCACATTACAACTCATAATTTCCTCAAACCCTAACTAGGTTTTCCTTAACTCCACAAAATCAACAATATCGGTTCTAAACTAAACATGGGGTATAAGTAATGCTAAAACTAAGTTAATGATCCAGAAAATACCACATTTGGCAACTCAAGAAATTTCTTGAGTTGCCTCTAGCGGCCAAAATCCTCGCTTCCTTGGTCCAATGTGTAGATCTTGAGCTTGTGCACACTTTTAATGAAATGAGAGTGGGGTTTTAGAGTTGTTTTAGAGGTGATTTGAGGAGTTGAAGAGGGGAGGGAGGTGTGGAGCAGGAGTAGCAGCAGCAACAAGAGGGAGAGGGAGAAAAATGAGTGAAGGTTGAAGGGAAAATGGCTAAGTCTATAGTCAAAGAAGCCCATACCTCTCTCTCTCACCAACTACTAATTTCTTTAATATAAACCCCTTTTCCATTTCTTTTCTTTTCTCTAAATTCCTTCTCACTCAAATAGTCAACCCAAATGAGAAAGCATGGTAGAAAATGCATAAGTGTAAGAAGAATGATATGTGCATGTTTTGCTCAATTTGTCAAAAAAACCGATTAGCGATTATTAATCGCGATTAGCACTAAATTAGCATATAATTAATCAATTAAACTTAGAAATGGCACAATTCTCTAATTTACCTTATTTTAGAATTTTCCATAATTTTTCACCATTTATTTGTATTTAATTATTCCGAATTATTAAAATATTCAATAAAATAATATTAAATTATAAATTTCCCAAAAATAATATTTTTATTATTTCGAAATGTTACAATCTACCCCCCTTAAATAAATTCGGTCCACGAATTTAAATTTAAACCCCCAATACTATAACATTTCAGCAAAATCCAATTTGTCGGGGCTCCGAAAACATTAATACATAGCGAATATCATCAAAGTGTACTGTTCTACTAAAAATCTATCCACAAAAATGCATATAATAATATCCGGTGTGTCTGGTGTGCACGGAATCAAAATCCATGTATGTGTCATACAGGTGTACGAAACAACATCTACGTGCAACTGGTGTGCATGAAACATCTGTCATAGGCAACGTGTGTGCCTGACAGCAAAAATCAGGTGCATGTGACATGCACGAAGAATCCTGATTTAGTGCATCTGGCGTGCACCAAGATCGTATATCAAAACCAAATCATAAGTACCGTCGTCGATAGTTCCTCCTTCATGGTCGAGAAGGAATCAGCGCATCCAATACTAGCAGCGCAAGATATCTACTTGCCTCTTGCTCACAGTCTGGCGTCCTCTGACTCTGGGTCCTTTTCTTTTCTGCGGATTACCTATCTCGTAGTCAATCGGCTCATCGGCCCTGTCAGGTATGCTAACGGGGAAGTTCCGTTCTGGCACTTCTCTGGTCATCTCTCGGTCAATCCTTACGACCATTCGTAAAGCAGCATGTCACCGGCGTCAGCTTCTGGCTCTCTAAATGCACATCACACATCTGATCCTGGGTGCAAACATCATTGCAGCAATGCCCTGGAAGGAAACCCGCTCAAGGTCTCTTCCGATCTTGCTTATGCCGAACTGTACGAAGGCTGGCTCTCTTGCATAATCTCTTCACACTCGATGGACATCTGTGTCCTCAGCACAATATTTTCTCGGAAATTGGTCGCATCCCAACGCCTCTGTAAGCATATCAGGTCTCTAGTCTTGACGGGATGTAATGATAGCTCGTCAGCGTCTCGCCCGAACCTCTGGTTCTACTTGTCTCTATCGTCGTCCACTATGACGCCACGCCATGCTATCTACGCACTGCACTATTCTCGGCCACGGTCAATCCGAAGTCTCTCGCACAGACTCGAAGTCGCGTACTCTGTAGCTTCATCATTCTGTAGAAGATGTCTGGCCGAACAGGTCCTCGGGAACGCCTCCCAACCTTCGGAGGGATACTCAATACTCGTCCGTCCTTGATCAATTCGCAACGCATCTGGGTAAGGTCCTTTATCCGAACCTGGTCAACTACCTTGTCGACGATACCGAACTCTGGCCTGTTGGGTGTGTGCAATATGACCACCCCTGGGTCTAGGTCTTCTCGTATCGTATTCCAGAAAGGTCCTGTCGAGATTTCTCTCTCAAATCTCCTTCCTGCCGGATTGCCCGGAAGTCATCATCCATTGCTGAAGCAAATTCCTATTCCGGAACGGCTGCAAAATTATCGCGCCTCTTTCTGGAAGATATATCCATATACAACGCTTCTATGTGCGTATCACATCTCTGATGTCAGCGGAGTGGGACGTCATCTCGTCGAAATCTCTTGCGAACTCTTTTCTTCACTCTACTCAATGTCGACTGATTCGGACTCGTCTCATCGTGGCTGCATGGACTGTGCTATAATCGCTATACCCGTATCTGGAGTCTCCCAAGTAAAGCATCCCATCACGTGATATCCGAATGATGGCGAATCATTCGATCGACTCGTCAGAGCCTTATAATCCCCCAAGAGATCAACATCTTGAGTACAGTTTAATAGTATCGAGTACATGCCACAGCGTCGGTGGTCCATCCGTAGAAAGGCAAACCCAAGCCTCACTAATGGCGCCGCGGAACTGCCGCAAACCCTAAGGTTCAAAGGCTTTCACACGGTCATTAAGTCGAGTTAGGGTTTCATTCTTTTAGAGGGTCCATAGAATCACCTACATGTCTTTCCGTATACTTTAAACTCGGAAAATGGGCTCCTGACATTCGATCGTCTCTATCGACTCTCAACGAACCTGCGTGAAGTCGTCTCTAGCTGGAAACAATCTATCTGATGACCTCGCATCGGTAAACGAACGAACCACATGTCCTAGTCATTCATCCTCAGGTGACTAGCTACCGTCCATCATATCTCTAAGTATATGCTCATGCTGCAGTAGCTCCAACCATCTGGACGATATCTCGTCATTTGCAGCAACAACTGGCTCATTCTCCTGTACGCCGACCGGCGCTTCAATCCTCCAGGAAAGGCGATACACTGGCGGTCAACTCTGAATCGGTCTGCTCTAGATCTGAGTAAGACTCTTCACACTGGAAATCTTCAACTCAACTGGGCCCGCTCCGGCGCATAAATCGGACGAATCACCTTCGTCTCTCAAATCGGGTAGACTAATTATCATCTGTCTCATATCTGCCTGGAAGCTCCGGCAATCTCAGCTCGTAAGCTCCGGAAGCGACATCCTGTCAATCTCAGCAACAGCTGGTTCATCTGTCTGCACGGTAGGCGACATCATAATCTCTGATGTATGCTGAATATCAACAGTCCTCTCTCAACTGGCAGCTCTAACAATGGCCCGATCATCTGGTGCAAAACCAAGCACTCGCCTCCACTAGAATTCACAGTCATCAATACTAACTCGAGACGTTCCCATGTCACCAGAAAACACAATGGTCGGCCCTCGTACCAAACGAGCTCGCCCTGACTGTAACCCTAGCAGCAGCCCAAACTGCGCTCAAACGTGGCGACAGGAACCTCAATCGAGTATCGAAGAGAGCAGATCAATGGCAAGAAAGAGAACAATAGATCCAGAGTGGATACATGATCATAAGAAGGAACGGCAACAATGAAGGTTTGATCATGAACTAATAGAATCGGGGATCTCAAATGGATGTATAATCACGGATATGAAGTGAGTCACTGATCTCGAAAAAATGTACATCCTAAGGTTCCTTAAGCGGAGTGGCGTGTCGTAAGTATGCAGCGGAACATATCCACGGTACGTCACTCTACTTTAGTCACCTATTCCATCAACCAAGGGTCATCTGCGCGACAAAAGTTCGGGTCTAATACCCCCTCGACAAAGTCTAAGTTCCGTAAGGTCAAGCCTAAGTTCCGTATATATATATAAACGCCCTAGGCTCCACATAGTCAAACTTAGACTCGAACCAAGGTCAACCTAGCGCTCTGATACCAACTTTGTTACGACCCGGAAGAGCACATGACTGGCCCTTCAACCATATGAAGTCTATAGGACTCCATCTGATCAAAGTAAGCCAAAAAGCCCAGAAATCTAAAACCATTTTAAAGATAAATAACAACAAGCAATACTATACAACGCCGAAAGGCGAGGATCAAAATTCTAAAGAAACCCAGATAAGCATGAAAACTGTAACACTACTAAGCGCGACTCTAAGGTCGAAATAATACATCACTAGTGTCTGAGTCTGAAACAAAATACAAGTTTTTGGTTGATGGAATTTCTAGATACAATGAATAATACAAGCACAATGGTGGTTCTTGATGCAAAAGAATCCACCTGCCAAATGGAATTCACCCGCAGGGAAGCTGTGTGCCATGAATGCCGCAAAGGAACCTGTACGGCAAAACCTGCAAGAACTGCGGCACAACGGGGGTGAGTTGCCAACTCGTGAATAAAAATATCTACAAGCAGAAACCGAATGCAAGGCATAATCCTAGGTCAAACAATCAGTAATGTAAACCACAAGAGTAGGTCTGAAGAATGATAAAGTGGCAATGTAACATCTAAACATGTATATAGTGCCAAGTACTCAGGTAATAACATGACATCAGTATAAGGTATGTCTGCATGAAGTATGATCAATATAAATCCATTCTGTATGTGATCAACTCTGTATAAACGTGGAACCCGTCCACCCGTCACCCAATGACAATAAGCGTGGAACCCGTCCACCCGTCACCCAATGACAATAAACAACATGTATGTGAATATGATGATATAAACAAAATCATGGAAAAACATCATGAAACCCGTGCCTAGCATCGACACGTAAATCCTCGTCCATATGGGGCTCCGTCTACGGTATCGGCCCTCGGCCCCGGCAGTACGGGTCAGCCCATATCCTCATCCATATAGGGCTCCGTCTGCGGTATCGGCCCTCGGCCCCGACAGTACGGGTCAGCCCCTATCCATCTCTCAACTCTGGTCGGTATCCTCCAGTTATCCGCCGAGCTCAAATACAATCACCGGTAGGTAGTAATCCCTCTGCCAGGCTCACCGTCTACCACACAGCGAAACCGTTCTTGCCCCGGGGTACCATACCGGGTCCACCATGTACCCGCAATCGGCCTCATCCACCTCCTCGAATCGGGTTTCACATGTCGCTCTCAGCACCGGGAAAACACATGGTGGACGCACTGAAATATCATAGCAAGGGTAACCGGGTTTTTAACACAATTATATATTCTCTTTTGAAATACCCACGGTTCCCAAATCCAGAAATATCATGGAAACAACATATCTCAATGCGTATAATCAAAACATGATGTATGCGACATGTAAGAAAGGTAAGCATATCAGAGGTCATGCAACATGGAATAGTAATGTGCACATGTCGAAGGAAACCGCTCTGTTAAAATGAATCAGTTTTGAAGAACATCTTGCGGTTTCCCAAATCTCTAATCAAGTCAGAATCATCTATGTTTGTGTATAGGTATAAGTGTACAATATGCTATGCAAGAATCATATCATGAATGCATCAGTACTACAGTGTAGTGGCATAGCAATTATCGATGATGAAGTGTGTGAGCCGGCAAAATAGTGTACGTGGAACATACACATCATCGATAATGGTACTGGTGTCCTGACAGCATGATGATAATATAGCAATAAACATATGCAAGGCAATGTGAATAGTATGAATATGCGGAAATCCAATAATCAACGTAACAGTAAAGAATCTACAACCAAATGTATATGTCATGCGGTTATGCCATTTGAAATAAGAATGACTCGGGTCTAGTCTAACATCTACTATGCAAACTACAGATCCAAGTATCAAGTCAATCGGGAGGGGTGTGGAAACCACCTAAATCTAAGTCGATATATAGATATAATAGTCGGTGATCCCGCCTCTATATTATCGCGTATGATATAGTATATCATATGACATCCTCAAGTCATCAGCGCGGATCTATCATCAATATAGGCTCGTACGGTAAATCATCGTACGGCATCCCAAAAGCTGGGTACGGGTCAATATCACATTCCTCTCATCAGACATCAGGTATCCTTAACATCATAACAAATAATCTGGGGTACTGATCTAAGTCCAGTACAAATCGATACCATCTAAATACTGCGTGTGCAAGCACACGTCCCAAGGCCCGCTAGAGATCACGTATCGTATCCCTAACATGAATCACATCAAATCACCGATCTCGCGGCACAAAGCCCAACATCATCGACTCATCTCCAATGTCATCCAATATCATCAAACACAGTGCAAGTGAAGTGAATATGCAAGGGGGTGCGTGTAGGTGTAAATCTATTCTAGGGTTCGCAACTATGAATTACACTAGTCACTTCTAATCATTACACTATCCCTAATATACCTAACACAAAGCGACACACTAAACTGTCATAAATATAGTATATCAACTACGGACTGCGGGGGTGCTATACGCCATCCACCCGACTTCCCCCAGTGGATATAATCTACACACCTTGCGTCTTTAATTGTGGACGTCGCCACGCGCTTGCTTGTCGTCCCGAAGTCTTCATGGGGTACCTACACATCAAAGTATCGTATATGCGTATTAAAACCAAATCAAAGCTAACACGGCACACGAAACCCAAAACGATACGATAAGGGGCCTATAGGTTAGAACCTATGGGCACGCCTTCAAAACCAACAACAAATCCTCGACATCGTCGTATAAACGCCAAATAGTCGAGGTAAAACATGGATACACAATTCTACATTAGAAATACGGAATACGGAAACACGAATCCAAACTGCAACTATGAAAATAGGCTCCAGATTTCACCCTAGGTCAAATTAGACAAATCTATATATACCAGGAGTCTAAAATATACATGTAGGAGCTACAGAACAAACACGAGACAAAATGGTGGGACCCAGGACGCAAATTGCGGCCAAACAGATTAAATCTGCGGCCTGGAAAAGGAAGTGGGGGCTAGGGCTTTGTGTGGTAGTTCTAGGGTACCTGCACATATCACTGTCCAATCAATATAATTTTCAGGTGTCTTGGGTGAAAGCAGATTCAAAGTAACCATCACAGATTTCACAAATTCTCCGATATCGTATCCATAAATCCGTATTCTGGTTTCAACTCTCAGGTTGGGGTCTTAATTCATGCTCTAGAGTGTTGGTGTAGCCTCTACTGAGCTCAATTTCACATTACAACTCATAATTTCCTCAAACCCTAACTAGGTTTTCCTTAACTCCACAAAATCAACAATATCGGTTCTAAACTAAACATAGGGTATAAGTAATGCTAAAACTAAGTTAATGATCCAGAAAATATCTCATTTGGTAACTCAAGAAATTTCTTGAGTTGCCCCTTGTGGCCAAAATCCTCGCTTCCTTGGTCCAATGTATAGATCTTGAGCTTGTGCACACTTTTAATGAATGAGAGTGGGGTTTTGGAGTTGTTTTAGAGGTGATTTGAGGAGTTGAAGAGGGGAGGGAGGTGTGGAGCAGGAGTAGCAGCAGCAACAAGAGAGAGAGGGAGAAAAATGAGTGAAGGTTGAAGGGAAAATGGCTAAGTCTATAGTCAAAGAAGCCCATACCACTCTCTCTCACCAACTACTAATTTCTTTAATATAAACCCCTTTTCCATTTCTTTTCTTTTCTCTAAATTCCTTCTCACTCAAATAGTCAACCCAAATGAGAAACCATGGTAGAAAATGCACAAGTGTAAGAAGAATGATATGTGCATGTTTTGCACAATTTGTCAAAAAAACCGATTAGCGATTATTAATCGCGATTAGCACTAAATTAGCATATAACTAATCAATTAAACTTAGAAATGGCATAATTCTCTGATTTACCTTATTTTAGAATTTTCCATAATTTTTCCCCATTTATTTGTATTTAATTATACCGAATTATTAAAATATTCAATAAAATAATATTAAATTATAAATTTCCCAAAAATAATATTTTTATTATTTCGAAATGTTACAATATCCAACAAACTTCTACAGAACTGATTTTGCCTCGAGCTTGTCCGGATTTCGCTTTTAGACATAGGCCGGACAACCCCAAATCTTAACTGACTTAAGAGATGAGCTCTTCCATTTCCATATCTTATATGAAGTGGTAGGAAACTTATTTGATCGGAACCCTATTCAATAGGTATGCAACTTCATAAGTGCATAACTCCCAAAAGTAAATTGGTAACTCAGTAATACTCATCATAGAGCACACCTTATCATATAGGGTGTGATTGCTCCACCCCGATACACCAACGTGCTGTGGTGTATACGGAGGAGTAATGCTGAGAGAGAATCTCATTCTCCTTTAGAATAATCCAGGAATTCCATGCTCAAGTATTTTCCTCCTTGATCACATCAAAGGACATAATACTTTTACCCGTTTTGGTTCTCTACTTCTAACTTATATTCTGTGAATATCTGAAAAGGTTCGGACTTGTGTTTCAACAGGAACATATGTCTGAATCTTGAGAGATCATCAGAGAATGTAATGAAGTACAAAGAACCGTTCTTAGCATGTATAGACAGGGGACCTACATACATCAACATGTATCATCCCAAGAGTTCACTAACTCTTTCTCGGTTTCCAATAAACAGGGTTATGGTCATCTTATCTCTGTGACATGACCAGCAAGTTTCACAAGATGTAAATTCAAACTAATTTAAATATGCATCTATATATAACTTCAGCTAGTCGGGTCGCATTGATATGATCTAGTCTACAATACCTCTAGAAGGATTCGTTCATTTCTGAACTCTTTCTCCTGTGTGTGTTCTGTATACTAAGAACTGTAGTTTGATTTAGAACGTATATGCTTTTAGTAACGTGCCTGAACCGATCAACTTTTGATATAGGAAATGTTCAAAACATTATCCAACAGTACAAAATTATATCCTTCTTTACTAATAAAGAGATTGATATAATGTTGTATATCAGGTTCGGTATCTAATAACATTCATTCAGAATCAATGTATTCTAGTAATACAGGATGATTGTGACCAATAGACTTGGCTGCAACACTTGCACCGTTTTCTATCTCATGAAACTTATCACCCGTTCTCCATTCTCTACCTATCTGTAGCCCATGTAACAAATTACATATGCGGGATCCTGATCCGGTATCTCATACCCAGGACGTAAAGGATACTGAGAAACAGTTCTCTGTAACGAACACACCCGAAGAAGATGCATCATCATACACTTTCTTCGTTTGGGCGGAACGGGAATTCTGGTAATCCCCAATTTCCTGCTCTGTCTTATAATAATTATAAGTTGGAGCGGGACCAACGTTCCCCAGCTCAGTATAACAAGCGGGTTCGGTCAATACATCCGTATTATTATCTTGATTAAAGCGTGATATGGTCGCTACCTGGAGAGAGAGAGAAGAAAACACTCTGCGTGCGCTCTTGCAAGATCAGATTGGTTATTATTTTATCTATTCAGGATGGCTCCCACAGTTTTTATCAAATCTTCCTTCAAACCCTAAAAGGAAAGAGTAGCCGGGATTAATTACACCTTACAACTTCGCCAATCTTACAGCCTGGCCAGTGTCGGTATTTTGAGGGAGGTTCCCCGTTCTTTTGCACGGACCTAATTAGAGTAAACCTCGTTTTCTCAGAGGCGTAACCCCGTTGACACCTTTCTAGACACCTACTTGATCGGCTAATTGTAATGTGTAAAACTCTCCCAGGAGTAACAATTACTTGCAGTGGATATCGGGATCCAACTATCACATAGAAGGTATGCAATCTCATTGCAAATTTCTACACTTGAAACTCCCGATAATTTTTCCCCTAATGTGCTATGACCTTGACGAAAGCCAACAAACCATAGCCCGCTAGTCAAGTTCAACCCGTACATTTCTTGACTGAATTAAAGCCACCCGCACAACCCTTGACAAAAGCCAACAAAGCCGTACGACTACCCTAATCCAATCACATCGTATACAGCAGATAAGCAGCATATAGCTACCGCACACTACACCTTGACGAAAGCCAACAAATGTAGCACGGTTACTATATACAACTTATCTGAAATGACGGAGGGCTACGACAGGTTTTTCTGAAAACCTATTGCGTAATGAACTTGATATCGTTGTAGAATCAAATGATTTTAAAATGGAGTGTTTTTTAGGCTTTTGCTAGTTTCGCTAAAGAGGTCACTCCCAATGAAGGGATCTCGGCTCTTTCCTCGTCGAATGAGGTGCAGGATATATCATATATATCACTGTGGAAAGCAAGAACTAGAAAAGCAATCAAAAGTCAAACCGATGGGTGTTGCATCTGCCAGTCACTGCTAAAGGGGTCACTCCTGGTGAAGGGATCTTAGCCCTTTCCTTATCGAATATGGTGCAGGATGTTCTACAAGGAACACCGCGATGCAAAGCAAGAACTGCAGCTACCTGTTTTTGAAAATTCGATTCCACAATATCTTTTAGGTTTCTTTTCTTTCATTAATCATATTAATGAAGTCCCATCATTTAAGTCACCTAAACATCACAGATAAATACGACGTACACTTATGCCATCCGCATTCGCCTCGATGTCCCCTCGTGCACCGTTAGGTTAGGTAACTAACGGCAGAGCGGGGCAGGGCTAGCGCGGGTGTAAAACATAAGTAACGTCTATATAATATATCATATATACTATATACAGCATTTATCACATCACATCAAATGATCACATCACAGATATCGCAGCAGAAGAAACATATGAAACATTGGATATACTAGGACGTCCGTGTTTTATTTTGAGCTTCTATAAAACACGGATTCCACGGTCGCGATGAATAGCCAAACCCACACCTCTAGACCCCTACGAGAGCGGCAAGCAACCTTACCAATTCTAGAGTTAGGAGACCCGGACTCGACTCCTCTAGTTGGTCTCCCACTGGACTCCAGAACCCGGTTACTTGTGCTCTCCTCCTTGGGTCAATCCTAGTGCGGAAAAGTAAGTAATATACATATGGTGACATCAACCTCATCTCGGAAGTGCCCCAATAAAAGAATATTACATACAATGAATTTTACATGAATGAAAATAAAAACCCTCATCTCACATAAAAACCCCTGGCTATTCAAAACGTGACGATCCAATATAACATATCCAGCAACACATAACATCACATGTCATCAACGTAAGTAAATATGCGCATCCAAATTGTCGTTGACATATAGCAACGAAACCGGCGATACCACATATTACACTTACGGTCGCAGAAAAGAAAGTGTAAAACTACAACAGTTGGAATCCACAACCACCTTAGACATCACATGCCTAAAAATTATAAACCCCGCATTTTAGTTTTTCTATATCGAAAGAACTTTTCAATATGTAGTCGGGCAACTCAACAAGATTCCCCATATGTGATCGAATGCTCGTCGTAAACTTCAGTAGACGGCCGCACCCCCGGATGCCGTCGACGAAGTGCACTAAGGCGGAACACCGCTGCTGCGAGCACCCAAACGGATGCTTTTGGCGACGGGGTTCTCCTGCAGTCACTTGGTCGGAGCTATGGGGCATGGCTGTCTATTATGTTTACCCGGCGAGTATCCGCGTACGCTACGTGATTGCAACGGACTTTTGATCGCATCAAAATTCCGTGGCAACCGATCAATCGAGACTAAACTGCTATGTTTATCACATCCAAATTAGTTATCTCATAACTACTTGTGGATTCCAAATATTGTATCACATTCCAGATAAATAGACAATGTTAAATTTTTCGATCGAATAATCAAACACCCAAGTTTTCCCAAATAGTTCTCAACACTTGAGGAGAGTTTAAAAACATCCATTACATGCCACAGTACCAATTGTCCAGCCATAGAAGGGTCAAGCCAACGCCTCACATGTGGCACGCCGTACTGCCCCAAACCCTAAGGTTCAAAGGGCAGTTCAAGACGGTCACATAATCGAGTTAAGGTTTGTTGTCTTCTAGAGGGTCCATCGTGTAACTTGCACGATTCAGACATACTTAAACAAACGGAAAATCCAACACATGGAAATTTTCCGCGTCGGGGAAAATTGAGTTATTGATATCCGTTCAAACATTTTAATACTTTCTAAATATCCGGAAAACATTACGAAATTAAATATTCCGATCGAATCAACGAATATAAAATAAACCCCAAAAATACTCAACACTTGAGTCAGATAAAAATACCCATAAAAAATCATGAAATTGAATAGGAACATTACTGTGCAAAAAGACAACGGTGACGTCACCTTATGGCCGCAGAACCGCCGCACGAGCCATGCTCATGCCGCGGTTCCTCGGTGCTTTGGGTGCCAAACGTTGTAGTTTTGCACAGGTGTCCTTATAATTGCCTGCTTTTTAATGATTTTTAATTCAGAAAAATCCCAGATTTTAAAAAATGTACAGAGAGGGGTTTAAAGTGTCGTTTCCGGGTTCGATCGAGGTTTTAACTTCGTAAACACATCGCCTAATACTCTAGCTAGGCTCTGATACCACTGTAGGGTTACTAGGCACTCTAATGAGGTTCTACAAGGCATCAACCATGCCGGATTAAAATTTTAGCCGTGCCGAATAATTCTAAACAAGATCGTTAACTAGAGATTAGGCGAACATATGCAAGTAAATCACATTTACACTAAGTGAATACGAAAATACAACCTTTGTAGATCGGTCCTTCACTTCTTAAGCTCCTTGATGCAGTCCCTTCGCTGCGATCATCGGACTCCCGGACTCTCGGACGGCTCCATGAGAAAATTGCAACGGAATTGCTTGAAGTCTTCGAGGCCGAAGATGATCTACGTCGAGGGAATACGAACTCAAGCTTCTACTTCACTAACCAAAGAATTAGTGAAGCAAACACCCTAAACTAATGTGCTAGTCTAGTAGAGAATGGTGAGATAGGAAATGGGTACACTTTAGAATTTCTTTTCTCACTTTGTATCTCTCTCTTTATCAAACCCTAGAGTGAAAGTGAAGGAGGAAGAAGATGAGCTCAAAATGAGAAAGGATAATGATCAAGAGAGAGAATCATCTAACCATGGTGAGTGAGTATCATATACTAACTCATGTAGAGACACAACCATGGCTAATTATAGTGGTTAGGTTAACTAATATCTTAAGTAATACAAAACTAGTGGACTAAGTCAAATGCAAGAAAAGCTTCATGAAGCTTCTTGCATTATCTACTAATTTTTGAATTACTTTAAATATAAAAACCTAATACTATAATAAGTATGGTATAAGTCTTATAAACCCATGATATTTGTATCAACAACCATGATACAAATAAGAACACAAATAAATATATATATATCACATATATATATTAACTTGTGCATAAGTGAGAAAAACAAATCCTTAAGTGAACCAATGTTAGTTAATGTAAATTAGTATATCACATATACAATTATACACTAAATTATTAAATCAATACTTGACTTAATAATCCGGTTATATCATATATAACCGACTAACATACAATGTATCGATTTATCGAATCAACACTTGATTCGATATCCCGGTTATATCGTGTTCAGTTGATAAAACTACACATTTGTATTACATTTTTCCTACCAGTTTCATATTAAAGGACTTTATTATAATATATCATACATATGAGGGTTTATGTGTAAAAATACTATTTTCCATATGTTGATATATTATAATTAGCATTTGGTAGAAAAATGTATGAAAATAAATTCATTGACCAAATCCTAGTAGAACAAAGTCTACTAAAGATTATTTGAGTTGTTGTGCAAAAGATTTCCATGTGTGCAGAATTTTTCAAAGACTAGAATCAAGCAAATCAAGTTGTTGAAGAAGACTTGCCTAAGTAAAGAAGCAAAACTTGAAGACAAAGTCTGGAAGCAACCGAGAAAAGATTTCCAAATTCTGAAGGTGCCAAGGATCGCCAAATGTCACATAGAGACAGCTCCTGAAAATTGATCAACGGTGCCAGCGGAGATGAGAAGGTCGCGGATCCGCGGCATTAACCCATTTATGCCACGGATCCGCTGCGGTTAAGAAGAGTTAGGAGTTGAGGATTTTTAGGGGAAATCTTTTCTGCATAAATCATATTTTAGAAGCTTGTATTCTGGCTTTAGCACTATAAAAAGGCACCGAGAGCCTCTTGGAAAAATTATCAAGCCGAAGAGATCACGAAGCTCCAGACGCTCACGCATCCAGGCTGAGCATCGACTGTTCGACTACCTTCTAAGGAATGATCGAAAAGCAACTAGTTTGTCATCATTTTCTACGGATTAAAGTGTAGTTTGTTCAAGTCGATTAATAAATGTAGTTATTTTATTTAATTGTCTTTGCATTTTACATTACGTTTTCCCTCTCTGTCTTTTCATCTTCTTCTCCCAACATGCATGAGTAATTCTCCGCTTGTTAAGGTTCGTAGGATTAGGGTAGGCTAATGGACGATGAAAATAATTAAACCCTTTTTAAGTCCTATAAAGTTTAGGAACTTTATCAAAAGAATCATTAACATCCTAATAGGGCGCGCTAGCAATTCTTTGCTAGTTCCGACCGTGATTATAGATTAGATTAATGATAGTTTTTGTAAAGGATAGATATGAACGGAGTTCCGTGTCGAGATAAGGGTTAAGTGTGGGATTCCTTTTCCCTCCAGAAATCCTAATCTACACGCATCACCGTCGTTCTAGTTCTAAATTTATTAATGGATAAAAAGGGTAATTTTTAATTAATCGTCCATAACTACTAAATCCTAACGAACCCTACAAGCCTTCTTATTATATTTACTACATCTTTAAAATAAACTAGATCTATATTTTACATTCTTGTTTAACGTACATCTAGAAACCATTCTATAAAATTCTTTATCTCTCTTTTCTTTCTCAACACATCTAAAGTAAAAGTAAAAGGTTCCACGTTTCCCTGAGGACGACCCGTACTCACCTCGGTCTAGCTACGCGCGACACCATTCTGATTGCGGTTATTCTACAAACACACTTTTTTCGTATCAACGCCGTTGCCGGGGATACATGCGTAATTTTTTATTTTACTATTTGTGTTGAATTCTTAGACGATTTATATCATTATTAACACAAAACTGCAAATTGCATATTTAACGATTTGTGTGTGAATTTTTGCAAGGAGATCTGGAGTCTTAGAATTGAGCAAAATAGAAGACAGAGACATTCATCGAGATCCAGAGGAGCACAGAGGGCTTGAGAAAATTTTTCATCAAATGTTCCTTCCACATCGCGGCGGCACCGCGGCACAAAGGTACTTCCTGCGGCGGAAACGCGGCGGTTTAGAGGGATTAGGGCTACAGAACTCTCTGGTAAGATTCTCAACTCCTTCTCTCTCCTCTCAAATCCAATAAAATCTATCTTCTGCAGGATTCTTTGCAAAATCGCGCCGCTAAAAAAATCTTTTTGCAAAAGTTTTGTGATTCGTTTTGTTTTGCATATTTTTAATACGGACTCTTAGGGGAAAAGACCAAAGATTAGGTGGGGATTTCATCACCCTTCCTAAGCCCCACAAATCACAAACCGAGCATATAGATCAACCCTTCATTAATTTAAAAAATATCTAGACCAGACTCTAAGGACTGTCGTGCTCAATAAGGACAGAGGAAGGTCGTGGGTAATCTATCGTTTATCCGCATTACTTTTGTAGTGCCTAGGCAAGTGTGACAAAGGCTAGTGGTTTTTAATTAGGCCCACGACGTGGTTCCGTCCCACTTACCTGGCACTTACCTGGCTATAAGGGTAGTACGGAGGCGGTAGAGGATTGATCCTGCGGTTTGTCCTTTGGAAGTCTAGGAGCGGTCTAGAGACTAGACCTAGGTGACCTTAGTTCTAGGGTTGCTTGTGCATCTTAGGGTGATTTGTCTTGAGTCCCACTTTTTCAAAAACAAACCAATTTTTAAATCACACACACGCTGCCACTTGCACTAAACCCGCTTAGTGCATGCTCGGCTTGACACGGGATCCTAGTGCCCGTCTTGTCCGCGTTCCTGCTATCGACGCCGAAGTCGGTACTTCTTCATCTTCTCTTCCCCCACCACACACCACATCGACCGTGATGGACGGCACGCCATCTAATTATAACACCACGCTGCCACCGCCCGCAGATGAGCAGAATCCACCGCGCATCTCTCTCCAAAAGAGATGCTATCCTATTCGTGGTCCTCTTCCTACTTGTCTATCTCTTCCACCACCTAATGGGGATAATTTCGAGATTAAACCCCACTACATCAATCTGCTGCCCAAATTTCATAGGCTTGAGTCGGAAGACGCGTACGTTTTCATCATCAAATTCGAAAACGTATGTGCAACGATGGGTACTTCACAATTGACTTTAGATGCTATACGCTTACGTCTTCTCCCACTCACACTGTGGGACTTGGCAGAAAAATGGCTTTACAATACTGCCGCACACTCTATCACTAATTGGGATGAATTTTTCATAGCTTTTCTTAAGAAGTTTTACCCAAACCATAAGACTGCCCATATTAGGAGCGAGATCAACCAGTTCACCCAGCTTCCCAATGAACCATTTTGGAAGTGCTTTGAACGTTTCAAGGATCTGCTTGTACAATGCCCCCATCACGGAATACAAAGATGGGATTTATGTCGGATTATATATGAGGGCATTAATCCAGCGACAAAGCAGATGCTTGAAACAATGTGTCAATGCAATTTCATGTCTAAAGATGACGGTGATGCTTGGAAATATCTGGAAGACCTTGCTGAATACACGTTGCAGTGGGAAAGCGTAAGACCACCTTCAACTAAGGGAGGTATTCACCAGCTCGATGTTTCTACCGCAGTGAAAGCCGAAATGTCAGCGATACAGAAGAAACTCGACGCCATTGAGAACAAATTCTCATCATTCTCCCTAAATCAGGTCACGCTTCCTAAGACCGTCTGTGGTTGCTGTTCGGATCCTTCACACTTAACAGAAGAATGTCCTATGAATGCTTCGTTTCAAGCTAATGCTGCTTTTCAGCAGCGACCTAGAAACGACCCTTATTCTTCCACGTACAATCAAGGATGGAGGAATCATTCTAACTTTGCTTGGAATCAAAACCAACAAAGCTATTATCAAAGACCTCCTCCACAGCAACCACAACCACAGAATCAGCCCCCCTTTCAGTCACAAAATTTCCAAAATCCGGCCAACATTTCTACACCACAAGTGGCCGGTACTGACAACCCACTTGCACAAACTTTGGATATGTTCATGAAACAATCCATGCAAATTTCGGCTGAGATGAGGTCTTCTATTGATACCCTAACGAAAAACTCCTCCTCCCATGGTGAGAGTATTAAATCAATAGAAAACCAAATCGCACAGTTAAACGCCGCAATGAGTGCGAGAGAGAAAGGGAAACTCACATCTCAACCCCTACCGAATCCTGGCCATTCACAAAGTCATAATGTGAATGCCATTACTACGTTGAGATCGGGGAGAGTGCTGAATAACCTTATGGGTGAGCAGTTTGATGTTAGTGACACATTTGATACCCCAGCTTCATCTTCTTCTTCTCCTAATTCATCTAGTCCCCCACCTTCATCCGAGCCTATTCTCCGTTTTCCCCAAGGCTCGAACATTTCACCAATTCTATCTAAGTCGATGCCCACTCCAATTTTGGGATCGAATCCATCGCTACAGTCTTCTCCACAAACGTTGGACCCAAAACTTATTGATCGAGCTCCATTTCCAAACCGATTAAGGGCCAACCGACCTAACCCGCAAATGGAGAAGATTGTGGAAATGTTTAAGAAAGTTAGCGTGAATATTCCTCTCCTAGATGCTATTCAACAAGTCCCATCTTATGCAAGAATCCTTAAAGACTTGTGCACTAGGAAGAGAAAAACTCAAGTGCCTAAAAAGGTTTTCATGACGAGTAATGTTAGCACAACTTTTACCCAACAAATACCAAAGAAACGTAAGGACCCTGGCTGTCCTACAATCTCTATTTCTATTGGGGGTAAAAATATAAATCGTGCTTTACTCGATCTAGGCGCTAGTGTCAACTTGCTTCCTTATTCAGTATACAAGCAGTTAGAAATTGGAGAGTTAAAACCCGCCCATTATACTCTCCAAATGGCAGACCGATCTATCACCAAACCTCGGGGCAAACTAGAGGATGTGTTAATTAAAGTCGGGGAATTCATATTTCCCATGGACTTTATTGTTTTAGATACACAACCTGTGGCAAACCCATGCAATCAAATCCCGGTGATACTTGGTCGACCCTTCCTAGCAACATCTAACGCTGTGATTAATTGTCGTAACGGTTCTATAAACTTATCCTTCGGGAAAATGACAATTGAGCTTAATATTTACAAGCTAGGAAGTCAGCCATCAGAACCTTCTGCTCAATTGCTGGATGTTTGTTCCATCCACGAGATAGATTCCGAAAGCTGCATGGATGAGGAGCTTTGCTTTGATGTTCTCGACAACACTAATAAGTCATCGTTTGATCTTGCACCAATTTACAGTGAGGATATGTTCAATGAGTCCGACCTTGAGATTGAACCCGTTGACTCGTTGCAAAAGTCAGCAGCACTTTCTGAGTCAATATCTTATGCAAGTTTTGAACCTCTTTGGGAGTCCGAATAACATTCGCTTACCCCACCTTCTATTGTCTCTCCGCCAATTCTGGATCTCAAACCGCTACCTTCTTATCTCAAATATGCATATTTATGAGAGAATGAGACTTTGCCAGTGATTATTTCCGCTTCTCTAGCCTTAGAGCAAGAGAATGCACTTTTGGCAGTGTTGAGATCGAATCGGGAAGCATTTGGTTGGACAATGGCTGACATCAAAGGGAATTGTCCCTTAATTGTTGAACATTACATACATCTGATGGATGAAGCCAAACCAACCCGAGACCCACAAAGACTGTTAAATCCCGTTATGAAGGAGGCAGTAAAGAAAGAAATCGTCAAGTGTCTTGATAGTGGAATAATTTACCCCATATCTGATAGCCAATAGGTAAGTCCAATTCATGTGGTCCCTAAAAAGTCCGGCATCACGGTCATCACTAATGAGGCTAATGAGTTAATCCAAAACCGCACCCAAACTGGGTGGCGTGTATGTATTGATTACAGGAAACTCAATGCCGTGACGAGAAAAGATCACTTTCCTCTACCTTTCATTGACCAGATGTTGGAACGATTAGCGGGACACGATTACTATTGTTTCTTGGACGGATACTCTGGCTACAACCAGGTCCCCATCGCCGAAAAGGATCAAGATAAAAACACTTTTACTTGTCCTTTCGGAACTTTTGCTTATAGACGCATGCCCTTTGGGTTATGCAACGCTCCCGCTACATTTCAACGGTGCATGATGGCGATATTTTCAGATATGGTGGAAAATTTTCTAAAAATTTTTATGGACAATTTCTCCATTTTTGGGGACTCCTTTGAGGACTGCCTTCGTAATCTTGACGCTGTTCTTACCCGCTGTAAGGATAAGAACTTAACTTTGAATTAGGAAAAATGCCATTTTATGGTCCAAGAAGGTATTGTACTTGGATATATAATTTCACGAAAAGGCATTGAGGTTGACAGAGCGAAAATAGATGTCATTCATAACCTCTCTCGTCCTAACTGCGTCAAAGATATACAATCCTTCCTTGGCCATGCAGGTTTTATAGGAGATTTATTAAGGACTTTAGCAAAATTGCTAGACCCTTAACCCTTCTATTGGCCAAGGACGCTACATTTCACTTCGATTTAGATTGTGAGGCTGCTTTTGAATCGCTTAAAGAATCACTCATTACAGCCCCCGTTCTATCATCTCCCGATTGGAACCATCCGTTCGAGCTTATGTGTGACGCATCAGATTTTGCTATTGGTGCTGTCTTGGGACAGCATATTGATAAGATGCCACTGTAATTTACTATGCAAGTAGGACCTTGAATGATGCACAAATAAATTACACAACTACCGAGAAGGAACTCTTGGCAGTTGTATTTGCAATAGAGAAATTCATGCCCTACTTGATTGGCTCGCCTATAGTGGTTTACACAGATCACTCCGCCCTTCGACATCTTTTAACGAAGAAGGATGCAAAGGCCGGGCTAATACGTTGGATCCTATTGTTACAAGAATTTGATCTTGTCATCAAAGACAAGAGTGGATGTGAAAACGTTGTAGCCGACCATCTTTCACGCATCACTTCTTCACCAACTGTGACCGTGCCGATAAATGACTCATTTCCTGACGAACAGCTCTTGAATATATCCTACGAACCTTGGTTCATGCATATCGTGAACTATCTTGCTACGGGGCTTATTCCTAGTGATTGGTCGAAACAAGACAAACTTCGATTTCTATCCCAAGTAAAATATTTTTACTGGGATGAATCTTATCTATTCAAGTATTGTTCCGATCAAATCATTCGCAGGTGTGTCCCTAACGAGGAATTCAAGAGCGTGTTATCATTTTGTCATGATCAGGCATGCGGCGGTCACTTTGGACCTCGAAAAACGACGGAGAAAGTTTTGCATTGTGGCTTTTATTGGCCAACATTATTTAAAGATGCATTTGAACATTGCAAAACTTGTCCGCGATGTCAGCATTTGGGTCGGATTTCATGAAGGAACGAGATGCCGCTCCAACCTATATTGGTTGTGGAAATATTTGATATTTAGGGTATTGATTTTATGGGCCCTTTTCCTAACTCCTTTGGGAATCTATATATCTTGTTAGCGGTTGATTATGTCTCGAAATGGGTGGAAGCTATACCATGTCGCTCTAATGACAACAAAGTTGTCATTAAGTTCCTTAAAGAAATTATCTTTTCGCGATTCGGACACCCTCGTGCTATCATTAGCGACAACGGGACATATTTCTGCAATAGGTCTTTCGAGGCCTTGATGCGGAAATATTCAATCACTCACAAGCTTTCTACGCCCTATCATCCCCAAACAAGCGGACAGGCTGAGATCTCAAATAGGCAGATCAAACAGATATTGGAGAATACGGTTTTGAAAAAACGTAAAGATTGGTCAACCAAATTGACGGATGCTCTTTGGGCATTCCGCACCGCTTAAAAGACCGATCTTGGTATGTCTCTATACCGCCTTGTGTTTGGGAAGGCATGCCACCTTCCTGTCGAGATCGAACATAAAGCAATGTGGGCTATTAAAGAGCTTAATTTTGATCTTGATCATGCAGGCAGCTATCGGAAGCTGTAGTTAAATGAGCTAAGCGAACTCCGCGATGAAGCTTACGATAATGAGGTGATAGTAAAGAACAGGACTAAAGTGTTCCACGATAAAAATCTTTCTAGAAAAACCTTCACTTCGGGGCAACAAGTCCTTCTTTATGATTCCCGTCTCCATCTTCATCGGGTAAGCTTAAATTTCGTTGGAAAGGACATTTTGTGGTGCGGTATGTACACCCGCACGGGGCAGTTGAAGTCGAAAATTTGAAAAACGGTTCAATTTTTAATGTGAATGGGCATAGATTAAAACCGTATTTTTCTGCTGACCCCACGGAAGAGCTCCTGTTTTTACAGGAGCCGCTTTATCAAAACTAAAATTCCTCCGCCTCACCTCCATGTTTTGATAACTTTTTCACATTTTAAGAATGGAGGTGGGTAAAAAATGATTTGATTGAATATCTGTGCGTGTCAAAGAATAAGTTTAGGGGAATTTTTCATTTAACTATTATTTTACCCCTTGTATCTCTCCCTTAGTATACTGGTCCATGTTCTCAAAAGGCTACATCAGTGAGGACACTGCTGAACACAACTTTGGGGGGGGAGGTTTGTATTCACTAAATTATCTTTGACACAGGGCATTATATTTTTTTTTATAACAAACGAATAGAAAGTGAAAAATTACATCCAAAAGATAGGAATAGTTTAAGAAAACCAAGAAAATTAGAAGTTTTCTTAAACGAACTGGTAATAAGTAGTTATGAGCTGTTGTCCTAAGGGTTAGTAAGATGAAGGAAGTCACTAATCTGAGGATAAAAATAAGTCTGAAAAATAGTTTCTATTCTGGAACCCAAACATTTGAATGTTGATACCCTACTATATGCACTTACACACGTCTTGAAACTCGGGATAGTAGAGGATACCTTGAAATGCTCTTGTCTAAAAGCCAAAGTATGAAAGAAATAAAAGAAAATAAAGAAAATATAAAAATGGTGAAAAGAAAAAAATAAACACTGGTTTTGTTATCGCCAAGGTAGCAATAAAAAAAATATAGCGAGGGTGCCTCTTCACCTAGTACCCTAAGGCCAACTGGTCTGGGAGTCACTGCTAAGACTTAGATGGTGCAAGACGAGGAAAATATTATCACCGAATCAGCAAGCACATGAGTAATCAGTCGGTTAGTACCTCAAGAAGTATTAACGGTCGCATGAAAAGGTGTGAGCAACCCTAAATATTCATCAAATTAAAAAGTACTAAGATAGATGGACAAGAGTATGATAACTTGAATTGAATTCTCCGAGTGTAGGGATGTTCTTTACACATACGTGGGGTTATATGATCAATGTTTGGATGAAAGGTAGGAACGAAAAATAATGACGATGTTTTATTGAGGGATGATGTGATTTCTAACATTTTTTCATGACTATTACGATAGGGCTCATGACAACTGAAAAGCTAGTATAGTTAGAAGCTCTTATTTTCAAAGTCTTTCTTTTATGGTTCTTATCTTTATATGTAAATTTCACCATCTCACTTTTGTTACGGGATTTTGTGGGTGTAATCCGCTGATAACCCTCAGGAGACAACACTCCTCCTACTAGGGACACGTAGAGGTTTAACGGCTTGTTGCACGTGCTCAGTGCAATCATGTTTACCTACGAAAGTGTGCTTAGTTTTCTCCTTTCTTTTTCTCTTCTTGAATAAACTAGTTTGCTCGGGACGATCAAAGATAAGTTTGGGGGTATTTGTTCAGTTGATAAAACTACACATTTGTATTACATTTTTCCTACCAGTTTCATATTAAAGAAGGACTTTAATATAATATATCATACATATGAGGGTTTATGTGTAAAAATACTATTTTCCATATGTTGATATATTATAATTAGCATTTGGTAGAAAAATGTATGAAAATAAATTTATTGACCAAATCCTAGTAGAACAAAGTCTACTAAAGATTATTTGAGTTGTTGTGCAAAAGATTTCCAAGTGTGCAGAATTTTTCAAAGACTAGAATCAAGCAAATCAAGTTGTTGAAGAAGACTTGCCTAATTAAAGAAGCAAAACTTGAAGACCAAGTCTGGAAGCAACTGAGAAAAGATTTCCAAATTCTGAAGATGCCAAGGATCGCCAAATGTCACATAGAGACAGCTTCTGAAAATTGATCAACGGCGGAGATGAGAAGACCGCGGATCCGCGGCATTAACCCATTTATGCCGCGGATCCGCCGCGGTTAAGAAGAGTTGGGAGTTGAGGATTTTTAGGGGAAATTTTTTCTTCTTAAATCATATTTTAGAAGCTTGTATTCTGGCTTTAGCACTATAAAAAGGCACCGAGAGCCTCTTGGAAAAATTATCAAGCCGAAGAGATTACGAAGCTCCAGACGCTCACGCATCCAGGCTGATCATCGATTGTTCGACTACCTCCTTAGGAAAGATCGAGAAGCAACTAGTTTGTAATCATTTTCTACGGATTAAAGTGTAGTTTATTCAAGTCGATTAATAAAGGTAGTTATTTTATTTAATTGTCTTTGCATTTTACATTATGTTTTCCCTCTCTGTCTTTTCATCTTCTTCTCCCAGCATGCCCGAGTAATTCTCCGCTTGTTAGGGTTCGTAGGATTAGGGTAGGCTAATGGACGATGAAAATAATTAAACCCTTTTTAAGTCCTATAAAGTTTAGGAACTTTATCAAAAGAATCATTAACATCCTAATCGGGCGCGCTAGCAATTCTTTGCTAGTTCCGACCGCGATTAGAGATTAGATTAATGAGTGTTTTGGTAAAGGCTAAATATGAATGGAGTTTCGTGTCGAGATAAGGGTTAAGAGTGGGATTCCTTTTCCCTCCAGAAATGCTAAGCTACACGCATCACCGTCGTTTTAGTTCTAAATCTATTAATGGATAAAAAGGGTAACTTTTAATTAATCGTCCATAACTACTAAATCCTAACGAACCCTACAAGCCTTCTTATTATATTTTCTACATCTTTAAAATAATCTAGATCTATATTTTACATTCTTGTTTAACGTAGATTTAGAAACCATTCTATAAAATTCTTTATCTCTCCTTTCTTTCTCAACACATCTAAAGTAAAAGTAAAAGGTTCCACGTTTCACTGAGGACGACCCGTACTCACCTCGGTCTAGCTACGCGCGACACCGTTATGATTGCGGTTATTCTACAAACACACTTTTTTCGTATCAATCATATCGCATATAACCGATCGATACAAACATCGTGAGAATAGAATATGGTATCACATACACGCATTTTTCTCGGTCCCGCACATATCACATATGCGCTCCTATTTCGTTTTGCTTGAGCCAGTAAAACCTCTACGTAGGACTCTAAAGACTCGTCAATACGCCGGTAGTAGGTGATGATCATATCAAACACCCACAAGCCGTCAGCGGTACTAGCTGGACGTAACGGCTACCCGGGTATTGAGCGATCAGAAGATCAGCAATCAAGCCTGCTCCAACTCCTGCAAAAGCCTGATAGTGACACTACCGTACAGTCCGATCTCCTCGTCTGATATATCGCATATCAAGTCTAAGGGTGGTAAATGTTAGACCCCAATAACCGATAAGTCATGCCGATATAAGGCTCATAATGGGTCGAGAAACTACCGGTAACACTTACCAATAAATCTCTAAACCAGCCCTGGACAGGGACTTCCCTGTTATGGCCAATCGAGCATAGCGCAACATCAACCCCCAATACCGGGAGAGACGAAACCCCTCCTATCGCCCATTTCCTCCATGTGAGTCGGGACTGTACCCAAAAACCACCGTTTTGCACGCCCTCTTGGACGTGGTAAGGTGGAAATCAAAGCACAGTGGGAATCACACAAGACTCTATGACGATCTCGGGTCTACAGACTAACCTGTACCAGTGTCACCAGAGAACTGCCATCTGACGTAAGGTATAATACCATCTGGGAGTTCTCGGCGAGTCCGTCCAGTGTACCCACTCTCTACTGAGCACCCGTATATCATCTCTGATGTCAAACACCAATGGATATGGGATCATCCATCGCCCATCTGTATGGGTCGAGAAGGCATATGCTAGTCTACACTGGTATATCGATATCCCGTCTCGATACACCCACGACTAGCGACCTTGAAAGATGTACTTATAGACTACCATGTCCCCACTAGTATGATCCGCATCATAGTCCAGGTAGTCAAGTATACATCCTATGGGCTTTACCAACATGTAACAGAGAGACAATCAGTATACACGTTAAGGTAAAGAGTAACCAGATAGCATACTATCATGTTGAGCAAGAAAGTCCTCCCTATATATGTCCAAGCATCCACTACAATATACATCACATGTATAGTAATGGCCTCTAGGGCATACATATAACTAACATTTCTCTCACTTCATGCTTCATAATTTCTTGAGCTCCTATTTTTTTCTCAAGTTCCTCCCTCCTCTTGCTTTGCTCCACCTTCATCTTCTTTCTCTTCACTAACATTCTCATGTGTTGAGAAACAAGTGAAGAGGTTAGAAAAGAGATAGCTAACACTTAGGCAACCCCACTACATCCTAGACCACTTGGACTAGCATCCCAAGTTCTCTAGTTGCTCTTTTGACATATTGCAAAGAGCTAGAGCCATGGATCATACTCCCAGGGTGGATCATCTACGACAAAAGGAGGCCGGAGAACAAGCTCGATCCCGGAGGACCGATGGAGCCGTAGTTGTAGTTCAAGCATGTTCAAGGTGGATGCAAGGAGCTAAGGATGAAGAAAGAAGACCGAAGGACATGGTTCGTTTGGTGAGGTTTGTATCATAGTAGATAGCTCTCTTAGTATAGCTAGTTAGTTTTATGGAAAGATCCAGTTTTAGGGTTTAGTCTAGCGCCAAGTTTTAATCATAAGAAAAAATTTTGTGGCCACGTGAGATGGCCGAGGCACTAGGGTAACCCCTCATGGTATCAGAGCCACCCATAAAACTTACACTATCTAGTTCAAACATGTTTAGAATAACGATCGACCGAAATTTCAAAAACCGCATTTCCTCACTTGGGTTTTCTGTCGATTTAAAAAGTGCTCGAAAAATCAATTTTTTGTTCTCAGAAAATCATGCAGGCTTTTTTATGAACCCACAAGAAATTTGGGCCGTTGAACCCATATTTCCACCACGGAACCGCCGCAGAAAGCCACAATTGGCCGCGGTTCCGCGGCAGAATATGGGCCTCTGGGCCACAAATTTCTTCCGGGCCTCTAAAATTTTGGGATTGTGGTTTCTGGATAATTATTCTTTGGGCCCAGATTTGTTACAATGTTGGTTTAATACTTGGGGCCCACTTGGATAGTTTAGTCGATCGTAATTTTAAAATTCGTATTTTTATTATCAGTACATTCACTTTTATCTGCGACCGGGAATGTCACTCGATCGGTAAAACTCGTCTTATTGCTATATGTTCTTTTAGACGGGTTTTGCGAACGTGACATTCGCGTTGATGTTGTGTGCTTGTGCTGTGATTGTTGTTGGATTGTCGTGGTGGATAGCATGTGGTGCAATGTTAGAAATACAGTTTATAATTCATTTGTATATTTGTTATTGCGGGGCGAGCGTCCGACATGTAGACCGTCGTCTTTGCCGTTTGTATATTATTTTGGGGCACGACCGGGCTGAGGTCGATGTCACCGGTTGTATATATTCTTTTAATATTCTGTACTAGGATTACCCCATGGAGGAGTGCACGAATAGCCGGGTTCTAGAAGGCAACAAGCCCGCATCTCAAGGCGCTGAGACGGAGGGGGCTTCGTTCTAGAACTGGCGGGCTATTCGCCGAACTCGTAGGGGGTACAGGTTTTCATTGCACTGGCTATCCACACGACAGGGAACGTCGGGTTTTATTTGCAGCTCAAATGAAACCCGGGGCTCCAAGACTATCCACCATTCTGTAATGTTATCTTTGATGTTGTTTATTATCATGCCTGGGACGAATGTTATATATACTTATATATATACTAGTAGATGTTGTATATGTTTTGTACCCGCGCTATTCCAGCCCCCGATCTGTCGTTAGTTAAGTAACCCAACGGGTGATGACGGGGCCCCGTGGCGAATGCGGATGGCATATACGTACATTTTATTTTCGTTCTTTTCTGGTGTGATAGGTTACAAATTTGATGGGGCCGCATTAATTTTAATTAATGCAAGATAAAAACCTAAAAAGATGTTGTTGGAACCAGATTTTAAAAACTGACATTACAGATGTTCTCATTTGCTTTGCATAGTGGTATTCAGTTTGGAATATCCTGCACCTCATTCGATGAGGCAAGGGCCGAGATCCCTTCACCGGGAGTGACCCCTTGAGTAAAAGTTTGCGTCAGGGTAATAACTTTAATATAGTCGACTATTTTTTCTTTGCATCATGGTATTCAGTTTGGAATATCCTGCACCTCATTCGACGAGGAAAGAGCCGAGATCCCTTCACAGGGAGTGACCTCTTTAGCAAAGGTTTTCGCCACTATATAAATTTACAAAACTACTCAGGTTCCTTCAACAATATCAAGTTCATTACGTTAACAGGGTTTTTCGCCAAAAACCCAGCCGTAGCCATCCGTCATATCCTACAAGTACTACTTAGTATTCGAGCTGCGTATTTTGGCATTGTCAAGGCGTAGTGATCGGTAGCTGAGTATTGCTTGTTTGTAGCTTTATTTCAGATTATTTAGGACAGTCGCATACCTATGTTGGCATTGTCAAGGGGTATGCAGGTGGGTCTAAGTTAATCAAGATAATGAAGGGCCAAACTTGACTAGCGGCTTATGATATGTTGGTATTGTCAAGGTCATAGAGCCGTTAGGGGTAAAAACCATATCGGGAGTTTCAAACATACAGGAAACTTGCAGATTTTAGCATACCTTCTGGAGTGTGTTTACTGGAGTAGATTCCATCTAGTACATCACACAATGATAGTTGGATCCCGATCCCACTGATGAGTAGGATTACTCTCGGGAGATTATCACACCTAACAATCAATGCTATAAACCAAGTAGGTGTCTAGAAAGGTGTTAGCGGGGCAACGCCTCCAGGGAAAAGAGGTTCTTTAATTAAGGAACTTCGCGAAAGCGTTGGAAAACCTCCCTCAAAGTACCAACACCGGCCTGGCTGAAAGGTTAAGCAAGTATTGTGACGTGCGATTAATCCTGACTAGTTCTTCTTTTAGGGTTTGAAGAAGAATTTGAGGAAACAATAGGAGCCATCCTGGTTAGATAAATTAATAACCAATCTGATCTTGCAAGAGCGCACACTGAGTGTTTTCCCTCTCTCTCTAGGTAACAACCATTTCACCCCCAAATCAAGATAATAAAATGTATCACTTGACCGATCTGAATTCTTATTCGGGGGTGGGGAACGTCGGTTCATCTCTAACTTATGACAACTGTCATAAGTATGAGTAAGGGAAAGAGGAAAGTTTGAATTCCTTAATAAACCCATCGAAGAAGAAACATACTGTTGCGTCTTCTTCAGGTGTTCTTGTTATTGAGAACTGTTTTTGGTCAGTCCTACCTCCTGGGTACTCGATACAGGATCAGGATCTCGTATCTGTAATTTGTTGTAGGGACTAAGAAAAAGTAGGTAGTTGGACCTGGTGATATGTCCCTCAGAGTAGGGAATCGAGCACAAGTTAATGCTGCTGCCGTCGGTGAATATCACCTAGTATTGCCAAATGGCAATACTATGATTTTAAACAATTGCTACTATATACCTTCCATGCTTTGCAACATCATATCAGTTTCTTTACTTGATAAAGATGGATATAACTTTGTTCTTGATAGAAATATCATGAATATTTACCTTGATAAGGTACTGGTTACAGAAGGTACACTGTGTAATGGTATCTATGTTCTAAATTAGAATACAATTCTCAATATACAAAACATACGCAAGAGTAACAGTTCAGATACGAACGAATCCTACTTGTGGCATTGTATACTTGGTCATATCGGAGAGAAAAGACTAAGTAAGTTATATGAAGATGGATTCTTGAATACGTTCGAATTTTCATCTTATAAAACTTGTCAGTCTTGTCTCAAAGGAAAGATGACCAAATCTCCGTTCACCGGGCATGGAGAAAGAGCAGCAGAGCTCTTGGGACTCATACATAGTGATGTATGTGGTCCAATGTCTATACATGCAAGGGGTGGGTTCTCGTACTTCATCACATTCACTGACGATCTCTCTAGATTCGGATATGTGTATCTCATGAAACACAAATCTGAAGCTTTTGAGAAATTCAAAGAATTCAGAAATGAAGTAGAGAACCAGACTGACAAAAGTATCAAGATCCTCCGATCTGATAGAGGAGGAGAGTACTTAAGCACGGAATTCCAAGGTTACTTAAAAGAGAATGGAATTCTCTCTCACCTTACTCCTCTTTATACACCACAGCACAACGGTGTATCGGAGCGGGGGAACCGTACCCTATTGGACATGGTTCGCTCCATGATGAGTAATGCCGAGTTACCTCTTTCATTCTGGGGACTTGCGCTGCAAACAGGAGCGTATTTGTTGAATCAGGTTCCTTCTAAATCTATGCCTAAGACACCATATGAAATATGGAGTGGTTAAAGATCATATCTTGAACGTATTAAGATATGGGGTTGTCCGGCCTATGTAAAGGTACAAAATCCGGACAAACTTAAGGCACGATCAGTTTTGTGCAAATTTATGGGATATCCTAGAAATTCTCTGGGATATCTGTTCTACCACACTGAGGAATAAAAGGTGTTCGTTGCTCGTCGCGCCACCTTTTTAGAGTGGCAATTTCTTGCAAAAGAAATAAGTGGGAGCACGGTAGAACTGGATGAAACATCAAATCCACAAACTAAAACTAAGGATTTAGTAGAACCACAAACTGAAACATCGTGTTCCTAGTCTTGTACGTGGACGACATTCTCTTGACAGGAAATGACATTCCTATGCTACAATCGGTCAAGCTATTCTTATCACAAAGGTTCTCTATGAAAGACCTAGGTGATGCCTCATACATTCTGGGGATCAAGATCTACAGAGATAGATCCAAGAGACTACTGGGACTTTCATAGTCCAGGTACATACCGTACTAAAGAGATTTAGTATGGAAGATTCCAAGAGCGGTAACATACCAGCATTGCATAGAATCACCCTCTCAAAGGAGATGTCTCCCAAGACTGACGAGGAGAGGGTTCGCATGAGCACTATACCCTACGCTTCAGCGGTAGGATCTATAATGTATGCGATGCTATTTACAAGACCAGATGTAGCTTACGTGCTAAGCGTGGTGAGCCGGTATCAGTCGAACCCAGGTAAGGACCACTGGACAGCTGTAAAGAACATTCTCAAGTACCTGAGAAGGACTAAGGAGATGTTCATGGTTTACGGTAATGGAGACCTCAAGGTCGAGTCCTTTACCGACTCAAGCTTCCAGAGTGACAAAGATGACAGCAAGTCTGTCTCGTGTTTTGTGTTTACCCTCAACGAAGGGGCGGTATGTTGGAAGAGTTCCAAATAGGATACCGTCGCAGACTCGACGATGGAGGCTGAATACATTGCTGCAAGCGATGCCGCAAAAGAGGCGGTCTGGATAAAGAAGTTCATAATCGAACTTCAGGTGGTTCCGTCCATTATTGATCCAATACCAGTATATTGTGATAACAATGGGGCTAAAGCTTTAGCGAAGGAACCACGGTCCCATCAGAAATCCAGGCACATCTTAAGGCGGTATCACCTGATCAGGGAGATCATAGATCGCCAGGGGATCGAGGTCCGGAGAGTGGATACGAAGGACAACATGGCGGATCCATTTACAAAGGCCCTCCCTCAAGAATAATTCGAGCGAATTTTTGGGATGTTGGGTATGCGGTACGCCAGCAACTGGCCTTAGAGCAGACGTTGGGCATTCGGTACGCCAATAACTGGCCTTTAGTGCAAGTGGGAGATTGCTGGATGTATATGCCCTAGAGGCCAGTATTGTATATGTATATATATGGATACTAGGGATATGTATGCACAGAACAATCTTGCTCAGTTTTATAGTATATTATTTGACTTGTCTTTATCGGGATATGTGTATTTATTGTTATTATATCTGGTTTGCACATATTGATAAAGGCTCGATACGGTAGTATACTATTGTGGTTTGTCTTTATCTTAACATGGCATATGTCATACTCGTTATTACATATTGCGGTTACATGTTGATAAAGCCCCTAGGATCTTGCTTGACTACTTGCGTTGTGATGGCAATCATACTTGTGGGAGCAGGGTAGTCCATAAGCACATCCTTAAATGGTCCATAGTCATGTGAGTATCGAGACTGGGCACTGATACTCCAGAGTAGACTGGTGTATACGTTTCTTTCCTAGTCGGGGGATGGTTGGTCTCGCAGCCATTGGTCTGATGCACCTAAGATCGTATACAGGTGCTCACTGGGTGTGAGTACACTGGACGGACTCGCCGAGAACTTCCATATGGTACTATACCTATCGTCTGATGGATGTTCCCAGGTGACATGTGTACCGATTAGTCCATGGACCTAAGATCGGCATTTGTCTCGTGTGAGTTCCCACTGAACTTTGATCACTACCCTACCACGGCTCTACTGAGTCGTGCAAACAGGTTTTGGTTGGGTTCAGTCCTGAGCCACATGGAAGCAGTGAGCGATTGTCGGGGATTCATCTCTCCCGGTATAGGGAGTCGATATCGCACTGTGATTAGATTGGTCAGGACCATATGACCTTGGCCAAGGCACTTGGGATTTACCGATAGGTTGATCAGTAGTTTCCTGGATTGGTCCTGAGCCACATCGGCACGACTTATCAGGTTATTAGGGTCTGACGTTCACCATCCCCTAGACCCGGTATGTGATACTCTTTGACGAAGAGACCGGACTGTACGGATATTGTCACGGATAGGCTCAGTAGGAGTTCGGACGAGCTTGCTCGTCGGCCTTCCTTTTCGACAGGTACCTGGGCAGTCCTTACGTACAGCTAGTGCCGCTGACGTGCTTGTGGTTAAACCCACTGCCAGAGTAGTGTCGAGTCTTTAGAGTCCCACACAGAGGGTTTCCCTGATTCAGGCAAAACGATATAGTAGCCGTATTGGATACGCGCAGGGTTCGATCGTTTGAAGTACTTGGTACTCGGATTTTCGATCGGACAGTTTGTAATACTAGCCGGCTCGAGTCTGAGCCAGATTATTAAATCAGGTATTGATTTAATAATTTACATATAAGTATTTCGATATATATATTCTAGTATTACGTTCTTCGTGTTATTCTATCTCTTTTGGGTGTTCGGATTTTTATCTGAGTGCCGGTATATTTGTACAGTAGTTGGAAATCCGTATTTATTACAGTTTTCCTTCTAGAAGGTGGCCACATCATTATGTATTTTCCATTTATTTGATAATTGGAAATGAGGTGGAAAGTGAAAGGTATGGGAGGAATGGTGATGACCATGCTTTAATAATTCACAAATGAATTTATAATTCATTTGGAGTTATTATTGAAGCATGGTTGTTAATTGATTATTGAAAGAATTCACACACAAAACCAATGTGTGTGATTTTCTCTCACTTCATGCTTCATAATTTCTTGAGCCCCCATTTTTTTCTCAAGTTCCTCCGTCCTCTTGCTTTGCTCCATCTTCATCTTCTTCCTCTTCACTAACATTCTCATGTGTTAAGAAAAAAATGAAGAGGTTAGAAAAAAGATAGCTAACATTTAGACAACCCCACTACATCCTGGACCACTTGGACTAGAATCCCAAATTCTCTAGTTGGTCTTTTGACATATTGCAAAGAGCTAGAGCTATGGATCATACTCCCCGGGTGGATCATCTACGACAAAAGGAAGCCGGAGAACAAGGTCGATCCCGGAGGACCGATGGAGCCGGAGTTGTAGTTCAAGCATGTTCAAGGTGGATGCAAGGAGCTAAAGATGAAGAAAGAAGACCGAAGGACATGGTTCGTTTGGTGAGGTTTCTATCATAGTAGATAGATCTCTTAGTATAGCTAGTTAGTTTTATGGAAAGATCCGGTTTTAGAGTTTAGTTTAGCGCCAAGTTTTAATCCTAAGAAAAAATTTTGTTCGGCATTTGGCCACATGAGATGGCCGGGGCGCTAGGGTAACCCTCATGTACACTACACTTAGACCACACACACAAAGCACAGGACCCCTATTCTTCTTCTGGGCGGCAAATAAATGGGTTCTGGCCGCAATTTGCGGCCAGATGTGGGAGCTGGGTGTCGGTGTTGGATGAGTTGGTGTCTGCTACATATTTAAGACCTTTGGTATATGCAACTTCTCCTGTTTTCACTTTAATCAAAATCTGGAACAAAATACCGTATTTCCAATACTTTTGAGCTTGCACGACACATGTGTTATGTGAGTGGGTTTAGTGTTTGCTGCGTGTCGCAGCGTGTTGGGGTAGTTTCAGATGCGTATTCACACATTTTAGTGTATAGGATACACACGCGTTTACTTCGTGACCCGAGTTTCTCGTTTAGTTTTGATATCGCGTTTTTGCAGGATTTTAGCTTATGTGTATTTTTTGTGTAAATTCTAGGTTCGCAGGTGGGTACATCGGACACCGCAAGGAAGAGAAAGCAAGTAGTCCGCTACACTTAGCACGAGCCACGGTGAGTAGATTTAACATCTTTAGGGAAATCACCCGTATGGAGTTAACCGTCAAGGCTTTATAGGATATTGTAGTCGCGTATGTGTGTGTGTGTGTGTATATATATATATATATATATTTCTTGTGCATATGTATTATTGTTGTGTACCAATCTTATGTTGCATATAGAAATAGTAGTTATGTTACACCCACACCGTTAGTGATTGCCATGACACTCGCACTATAGGATTGCTACGAAATATACATCATTTAATTACAGCAGCATTGATGATTATACATGATTCTGTCACATATTGGCACATATACATACTGTACACTCATGTTTGCGTATATACCACTTGTACATCTATACTTGCGTATATATATATTTTTGTGCATCAGTGCCTACATATATACATACTTTTGCATATACATAGATGATGCTGACTTTGATTTGAAAGATTGGGGACCGCATGAAATGTTTTCAACTGGACCCTTTTTAAAGAGCGGTTTTGCCCCTTTTACTTATAGTACGATTTTATGCGGCATATGACACATTGCATGGATTTACGCATTGAGTTTTGGATTCGTGTGATTTCTGGATTTGAGAACCGTGGTATTATTTTAAGAAAATATGCACTGTTTTGAAAACCCGGTTTCTCATGATATGATATTTCAGTGCGTCCACCATGCGTTTTCTCGGTTCTGAGACGTGTGACATATGAACCCGAATCGAGGAGTTGGATGAGGCCGGTTGCGGGTACATGGTGGACCAGGTATGATACCCCGTGGCGAGAACGGGTCTGTCGTACAGTAGGTGATAAGCCTGGAAGAGAGACTACTACCTACCGATGATTGGTTAGACCCGGTGGTCATCCAGAGGATACTGACCAGAGTCGAGAGATGGATACGGGACGACCCGTACTGCCGGGGCCGATAGCCGATTCCGCAGACGGAGGCCGTGGGCCAATCCGGAATGACGGAGCCCGATATATGAGGATTTGCATGTCGATGATGGACACGATTATTTCATGATGTTTTCGGGTGCCGATGTTGGGCAGCCCGCTTCTGTGAGATTTACAGGATTGTGGGCCGGATAGAGTGACGACGCCTGAGTTATTGGGATTTTGGGGTGTTATTGGTAGACACCAGGGTTTTTCCACGATGATGATTCGTGTAGACCATATTTTATCCCATGCTCAGTATTTATTGTTATGCATCACATCATGTATTCGTAGTACCTGATAGAGTACTTTGGCATGATTATTGCATACCCTGCTCATCATTTAGATGCTATCTGATTGCACATGTTAGAGTATCACAGTACGTGCATACCCGCGATTAACTTTATATGTTATCTACTATTCACGAGTTGGCAAATCACCCCCGTTGTGCCATAATGTTTGCAGGTCGACTCTCAGAGTAGTTGCAGCAGGGCTATCTTTTGTATCTTTTTGGCTACGGATACCACAGCAGTTTGTGCTCGAGCTATTTTACTGATAGGTGGGTTTGTGGTATCCGGTTATTTTCCATTTGTACACTCTATTGTATCTAGTGCTCTCCATCTACTATTTCATGTATTGACTTATAGAGCAGTTGTGAGGATGATGTTGTATATTATTTTGTATTCTGGTGTCGAGCTCGTATGAGCCGACTTTATTTATGCAGTTTTATCTTTCATGATGTTTTTCACTTATATTGCTCATTTCATCGCTACGGCGTCGTATATTATTATTGTGGTGATTGTTTCCGTCGTTGGGCGTGATTGCTCCCGTTTGGGGATGTTATATTCTTGTTATCAGCCATTTTACTTATATCATGTTTTGTACCCGTTTTCGGGCTAGTTTTTGCAAAAGAGGTGCTTCCGAAATTTTTAAGAAAATAACTTAAACTTAAAAATTTTTACTCAATTACTCAGGTTTTCCTAAATGTTTTAAACTAATTTTTTTCTTTACTCACTATTTTAATGGTTATGATTTCTGGGTTTCGGCTTACCAAATCGCGTTGCGCCAGTAGACGTTACATGGTTAAGTGCCGGTCACGGGTCGAACTTTGGGTCATGACAAAGTTAGTATCAGAGCGTAGGTTTTACCTTTCGGAGTGTAGGATAACCTTGGTATGATGGAGTAGGTAGCTGAAGCAGAGTGGCGTAGCGTGTGTTTGTTTCGCGGCATACTCACGACACGGTACTCCGCCTAAGTGACCTTAGGACTTATTGATTGAAACTCCTTTATGATTATATACATTCTTATAATTCGATTTCCGTATCCTTATCGAATCCTATTTTCTTTTCAGCCATTATGCCGCCAAAGACTACGAGGGCACAGAGAGCGGCCGGGAGAGCCAGGACTAGAGTTGACTCTTCTGAGACGAGGACTGACCCGGGAAGTACACCCATTATACCAGAGCAGACTGTTCCCACTTCGACAGACCAGATCGCTATGCCAGGGGCCGGTATGCAGGAGATGCGCCAGATGATGGGGTCATTAGTTGAGACAATTCGAGCGCAGCGACCAGAGGTAGTTCCACCCATTACGGGGACCGCGATGGTACCTACAGTTCAGGCAGATGCACCGGCAGCTACAGAGGTTATCACAGTATCGCTATCCGAATTTATAAGCCTGAAGCCTCCGGTCTTCATAGGTACTGATGCAGCCGAGGACCCACAGTCATTTATTGATAGGATGGCCTGGATATGTCGTTCACTCAGATGCTCAGATGCGAGATGGGTGGAGTTCGTGAGCTTTCGCCTGGAAGGTCTTGCGCAGAAGTGGTGCGAGTCGGTAGAGAAGGGCAGAGAAGCAGGTATTCCTCCTATGACCTGGACTGAGTTCGTGACGGTGTTCCTTGCCCGTTTCCTTCTACAGAGTGTCAGAGATTGTAGAGCGCGCAGATTCGAGTCTTTACATCAGACGCCGAATATGACAGTGGCAGAGTATGATGTGCAGTTCACTGAGCTATCTATTTATGCCTCGTATTTAGTGGCTACTGAGGAGATGTGAGTCAAGAGATTCATTCGAGGATTGCTTACCCCGTTGTTTCTTGCGGTCAGCGCACAGCATTACGAAACCTATGCAGCAGCTGTAGATGTAGCTTTATTAGTAGAGGAGCACCTTGCTGAGACTTCGGTAATTCCGGAGCCGAAGAGAGTTCGTACGGATACATCAGCACAGAGACAGCCGTTTAGATGCCGTGACAGAAGTCTTGCAGGTGGCAGGGACTTGGGGCGAGGCTGGTTGTTCAGCTCTTATCCTTAGGAGGGTCAGCGGTCTTCGTCGGGATGTTTCCACCGTGGGAGTTCTTATCATCGTGCTCGAGATTATCCGGAGCCACTTGAGGGCGAGACCACCGTACCGCATGTCACTCTACTACCTTCACCACCCCAGAAGGGGTTTCCTCTTGTACCAGCTGTTGCTTCACGTCAGACTCATGCACAGAGAGGTCATGGTCGCAGAGGGTTTGCTCAGAGAGGACGAGGTGGCGGAGGCAGAGGACAGCCAGTTGCTAGTAGGGGACCGCCAGTCGCAGGCAGAGAACAGGCATGGGTTTTCACTTTGACGCATCAGTACGCACAGGCGTCCAATGCAGTGGTCTCAGGTACCCTTTCAGTATGTTCTGTTGATGCACACGTGTTGTTTCATTCGGGATCCACGCACTCGTACATTTCCACACACTTCGTACCGAGTTTGGGTAGAGAGTCTGGTTTGCTTGATCAGCCGCTTGCTGTGACCACTCCTATGGGCGAGTCGTTTATTGCTAGACACGTGTTCCGATCGTGTGTTGTTCGTATTGGTGAGAGAGAGTTGCCTGTCGACTTGATCCTTCTTGAGATGTTAGACTTCGACGTTCTTCTGGGCATGGATTGGTTAGCCACGTGCTATGCATCTGTGGACTGCCGCGAGAAGACAGTTAGGTTTTGTTTTACCGACGATTCGACTTTTGTTGTGTAGGGGGACTGTGGTGCCGCCCCTCACAGTTTGATTTTGTCTTTTCGCGCTGGACGGCTTTTGAGGAAGGGATGTCAGGGATTTCTAGCCTATGTTTGCGATACTAAAGCAATAGAAGTTCCATTGGACCAGGTCCCGATTGTTGGTGAGTTCCCTGATGTTTTCCCTGACGAGCTTCCTGGGCTACCGCCTGAGCACGATATTGTTTTCTGCATTGACTTGATTCCTGACATGGGGCCTATTTCCATGCCGCCTTATCAGATGGCCCCGGCGAAGCTTAGAGAGTTGAAAGGTCGGTTGCAAGATTTGCTGGATAAAGGGCTTATTCGACCTAGTGTCTCTCCTTGGGGTACTCCAGTCCTGTTTGTCAAGAAGAAGGATGGCAGTCTGCGCTTGTATGTTGACTACCGCCAGCTGAACAGGGTTACCGTACGAAACAGATATCCTTTACCAAGAATCGACGACTTGTTCGACCAGCTTCAGGGTGCAGGATACTTTTTGAGGATCGACTTGAGATCAGGCTACCATCAGTTGCGGGTTCGGCAGGAGGGTATTCTGAGGACGGATTTTCGCATGTGTTATGGTCACTATGAGTTTTTGGTGATGTCGTTCGGACTCACCAACGCCCAAGCAGCATTTATGGACTTGATGAACCGTATTTCTAGGCCGTATCTTGATTTGTTCTTCATCGTATTCATTGATGACATTTTAGTGTATTCCTGGAGCCGAGAGGAGCATGAGCAGCACCTGAGGATCACATTGCAGACTTTGAGGGAGCACCAGCTGTTCGCAAAATTCCCCAAGTACGCATTTTGGCTTGACAGCGTAGATTTCTTGGGTCACGTGATTACACGAGATAGTATATGTATGGACCCGAAGAAGTTAGAGGCCGTTCAGCATTAGCCCAGAGCAATATCAGTTACGGAGATCCACAGCTTCCTAGGACTGGCCGGCTACTACCGACGATTTGTACATAACTTCTCCCGTATTGCTAAACCATTGACCGGGTTGACCCAGAAAGGAGTTTCTTTTGATTGGACGGAGGAGTGCGAGCATAGCTTTCAGCATTTGCAGACTCGTTTGACTACGGCGCCGATGTTATTATTGCCTTCGGGATTGGGTGGATTAGTTGTCTATTGTGACACTTCTCTAGTGGGGCTAGGGTGCGTATTGATCCAGCACGACAGGGTGATCACGTATGCTTCTCGGCAGCTGAAGAAACACGAACAGAACTACCCCACTCACGATTTGGAGATGGCTGCAGTGGTCTTTGCACTCAAGATCTGGCGACATTACCTATACGGCGAGTCGTGCCAGATATTCACGGATCACAAGAGCTTGAAGTATATATTTCAGCAGCGAGACCTGAATCTTAGACAGCATCGCTGGATGGAGTTAGTGAAGTACTACGATTGTGAGATCATTTACCACTCGGGCAAGGCAAATGTAGTGGAGGATGCTTTAAGTAGGAGGCCCGGGGGTAGTTTGTCTTGTTTGAGCGAAGTGCAGAGGCAGTCGTTGGTAGATTGGCAGATTTTAAGCGACAGCCGAGTGCAGTTCGAGTTCACTCCAATCGGGGGACAGCTTGCGCATGTTCGTGCACGCCCACAATTGCTTGACTGTATACATGAGGCATAGTACAGTGATGACCGTTGTTCAGAGATCATGGCACAGATTGGACAGGGAAGATTTTTCGAGTTCGTGATCGATGATCAGGCAATACTACGATTTGGGACTAGACTGTGCGTACCAGATGCTGAGGGACAGCGGCGTGAGATTTTTGAGGAGGCACATCTATCGGTGTACAGTGTTCATCCGAGTTCCACCAAGATGTACCATGATATGAAAGATATTTACTGGTGGGAAAGGATGAAAAGGGACATCACAGACTTCGTGTCAAGATGCCTGACTTGTCAGCAAGTCAAGGCCGAGCACCAGTGGCCCGCGGGGGAGCTACAGCCGTTGCCCATTCCAGAGAGGAAATGGCAGCAGATTTCTATGGACATCATTGTGGATCTATCCAGGACTAGTCAAAGGTATCACTCCATTTGGGTGATTGTGGATCGATTGACGAAAGTGGCTCACTTCCTGCCGGTGAAGACCACTTTCGGATTTGCTCAGTATGCCCAGATATACATCGATGAGATCGTACGACTGCATGGAGTCCCGACATGTATCGTGTCCGACCGAGGCACCCCATTTACCAGCCGACTATGGCAAAGGCTTCAGAAGGCTTTAGGCACCCGCTTGAGTTTCAGCACAATATTTCATCCGCAGACCGGCGGCCAATCAGAGCGGACTAATCAGACTCTCGAGGACATGCTCCGAGCGTGCGTCTTAGATTTCCGAGGTAGCTGGGATCACCATTTTCCCTAGTAGAGTTCTCCTACAACAACAGCTTCCAGGAGACCATTCAGATGGCATCATTCGATGCTCTATATAGGAGGAGATGCAGATCGCCCGTCTGTTGGATAGAGCTCAGCGAGAGCAGTATTTTGGGGCCGCAGATTGTTGAGGAGATGACCGCGAAGATCTAGTTGATTCGCGATAGGATGAGAGCAGCCCAGAGCAGGCAGAGATATTATGCGGATCGTCTTTGGCGCAGACTTGAGTTTTCTGTTGGCGATCATTTTTCTTGAGGGTCTCTCTAATGAAAGGTGTGATGAGATTTGGGAAGAAGGGGAAACTTAGTGCCAGATATGTGGACCCCTTCAAGATCCTCGAGCGTATTGGTGCAGTTGCGTATCGATTAGCTCGTCCGCCCAGTTTCCCAGATGTTCACTTCGTATTTCATGTTTCGATGCTCCGCAAGTATCTTCATGATCCTTCGCATACGATTCAGCACCCGAAGATCCAGCTGGAGCGCGACCTTTCTTTTGTAGAGCAGCCGTCCGTCAAGGTCCTTTGGCGTGGCCCGAGCAGCGAGGAGGTCACCTGGGAGACCGAGGGCTAGATGAAGAAGAAATATCCCCATCCTTTTGAAGGTACGCGTATCTAGATTTTTAAATTCAGGGACCGAATTTCTTTAAGAGGGGAAGATTGTAACGCTTTGAAATTCGTTTAGGTTAATTTCGCGTTAGTTAGCTTTGATGTGTGTTTTAATGAATCCTGTTAACTACCTTTTTCCACATAAAATGGAATAAATCAATATTATTGGTGAAAAGTGGGTAATTATATTTATAATTGTGTTTTTTTAATTATTAATTAGTTTAGTGTTCACTTAATTAGGAAGAAATTTCTTAATTATTTTCCTAAGCAAAAATTAGTGTTGCATGCACATTCTCACCTTAGGCCAAGTTTTCAACATGTCTACTATTTTCTTTTACCCTCTTTGTCCCATTTTCGTTTTTAGTATCCCAAAACTAAAACTAAAAGTAATAAAGAAAATAGAAATAAGAAAAGAATTGATAAAGAGGCATGGTGGGATATTATACTGAGACATGGGCTTTTGACTTCTTTGCGCACACTCTCTCTCCCTCCAACACTTGCAGCAGCAGCAGCAGCAATCCCAGCAGCAGCAGCAGCAGCAAAGCCCTCCCCTTTCCCTCTTCTTCTTCTTCTTCTTATTCTTCTTCTTCTTCTCATTCTTGCATCCTAGCACATCTCCATATCAAAAATCCATCTTTTCTTCACTAAACCCTTGCTAAACACCCCAAAACCCTTCTTTTTTTGTTCTTGATGCAAGTTCAGCAAGATTGATCCCTCCTAGGACCAAGTTGAGGTACAAAGCCTACCCTATTTACCTTTATGCTAAACTTGTAGTGTAGTTAGCTTAAATTAGTGTTTTAGTGGGTTTATGTGCTAATATTGTGGTTTAAGTAGAGATTAAGTCAAATTAGGGTTTTATGGCTTGGTTAGCTTAACTAAGTGTTGTTAGCGTCTTTTAATCCTAGAAATTGTTTCAGGTTACATTAAAACACCATAATGTACTAATTTAGTGTTAAATTAGCTTTTTTATTAAGATTAGTGCTCTGTTGTGATCTTCTTTCAACCCGGTTGCTTCAGGCAAAAGTTACAATTACCGGAGCATGTACACTACACTTAGACCACACACACAAAGAACGGGTCCCCCATTCTTCTTCTAGGCTGCAAATAAATGGGTTTTGGCCGCAATTTGCGGCCAGATGTTGGAGCTGGGTGTCGGGGTTGGGTGAGTAGGTGTCTGCAACATATTTAAGACCTTTGGTATATGCAACTTATCCAGTTTTCACTTTAATCAAAATCTGGAACAAAATACCGTATTTCCAATACTTTTGAGCTTGCACGTCATGTGTGTTATGTGAGTGGGTTTAGTGTTTGCTGCGTGTCGCAGCGTGTCGGGGTAGTTTCGAATGCGTATTCACACGTTTTAGCATATCGGATACACACGCGTTTAGTTTGCGACGCGAGTTTCTCGTTTGGTTTTGATATCGCGTTTTTGCAGGATTTTAGCTTATGTGTATTCTTTGTGTAAATTCTAGGTTCGCAGGCGGGTACATCGGACGCCGCAAGGAAAGGGAAGCAAGTAGTCGTCTATACTTAGCACGAGACCACGGTGAGTAGATTTAACATCTACGGGGAAATCGCCCGTATGGCGTTAAGCGTCAGGGCTTGATAGGATATTGTAGTTGCGTATGTATATTTATATATATGTTGCTTGTGCATATGTACTATTGTTGAGTACCCATCTTATGTTGCATATAGAAACAGTAGTTATGTAACACAGCACTGTCACTAACGGTTCAAGCTGCACGAGCACTATTTGTATGTTACAACCACACCGTTAGTGATTTCCATGACACTCGTACTATAGGATTGCTACGAACCATACATCATTTTGATTACCACAGCATTGATGATTAGACATGATTCTGTCGCATATTGGCACATATACATACTCTACACTCATGTTTGCGTATATACCACTTGTACATCCATACTTGCGTATATATATATTTTTGTGCATCCATGCCTACATACATACATACTCTTGCATATACATAGATGATGCTGACTTTGATTTGAAAGATTGGGAACCGCATGAAATGTTTTTAACTGGACCCTTTTTAAAAAGCGGTTTTTCCTCTTTTACTCATAGTACGATTTTATGCGGCATACGACACATTGCATGGATTTATGCATTGAGTTTTGGATTCGTGTGATTTCTGGATTAGAGAACCGTGGTATTATTTTAAGAAAATATGCACTGCTTTGAAAACCCGGTTTCTTTTGATATGATATTTCAGTGCGTCCACCATGCATTTTCTCGGTTCTGAGACGTGTGACATGTGAACCCGAATCGAAGAGCTGGATGAGGCCGGTTGCGGGTACATGGTGGTCTCGGTATGGTACACAGGGACGAGAACGAATCTGTCGTGCAGTAGGCGATGAGCCTGGCAGAGGGACTACTACCTACCGGTGATTGGTTGGACCTTACGGTCATCAGGAGGATACTGACCAGAGTCGAGAGATGGATACGGGACGACCCGTACTTCCAAGGCCGAGGGCCGATTTTGCAGACGGAGCCTGTCGGCCGATCCGGACTGATGGAGCCCGATATATGAGGATTTCCGTGTCGGTACTGGACACGAGTATTTCATGATGTTTTCGGGTGCCGATGTTGGGAACCCCGCTTCTATGAGATTTGCAGGATTGAGGGCCGGATAAAGTGACGGCACCTGAGTTATTGGGATTTTGGAGTGTTTTTGGTAGACACCGGGAATTTTGCGCAATGATGATTCTTGTAGACCGTATTTTATCCCATGTTCAGTAATTATAGTTATGCATCGCATCATGTAGTCGTAGTACCTGATAGAGTACTTTGGCATGATTATTGCATATCCTTCTCATCATTTAGATGCTATCTGATTGCACATGTTAGAGTATCGCAGTACGTGCATACTCGCGATTACCTTTATGTGTTATCTACTATTCACGAGTTTGCAACTCACCCCCGTTGTGCCATAGTGTTTGCAGGTCGACCCTCAGAGTAGTTGCGGCGGGGCTATCTCTTGTTTCTTTTTGGCTACGGATACCACTACAGTTGGCGCGTAAGCTGTTTTGCTGATAGGTGGGTTTGTGGTATCCGGTTATTTTCCATTTGTACACTCTATTGTATCTAGTACTCTCCATCTACTATTTCATGTAATGACTTAGTGACCAGTTGTGAGGACGATGTTGTATATTATTTTGTACTCTGGTGCTGAGCTCGTGTGAGCCGACTTTATTTATGCTGTTTTATCTTTCATGATGTTTTTCACTTATATTACTCATTTCTTCGCTACGGCGTCGTATATTAATCTTATGGTGATTGTTTCCGCCGTTGGGCATGATTGCTCCCGTTTGGGGATGTTATATTCTTGTTATCAGTCATTTTACTTATATCATGTCTTGTACCTGTTTTCGGGCTTGTTTTTACCAAGGAGGTGCTGCCGAAATTTTTAAGAAAATAACTTAAACTTTAAAGATTTTTACTCAATTACTCAGGGTTTTCTAAATGTTTTAAACTAATGTTTTTCTTCACTCACTATTTTAATGGTTTTGATTTCTGGGTTTCGGCTTACTTGATCGCGTTGCACCTGTAGACGTTACGTGGTTAAGTGCCGGTCAAGGGTCGAACTTTGGGTCGTGAGATATTTCAGGGGCTGTGTTTGTACCTGCTGCACAGGAAGCTGTTTCTTTCATTACCATGATTATTTCCGTGTCCTTATAGGAGTTTTGAGGCTGATGCCTCTAGTTTGTTTTTACCGGCGCGAATGCAGCGGAGCATATGTAGACAACCCTCGACAGGATGGCTGGAATTGTCATTCACAGAGATGTTTTGACATGTTATGGGTCGAGTTTCTAAGTTTTCGTCTAGAAGTCTTGCTCAGACGTGGTGTGAGTCAATTGAGAGAGGTCGAGCTCTAGATCCACTTCCTATGATCTGGGATGAGTTCAAAGACGTAATTCTTGTTCGTTTTCTCCCAGAGAACTTTCGAGATGTCCGAGCTCGTGGTTTCAAGCCGTTGCGTAAGACTTCAAGGATGATAGTGTCTGAGTACGGCATTCAGATTTCTTTGTGGTTCGATAGACAACCTTACTGCTAGAGGAGCGCATTTATGAGATTTCGGTCGTTTTTTTTATCGAAGCGGATTTGTACTAGTGTGACAGCTCAGAGGCGGTTAGACAGACGTTGTTGTGACAGGCTAATCTTTTAGTCTCCCGATATGTTTTCATTCGTGTTTGTTGTTCGTATCGGAGATAGGGACTCTTATGTCAATTTGATTTTTTCCCGTTTTGATTTCTTCGCTTCGCGCTACTCCATTCTTGAGGAAAGGACATCAAGGATTCGTAGGGTATGTTTGTGATGTTAGAGCCACAGAGGTCCTATTGAACCAGGTCCCAATTGTGAGAAAGTTTCCAGATGTCTTCTAGACAAGTTGCTTGGTTTGTCGCCAGAGCGCGATATTGAGTGCTGCTTAACATGATTTCCGACGAAGCGTAAAGAACTGAAGAAATAGTTGCAGGATTGTTCGATAAAGGGCTTGTTCGTCCGAGTGCGTCACCTTGGGGAGCTCCTGTTCTGGTCGTCAAGAAGAAAGACGGCAGTTGTATTTGTGCATCGATTTTCGTTTGTTGAATTGGGTTTCTGTGCGGGACATTTCTCGAAGATTGACTTGCGATCATACTACTACAAGTTGTGGGTTCGAGAAGATGATATTCCGAAGATTACTTTTCACACAAGTTGCGGGCGTTATGAGTTTGGTGATGTCGTTCGAGCTCACCAATGCCCTTGCAGCGTTTATGGATTTGATGAACCAAATGTCCATGCCATTCTTGATCAGTTTATCATCATGTTCATGGAGGACGTCTTAGTGCACTTTTGGAGCCTGGGCAGTGATTGAGTAATTCGTTGCAGACTTTGAGGGAGCGCCGGCTATTTGCTAAATTATCCAAGTGTGTTTTCTAGAAGAATGGTGTTCACTTTTGGGTCACGTAGTTGCAAGAGATGGTATAAGTATGGAACCGAAGAAGATCGAGGCCGTTCAACACAGGCCCAGACCTGTATTAGTAACGGGGGTTCACAACATTTTGGATTTTGGGCGGATACTATTGATATTTCGTTGAGGATTTTTCGCATATAGCTGCAATGTTGACCGGGTGATCCGGACGGGAGTTTCTTTTTGTTGGAATAAGGCTTGCAAGCAGAGCTGTTAGCAGTTAAGGATTCGTTTGTTTCAGCGCTGGTATTGTCTTGCTTTGAGGATCAAGCAGTGTTGTTGATTTGGCAATGCTTCTCGGTAGTTGAAGAAGCAAGAGTAAAACCATTTCATGCATGATTTAGAGATGGCTGCAGTGATTATTACACTTAAGATTTGGAGACGAGTCGTGCAAGATATTTACGGACCATAACAGTTTAAGGTACATTTTCTTCAAAAGAGAGATCTGAATTTTGAGATAACATGGTTGAATGCAGCTAGTGAAAGATTATGACTGTGAGATTCTCTATCGTCCGGACAAAGCGAATACTGTGGCAGATGTTTTGAGTCGGAGTCTCGGAGGTAGCTTTTGTTGTTTGAGCACGGTTCAGAGAAATTCGATGGCAGAGTAGCAGATTCTTCGTGACAGCCAGCCCTGTTAGAGAGTTCTGGCTTCAAGATTATTTTCAAGTGTTCCAGGATCTGGGTTTTAGTGTTTCAGGTGTGGCTTATTTATGCTAAGTTTGCAGGTGTTGTGATCTTACAATATAGGCAAGTCGGAGTGTTTCATATTCGTAGTTTCAACATTGTTTCGGGTACTCGCATGTTTTCCAGGCGAAGTTAAAAAGTTCGAATGAATGTCAAAACCTATTTTTCCATGTTTACGGTATTCGAAAAATCATGCAAGTAATTCTGTGGACCCTTTGGAAGAATGAAACCCTAACTCGACATAATGACCATAGGACCGCTGTCGAACCTTAGGATTTGCGGCAATTCCGCGGTGCCATTAGTGAGGCTTGGGTCTGCCCTTCTACAGCTGGTCCGCAGGTGCTGTGGTATGTACTGGATATCATTAAACTTTACTCAAGTGTTGAGCTCTTGGGGGAAATTGTGGGACTTTGATGAATCGATCGAAAAGTTTAACCGTCCGAATATCATGTGAAGGGATGAAGAGGGATGTTATAGATTTTGTTTCAGGATGCGGACTTGTCAGCAAGTCAAGGCTGAGCATCAGGGGTCAGCAGGATAATTACAACCTTTTCCCATTCTGGAGTGGAAATGGGAGAAAATTTCTATGGATTTTATCGTGGGTCTACCTAGGATCAGTTGAGAGTATGACACTATTTGAGTAATCGTAGACCGATTAACGAAAGCAGCTCACATCCAGCTAGTCAAGACCATTTTCAGATTCGTTCTGTATGCTCAGATATATGTTCATAAGATTACGCGACTACATGGACTTCCGACTTGTTTTGTGTCCAAAGAGACACCTAGTTCACCAACCGACTATGGCGGAAACTTCAAGAGGATTTGGATACCAATTGAATTTCAGTGCATTTTTCGATCCGCAGACTGACGATCAATTAGAATGGACCATCCAAATTCTTGAGGATATGCTCCGAGCTTGTATTCTGGATTTCGTGGCAGTTGGAATCGCCACTTACCATTGATAAAGTTTTCCTATAATAACAACTTCCAGGAAGCAAATGAGGCATTTTATGGGAAGAGATGTGGATAGACGTAAGTTGGATAGAGCTCAGTGTGTGCAGAATTTTGGGGCCACGGTTTGTATGGGAGGTGACCGAAGGGATTCAGTTGATTCAGAATAGTATGAGAGCCGCCCAGAGCAGGAAGAAATCTATTGTTGATATACCTGTCGCAGACTTGATTTCGTTTAAGGTGATCATGTTTTCATGAAGGCTTCTCCAATAAAAGGCATGTTGAGATTTGGAAAGGAAGGAAAGCTTAGTTCTATATATGTGGGTCCCTTAGAGATCCTCAAGTGTGTCGGCGCTGTGCTTATCGTTTGGTTCTTCCATCCAGCTTTCTAGATGTTCACCCGTATTTCAGGTATCGATGCTCCGCAAGTACCTTCATGACCCTTCTCACACGATACAGCATCATACGATCTAGCTGGAGCGCAATCTTTCTTTCGCAAGAGCTGCCGATAGTCATTCCAGATCGGCAGGTGATGAAACTGAGGTCCGAAGGCATACCGACCGTAAATGTTCTTTGGCATGGCCCGGACGGCGAAGGGTTCATGTAGGAAGCCGAGGTCGAGATGCGGAAGCAATATTCCCATCTCTTCGAGGGTACGTGTAGTTAGATTTAAATTCGGGGTCCGAATTTTCTTAAGGGGGGAAGATTGTAACGTTTTAAAAATAAATAAATAAATAAGTAAATAATTATATCGCTTTGGTAATTTTTTTTCAAATAATCGGTAAAATAAACCGCATTTTCCGTAAAACTTAATTATAATTATTTTTCATCATAGACTTAAATACGCCTATTTTAACTATGTAATTGCTAGCATTTGGTAATTATTTAGTCACCTAAAAATTATTAGTTCACTTAAATATTTTTCCTTAATTATCTATTTTGAATAATATTTTAAGTTTTCATTATTACATTTATTTAGTATAAATTACAAATTGGAATGGGTTAAGTATATAAGGTGAACCATGATAACTTAAACATTAGGATTTTTAACATGTTCTCTCTTAAGTTGTCTTCATAATTCTAGAAAAATCTAGGATTAAATTGAAAAGAAATTAAATAATTATGAAAATACTTAAATATGTAATTAATCCACACACTTATACAAACACCTCATTTCTCCCTCCCTCCTCACTTATGGTCGAACCTGTAGCAGCCCATTTCACCAACCTCTCCACATTTTCTCACTTAAAAAAAATTTAGAGGGGGGGATAATTTAAAAAGGAAATTAATATGCGACATATTAATTAGATGTTTCCATACATATTTACACATATCTCTCTCTCTCTCTCCTTTTTCCTTGAGTTGTGGCCGAGCCACCTTAGCTGCGGCCCTCATTTTTCCCCCACTCATCTCTCTCAAAAACAATTCAATTTTCATCAAAAAATCCAAATAAAAACCTCACTAAATTCCTAATTTAAGCCCTACCCAATTTTCTTTAGACAATCTAGTTTGGTTTGAGGAGCAAGGATGCATCTTTGGTGGCAAGATTGCATGCTAGATCTTTTGATTTTGAGGTATAATTCTAACCTTAGTGTTTAATTGTTGGTTAAATACTTTGAATAACCTTAATTAGGTATTTTAAATGGTTTAAACTGCAAGTTTTAAAAATTCAAGAATTGGGTTTGAATCCAAGTTAGGATTTTGATCAATAAGTCGAGTTAACTAAGTGTGGGTTATCATCTTAAGGCATGCTAAAGGTAATCTAGTTGTTAAATTTGCTAACTTCTACATTTAAATTGTTCTAATTAAGTTATTTTGTAAACTAGGTTTTTAGATATAATATAAATAGGTGAGATAAAATTCTAGTGAGAGGTTGTGTGGTTTAATTGAGTTATTAAGAGATTATTATGGCCACTAGATTTACCAAAATATCTAGAATTGATTTAAAAACGATTAATGACCGTTTACTAGGTTTTTGGAAATTAATCGATTTTAATTTAAGTGGAGGTTTTGTTGATTAATAACCTACTTCATATTATATCTAGTGTGTTGTAAATAAGCGAATGGTACGATTGAGTTTTAGGTTTGGGGATTTTCACGTTTAGCGACCCTAATTGTAGTTTGTGTCGTTGTCGTGAGCGTGTTTGTGCACCAAGCGTGTGTGTGACTAGTTAGTGCGCGTGATATATTTGTGTCATTTGTCCCTCGATTATTTGTATATTTATCCTTTTAATTTCTTGTGTGCGATTCTAGGATCGGATGCAGAGGCATCGGACGCGGCGCAGAATGACAGGACGGATATCGGATCATATTAGCTGAGGCGTCCCGGCGAGTAGATGTATACATCTATAGTGGGATCGTCTGGATGGCACGAGGCGCCCGACGATTTAGTATTATCTATAATATTTACATTATATGCGTAGTTTCTTAGCTAGCCATCTCATTGCATCGCATCGTTATATATATATATATATATATATATATATATATATATATATATATATATCTGATAACATCTCATAGGACACTTGCACCATTACCATTGGTTTATGCCGCATGTGCACTATTTATGTGAACACACACACCATTGGTAATTGCTATGTCACGAACACTATAGAACCTGCTTATATTAGTATCAAAAATAATTGCATCTTACATTATATTTAAACTGGTAGTTGAATTTCCCATCTCATCAAGTTTGACACTAAGGATTGCTAGTCGTAAATATACCGCATTTCATCATCATTCATACATAGTTTCTAGTTATAATCGCATTTCATGATATGGATATCATAGACATTATCAATTTCCTACATAATCATGTGTTGTTATGTTAGTTATGTATTTGCCCTCGAGGCCATTGTTGTACATATGATGTATATTATGATGGATGCTTGGATATATACAGAGAGGACTTTCTTGCTCGTCATGATAGTATGCTATTTGGTTTCACTTTATCTTAACATGTTGACTTGTATTGGTTTACTGTCTTACTCTTATATGTTGATAAAGCCCTTAGGATCTGTACTCGACTACTGGGACTATGATGAGATCATACTAGTGGGGCCATAGTAGTCGACGAGTACATCCTATAACTGTTCCTAGTCGAGAGTATATCGAGACAGGGCATCGATACACCAGAGTAGACTAGCGTATACGCATCTTGACCCATATGATGGGCGATGGATGATCCCATTTCCATCGGTGTTTGACATCAGAGATGGTGTACGGGTGCTCATTGGAGACTGGGTACACTGGACGAACTCGCCGAGAACTCCCAGATGGTGATATACCACACGTCTGATGGCAGTTCTCCGGTGACACTGGTACAGGGTAGTCTGTAGACCCGAGATCGTCATAGAGTCTTGTGTGATTCCCACTGTGTTTTGATTTCCACCTTACCACGTCCAAGAGGGCGTGCAAAACGGGGGCTTTTGGGTACAGTCCCGAATCACATGGAGGCAATGAGCGATAGGAAGGGATTCGTCTCTCCCGGTATATGGAGTTGATGTTGTGTTGTGTTCGATTGGCTATAACTGGAAGTCCCTGGCCAGGGCTGATATAGAGATGTACTGGTAAGTGTTACCAGTAGTTTCTCGATCTGTTATGAGCCTCACATCGACACGACTTATCGGTTACTGGGGTCTGACGTATACCACACCAAGACTTGATATGCGACATATCAGACGAATAGACAAGGACTGTACGGGAGTGTTATTGATTGAATTCACAGGAGAAAGGACAGGATATCTTGTTGATCTTCTGATCGCTTAATACCTGGGTGGCTGTTACGTTTAGCTGACCGCTTGCAGCTTGTGGGTGTTTGATATGATCATCACCTGCTACCGGCGTATTGACGATTCTTTAGAGTCCTATACAGAGGTTTCTTGGCTCAGGCAATTCGGAGTAGAGGCACATATGTGATATGCGCTGGACCGAGGATAATGCGATATGAGATACCGTATTATATTCTCGTGATATTTAGATATGAACCGGGACATCGAATCAAGTGTTGATTCGATGAATCGGTACATGATATATTAGTCGGTTATATTCGATATAGCCGGATCGTCGGATCAAGTGTTGATTCGATGATTTAATGTATAATGATATATATGATATATTGTATTACATTATCTAATATTGGCTACCTTTATTATTTCATTTTCTCACCGGATTAATACATTGATATATATGCGATATATGTTAATTGTATTATTTTCTTTTGTTGCAAATATATAATATATATGTGATATATATTATTGTGACATGATATGATTTATTATGAAACATGTTTAAGGACGATAAAAAGGGATTAGGGTTTGATTAGGGTTAGCACCTTCTTTTTCATTCTAGAAGGATTCTCTTTTGTCTTGGTTAAGATAATATGGTTGATCCTTATCCTTAACCTAACCAAACCCTAACTCTAGTTTATTCTCTATAAAGTTTTAGCCTCTCATCCCTGACCATGGTTCTATAATCAATCATATACTCTTATCTACTATTCATCACAAAAGGATTATTCTTTTTATTCTTCATCTTCTTCTCTCTTGAGTTTGAGAGAGAGTTGACTTTAGTTTTCTTTTGTGATGACTTATTGTGAGAAAATGATATAAAAACAAATAATAAATACTACTCCATCATCCTCATCTAATCTAGCCTATTAGATTAGGGTGTTCACCTCATTAGAGTGAGATAAAGCTTGAGCTATTGCAACTTCGATGTAGATCATCGGAGAAAAGGAATACGACAAGCAATCATGGATCGTTCGAGTCGTTGAGCCTTTCCTGAGTCCGGGAGATCATGGATCACGGTGAAGGGACTTCTACTCGGAGCTTGTGAGGCGAAGGAGCGGACTACAAAGGTTGTAATTCCTCACACTTAGTTTTAAAGATGTTATCTTGCATGTTAAACCCTAATAATCTATCAAAGATCCCGTCTTTGGGTTGTTCGGCACATCTAAAATTATATTTGGGCATGATTGATGCTTTATGAACCTTCACAAGAGTACCTAGGAACCCTACAGTGGTATCAGAACCTAGCTAGAGCTTTAGGCGACGTGTTTACGAAGTTAAAACTCCGATCGAACCCGAATAGACGAAAATGAACCCCTCTCTGGATATTTTTCAAAAATGCGATTTTTTCTGAATTAAAAATACCTGAAAAATACCTCAGACAAAAATAAGAATAACAGTGAAATACGGGCCATTGATCCGTACAAACGACCGCGGAATCGCGGCCGTACCCTTCTTGGGCCGCTGTTCTGCGGCAGTACTGCTTGATGGGACAATTTTAATTTCACAGTAATTTTTGTTTTTGATTCTTATACAGTTTCTGGTATTTTTATTTTGGCTCAAGGGTTGAGTGTTCTGGGGTTTATTTTGTAATCGTATATTCGATCGGAAAATTTAAATTCGTTATTATTTCCGGATATTTAGAATCTGTTAAAATGTTCGAACGGATATCATTAACTCAATTTTTCCCGACACGAAAAATTTTCAAGTGTTGAATCTTTTCTCGAGTTTAAATCTTTCGCAAATGCGTGCAAGTTTTATGGTGGACCCTCTAGAAGATAACAAAACTTAACTCGATTATGTGACCGTCTTGAACTTCCTTTTGAACCTTCGGGTTTGGGGAAGTACGGCGTGCCACATGTGAGGCGTTGGCTTGACCCTTCTATGGCTGGACCGCTACTACTGTGACACATTCCGGATTATTTGAACTCCGCTCAAGTGTTGAGCAATTGAGGAAATTTTGGGTATTTGATTATCTGTTCGAAAAGTTTAATACTGTCTATTTGTCTGGAATTTGAAACAATATGTGGAATTCATAGAGTTAGGCATGAAATGCGAAGTATGTGATATTTCGGATTTACGATGTCTAAAGTGATTGTGGATTCTAAATATTGTAGTTTTACACTTTCTTTTTCGTGACCGTAAGTGTAGTATGTAGTTGTATTGCCGGTTGTCGTTGCTATACATCGACGACGATCGGTGTATGCATACTTACTTACGTTGATGATATGAGATATTATGTGTTGCTGAGATATGATGTGCAGGATTGTCGCGATTGAATAGCCGGGGGTTTTATGTGAGATGAGAGTTTTATATTTTCATTCATGTAAATTCAAATGTAATGTAATATTCTTTTATTTGGGGCACTTCCGGGTTGAGGTTGATGCCACCAGTGTTATATATTATTTACTTTTCCGCATTAGGATGGACCCAAGGAGGGGAGCACAGGTGACCGGGTTCTGGGGTTCAGTGGGAGGCCATCTCGAGGAGTCGAGACTGGGTCTCCTAAACTCCAGAATTGGTAGGGTCGCTTGCCGCTCTCGTAGGGGTCCAGGGTGTGGGCTTGTCTAGTCATCGCGACTGTGGAATCCGTATTTTCTACTATTGGCTAAATACTAAATACGGACGTCCTAGTATATCCTACATTAAATCTATGTTTCTGCTGCGATATCTGTGATGTGATCATTTGATATGTTGTCATGGATACAGTATATAGTATATATGATATATTATATAGACGTTACTTATGTTTTACACCCGCACTAGCCCTGCCCTGCTCTGTCGTTAGTTACCTAACCTAACGGTGTGCAAGGGGACATTGAGGCTAATGCGGATGGCATAAGTATACGTCGTATTTATCTGTGATGCTTAGGAAGCATAAGCTGATGGGATTTTTTATTAATGAGATTAATAAAAAGAAAAGAAACCTTAAAGATGTTGTAGAATCAAAACTTTATAAAAAGGGTAGCTACAGTTTTCCTTTGCATAGTGGTATATGTGATATACCCTGCACCTTATTCGATAAGGAAAGAGCCGAGATCCCTTCACCGGGAGTGAACTCTTTAGCAAAACTGGCAGATGCTACAAAACGCGGTTTCTCTTTTGATTTCTTTTAGAGTTTTGCTTTGCACAGTGATATATATGATATGTCCTGCACCTTATTCGATGAAGAAAGAGCCGAGATCCCTTCACCGGGAGTGACCTCTTTAGCGAAACTAATGAAAGCCTAAAAAACACTCCATTTCAAAATTTCACTTGATTCTACGACGATATCAAGTTCATTACGCAATAGGTTTTTTAGAAAAACCTGCGTAGCCCTCCGTCATTTCAGATAGATATTATTTAGTATTCGTTCTATGTTTGTTGACTTGGTCAAGGCGTAGTGTACGGTAGCTAAGTAGTGTTTATCTGCTAAAACATGAGATGTGATTGGATTAGGGTATTCGCACAGCCTTGTTGACTCAGTAAGGGGTCGTACAGGTGGGTTTAATTCAATCGGGAAATGTACGGGTTGAACTTGACTTGCGATTTATGGTTTGTTGACTTAGTTAAGGTCATAGATCGCTAGGGGCAAAATATTATCGGGAATTTCAAATGTTGAAATTTGCAATGAGATTGCATACCTCCTATGAGATAGTTGGATCCCGATACCCACTGCGAGTAAGAGTTACTCCTGGGAGTGTTTTACACAGGACAATTAGCCGATCAAGTAGGTGTCTAGAAAAGTGTTAACGGGGTTATGCCTTTGGGAAAACGAGGTTTACTTTAATTAGGTCCGTGCGAAAGCACGGGGAACCTCCCTCAAGTACTGACACTGATCTGGCTGAATGATTAACGAAATTGTAGGGTGTAATTAATCCCGGCTAATCTTACCTTTTAGGGTTTGAAGGAAGATTTGATAAAAACAGTGGGAGACATCCTGATTAGATAAGATAATAACCAATCTAATCTTGCAAGAGCATACGCTAAAGTGTTTTCTTCTCTCTCTCTCCAAGTAGCGACCATGTCAGGCCATAATCAAGATAATAATATGGATGTAATGACTGAACCCGCTTATTATTCTGAGCAGGGAACGTTGGACCCGTTCTTTCTTATAAGAGTTATAAGACTGAATAGGGAATAGGAGAATATATGGATTCTCACACCGCCTAAAAGAACATGCACGTTGATGCATCTTTTTCAGGTGTGTTAGTTATTGAAAACTGTTTCTCAGTTCATCCTACGTCCTGGGTATTAAATATCGGATCACGATCCCACATATGTAAATTGTTACATGGGCTACGTAAAGGTAGAGAACTGGGAAAAGGTGATCATTCCGTTCAAGTAGGGAACGGTGCAAGTATTGCAGCCAAAGCAGTTGGCGAATATCATCTACTATTGCCAAATCGTAATACACTGATTCTAAATGAGTGCTATTATATACCAAACATGATGTGCAACATTATATCAGTTTCTTTATTAAGTAAAGAAGGATATAATTTCGTAGTAAAGGATAATGTTATGAACATATTCCTAGATCAAAAGTTGATTGCATCAGGCTCGTTACATAATGGCATATTCATTCTAAATAAGAATACAGTCCTAAATATACAAAACACACACAAGAGGAAAAGTTCAGAAATAAACGAATCCTTCTTGTGGTATTGTAGACTTGGCTATATCAATGAGACACGGCTAGCTGAGTTACATAAAAATGGATATTTGAATTCATTCGAATTTTCATCTTATGATACTTGCCATTCATGTCTCAAAGGAAAAATGACCAAAGCTCCATTTAGTGGACACGGAGAAAGATTACCGAACTCTTAGGATTGGTACATAGTGATGTATGCGGTCCCATGTCTACGCATGCCAGGAACGGTTCATCCTACTTCATTACAATCACTGACGATCTCTCTAGATACGGGCATGTGTTCCTGTTGAAACACAAGTCTGAAGATTTTGAGAAATTCAGAGAATATAAGCACGAAGTAGAGAACCAAACGGGCAAAAGTATTAAGATCCTTTGATCTGATCAAGGAGGAGAATACTTGAGCAATGATTTTCTGGATTATCTAAAAGAGAATGGGATTCTCTCTCAGCTTACTCCTCCTTATACACCACAGCACAACGGTGTATCGGAACGAAGGAATCGGACCCTATTAGAAATGGTGTTCATTCTAAATAAGAATACAGTCCTAAATATACAAAACACACACAAGAGGAAAAGTTCAGAAATAAACGAATCCTTCTTGTGGTATTGTAGACTTGGCTATATCAATGAGACACGGCTAGCTAAGTTACATAAAAATGGATATTTGAATTCATTCGAATTTTCATCTTATGATACTTGCCATTCATGTCTCAAAGGAAAAATGACCAAAGCTCCATTTAGTGGACACGGAGAAAGAGTTACCGAACTCTTAGGATTGGTACATAGTGATGTATGCGGTCCCATGTCTACGCATGCCAGGAACGGTTTATCCTACTTCATTACATTCACTGACGATCTCTCTAGATACGGGCATGTGTTCCTGTTGAAACACAAGTCTGAAGCTTTTGAGAAATTCAGAGAATATAAGCACGAAGTAGAGAACCAAACGGGCAAAAGTATTAAGATCCTTCGATCTGATCAAGGAGGAGAATACTTGAGCAATGATTTTCTGGATTATCTAAAAGAGAATGGGATTCTCTCTCAGCTTACTCCTCCTTATACACCACAGCACAACGGTGTATCGGAACGAAGGAATCGGACCATATTAGAAATGGTGTGATCTATGATGAGCGAAGCTGAGTTACCTATTTCCTTTTGGGGGTATGCGCTTGAGACAGCCTTATACATATTGAATCTAGTTCCATCTAAATCTGTACCTACCACACCATATGAGATATGGAATGGGAAGAGACCATATTTTAAACGAGTTAAGATATGGGGTTGTCCGGCCTATGTCAAAATACAAAATCCGGACAAACTCGAGGCACGATCAGTTCTTTGCAAATTTATGGGATATCCAAAGAATTCTCAAGGATATTTTTTCTACCACGCTAAGGAACAAAAAGTGTTTGTTGCTCAATATGCCACCTGTTTGGAAAAGGAATTTCGTGCAAAAGAAATTAGTGGCAAAGAGGTAGAGCTGGAAGAGGTTCCAGCACCACAAACCGCAACTGATGATTCGTTGGAACCAAAAGATTCAGTAGTACCAGACGAACCCTAACCTCTCCGCCGATCTACTAGGGTTTCTCATCCACCTGAGAGATACTACGGTTTTCTCATTGTTGGTGGAAGCGAGGATTGCATCATAGAAGATTATGACCGGACTAGTTTCGAGCAGGCCATCACAAGTAGTGACTCTGTGAAATGGCTGGATGCAATGCGATCTGAGATGGAATCCAAGTACACCAATAAAGTATGTATTTTGGAAAATGCTCCTGAAGGGGTAAAACCCATTGGGAGAAAGTGGTTTTTAAAAAAAAAATTTGGTGTACATGGAAAAGTTGAGACTTTCAAAGCTAGACTTGTAGCAAAGGGTTTTCGTCAACGATCAGGTGTGGATTATGACGAAACCTTTTCTCCAGTAGCTATGCTTAAGTCCATCCGGATCTTACTTGCCATTGCTGCATACCATGACTACGAAATCTGGCAAATGGATGTTAAGACCGCCTTTCTAAATGGTGATTTAGAAGAGTACGTGTACATGACTCAGCCAGAGGGCTTCATAGATAGTGGGAGCAGCGGAAAGGTATGCAAGCTGCTTAAATCCATTTATGGGTTGAAGCAAGCATCACGGAGTTGGAACATCTGTTTTGATGTTGTAGTCAAAGAGTTTGACTTCATCAAAAATATAGATGAACCTTGTATCTATAAGAAGGTGGTAGAGAGTAAGGTTGTCTTCCTCGTATTGTACGTGGATGACATACTCTTGATAGGAAATGATATTCCTATACTACAATCAGTCAAGCTCTTCTTATCACAAAGATTCTCAATAAAAGATCTAGGTGATGCCTCTTGCATATTGGGGATAAGGATCTATAGAGATAGATCCAAAAGGATACTGGGATTTTCCCAATCCAGGTACATTGACACCATACTAAAGAGGTTTAGTATGGAAGAATCCAAGCGTAGGAACCAACCCTTGATCTCTGGACTCACTCTCTCCAAAGAGATGTCTCCCAAGACTGATTTGGAGAGAGCTCGCATGCAAGGGATACCCTATGCATCGGCAGTAGGCTCTATCATGTATGTGATGCTATGTACCAGACCCAATGTTGCATACTCACTAAGTGTAGTGAGTCGGTATCAAGCAGATCCTGGAGAGAGTCACTGGACAGCTGTGAAGAACATTCTCAAGTACTTGCGAAGGACTAGAGACATGTTCTTGGTGTATGGTAACGAAGAACTCCGGGTAGACTCCTCTACCGATTCCAAGTTCCAATGTGATAAGGACGAATCAAAGTCGCACTCGGGATTTGTCTTTACCCTCAATGGAGGGGCGGTATGTTGGAAGAGTTCCAAACAGGATACCGTTGCAGACTCGACGATGGAGGCTAAATACATCGCTGCCAAAGAGGCTGTCTGGATGAAAAATTTCATCACTAAACTTGGTTTGGTTCCTTCCATTGAACATCCAATACCTCTGTATTACGATAACAATGGAGCTGTGGCTTTGGCAAAGGAACCCAGGTCCCATAAGAAGTCCAGACATATTCTGAGGCGGTATCACCTGATCAGGGAGATAGTTGATCGCCGGGAGATCAAGGTCAGGAGAGTAGATACGAAGGATAACACTGCGGATCCACTCACGAAGGTTATTCCCCAGATACAGTTTGAGAGATTATTCGGGATGCTAGGTATGAGATACTACAGCAGCTGGCCTTAGTGCAAGTGGGAGATTGTTAGTTATGTATATTCCCTAGAGGCCATTGTTGTACATATGATGTATATTATGATGGATGCTTGGATATATACAGAAAGGACTTTCTTGCTCATCATGATAGTATGCTATTTAGTTTCACTTTATCTTAACATGTTGGCTTGTATTGGTTTACTGTCTTACTCTCACATGTTGATAAAGCCTTTAAGATCTGTACTCGACTACTGGGACTATGATGAGATCATACTAGTGGGGCCATAGTAGTGGATGAGTACATCCTATAACTATTCCTAGTCGAGGGTACATCGAGACAGGGCATCAATACACCAGAGTGGACTAGCGTATACGCATCTTGACCCATATGATAGGCGATGGATGATCCCATATCCATCGGTGTTTGACATCAGAGATGGTGTACGGGTGCTCAGTGGAGACTGGGTATACTGGACGGACTCGCCGAGAACTCCCAGATGGTGATATACCACACGTCAGATGGCAGTTCTCCGGTGACACTGGTACAGGGTAGTCTGTAGACCCGAGATCGTCATAGAGTCTTATGTGATTCCCACTGTGTTTTGATTTCCACCTTACCACGTCCAAGAGGGCGTGCAACACGGTGGCTTTTGGGTACAGTCCCGAATCACATGGAGGCAATGAGCGATAGGAGGGGATTCGTCTCTCCCGGTATAGGGAGTTGATGTTATGCTGTGTTCGATTGGCTATAACTGGAAGTCCCTGGCCAGGGCTGATATAGAGATTTACTGGTAAGTGTTACTAGTAGTTTCTCGACCTGTTATGAGCCTCACATCGACATGACTTATCGGTTACTGGGGTCTGACGTATACCATCCCTAGACTTGATATGCGACATATCAGACGAACAGACCGGACTGTACGGGAGTGTTACTGATTGGATTTACAGAAGAACGGACAGGCCAGCTTGTTGATCTTCTGATCGCTCAATACCAGGGTGGCTGTTATGTTTGTAAGTCCATGCTACCTCTCCCGGTACTTTCGGGCATGCGAAATTTGGTTAAAAACAATTTTTCTAGAGGTGGTAACATGGACTCAAAACCGGATCTTTGTTAAACATCTAACTAACAACCTAACAAGGAGTTGTTAACTACTCAGTTGGGGGGTTATACCTTTCTTTCTTGATCTCCTTCGTCTTCAAGCCTCGATCGTTGTCCGGACCGGCTTCACTCTGTCGTCTCCTTGCGCTGAAGATAGATCCACCTCGAAAACTTCTACCTTTGGCTTCTTCTTCGATCTTTGAAGAAACTAGTTCACTTGGTTTGCTAAACCTTGTGAACTAGAGTGAGTAGAGAAGAGTGTGTTGGGATTTTCTCTATGGTACTTGTTTCTCAACACATGAGACAAGTGAACCATAGACTAAAGAGAGGGAGAGCAAGAGGAAGGAGATGAGAGCTCAAGAAGAAGAGAGAGAATGAGAATGATAGAATCAGAGAAAACTTTTCTCTCTTGGCTCTCATAATCCAAAAGTCATCATAACAAAAATAGTAATCATGTATTGTGTAAATGGTTTAAGTCAAAATGGCTATATCATTTCATGCACTCATTTTGCATAAATAAACAAGAAAGCAAAAGTCTTTGCCATGGAATGATAGTCATTGTTATGATGATGGTCAACTAGTCCAACCTAGTCAACCGGTCAACAAAGTCAACAAGTCAACAAAGTCAACCCCTCAACAACCATGTCACTACAACACTTAATTAATATTAATGTTAATCATATATCTTATTCTCATTAGGGTTAAGCAAAGGTCAATGGTCAACAGTCAACTGTCAACAGTCAACAGTCAACAACCCCAATAAGAATACTCTGTCTCTGTCTCTCTGTCAACTGTGCATACACACCCGCATCCGCGTTCCGAGGAACATGAATACATACTGGATAAATCCAATCCCAAAACGTACACTAGGATCTTGCTTAAACCAAAGCCCGCTAGTGATAACTGTCCGGACACTGTACGTGCATAAGTGCACGGATGTGACCGAACCCTGTCGCAAAACCATGCGACCTGCCGCAAAACCATGCGACCTCTACTCTTTTGCCTAAAGGCGAATAGCTTTCTGTGTGGGACTCTAAAGACTCAACACTACGCTGGCAGTGGGTTTTACCACAGACCGCAAGCGGCACTAGCTGTGCGTAACGGTCCCTAGGTAGATGCCGATAAGAAGACTGACGAGGTGAAACCCATCTGAACTCCTACTGAGCCTGAATGTGACAATCTCCGTACAGTCCGGTCTGTTTGTCTGATATATCGCATGGCGGGCCTAGGGGGGCGGTAAACGTCAGTCCCCTAATAGCGGTATAAGTCATGTCGGAGTGAAGCCCAAAACACCCTGAGATAACACTGGAAGCCTACCAGTATATCTCGATTGCCCTGGCCAGGGACTACTCGTGTAATGGCTCTCCTAGACACAGCGCGATGTCAACCCCCAATACTGGGAGAGACGAATCCAGTCTAACCGTCACTGCCTCCAAGTGCTTCGGGACTGCACCCAACTACCACCTGTTTGCACGACTCTTTTGAGCCGTGGTAGGGTAGTAATCAAAGTACAGTGGGAACACACTCGAGGCGAAGTGATAGTGTCAAGTCAGCGGACTAAGCTGTACTCATGTCACCTGGGAACTGATAACTGACGATAGGTATAATACCAACCGGTCAGTTCCCGACGAGTCCTGTCCAGTGTACTCATAACCTAACGAGCACCCGTATACTATCTCGAGTACGACGTACTGATGGCTGTGGGACAGACCATCTCCCACACTGGGATGAGAAGCGCTTACGCTAGTCTACTCCGGAGTATCGATGCCCTGTCTCGATAGTCCTGCGACTAGGGACCTGTATAAGGATGTGCTTATAGATTACCCAGCCCCACTAGTGTGACTGCCATCACAACGCTGGTAATCAAGCAAAGATCCTAAGGGCTCCACTAATGTGTATAGGTGATATACTAAAATAAACACATGTACACATTGAAGTAGAAACAAACCAAGTAGCATACTACTATTTTGAGCAAGATTGTATATACAAGGTGAATATCCCAAGCTTCAATTAAGTAATATACAAACTAGTATGATACAGTAATGGCCTCTAGGGCATATACACTAACAATCTCCCACTTGCACTAAGGCCATGTACTGGCGTATCGAAGACCTATCATCTCGATCAGCCGCTCACACTGAGTCTGGGGCAAGGCCTTGGTGAATGGATCTGCAGTGTTATCTTCTGAAGCGACCCTCCGAACCTCGGTCTCCTGGCGATCCACGATCTCCCTGATCAGGTGATACTGCCTGAAGATGTGTCTGGATCTCTGATGGGACCTGGGTTCCTTCGCTAAATATATAGCCCCGTTGTTGTCGCAATACAGAGGTATTGGATCAACAATGAACGGAACCACCTGAAGTTCTTTCAAGAACTTCCTCATCCAGACAGCTTCTTTTGCGGCATCAGATGCAGCGATGTATTCCGCTTCCATCGTCGAGTCTGCAACGGTTTCCTGTTTGGAACTCTTCCAACACACCGCCCCTCCATTGAGGGTAAAGACAAAACCCGACATGGACTTGGAATCATCCTTGTCACTCTGGAAGCTGGAGTCAGCAAAGGCCTCGATCTGGAGGTCTTTTCCGCCATACACCAAGAACATCTCCTTAGTCCTTCTCAGGTACTTGAGAATGTTCTTTACCGCTATCTAGTGTTTCTCCCCAGGGTTTGACTGATACCGGCTTACCACACTCAGTGCATAAGCTACATCCGGTCTGGTACACAATATCGCATACATTATAGAGCCTACCGCAGAAGCGTAGGGTATAATAGACATGCGATCCCTCTCCAAATCAGTCTTGGGAGACATCTCTTTAGAGAGGGTGATCCCGTGACAAGCCGGTAGGTTACCGCGCTTAGAATCTTCCATACTGAATCTTTTCAGTATGGTGTCGATGTACCTGGACTGTAAAAGTCCTAATATCCTCTTGGATCTATCACGATGGATCCGGATCCTCAGGATGTATGAGGCATCACCCAGGTCTTTCATGGAGAACCTGTGTGACAAGAACCCCTTGACAGATTGTTGCATAGGAATGTCATTTCCTATTAAGAAAATGTCATCCATGTATAAAACGAGGAATACTACAGTTCTCGCTACAAATCTACTATAGATGCATGGTTCATCTGGATTTTTGATAAAGCCAAATTCCTTGACCATCTCATTAAAACAGATGTTCCAACTCCGCGATGCCTGCTTTAGTCCATAGATGGACTTAAGCAACTTGCACACCATTCCGCTGCTCCCACTCTGAATGAAACCCTATGGTTGGTCCATATAGACACACTCCTCTAAATTTCCATTTAGAAAAGGAGTCTTTACGTCCATCTGCTAGATCTCATAATCGTGGAACGCAGCAATGGCAAGAAGGATCCGAATGGATTTCAGCATAGCTACTGGAGAAAAAGTCTCGTCATAGTCCAAACCAGGTCTTTGACGAAAACCTTTTGCAACCAGTCTAGCTTTATAGGTCTCAACCTGTCCATCTACACCAATCTTCCTTTTGAAGATCCACTTGCATCCTACGGGTTTTACCCCGTCTGGAGCAATGTCCAACGTCCATACTTTGTTGGTGTACATGGACTCCATTTCGGTCCGTATTGCATCCAGCCATTTTACCTAGTCAACGCTCTGAACGGCCTGCTGGAAGCTAGTAGGCTCATCATAATCTATGATGCAATCCTCTCTATCCCCGTCAATGAGAAAACCGTAGTATCTCTCGGGCGGATGAGACTGCCTACTACTCCTGCGGAGCGGCGTAGGAATGTCCTGTTCTTTTGAACCCTCTGGTTCCATTAAGCTTTCAGTAATAGCTCGTGTTCTGGAATTTCTTCCAGTTCTACTGCGCTCCAACTAATTTCCTTTTCTAAGAACTGGTGTTCTAGAAAATGGGCATGACAAGAAACAAAAACCTTTTGTTCCTCTACGCAATAGAAGAAATATCCCTTGGAGTTCTTTGGATATCCCACGAACTTGCACTGTACTGAGCGTGCCTCGAGCTTGTCTGCATGCTGCTTTTTGACAAAAGATGGACTTCCCCATGTCTTAATGTAATTAAGATAGGGTCTCTTCCCACATCACATCTCATATGGCGTAGTAGGCACAGTTTTAGTAGGAACTCGGTTCAAAAGGTATGCAGCTGATTCTAGCGCATACCCCCAGAATGATCGCGGTAACTCAGCGTTACTCATCATGGACCGTACCATATCCAATAGGGTTCGGTTCCGTCTCTCCGATACACCGTTATGTTGCGGAGTGTATGGAGGAGTAAGCTGAGAGAGAATTCCGTTCTCTTTTAAATAGTCCAGGAACTCGGCACTTAAGTATTCACCACCTCGATCTGATCTTAGGATCTTGATACTTTTGCCGGTTTGTTTTTCTACTTCATTCTTATATTCCTGGAATTTTCCAAAGGCTTCGGACTTATGTTTCATTAAGAAGAGATAACCTTACCTTGAAAGGTCATCCGTAAAAGTAATGAAGTAAGAATAACCGCTTCACACATGTGTAGACATTGGACCGCACACGTCGCTGTGTACGAGTCCTAAGAGCTCACTCGCTCTTACTCCGTGTCCAGTGAACGGAGTCTTTGTCATCTTTCCTTCGAGGCAGGATTGACAAGTAGCATACGATTGATATTCGAACGGATTCAAATATCCTTCTGTATGTAACTTCGTCAACCTTCTCTCATTGATGTGACCTAGTCTACAATGCCATAAGAAAGTCTGATTTATTTCCGGAGACTTTCTTTTGTGTGTATTCTGGACATTGAAGATCTGTGGTTGGTTTAATACGTATATACCATTGTTCAATGTACCTGACCCAATCAAAACTTGATTAAGGTGAATGTTTACAACATTACTTACAAACACAAATTCATAACCTTCTTTAGAAACTAAAGATACAGAAATGATATTACAAGTTGCGTTGGGTACAAAAAAGCAATTACGCAAAACCAAAACATGTCCATCTGACATTACCAGGTGATAGTCCCCCACGGCCTTAGCATCCATGCTAGCTCCGTTTGCAACTCTGAGGGTCATGTCACCTGCCTTCAAAACCCTACGGTTTCTCAACGCCTGCAAAGAATTACAGATATGAGATCCTGATCCGGTATCCAATACCCAGGAAGTAGAGTTTATTGAAAGACAGTTTTCAATAACATACACACCTGAAGCTGAACCCGCAACCTGCTTCAATTCCTGTGTCCTGGCTTCCCAAGCCCTGCAATCATTCTTCCAGTGTCCTTTCCTATGACAATAGAAGCATTCTTCCTTATCCACAAGCTTTCCCACTTTCTTTGTTGCTTTTGTCTTTCCCTTCGTATCCACTTTACTAACACCGCCTCTTGGTTTGGCGGGGGCTTTCTTCTTCTTTCCCTTGGCTTTCGCCTTGGACCTAGAAGAGGAAGATCCTCCTACAAACAACGTGGATGTTTCCCTACCTTTCTGTAGGGTGCCCTCTGCACTCCTCACCATGTTGAGTAGTACTGAAAGTTCAACTTCTTTTTCTTGTAAGTTAAAGTTCAGGATAAACTGGGCGTAAGTGGAAGGAAGGGACTGGAGAATCAAGTCCGTATAGAGCTCGTTCTCTAACGTGGTCCCAAGTTCCGCGAGCTCCTCAATGAAGCCAATCATCTTAAGCACGTGTTCCGCTACCGATGATCCGATGGCCAACCTTGCCGAAAATAACTTCTTTGATACTTCGTATCTTGCGATACGAGACTGCTCTCCATACAGTTCTTTTGTATGGAGAAATATGGATTCGAGGTCCATATTCTCATGCCTCCTCTGATGTTCGTTGTCTATAGAGGCAAGCACAAGGCACTTGGCCTTCGCGCAATCTAGTTCCCAGGTCTTACGGATTTCCTTATTCGCGACGCTGGTTTTGGGACCTGGGACAGGGGAAGCTTTGGTGGTAAGAAGATACCCCAGCTTGACGTAAGTGATTGCCATCTTGACATTCCTGAGCCAATCTTTGTAGTTTCGCCCTGTCAGTATGTTTTTATCTAGAAGTAACTTAAGTCCAGTCATGTCGATTGGTCGCTGCAATTAGGAGAGAGAAGAAGAAACACTCAGCATGATGCTCTTGCAAGTTTAGAGTGGTTTTTAGTTTGTCTAAACAGGATGGCTCCCACTGTTTCTCGAATCCTTCCTCAAACCAAAAAGGAAGAATTAGTCAGGATCAATCTCACCGTACAATACTTGCTTAACCGTTCAGCCAGGCCAGTGTCGGTACTTCGAGGGAGGTTTTCCAACGCTTTCGCGAAGTTCCTTAATTAAATAACCTCTTTTCCCTGGGGGCGTAGACCCGCTAACACCTTTCTAGACACCTATTTGGTTTATAGCATTGATCGTTAAGTGAGAAATTTCCCGAGGAGTAGCATATACTCACAGTAGGATCGGGATCCAAATATCATCGCGTGACGAAACTGAAGGAATCCTACCAGAATCATCACACTCCAAATGGTATGCAACACTAGCAAGTTTCAGTTCTTTTGAAACTCCCGATGTGGATTTTTGCCCCATGCTCTTATGACCTTGACTTTGGCCAAAATATCATAAGTCACATGTCAAGTTCTACCCGTCATTCTCCAGGTTAATTTGGATCCATCCGTACCTACCCTTGACTTTGGCCAAAATGGCAGTACGACTGTCCCAAACCAACGCATCTATCTATGCTACACATGAATACCCAATAGCTACCAATCATTATGCCTTGACTTTGGCCAACATACACAGCTTGAATACTATTGACTATTCATGTGAAACGACGGAGGGCTACGAATGGTTTTGGCAAAACCGTGAACGTAGTGAACTTGATATAATCGATGGAACGAGATAGCTTTTAAAAGGAGTGGCCCAAGCTCCGCATTTAAAAATTAGTTTTGAAAAGAACCGAGTGGTTTTCCGAAAGTGTTCCAACGATTTTAACTTGGTTTATTTTCTTGCATTAGTTCTTTTAATGCGTGATATTCTTGAATTAGTTCTTTTAATGCGTCCCATCATTTAATCCTACCATTGCAGAAAACAACCAAAATATGACGTACGCTTATGTCATTCGCATTCGCCACGGGGCCCCGTCATTACCCATTAGGTTACTTAACTAACGACAGAGTGCGGGCTGGGCTAGCGCGGCTGTAAAACATAAGCAACGCCTAAATAATATCATATATTGATATATTGCAATGATAGCCATTTCAGATCACAGATGAACACATTGGATATACTAGGAATCCGCAATTCGTACGAGCCTGTAACGAATAGCAGATTACACGGTCGTGGTGAATAGCCAATACCCCACCCAAGACCCCTACGGGTGCGGCAAACTACCCGCCAAGTACCCGAAGCGAAGCAACCTCCCTCATCTCCGTGAGTAGGCCACTCGGCACTTCGGCATACCCGGTAGTTTGTGTACCCCCTCCATGGGTCTATCCTAGGAGCAAAAACAGTAAAAAGAAATTATACAATGACAGCTACAACCCCGACCTGGTTGTGCGGCCATACAAATAATTATTACATCAATTTACAAACTTACATGAATTGAAAGAAAAGAAAACTCTCGTCTCACAACCCCCAGCTATTCACCCGTGACAATCCAATGAATTCATATACACATTCCAATAACATTACAGATCACAGATTTGTATAACCCCCACTAATCGACATATAGCGATTAGCGGATGTTCAAAACAAATATCACATCACAGAAAAACCCATCAGCTTAAGTCTTTAGAAGTTCGATCAAAAATACGGATTTTTAGGCCCTAACCACAAAATTTTCGTTCTGGAAAATCTGGGCTAAAAAGACATATTCCAAAATTCCCAAAATACCCCACTGAACAAACTGCAACCAAAATTTCCCACTGCCGAGTCAACTCGGCCGCGGAACCGCGGCGGGAGCACGCTCCCGCCGCGTTTCTGCGGTGCTTTGATCGGTTCAGTGGACGAAATTTTGGCAGTTTGTTATAAAAACCCTGAGCCGAATTTTAAAGTACGATTTATCATTTTAGGAACAGAGGAAAAATTCAACAGCAAGCATGATATCGGGGTTCATTTCGGGACTTTTTCTTTGATCGATCTTCTAGCTACTTTGCTAACATGTTAGATAGAGTTTAACTAGTCTCTGATACCACTGTAAGTCCATGCTACCTCTCCCGGTACTTTCGGGCATGCGGAATTTGGTGAAAAACAATTTTTCTAGAGGTGGTAACATGGACTCAAAACCGGATCTTTGTTAAACATCTAACTAACAACCTAACTAGGAGTTGTTAACTACTCGGTTAGGGGGGTTATATCTTTCTTTCTTGATCTCCTTCGTCTTCAAGCCTCGATGGTTGTCCAGACCGGCTTCACTCCGTCGTCTCCTTGCGCCGAAGATTGATCCACCTCGAAAGCTTCTACCTTTGGCTTCTTCTTCGATCTTTGAAGAAACTAGTTCACTTGGTTTGCTAAACCTTGTGAACTAGAGTGAGTAGAGAAGAGTGTGTTGGGATTTTCTCAACGGTTCTTCTTTCTCAACATATGAGACAAGTGAACCATAGACTAAAGAGAGGGAGAGAAAGAGGAAGGAGATGAGAGCTCAAGAACAAGAGCGAGAATGAGAATGATAGAATGAGAGAAGACTTTTCTCTCTTGGCTCTCATAATCCAAAAGTTATCATAACAAAAATAGTAATCAAGTATTGTGTAAATGGTTTAAGTCAAAATGGCTATATCATTTCATGCACTCATTTTGCATAAATAAACAAGCAAGCAAAAGTCTTTGCCATGGAATGATAGCCATTGTCATGATGATGGTCAACTAGTCCAACCTAGTCAACCGGTCAACAAAGTCAACAAGTCAACAAAGTCAACCCCTCAACAACCATGTCACTACAACACTTAATTAATATTAATGTTAATCATATATCTTATTCTCATTAGGGTTAAGCAAAGGTCAATGGTCAACAGTCAACTGTCAACAGTCAACAGTCAACAACCCCAATGAGAATACTCTGCCTCTGTCTCTCTGTCAACTGTGCATACACACCCGCATCCGCGTTCCGAGGAACACGAATACATACTGGATAAATCCAATCTAAAAACGTACACTAGGATCTGGCTTAAACCAAAGCCCGCTAGTGATAACTGTCCGGACACTGTACGTGCATAAGTGCACGGATGTGACCGAACCCTGTCGCAAAACCATGCGACCTGCCGTAAAACCATGCGACCTCTATTCTTTTGCCTAAAGGCGAATAGCTTTCTGTGTGGGACTCTAAAGACTCGACACAACGCTGGCAGTGGGTTTAACCACAGACCGCAAGCGGCACTAGCTGTGTGTAACGGTCCCCAGGTAGATGCCGACAAGAAGACTGACGAGGTGAAACCCATCTGAACTCCTACTGAGCCTGAATGTGACAATCTCCGTACAGTCCGGTCTGTTCGTCTGATACATCGCATGGCGGGCCTAGGGGGCGGTAAACGTCAGTCCCCAAATAGCGGTACAAGTCGTGTCGGAGTGAAGCCCAAAACACCCTGAGATAACACTGGAAGCCTACCAGTATATCTCGATTGCCCTGGCCAGGGACTACTCGTGTAATGGCTCTCCTAGACACAGCGCGATGTCAACCCCCAATACCGGGAGAGACGAATCCTGTCTAACCGTCACTGCCTCCAAGTGCTTCGGGACTGCACCCAACTACCACCTGTTTGCACGACTCCTTTGAGCCGTGGTAGGGTAGTAATCAAAGTACAGTGGGAACACACTCGAGGCGAAGTGATAGTGTCAAGTCAGCGACTAAGCTGTACTCATGTCACCTGGGAACTGATAACTGACGATAGGTATAATACCAACCGGTCAGTTCCCGACGAGTCCTGTCCAGTGTACTCGTAACCTAACGAGCACCCGTATACTATCTCGAGTACGACGTACTGATGGCTGTAGGACAGACCATCTCCCACACTGGGATGAGAAGCGCATACGCTAGTCTACTCCGGAGTATCGATGCCCTGTCTCGATAGTCCTGCGACTAAGGACCTGTATAAGGATGTGCTTATAGATTACCCAGCCTCACTAGTGTGACTGCCATCACAACGCTGGTAATAAAGCAAAGATCCTAAGGGCTCCACTAATGTGTATAGGTGATATACTAAAATAAACACATGTACACATTGAAGTAGAAACAAACCAAGTAGCATACTACTATTTTGAACAAGATTGTATATACAAGGTGAATATCCCAAGCTTCCATTAAGTAATATACAAACTAGTATGATACAGTAATGGCCTCTAGGGCATATACACTAACAACGTTTAGCTGACCGCTTGCATCTTGTGGGTGTTTGATATGATCATCACCTGCTACCGGCGTATTGACGATTCTTTAGAGTCCTACACAGAGGTTTCTTGGCTCAGGCAAAACGGAGTAGAAGCACATATGTGATATGTGCAGGACCGAGGATAATGCGATATGAGATACAGTATTATATTCTCGCGATATTTAGATATGAACCGGGACATCGAATCAAGTGTTGATTCGATGAATCGGTACATGATATATTAGTCGGTTATATTCGATATAGCCGGATCATCGGATCTAGTGTTGATTCGATGATTAAATGTATAATGATATATATGATATATTGTATTATATTATCTAATATTGGCTCGCTTTATTATTTCATTTTTTCACCAGATTAATACATTGATATATATGCGATATATGTTAATTGTATTATTTCCTTTTGTTGCAAATATATAATATATATGTGATATATTATTGTGACATGATATAATTTATTATGAAACATGTTTAAGGATGATAAAAAGGGATTAGGGTTTGATTAGGGTTAGCACCTTCTTGTTCATTCTAGAAGGATTCTCTTTTGTCTTGGTTAAGATATTATGGTTGATCCTTATCCCTAACCTAACCAAACCCGAACTCTAGTTTATTCTTTACAAAGTTTTAGCCTCTCATCCTTGACCATGGTTCTATAATCAATCATATACTCTTTTCTACTATTCATCACAACAGGATTATTCTTTTCATTCTTCATCTTCTTCTCTCTTGAATTTGAGAGAGAGATCACTTGAGTTTTCTTTTGTGATGAGTTATTGTGAGAAAATGATATAAAAAGAAAGCATAAATACTACTCCATCATCCTCATCTAATCTAGCCCATTAGATTAGGGTGTTCACCTCATTAGAGTGAGAGAAAGCTTGAGCTATTGCAATTTCGACGTAGGTCATCGGAGAAAAGGAATACGACAAGCTATCATGGATCGTTCGAGTCGTGGAGCCTCTCTTGAGTCTGGGAGATCACGGATCGCGGCGAAGGGACTTTTACTCGGAGCTTGTGAAGCGAAGGAATGGACTACAAAGGTTGTAATCCCTCACACTTAGGTTTTAAGATGTTATCTTGCATGTTAAACCCTAATAATCTAGCAAAGATCCCGTCTTTGGGTTGTTCGGCACATCTAAAATTTTATTTGGGCATGATTGATGCTTTATGAACCATCATAAGAGTGCTTAGGAACCCTACATGTGATTCTTCTTGAGGATTTCTGTATTGATGAGATTTCTGGATTTTGGAGAAAACCGCAAGAATTTCTAAACTTATCATCTTTTTAAAAATATGCAAGTTGCGGTTTTCTCGTGATTTGATGGCATCCACCATGAGTTTTCTCGGTTCTTGAGCTGTATCACATACCCGATTCGAAGAGATAGATGCACCGTCTGCGGGTACATGGTGGACCCGGTGCGGTACCTCGGAGCAAGAAGCACAGATGGCGTTGAGCCCGGCAGGGGAGCACTACCGACCAGTTATGATTGTTGTTATTATTAGTATTTTTGACGCGGCGGATATCCGGAGGATACCAACCGTTATCATAAGATTTGATGATTTGGGCCGATCCGGACTGACATAGCCCGAGATGTTGAGATGTGAGATATATAGATATTGTGATATTGTGACATTGAGATGTCGAGACATTGAGATATTGAGGAATTGAGATTTATACATGTTTTGTGTCGATACTTGACACCGATTTCTGTTGATTTCATTGATATTACCTTAGTTATTTCAGAGGAATTTTTATAAGATAAAAGTAAAGATGTTCTTATACCGAACATACTCTGGTTTCATGTTGATTATGCACTCACGTTGCATATAAGATAGGGCATTGCATCATATTCTTATATAAGTAGGTTGTGACGCATTTGCGTGCATGCTTACGATAGCCTTATTAGATGTTACTTACTACTCACGAGTTGGCAACCCACCTCCGTTGTGCCACGATATCTTGCAGGTCTGACCCGTCAGTTCAGTTGCGGCGGGTGTACCTTCCATTCTGCTTCGTTTGCTTCGGATTGCAGCTTGCTTATATGTGGGTTTGGAGGATTTTCTGTTCCCACCGTGTATTTTATTTGTATCTAATAATCTCCATCTAACCTTGTGTACTGGACTAGACGGTGAGATTCGGGACTTATATTTATGGTTTGGTGTCGATGCACACTTGAGCCGGCGTGTTGTTTTCTTACTTTCGTGCTTTTACATGCTTATTTTGGTATTGATGATATATATATATATATATATTGTATGTGGTTGTGATCCGCCTTTGGCGAAGAGCTAGCTCCCGCTTGGGGATGCTTTATTCTTGATATATATGTATTTCTCTTGTATGTACCCATTTCAGGGCCAGTATTTACAAAGGAGACTCTACCGAAATTTTCAGGAATTTTGATGTTTTCATTTAAATGTTTAATGCAACTTGTTTTGATTTAAATCGCTTTCTTTTAATGAGTTTTCCTTCACTCTACTGCTATTTTGGTTTAGATTTCTGGTCTTTGGCTTACTTAGATTACTTTACGCCTTTAGACGTTTCGTAATTTAAGTGCCAGTCATGTTTCGTACCTTCGGGTCATGACAATTACATATGTGGGATCCCGATCTGGTATCTAATACCCAGGACATAGAGTGAACCGAGAAGCAGTTCTCGATAACTAACACACCCGAAGAAGATGCATCAACATACTTATTCTTCGTTTTGGCGACGTGGGAATCCGGATATTTCCATATTCCCTGCTCAGTCTTATAACAATTATAAGAAAGAACGGAACTAACGTTCCCCTGCTTAGTATAACAAGCGGGTTCTGTCAATACATCCATATTATTAACTTGATTAAGTCCTGACATGGTCGCTACCTGGGGAGAGAGAGAGAAGAAAACACTTTAGCGTTTGCTCTTGCAAGATTATATTGGTTTATTATCTTATCTAATCAAGATGGCTCCCACTGTTTTCCACTGTTTTTATCAAATCTTCTTTCAAACCCTAAAAGGTAAGACTAGCTGGGATTAATTACACCTTACAAGTTTGCAAATCTTTCAGCCAGGCCAGTGTTGGTACTTTGAGGGAGGTTCCCCATGCTTTCGCACGGACCTAATTAAAATAAACCTCGCTTTTCCAGAGGCATAACCCCGTTAACACCTTTCTAGACATCTACTTGATTGGTTAATTGTCATGTGTAAAACTCTCTCAGGAGTAACTCTTACTCGCAGTGAGTATCGGGATCCAACTATCTCACAGAAGCTATGCAATCTCATTGCAAATTTCAACACTTGAAATTCCCGATAATAACTTTTCCCCTAGCGTCCTATGACCTTCACGCAGGCCAACAAACTATAGTCTGCTAGTTAAGTTCAACCCGTCATTTCCCGATTGAATTAAATCCACCCGCATGACCCTTGCAGGCCAACAAAGTCGCACGACTACCCTAATCCAATCTCATCTTATGTTTCAGGTGACACTGGTACAGGTTAGTCTGTAGACCCGAGATCGTCATAGAGTCTTGTGTGTTCTCCTACTGTACTTTGATTACCACGTTACTACGGCTTTACTGAGTCGTGCAAACAGGTGGCTTTTGGGTACAGTCCCGAGACTCACGAAGACGATGAGCGATAGGAGGGGTTTCGTCTCTCCCAGTATTGGGAGTTGATGCTGTGTTGTGCACGATTGGCTATATCAGTAAGTCCCTATCCATGGATGTTGAGATTTACTAATAAGTGTTATCAGTAGTTTCTCGATCTGTTGTAGATCATTCATCGGCACCACCTATTGAGTTATTTGGGTCGACGTTACCATCCCTAGACTCAGTATGCAGCATATCTGACGAAGATACCGGACTGTACGGAAGTGTTACCGGTTGGCTCGACAGGAGTATTTGCTGGCTTGCTTGTTTTTCTTCTGATCGTTTAATACCTAGGAGCCGTTATGCACTGCTGGTGCCGTTGACGGTTTGTAGGTATGTGATATGATCACGACCTTTTGCTAGCGTATTGACGAGTCTTAGAGTCCCACAATGGGGTTACCTGGCTCAGGCGAAACGATGTGGGGTGCATATGGGGATATGCACAGCTGCTTGATTAAATGCGTGTATATGATACCGCATTATAATCTGGCGTTTTCTATTGGTCGAGTCGTATGGGATATGACCGGGTTATTAAATCAAGTGTTGGTTTAATTAATGACCATTAGATTTTTCATTTAAGACCATTTCTATTTTGCATGCATGCATGAATGGGTGTGTGCACATGTTGATGTGTATGCACACATACATGTATACATACTTGTCATGGTTGTTGATATAGTGGAGATGGGAATGCAAGACTCACATGGAATTAAATATCTATATATTTTCTATTTGTGAGAAAATCAAATGGGATTAAATCATGGTGAAGAGTTTCTACACACTTCTTGTTGACTATTTGACCTCACCTAACTTTTAACCATGATCTAATTTTTCATTTGGATTTAAACTCAAAGGTTAAATTTAGAGATATTTGTTTACCATGGTTGCTAATGAGAGAGAATAATATATATTATCTCTTCTCTTTTTTATTCTTCATCTTTATCAAAAGAAAAGAGCTAGCATTCTCATCCTCCTCCTTCTTCTTCCAAAAAGCTCACTACCCTTTCAAAAGTGAGTGAAATTGACAAAAAGGAAAGGTTTTTATATGAGATCTGAACCCCATAACATCATTCTACTTTAGTATTGCCCACTAGATTAGAGTGTTGTTCCTCATCTTCTTCAAAGATCAAGAGGAGCTTCGAGCTTGAGAAAAGGAGCCCCGGGTGGATCATCGTTGACAAGGAAGATCTCTAGCAAGCCGGTGCAAACTCGAGTTGAACCAAGGAGTCTTGCGTAGGGAGCTACAAAGGTTGTATTCTTAAAACCCTAGCTTTTACTACTTGTGTTTGTGTTAAAGTTTTGTTACCTTAGCTTTTCTAGTTTGATCCATAGGTTAGTTTCTCTAGCAGCATATAAAATTTTAAAATGGCATGTGTGATGCTACCAAACCCTAGTAGTGGTGCTGTAGAATCTCCTTCATGGTATCATAGCCAAACTAGAAGCCTAGACGATGTTACGACAATACGAAAACGAAAACTTCCGCAAAAATACAAGATTAGAGAACCCATGAAATGCTCTCTGTAAATTTTTTGAAAAGAGACCTGAAAATTATTTAAACAACTGCAGAGAGGCATTTAAGATGATATAAGAAATATGGTGCAAAACGATATGGAGGGGCTCGGAAAAATCCGGCGACCCTTGGGGGTTTTTCCGGCGACGCCGGCCGTTGGTGCTCCCCTCTGGCTCGTTTTACTCCAGTGTTTTGTTCATTATGATCTGGGGTTTCTAGTATTATTTAGTTGTCCAGAATTTCATGTGATGTAAATTTGGTATTGGGAAATTTGCGGAGTAGTTCATATTCGTATTTTTATAGCATTATATTGGTAACTTTGGCGATGGTAAACAGGCTGAACGAATTATCAAACACTCGTATTTTTCCAGGTTGAACGTACTCGATAACTAATGCAGGTATTCCTATAGACCCTCTAGAAGAAAGTAACCCTAACTCGAGATGTGACCACCAAACTACGACTGAACCTTAGGGTTTACCGTATTTAGTGGCGCCACAAATGAGGCTTGGGTCTGCCCTTCTACGGTTTGTCCATTAAATACTGTGCCATAGATTTTGGGTGTTGTTTAACGGTGCTCAAGTGTAAAGTTTGCTGGGGAATATGGGTGTTTGTTAATTCGATAGAAGGGGGTTTAACATCGCCTAGTAGTATGTGATACTTGTTTCTCCGACCGTAAGCGTAGTATGCGTATCGCCGGTTTCGTTTCTATATATCAACAGCAATTGGGGTACACACACTTGCTTACGTTGATGACATGTGATGTTATGTGTTGCTATGTTGTGATGTATAGGATTGTCGTGATCGAATAGCCGGGTTTTTTTTATGTGAGATAGGAGTTTTACTTTTCATTCATGTAAAATTCATTTGTAATGTAATATTCTTTTATTTAGGGCACTTCCGGGTTGAGGATGATGTCACCATTGTTGTATATTATTTACTTTTCCGCATTAGGATAGACCCAAGGTGGAGAGCACAAGTGACCGGGTTCTAGAGTCCAGTGGGAGACCATCTCGAGGAGTCGAGACCGGGTCTCCTAACTCTAGAATTGGTAAGGTCGCTTGCCGTTCTCGTAGGGGTCTAGGGTGTGGGATTGGCTATTCATCACGACTGTGGAATCCGTATTTTCTATTGTTGGCTAAATACTAAATACGGATGTCCTAGTATATCCTATATTATCATATCCGTGTTTCTGCTGCCTATATTCTATGATGTGATCGCTTAATATGTTTGAGACGAATGCTATATTATATATGAGATATATAATAGACGTTGCTTATGTTTTATACCCGCGCTAGTCCCGTCCCGGTATACCATTAGTTAAGAAACCAAACGGTGCATAACGGAACATTACGGCGAATGCGGATGGCATAAGCGTACGTTGTATTTTCATTTCTTTTCATTGATTGGCTTAAGGACATAAATGATGGGACTACATTAATATGATTAACGTAAAGAAAATAAACTTAAAAAGTTGTTGTAGAATCGGATTTAAAAACCACTCAGCTTTTTATGAAAAAGCTACATTTCGAAACTGCGGAGCTTAAGCCACTCCTTTTGAAAACCATTTGATTCTTCGACGATATCAATTTCAAAGCTTTAAAGATTTTCTTAAAAATCATCCGCAACCCTTCGTCATTTTAGGAAGTAGAGTACATAGTATTCGTGCTACGTTTGTTGACTATAGTTAAGGTGAAGTGTACGGTAGCTAAGTGATGTCTTCCTACAATGCATATGAAGCAGATTAATTAGGACATTCATGCGACTTTGTTGACCATAGTTAAGGGTCATGTGAGTAGGTCTAATTAATCAAGAAATGACGGGTAGAACCTTACTAGTGCTTATGACTTGTTGACCATAGTTAAGGTCATGGGTACTAGGGTAAAAACCACATCGGGAGTTTCAAGAGTTGAAATTTGCAATGAGATTGCATACCTTCCATATGATGGTTGGATCCCGATCCCATTGTGGGCAATAGTTGCTCCCAGGAGAGTTTTACAGTTTACGATTAGCTAACTCATTTGGTGTCTAGAAAGGTGTTAACGGGGCTACGCCTCTGGGAAGACGAGGTTTATATTAATTACATCCGTGCGAAAGCACGGGGAACCTCCCTCAAGTACCGACACTGGCCTGGCTGAACGGTTAGCGAAGTTGTAGACTGTAATTAATCCTGGCTAATTTTATTTTTAAGGTTTGAAAGAAAAATTTAATTAAAGTAGTGGGAGACATCGATTAGATAAGATAATAACGAATCTGATCTTTGCAAGAGCTTTTGCTGAGTGTATTCTTTTCTCTCTCTTAATGTCAGATACCAATGATAGGACTCAAGCTTCTACTAGATAAAAATAAACTGAATGGGTCCAATTATAAAGACTGGCTGAGGAACCTTAACATTGCCTTGACTTATGATATGGTATCATATGTCCTCACGGCTCCAGCCCCGCCCGTCCCAGGTCCTAAATCCTCAGTTGCGAATATTGAAGTCTGCAAGACATGGGACGCTGACTGTGCCATGACCAAATGTTTCGCGCTTGCATCGATGGATAACATACATCAAAAGCAGCACGAGAATATAGGCATCCACGCCATATTCCTCCATACAAAGGAGTTGTATGGAGAGCATCTCTGGTATTACGATACGAAGCATCAAGGAAACCATTTCAGATGCGAATGGCCCCTGGCACATCAGTAGGAGACCATGTTCTGAAGATGATAGCTTTGATAGAAGAGCTTAAGGACCTTGGGTGGACAATGGACAATGAACAATATACGGATACTATTCTGCAGTCTTTCCCCTCCATCTTTGCTCAATTTGTAGTTAACTTCAATATGCACAACATGGAGAAGGAACTACCTGAACTCCTTAATATGTTAAGGAGTACAGAGAGCACACTGGAATCAGTGAGAACTCCCGTTTTGAGTGTTGGGCAATCTCCCTCTTCTCGCACAAAGGCTAAGGCAAAGGGAAAGATGAAGAAGAAACCCACCAAACCTAAAGGTGGAGTCAAAAAGGTTAAGGGCAAAGACAAGTCCAAAGCTGGAGAATCGGGGAAGAGGGAATGCTATCACTGCCACAAAACATGACACTGGAAGCGCAACTGCACAGAGTACTTGGATCTCAAGAAGAAGCATGGGGATGCTTCCGCTTCAGGTGTGTTTGTGACATAAACTGTTTTTCAATAAACTCTGCTTCCTGGGTATTAGATACTGGTTCAGGTTCTCACATTTGCAATTCTATGCAGGGGCTGAGAAATAGCATGGTTTTGAAGACAGGTGACCATACTCTCCGCGTTGGAAATGGTTCCAATGTACATGCAGTTGCAGTGGGAGAGTATCACTTGGGGTTGCCATCTGGGTGTATATTGGTTTTGAACCCATGTTATTATGTACCTAGTATGCTTTGTAATATTATATCCATTTCTTTGTTAGACAATGAAGGATATAATTTTGTATTGCAGAACAATGTTATGAACATTCACCTGAATCAAATGTTGGTTGGGTATGGTACACATAATAACGGGATATACGTCCTAAATCAACACACAGTTTTCAACATACAACACACTAATAAAAGAAAACTTTCAGAAATAAATGAAGCTTTTCTTTGGCACTGTAGACTTGGTCATATTAACGAAACAAGACTAAACAAGTTACACAAAGATGGATGTTTAAACCCTTTTGAATATAAATCTTATGCGACTTGCCAGTCTTGTATCAAGGGTAAAATGACCAAAACTCCGTTTACTGGACACGGAGAAAGAGCTACTAAGCTCTTAAGGCTCATACATAGTGATGTATGTGGGCCAATGTCTACACAGGCTAGAGGAGGTTTTTCTTACTTCATTACTTTCATTGATGATTTCTCAAGATTCGGTCATGTATTTTTATTAAAGCACAAGTCAAAAGCTTTCGAGAAATTCACTGAATATAAATTCGAAGTATAAAAACAAAACATCTTGACCATGAAAATGCTTCGATCAGATCAAGGTGCGGAGTACCTCAGTACAGAGTTTGCAGACTTCCTAAAAGAGAATGGGATTCTCTCTCAGCTCACTCCTCCTTACACAACACAGCACAACGGTGTGTCAGAACGTCGGAATCGGAACCTATTCGATATGGTCCGTTCCATGATGAGTAATACTGAGTTACCCATCTCATTTTAGGGCATGCATTGGAGACTGCAGCGTTTCTACTGAACAGGGTCCCAACCAAAACTGTGTCTACCACGCCATATGAGATATGGCATGGGAAGAGACCATCTCTTAAACGAATTAAGATTTGGTGTTGTCCGGCCTATGTTAAAAAGCAGAATCCAGACAAACTCGAGACACGGTCTGTCATGTGTAATTTTGTGGGATATCCAAAGATTTTTATGGATATCTTTTCTACCAAAAGGAGGAACAAAAAGTGTTTGTCTCTCAATATGCCACGTTTTTAGAAAAAGAGTTTTTTACAAATGATACAGATGGCAGTGTGGTAGATCTAGAAGAGGTTCTAGAAACACAAACTACAAATGACGACTTGGTTGAACCGGCTGTTGCAATAGAAACTGAGGAACCTCGGCCACTCCGTAGGTCTGGTAGGACTTCTCGCCAACCGGAAAGGTACTACGGTTTCCTCATTGATGGTGACAGAGAAGACTGCATCATGGACGATGATGATCCTACTAGCTTTCAGCAAGCTATCACGAGTGGAGACTCTGTGAAGTGGCTGGATGCCATGAGATCCAAAATGGAGTCTATGTACACCAACAAAGTATGGACTTTGGATGTTGTACCCCCTGGGGTAAACCCGTAGGGTGAAAATGGATCTTTAAAAGAAAGATTGGTGTAGATGGGCAGGTAGAGACCTATAAGGCAAGACTTGTGGCGAGGGGTTTTCATCAAACACCAGGTTTGGACTATGAAGAAACTTTTTCTCCCGTAGTCATGCATAAATCAATTCGGATCCTATTGCTATCGCTGCTCACTACGACTATGAAGTCAGGCAGATGGACGTTAAAACGACATTTCTAAATGGAGATTTAGAAGAATGCATTTATATGGATCAGCCAGAAGGCTTCATTGACGGTGGGAGCTGCGGGAAAGCATCTAGATTTCTTAAATCCATTTATGGATTAAAGAAGGCATCATGGAGTTGGAACATCTATTTCGATGATGTTATCAAATAGTTTGATTTCATTAAAAATCCAGATGAACCTTGTATTTATAAGAAGGCTGTAGGGAGAGCTGTTATATTCCTCGTATTGTACGTGGATGACATTCTTCTGATAGGAAATGGTATTCCTATGCCACAGTCGGTCAAATCTTTCTTATCACTAAGGTTCTCCATGAAGGACCTGGGTGATCCCACATACATTCTGGGCATTCGGATCTATAGGGATAGATTCAAGAGGTTATTGGGATTTTTCCAAACCAGGTACATCAACACCATCCTTAAAAAGGTTTAGTATGGAAGACTCCAAGCGGGGTCCCTTACCCGCTTGCCATGGGGTCACTCTCTCTAAGGACTCTTTCCCAAAGACAGATGAAGAGAGAGCTCGCATGAGCATTATACCCTATGCTTCGGCAGTGGGATCTATAATGTATGCGATGTTATGTACACGCCCAGATGTAGCTTATGCACTTAGTGTAGTAAGCAGGTATCAATCCAACCTAGGGGAGAATCACTGGATAGTTGTGAAGAACATTCTTAAGTACTTGCGAAAGACTAATGAATTGTTCTTGGTGTATGGTAATGGAGATCTCCAAATGGAAGCCTTTACCGATTCGAGCTTCCAGAGTGATAAGAACGATAACAAATCTATCTCTGGGTTTGTATTTACCCTCAATGGAGGGGCGGTGAGTTGGATGTGTTCAAAACAGGATACCGTTGCAAACTCTGCGATGGAGACTGAGTACATTGCTGCGAATGATGCCGGAAGGAAGCCGTCTGGATGAGGAAGTTCGTCTCGGAGCTAGGAGTAGTTCCAACCATTATTGATCCAATACCATTGTATTATAATAATAATGGGGCTATGGTGTTAGCCAAGGAGCCTAGGTCCCATCAGCGGTCCAGACACATCCGGAGGCGTTTTCATTTGATCCGGGAAATTGTAGATCGCCGCGAGATCGAGATTAGGAGAGTGGACACAAAGAATAACACCGCGGATCCACTCACCAAAGCCTTTCCTCAGCCGCTGCATGAGCGACTTTTTGAGATGTTTGGTATATGATACGCCAATAACCGGCCTTAGTGCAAGTGGGAGATTGTTGGATATATGTATGCCCTAGAGGCCATTATGTGATAGTGGATGTATTTATACATGTATTTATATATTCGGTGTACATTCTTGCTCGACATGAGAGTATGCTATCTGGTTCTTCTTTATCTGACATGTTAACTTGATCATGCTTTTATTCGTTCACACATGTTGATAAAGCCCTGAGGATATTGGCTTGACTACTGTGATTATGATGGAGATCATACTAGTGGGACATCTGTAGTTTATAAGCATATCCTGAAATGTCCCTAGTCGTAGGTATATCGAGATGGGGCATCGATATACCAGAGTAGACTAGCGTATATGATACTTGACCCATATGATGGGAGATGGATGTTCCCACATCCATATACGGGTGCTTAGTAGAGACTAGGTACACTGGACGGACTCGTCGAGAACTCATATATGGTATTATATCTATCGTTGGATAGAATTTCTCAGGTGCCACTGTTACAGGTTAGTCTGTAGACCCGAGATCGTCATAGAGTCTTGTGTGTTCTCATACTGTACTTTGATTACCACCCTACCACGGCTCTACTGAGTCATGCAAACAGGTGGATTTTGGGTACAGTCCTGAGACACACGAAGAGGATGAGCGATAGGAGGGGTTTCGACTCTCCCAGTATTGGGATTTGATGCTGTGTTGTGCACGATTTGCTATATCAGTAAGTCCCTGGCCAGGGCTGTTGATATTTACTGATAAGTGTTATCAGTAGTTTCTTGATCTGTTATAGACCATTAATCGACACGACTTTTTGAGTTATTGGGGTCGACATTACCATCCCTAGACACAGTATGCAGCATATCTGCTGAAGAGATCGGACTGTACGGAAGTGTTACCGATGGCTCGACAGGAGTTTTTGCAGGCTTGCTTGTTTTTCTTCTGATCATTCAATACCTAGGAGCCGTTATGCACTGCTGGTGCCGCTGACGGTTTGTAGGTACATGATATGATCACCACCTATTGCTAGCGTATTGACGAGTCTTAGAGTCCCACAATGGGGTTACCTGGCTCAGGCGAAATGATGTGGGGTGCATATGGGGATATGCACAGCTGCTTGATTAAATGCGTGTATATGATACCGCATTATAATCTGGCGTTTTCTACTGGTCGGGTCGTATGTGATATGACCGGGTTATTAAATCAAGTGTTGGTTTAATTAATGACCATTAGACTTTTCATTTAAGACCTTTTCTATTTTGCATGCATAGATGAATGAGTGTATGTGCACATGTTGATGTGTATGCACACATACATGTATACATACTTGTCATGGTTGTTGATATAGTGGAGATGGGAATGCAAGACTCACATGGAATCAAATATCTATATATTTTCTATTTTTGAGAAAATCAAATGGGATTAAATCATGGTGAAGAGTTTTTACACACTTCTTGTTGACTATTCGACCTCACCTAACTTTTAACCATGATCTAATTATTCATTTGGATTTAAACGCAATGGTTAAATGTAGAGATATTTGTTTACCATGGTTGCTAATGAGGGAGAATAATATATATTATCACTTCTCACTTTTATTCTTCATCTTTATCAAAAGAAAAGAGTTAGAATTCTCATCCTCCTCCTTCTTCCAAAAAGCTCACTACCCTTTCAAAAGTGAGTGAAATTGACCAAAAGGAAAGGTTTTATATGAGATCCAAACCCATATCATCATTCTACTTTAGTATTTTCCACTGGATTAGAGTGTGGTTCCTCATCTTCTTCAATGATCAAGAGGAGCTTGGAGCTTGAGAAAAGGAGCCCCGGGTGGATCATCGTTGACAAGGAAGATCTCTAGCAAGCCGGTGCAAACTCGAGTTGAACCAAGGAGTCTAGCGTAGGGAGCTACAAAGGTTGTATTCTCAAAACCTTAACTTTTATTACTTGTGTTTTTGTTAAAGTTTTGTTACCAAAACTTTTCTAGTATGATCCTTAGGTTAGTTTCTTCAGCACCATATAAAATTTTAAAATGGCATGTGTGATGCTACCAAACCCAAGTAGTGGTGCTCTAGAAACACCTTGAATCTCGTGTAACATTTCAGAAAAAATAAAATATTATTTTTGTTAATTTTTACAATTAAATAAAAAAATTTATGAATATTTTGATAATGCGGTATAATTAAATACCGATAAATTGGAAAATATTTGGAAAATTATAGAAATTTCTGAAATGAGGGTGCTTTATATGATTTAGGAAAATTATGAATTTTAATAATTAATTATATTCCATTTTAATGCTAATCGCGATTAATTATAACTAATCGTGCATTAAGCCGGATTTGTGCACATGACATGCACCATGTCATATTTTTCATTTGTTACATTTTCCCCATCATGTCTTTTCTTTTTCATGCATGGTTTTAATTCAAAGAAAAGAAGAGAAAAACAAAAGAAAAGAAAAGAAAAAGAAAAGGGGATTAGAATAATGAGAGTGGCCAAGAAAGAGAAGAGAGAGTGAGGTGAGGGGTCTCATTGACCAAGTCCTCATTTGTTTCCCTCCTTATTTCCTTCACCATTTCCTCCCTCTCCCTCTCGCATGGCTGCTGCCCTCTCTCCCTCCCCCCTCTACCTCTTCACAACTCCATCAAAAACCCATTAAAAGTTCATCTCCACTTCACTAAAAATATGCACAAGCTTCTCACAAGCACTTTGGACCAAGAAAAATCGGATTTGAAAGACTTAGGGCAACTCAAGAAAATTCTTGAGTTGCCAAATGACGTAATTCTTGCACCATTAGAGTATTATTACATTTACTTTAGTATCCTTGCATGTTTAGAAGTGTTTAAATGTTGTTTAGTGAGGTTTAGAAATTTCAACTTAGGGTTTTGTGGGATTCATGAATTGAGATAGTGTATTAGAGTTAGTAGTGACCTTAAACCCCCTTAGTGATAATATTTTGGACCTAAATCCAGAGACAAACCCTAATTCACATATTTTGAACTCTGCCAATATCATATTTTTTGGAAATTCTGATGAGAAATTTGAATCTGCTATCACCCGGGGACACTAGGATTTATTTTGCAAACACAGTGAGTCATGCAGGCACCTAGGAAGCCACCACAGAGACCAGAGCACCAAATACCCAACCCAGGCCGCAATTTTATTCTTCCTGGCCGCAAATTGCGGCCAGGCTAGGGAATAATGCCTCCGTGATTGGTCCAGGGCTTTTATTTCAGTAAACTAGACCCTTCCTATATGCAAAAAATTGGCTAATTTTACCTAGGGTAAAATCTGGAGCAAGTTTTCAAGTTTCTGATTTCGTTTTGATGCTTTTAATGAATTGGAATTTGGTATTTGTGTTTTATCTCGGTCGATTCACGTTTATACGTAGATCATCGAGAGTTGTTTGGTTATTCGTGCATGCATAGATCATAGGTTTTAACCTATGTGTGATTCGTGCGACGTTTTCGTTTTCGTGCGTTATTTCTGTTTATGATGCTATATGTGTATATATGTAGGTACCCCCACATAGAATTCGAGACGACGAGGACGAGCGTGGCGTCATCGACTCCAGCTAGCGAGGATCGAGGTGAGTAGATATATATCTACGGGGGAAGTCAGGTGGATGGCGTATAGCACCCCCGCAATTTGAAGTATAGTATACGATATATACGATATATATATGTGTTTATGTATTATGTGAATCTTGGATAGTTATCAAGTAAGATTTAGGAGTTCATGGGATAAATTTTAGTGTAATTGATTCATAGTGTCGTTAGTTAGTTGTAGTTGCGAACCCTAGAATAAGGTTTACACTCACACACACACTTGCATGCATTTTTTTTCTAATGTGTATATGGGGATATGCATACACACACACATGGGTATGGGACTGTGTGTGTGTGTGTGTATACATACCCATATACATGGATTATTGAGGATAGTATATGGTATTTGGAGATGAGTCATTGAGTTTGGGCATGATGCCACGAGATCGGTGATTTGTTTTGGTTCGTATTATGTGATACGACGTGATATTGTAGCGGATCTTTAGGTGATGTGTTTTCATACACACGCATATATATATATATATATATGTATGTATGTGTGTGTGTGTGTATGTAGATGGTATCAGTATGTACTAGACTTAGATCAGTACCCCTAATAAAGGATATGATGATAAGGATACCAGATGAATGATGAGATAAATGTGATATTCGATCCGTACCCAGATTGGGATGTCGTACGATGGATTTACCGTACGAGCTATATATTGATGACAGATCCGCACTCTTGACTCGAGGATGTCATGATTATATATTGTATCGTATATGATACTATTGAGGCGGGATCACCGACTATAATATGTTATATATATCGACTCAGATTTAGGTGGTTTCCTTACCTTTTTCATTAGTTTGTTAGTATAGACCGGTAGTGTACTTAGTAGATGTTAGACTAGATTCGAGTCGTACCTCTTTCAAAACGAAAGAATCGTGAGTATTTTAAAGACAGGACAAGGGATCCTACGGATATTTTAAAGGACGTACCTTTCTTAAAACACCGTAGCCCTTATTTTATAAACGCCACGATTCGTATTATTTCAAATGTCAAAACTGTATGATTCACATATATAGTAATGTACATTCTTTATTGCTGCGTTTACCATTCATTTTCCATATAATCTATTATTCGCATCGCATTGCATGCTTATATGTGTTTTCGTAATTATTATGAAACCCATACTGTCAGAACACCAGCACCAGTACCGATAATGCGTATGCTCCACGTACACCTACTTGCCGGCTCACACACATCATCATCGGTTATTGCCATGCCACGTCTACTTTAGAGAATATTAATTCGTTGATATCGCTTGTTAGCTGATAGTTTTGACATGATACTGGTGAGCATGCCATTATATGATAGCTTAGACATTGCATTTATTTACCGCGGTATCTCATGCATATATATTCATATATTCATTGCCATGCAATAGATTGGGTCAGTCCGGATTGCCGGAGCCCAGTATGCATTATTTATTTACATAGTGATTCATGATTTCGGATTTCCATGAGATTTCTGGATTTAGAGAAACCACAAAAATTTTATAAACTTAATTTCCTTTTTAAAAGATAGAAAATATGGTTTTCTCATGATATGATTTGAGATATGTCCACCATGAGTTTTCTCGGCTCTTGAGCGATATCATAAACCCGATTTGAAGAGGAGTAGGAACCGTCTGTGGGTGCATGGTGGACCCGGTGCGATACCCCGGGGTGAGAAGGTCATAGATGATGGCGTTGAGCCTGTGACAGGGCAACACTACTGACCGGTGATTTATTGTGACTCATCGAATATCCGGAGGGTACCGATCAGAGTACATGCCAGTCCGGATAGCCGGAGCCTGCAGTTTTGAGATTTGATGATATGGGCCAGTCCGGATAGCCGGAGCCCTAGATATTGTGGTTCGAGAATATAGGACGGTCCGAATTGACGGAGCCTGAGATATTGATATATTGGGATATATATATATATATATATATATATATATATATATATTTGTCGATGCTAGACACTATTTCCCTGTTGATTTCATTGATGATACCTCATTTCATACACATAAAAATCTCACAAAAATAAGAAAACAGTTTTCACATGCATAATTTATTATGTTTTCATTATATTGCATTAATACCTCATATTTATGATATGTTGTTATCTGAGGCACTGACACGAGCACTTGGTATTATATTTCTGTATAGATGTTTATCCTTGCCACTTTATCATGCTTCAGACTGTAGGGTTCCTAGGCACTCTTATGAAGGTTCATAAAGCTTCAAACATGCCCGAAGAAAATTTTAGATGTGCCGAACAACCCAAAGCCGGGATCTTTGCTAGATTATTAGGGTTTAACATGCAAGATAACATCTTTACTACTAAGTGTAAGGGATTGCAACCTTTGTAGTCTGCTCCTTCGCTTCACAAGCTCCGAGTAGAAGTTCCTTCGCCGCGATCCACGATCTCCCGGACTCAAAAGAGGCTCCACGACTCGAATGATCCATGAAAGCTTGTCGTATTCCTTTTCTCCGATGATCTACGTCGAAGTTGCAATAGCTCAAGCTCTCTCACTCTAATGAGGTGAATACTCTAATCTAATGGACTAGATTAGATGAGGATGATGGAGCAGTATTTATGCTTTCTTTTATATCATTTTCTCACAAGAACTCATCACAAAAGAAATCACAAGTGAGCTCTCTCTCAAACTCAAGAGAGAAGAAGATGAAGAATAATGAGAATAATTCTTTTTGTGATGAATAATAGATAAGAATATATGATTGATATGGAACCATGGTCAAGGATTATAGGCTTAACCTTTGTAGAGAATAAACTAGAGCTAGGGTTTGGTTAGGTTAAGTATGAGTCAAGGATAAGTATCAACCATAATATCTTAACCAAGACAAAAAGGAAATCCTTCTAGAATAATCAAGAAGGAGCTAACCCTAATCAAACCCTAATCTCTTTTTATCATCCTTAAATATGTTTCATAATAAATCATATCATGTCATAATAATATATATCACATATATATTATATATTTGCAACAAAAGAAAATAATACAATTAACATATATCGCATATATATCAATGTATTAATCCGGTGAGAAAATGAAATAATAAAGCGAGCCAATATTAGATAATGTAATACAATATATCATATATATCATTATTCATTAAATCATCGAATCAACACTTGATCCGACGATCCGGCTATATCGAATATAACCGACTAATATATTATCTACCGATTCATCGAATCAACACTTGATCCGATGTCCCGGTTCATATCTAAATATCGCGAGAATATAGTACGGTATCACATATCGCATTATCCTCGGTCCTGCACATATCACATATGTGCCTCTACTCCGTTTTGCCTGAGCCAAGAAACCTCTGTGTAGGACTCTAAAGAATCGTCAATACGCCGGTAGCAGGTGATGATCATATCAAACACCCACAAGCTGCAAGCGGTCAGCTAAACATAACAGCCACCCAGGTATTGAGCGATCAGAAGATCAACAAGCTAGCCTGTCCGTTCTCCTATGAATCCAATCAGTAACACTCCCGTACAGTCCGGTCTGTTCGTCTGATATGTCCCATATCAAGTCTAGGGGTGGTATACGTCAGACCCCAGTAACCGATAAGTCGTGTCGATGTGAGGCTCATAACAGGTCGAGAAACTACTGGTAACACTTACCAGTATATCTTTATATCAGCCCTGGCCAGGGACTTCAAGTTATAGCCAATCGAACACAGCATAACATCAACTCCCTATACCGGGAGAGACGAATCCCCTCCTATCGCTCATTGCCTCCATGTGATTCGGGACTGTACCCTAAAGCCACCTTTTGCACTCCCTCTTGGACGCGGTATGATGGAAATCAAAGCACAGTGGGAATCACACAAGACTCTATGACGATCTCGGGTCTACAGACTACCCTGTACCAGTGTCACCGGAGAACTGCCATATGACGTGTGGTATATCACCATCTGGGAGTTCTCGGTAAGTCCATCCAGTGTACCCAGTCTCCACTGAGCACCCGTACACCATCCCTGATGCCAAACACCGATTGATATGGGATCATCCATCGCCCATCATATGGGTCAAGATGCGTATACGCTAGTCTACTCTGGTGTATCGATGCCCCGTCTCGATATACCCTCGACTAGGAACATTTATAGGATGTACTCATCGACTACCGTGGCCCCACTAGTATGATCTCATCATAATCCCAGTAGTCGAGTACATATCCTAAGGGCTTTATCAACATGTGAGAGAAAGACAGTAAACCAATACAAGTCAACATGTTAAGATAAAGTGAAACCAAATAGCATACTATCATGACGAGCAAGAAAGTCCTTTCTGTATATATCCAATCATCCATTATAATATACATCATATGTACAACAATGGCCTCTAAGGCATATACATAACTAACACAGACTTTATCATTTTGAGGTTATATATTCTTATCGTATTTACCTAGGATTGAGTCATACATACGATTTCTGCTCAGTGATGTTTTCTAATCACGAGTTGGCAACTCACCCCCGTTGTGCCACAATTTCTTGCATGTTTTGCCGTACAGGTTCGTTGCGGCTTTACTGGCACACTGTTTCTTTTCGGGTGATTTCTTGGTAGGTTGACTCACTTGTATCGTGACAACCATTGTACATTTCTGTTCAGTTGTATCTAGTAAACTCTATCAATCAGACTTGTATATTATTTGACTTAGAAGACCAGTTGTATATTCTTTCGACCTTAGAGTCGCGTGTTGTATTATTATGGTTTTCATGATGATTTGGAGTTTCCTTTTGAGTTTTGATCCTCTCCCTTCGGCGTTGTATATTATATTGCTTGTGTGGTTGTGATCGTTATTTGACGAAGAGCTAGCTCCCACTTGGGGATGCCTTTATTCATATTATGCATGTTGTATCCCTTTTGCGGCCAGTATTTACAAAGGAAACTCTGCCGATATTTTCAGAAAAGACTTGAGATTTTAAAAATGCATATTCGGCTTATGTTATTAAAACCACTAGCTTTAAAATAAGTTTTCTTCACCTTCTTCTTTTAAAGTGGTTTAGATTTCTGGGATTTTTGGCTTACTTGAATTTGATGGGGTCCTTTAGACTTCATATGATTCAAGTGTCAGTCATGTGCCATTTCGGGTCGTGACAAAGTTGGTATAAGAGTGCTAGGTTAACCTTGGTTCGAGTCTATGTTTGACTATGCGGAGTCTAGGGCGTTTGTATATATACAGAATCTATGCTTGATCTTACGGAACTTAGACTTAGTCGAGAAGGTATTAGACCCGAACTTTCGTTGCATAGGTTGACCTTGGTTGATGGAGTAGGTGACTTAAGAAGAGAGACGTACCGTGTATATGTTCCGCGGCATACTTACGATACACTACTCCGCTTAAGAAGCCTTAGGATGTACATTTCCTTACACAACATTATATTCATTCCTATGATCTATCCTCACCGATATTGATTTATGGTTTTGCTGACATGTTTACAGGTGCAGAGAGAGCTATGGCTAGAGTTGCATTAGCATGAGCTCGTCATGGACGAGGACTGACCAGGGCGTGATTCCAGGGACACACGATTTGCATAGATGTATCGTCCTATTATGTTTTCGCGCCATGAGAGTTTGATGGATCGCTTTTACGAGATTTCTCGGACGTGCAGATCAGCACCAGAGAATTGGGCCACTGTTAGAGGCCAGCCAGAATGTGATGACCGTCAATGCACCAATTACATGATAATTAAGGCACCGTTCAGCGTGATGACCAATGAGCCAGTTGTTGCTGCGAATGACGAGATATCGCCCCAGATGTTTGGAGCTATTGTAGTACGAGTTGTACTTAGAGATATGATAGAAGGTCGCTAGTCACCCAAGGAGGAATGACTAGGACATGTGATTCGTTGCCTACCCCGATGCGAGGTCATCAGATTGATTGATTCCTGCTAGAAACGACTTCACGCGAGTCCATTGGAAGTCAAAGGAAAACGATCGAATGTTAAAAACCCATTTTCCAAGTATAAAGTATTCGGAAAAAATATGCAAGTAATTGTGGACCCTCCAGAAGAATGAAACCCTAACTCAAAATAATGACCATGAGAACGCTTCGAAACGTTAGGGTTTGCAGCAGTTCCGCGGTGCCATTAATGAGGCTTGGGGTTGCCCTTCTACGGCTGGTCTATAGGTACCGTGGTATGTACTGGAATACTATTAAACTATACTCAGGATGTTGAGCTCTTGGGGGTTATGGAATCTTGACGAATCGATCGAAAGGTTCAACGTCATTCGTATATCATATGATGGGATGCATTGCTTGGAAGATTCCAGATACGAGTATAGCCGTTGGAGCACAGTCCATGCAGCCATGAAGAGACGAGTCCGAATCAGTTGACATTAGAGAAAAGTGGAGTAAGAGGTTCGTACGAGATTTTGATGAGATGACGTTCCATTCTGCTGACATCAGAGATGTGGTACGCATGCAGAGGCATTGTATAGGGATATAACTTCCAGAAGGAGTCACGATGAGTATGCAACCGTTCCGGAACAAGAAACAGATTTAGTAAAGGACAAAGAATTCTCGGTAGTTCGGCAGAAACAAGATTTGGGAGAGACCCCGACAATATGTTTCTGGAATGCCATACGAGAAGACTTGGACACAGAATCGGTCATAGTACGCACACCCAGTAGGCCAGAGTTCGGCATCATCGACGAGATATATTATGAGTGACCATGACAGTTGGGCAGAGATCCTTAGAGGATGTTCCAGAGCGGGACTGTTTCTTCCATCTTTGATCTCGGTATTTTGGGCGATTAATTTGCATGATTGAGATTTTGTGCAGAACAGTTGCACTTGACTTCGAATTGATGTCATTCGATATGTTGATTTTGATTTCATGTATATGGTATGCATGTGATTTGATTTATTCTTTCGGCATAGTTTTCATGCACTTTTAGTATTTTTATTCGATTTTATGCACACTGATGCACATGGTTGTGAGATTATATACCACGGTATACCTGATTTGGATTTGGATTGAAATATGCTGTATACCGTCGATTTTGATTGTGATATTCGATATTAGTTTCCGTGCACCTTGTGCACTTGATTTGGAGTCTTGGCATACTTGGGCGCTTGATGCTATTTTGGTGCACACCAGATGCACTAAATCGAGATTCTTCGTGCATATTAGATGCACCTGATATTGCTGTCAGGCACACACGTTGCCATTGACAGGTGTTTTCGCGCACACTCGTTGCACTTAGATTTTTTTCTGTGCACATGTATGGCACATTCATGGATTTCGATTTCCGTGCGCATTAGACGCACGTGGCATTCATATATATACATTGGAATTGATTTCCTTTGAGCAGTATATTTTTTTATGATACCTACTATTTAGTATAGTGACTGAGCAGGACTAGTCCGAGGACAGTACCTGACTATATTTTTCCATGCATTGATAGTTATCGAAGGGATTTCCAAAAAGGAGCTATAGTATCAGTATTTACCTACGTTTCCGAGGTGACACGAGACATTTAACAAGGAAACCCATCTAAATTATTTTCAAAACAGCGGGACGTGTATGTTAAACAAAAGATATATATACACAGACATATATATACATATATATATATATAGTTATTTTCTTACAATAGACGTCTGCCCCTGTGCCATGATACGCGCATTGTACAGCGATTGGAAAAATTTTGGCATGCATTTCCTTCAGATGTTTTGACAATTTTACCACGATGTTTACATGTATAGTTTTGATGTATATCATATTGGTTTTCGTATTGTATTTCGACATTGGATCCTTTACCATAACTCCGATGATTGCGGGATGCTTGAAGGAGTTTTGATTTTGGATTATATACTCATTTTCATACGCATGCTTTGCGCTACGACATGTTTTATGTATTTATGATTTCGGAGACCCGACGGCTGGATCATTTTACTGAAATGTTTTAGAAATTTGGGGAGTTCAAATTTAAATTCATGGACCGAATATCTTTAAGGGGGAAGATTGTAACATTTCAGAAAAAATAAAATATTATTTTTGTGAATTTTTATAATTAAATAATAAATATTATGAATATTTTGATAATACGGTATAATTAAACACCGATAAATTGGAAAATATTTGGAAAATTATAGAAATTTCTGAAATGAGGGTGCTGAATGTAATTTAGGCAAATTACGAATTTTTATAATTAATTATATTCCATTTTAATGCTAATCGCGATTAATTATCACTAATCGTGCACTAAGCCGGATTTGTGCACATGACATGGACCATGTCATATTTTTCATTTGTTACATCCCCAACATGTCTTTTCCTTTTCATGCATGGTTTTAATTCAAAGAAGAGAAGAGAAAAACAAAAGAAAAGAAAAGGGGATTAGAATAATGAGTATGGGCAAGACAGAGAAGAGTGAGTGAGGTGAGGGGGTCTCATTGACCAAGTCCTCATTTGTTTCCCTCCTCATTTCCTCCCTCTCCCTCCCCCATGGCTGCTGCCCTCTCTCCCTCCCCCCACTACCTCCTCACAACTCCATCAAAAACCTATTAAAAGTTCGTCTCCACTTCACTAAAAACATGCACAAGCTTCTCACAAGCACTTTGGACCAAGAAAAATCGAATTTTGAAGACTTGGGGCATCTCAAGAAAATACTTGAGTTGCCAAATGAGATAATTCTTGCACCATTAGAGTAGTATTACATTTACTTTAGTATCATTGCATGTTTAGAAGTGTTTAAATGTTATTTAGTGAGGTTTGGAAATTTCAAGTTAGGGTTTTGTGGGATTCATGAATTGAGATAGTGTAATTGAGTTAGTAGTGACCTTAAACCCCCTTAGTCATAGTATTTTGGACCTAAAACTAGAGACAAACCCCAATTCATGAACTTTGAAATTCTGCCGTTATCGTATTTTGTGGAAATTGTGATGAGAAATTTGAATGTGCTATCACCCGGGAACAATAGTATTTATTTTTCCAAACACAGTGAGTCATGCAGGCATCTAGGAAGCCACCACTGAGACCAGAGCGCCGAATACCCAAACAAGGCCGCAATTTTATTCTTCCTGGCCGTATATTGCCGCCAGGCTAGGGCTGAATGCCTCCGTGATTGGTCCAGGGCTTTTATTTCAGTAAACTAAACCCTTCCTATATGCAAAATTGGCTAATTTCACCTACGGTAAAATCAGGAGCAAGTTTTCAAGTTTCTGATCTCGTTTTGCATCTTTTAATGAATTGGAATTTGGTATTTGTGTTTTATCTCGGCCGATTCTCGTTTTTATGTCGATCGTCGAGATTTGTTTGGTTATTCGTGGATGCATAGATCATAGGTTTTAACCTACGTGTGATTCGTGCGGCGTTTTGGTTTTCGTGCGTGATTTCTGTTTATGATGCTATATGCGTATATATGTAGGTACCCCTACGTGGAATTCAAGACAACGAGGATGAGCATGGCATCATCGAATCCAGCAAGCGAGGACCGAGGTCAGTAGATATATATCTACAGGGGGAAGTCGGGTGGATGGCGCATAGCACACCCGCAATTCGAAGTATAGTATACGATATATATGATATATATATATATGTGTGTGTGTGTGTGTGTGTGTGTGTGTGTGTGTGTGTGTGTGTTTATGTATTATGTGAAACTTGGATAGTTAGCAAGTAAGATTTAGGAGTTCATGGGTTAAATTTTAGTGTAATTGATTGATTGTGTCGTTAGTTAGTTGTATTTGTGAACCCTAGAATAAGGTTTACACTCACACACACACTTGCATGAATTTTATTTTCTTATGCGTATATGGGGATATGTATACACACACACACACACATGGGTATGGGACTGTGTGTGTGTGTGTGTGTGTGTGTATACACGTATACATATACATGGATTATTGAGGATAGTATATGGTATTTGGAGATGAGTCATTGAGTTTGGGCATGATGCCACGAGATTGATGATGTGTTTTGGTTCGTATTATGAGATACGACATGATATTGTAGCGGATCTATATATGTAAATGGTATCAGAATATACTAGAGCTAGATCAGTACCCCTAATACAGGATATGATGATAAGGATACCAGATGAATGATGAGATAAATGTGATATTCGACCCGTACCCAGATTGGGATACCGTATGATGGATTTACCCCACGAGCTATATATTGATGATAGATCCGCACTCTTGGCCTGAGGATGTCATGATTGTATATTGTATCGTATGTGATACTATTGAGGCGGGATCACCGACTATTATATGTTATATATATCGACTCAGATTTAGGTGGTTTTCTTACCTTTTCGATTAGTCTGTTAGTATAGACCGGTAGTGTACTTAGTAAATGTTAGACTAGACTCGAGTCACACCTATTTCAAAACTAACGAATCGTGAGTATTTTAAAGACAGGACAAGGGATCCTACAGATATTTCAAAGGACGTACCTTTCTTAAAACACCGTAGCCCTTATACTATAAACGCCAAGATTCGTATTATTTCAAATGTCAAAATTGTATGATTCACATATATAGTAATGTACATTCTTTATTGATGCGTTTATCATTCATTTTCTGCATATTCTATTATTCGCATCGCATTGCAAGCTTATATGTGTTTTCGTAATTATTATGAAACCCATGCTGTCAAAACACCAGCACCATTACTGATGATGCGTATGCTCCACGTACACCTACTTGTCGGCACACACTTATCATCATCGGTTATTTCCATGTCACGTATACTTTAGAGAATATTAATTCATTGATATCGCTTGTTAGCTAATAGTTTCAACATGATACTATTGAGCATGCCATTATATAATAGCTTAGACATTGCATTTATTTACTGCGTTATCTCATGCATATATATTCATATATTTATTGCCATGCAATAAATTGGGTCAGTCTGGATTGCCGAAGCCCAGTATTCATTATTTATTTACATCATGATTCGTGATTTTGGATTTCCATGAGATTTCTGGATTTAGAGAAACTGCAAAGATTTTATAAACTTATCATCCTTTTTAAAAGATAGAAAATGTGGTTTTCTCATGATATCATTTGAGATATGTCCACCATGAGTTTTCTCGGCTCTTGAGTGATATCATACACCCGATTCGAGGAGGAGGAACCGTCTGTGGGTGCATGGTGACCCGGTGCAGTACCCCGGGGCGAGAAGTTCGCAGATGATGACGTTGAGCCTGTGACAGGGGAGCAATACAGACCGGTGATTTTTTTGTGACTCGTCGAATATCCGGAGGATACCGATCGGAGTACAGGACTTTCCGGATAGCTGGGGCCTGCGGTTTTGAGATTTGATGATATGGGCCAGTCCGGATAGCCGGAGCCCTAGATATTGAGCTTCGAGGATACAGGCCAGTCCGGATTGCCGAAGCCTGAGATATTGATATATTGGGACTTATATATATTTTTGTGTCGATGCTAGACACTGTTTCCCTATTGATTTCATTGATGATACCTCGTTTCATACACATATAAATCTCACAAAACTAAGAAAACAGTTTTCACATGCATAATGTGTTCTGTTTTCATTATATTGCATTAATACCTCATATTTATGATATGTTCTTATCTGAAGCACATACACGAGCACTTGGTATTATACTTATGTATAGATGTTTATCCTTGCCACCTTATCATGCTTCAGACTTTATCATTTTGAGCTTATATATTCTGATCGTATTGATCTAGGATTGAGTCATACATACGATTTCTGCTCGGTGATGTATTCTACTCATGAGTTGGCAACTCACCACTGTTGTGCTACAGTTTCTTGCAGGTTTTGCTGTATAGGTTCGTTGCGGCTTTGCTGGCACACTGTACCTTTTCGGGTGATTGCTTGGTAGGTGGACTCACTTATATCGTGACCACCATTGTACATTTATATTCAGTTGTATCTAATAAACTCTATCAACCAGACTTGTATATTATTTGACTTAGAAGACCAGTTGTATATTCTTTCGACCTTAGAGTCGCGCGTTGTATTATTATGATTTTCATGATGATTTTGAGTTTCCTTTTGAGTTTTGATCCTCGCCCTTCGGCGTTGTATATTATGTTGCTTGTGTGATTTTGACCGTCAATTGACGAAGAGCTAGCTCCCGCTTGGGGATGCCTTTATTCATATTATGCCTTTTGTATCCCTTTTGGGGCCAGTATTTACAAAGGAAACTCTGCCGAAATTTTCAGAAAAGACTTGAGATTTTAAAAATACATATTCGGCTTATATTATTAAAACCACTTGCTTTAAAATAAGTTTTCTTCACCTTCTTCTTTTAAAATGGTTTAGATTTCTGGGATTTTTGGCTTACTTGAACTAGATGGGGTCCTATAGACTTCATATGATTCAAGTGCCAATCACGTGGCATTTCGGGTCGTGACATCTCGGCTCTTTCCTTATCGAATAAGTTGCAGGATATTTCACAAATACCGCTATGCAAAGAAAGAACAAAAAGAAGCAATCAAAAGACAAAACCGAATGGGTTGTAGCATCTTCTAGTTTCGCTAAAGAGGTCACTCCCGGTAAAGTGATCTCGTCTCTTTCCTTATCGAATAATGTGCTGGATATTCTACAATGAATACTGCAATGCAAAGCAAAAACTAGAGCTACCTTTTTTGAAAATTTGATTCTACAATATCTTTTAGGTTTCTTTTCTTTCATTAATCTCATTAATGAAGTCCCATCATTTATGCTTGCTAAGCATCACTGAAGAAATGAAAATACAACGTATGCTTATGCTATCCACATTTTTCACAGTGTCCCGTTATGCACCGTTAGGTTACTTAACTAACGACATAGCGGGGCGGGGCTGGCGCGGGTGCAAAACATAAGCAATGTTTATTATATATCATATATATAATAATATGACATTCGTCTCAAGAATATAAAGTGATCACATCACAGAATATCAGCAGCAGAAGTCAACATATGAAATATTGGATTTATTAGGAGGTCCGTGTTTTATTTTAAGCCTGTATAAAACATGGATTCCACGGTCACGATGAATAGACAAACTCACATCCCTAGACCCCTACGAGAGCGGCAAGAAACCTTACCAATTCTAGAGTTAGGAGACCCGGACTCGACTCCTCGAGATGGTTGATTGATGTAAGATTTAGTCTGCGCTTTTGCTTTCAAAAGATGAATCAAAGAATTATTAACCGCAATCAAGAACGGCGTCGCATGGTAGCTAGCCGGTGAGTACGGGTCGTTCCACAGGGATTTTGTGTATTTTCTATTTGTTCTAACGAGTTAATTCCAATTGGGATTGGATTGATTATCACTAAAAACTAAGGTTGATTTAGATTAGGATTAAATCCTTGCTAGGGTTTAGGTTAAGTTTGGAAACTTAATATTTCTTACCGCTTTCAATGCCCTGATTAAGATCTATTTAGGTGTTATGGTAATAATTAATAAACGGATTAGCATGATCGGGAAGAAACTACATTTCTTCCTCTAGGACCTTATCCGTCCTTTCTTAATTCTTACCCTAACCTTTATGGAAAACATACAAAACCGGTCTTTTAAACTACGGTATCACTGCTACCTCGTGGGATAGGGTTGTAAGTCCACGTTACCTCTCCCGGTACTTACGGGCTTGCGGAAATGATGAAAAACGATTTTTCTAGAGGTGGTAACATGGACTCAAAATACGGATCTTTGTTAAACAACTATCTAACAATCCTAACAAGAGTTTTACCTACTCGGTTAGGTGGTTATACCTTAACTTGAACTCCTTCGTCTTTAACTCCTTGCGGTGGTCGGATCGGCCTCACCTCGTCGTCTCCTTGCGCCAAAGATGGATCCACCTGAAAGCTTCTACCTTTGGCTTCACTTCAAACTAGAAGAAACTAGAACACTTCGTTTGCTAAACCTTGTGAACTAGGATGAGTAGAGGAGTGTGTTGGGATTTATCTCTATGGTTCTTGCTTCTCAACACATGAGACAAGTGAACCATAAACTATAGAGAGAGCAAGAGGAAGAAGGAAAGCTCAAGTAAGAGAGAGAAAGCAAATGACAGAATGAGCAAGCCTTTTGCCATCCAAGCTCTCATAATCCAAAATCATGATAACATACAATAGTAATTGAGTACTATGTGATGGTTCAAGTCAAAATGGCCATATCATTTCATGCACTCATTTTGCAAAAATAAACAAGCAAGCAAAAGTCTTTGCCATGAAATGATAGCCATTGTAATGATGATGGTCAACTAGTCCAACCTAGTCAACCGGTCAACAAGTCAACAAAGTCAACCCCTCAACAACCATGTCACTATAATACTTAACTAATATTATTTTTAATCATATTTCATATTCTCATTAGGGTTTTAGCAAAAGTCACCAGTCAACAGTCAACAACCCCAATAAGAATCCTCTGCCTCTGTCTCTCTGTCAACTGTGCATACACACCCGCATCCGCGTTCCGAGGAACACGAATACAAACGAGATAAAACCAATCCCAAAACTTACACTAGGATCTGGCTTAAACCAAAGCCCGCTAGTGTTAAGTGTTCGGACACTAAACGTGCACAAGTGCACGGATGTGACCGAACCCTGTCGCAAAACCATGCGACCTGTCGCAAAACCATGCGACCTCTACTCTTTTGCCTAAAGGAGAATAGCTTTCTGTGTGGGACTCTAAAGACTCGACACTACGCTGGCAGTGGGTTGAACCACAGACCGAAATCGGCACTAGCTATGCGTAACGGTCCCCAGGTAGATGCCGACAAGAAGACCGACGAGGTGAAACCCATCTGAACTCCTACTGAGCCTGAATGTGACAATCTGCGTATAGTCCGGTCTGTTCGTCTGAGAATATTGCATGGCGGGCCTAGGGGGCGGTAAACATCAGTCCCCTAATAGCGGTACAAGTCGTGTCGGAGTGTAGCCCAGAACACCCTGAGATAACTCTGGAAACCTACCAGTAAATCTCGCTTGCCCTGGCCAGGGACTTTATGTAATGGCTCTCCTAGACACAGCGCGATATCAACCCCCAATACCGGGAGAGACGAATCCTTTCTAACGGTCACTGCCTCCAAGTGCTTCGGGACTGCACCCAACTACTACCTGTTTGCACGACTCCTTTGGGCCGTGGTTGGGTAGTAATCTAAGTACAGTGGGAACACACTCGAGGCGAAGTGACAGTGTCAAGTCAGCGGGCTAAGCTATACTCATGTCACCTGGGAACTGATAACTGACGATAGGTATTGTACCAACCAACAGTTCCCGACGAGTCTTGTCCAGTGTACTCGTAACCTAACGAGCACCCGCATACTATCTCAAGTACGACTTACTGACGGCTGTGGGACAGACCGTCTCCCACACTGGGATGAGAAGTGCATACGCTAGTCTACTCCGGAGTATCGATGCCCTGTCTCGATAGTCCTGTGACTATGGACCTGCATAAGGATGTGCTTGTGGATTACCCAGCCCCCACGAGTGTGACTGCCATCACAACGCTAGTAATCAAGCAAAGATCCTAAGGGATCCACTAATGTGCATAGGTGATATACTAAAATAAACACATGTACACATTAAAGCAGAAACAAACCAAGTAGCATACTACTATTTTGAGCAAGATTGTCTATACAAGGTGAATATCCCAAGCTTCCATTAAGTAATATACAAAATAGTATGATACAGTAATGGCCTTTAGGGCATATACACTAACAATCTCCTACTTGCACTAAGGCCCTGGCGTTTCGAAGATATATCATCACGATCAGCCGCTCGAACTGAGTCTGGGGTAAGGCCTTCGTGAATGGATCAGCAGTGTTATCTTCCGTAGCAACTCTCCGAACCTCGATCTCCTGGCAACCCACGATCTCCCTGATCCGGTGATACCGCCTCAAGATGTGTCTGGATCTCTGATAGGACCTGGGTTCCTTTACTAAAGCTATAGCCCTGTTGTTGTCGCAATACAGAGGTATTGGATCAACAATGGACGGAACCACCTGAAGTTCTGTTAAGAACTTCCTTATCCAGACGGCTTCTTTTGCGGCATCTGCAGCAGCGATATATTCCGCTTCCATCGTCGAGTCAGCAACGGTTTCTTGTTTGGAACTCTTCCAACACACCACCCCTCCATTGAGGGTAAAGACATAACCCGACATGGACTTGGAATCATCCTTGTCACTCTGGAAGGTGGAGTCAGCAAAGGCCTCGATCTGGAGGTCTTTTCCGCCATACACCAAGAATATCTCCCTAGTCCTTCTTAGATACTTGAGAATGTTCTTTACCTCTATCCAGTGCTTCTCCCAAAGGTTTGACTGATACCGGCGTACCACACTCAGTGCATAAGCTACATCTGGTCTGGTACACAACATCGCATACATTATAGAGCCTACCGCAGAAGCGTAGGGTATAATAGACATGCGATCCCTTTCCAAATAAGTCTTGGGAGACATCTCTTTGGAGAGGGTGATCCCGTGACAAGCCAGTAGATTACCGTTCTTGGAATCTTCCATACTGAATCTTTTCAGTATGGTGTCGATGTACCTGGACTGTGAAAGTCCTAATATCCTCTTGGATCTATCACGATGGATCCGTATCCTCAGAATGTAAGAGGCATCACCCAGGTCTTTCAAAGAGAACCTGTGTGACAAGAACCCTTTGAAAGATTGTAGCATAGGAATGTCATTTCCTATCAAGAGAATGTCATCCACGTACAATACGAGGAATACGACAGTTCTTGCTACAAATCTACTATAGATGCATGGTTCATCTGGATTTTTGATAAAGCCAAAATCTTTGACCGTTTCATCAAAACAGATGTTCCAACTCTGTGATGCCTGCTTTAGGCCATAGATGGACTTAAACAACTTGCACACCTTTCTGCTGCTCCCACTCTGAATGAAACCCTCTGGCTGGTCCATATAAACACACTCCTCTAAATTTCCATTTAGAAAAGCGGTCTTTACGTCCATCTGCCAAATCTCATAATCGTGGAAGGCAGCAATGGCAAGAAGGATCCGAATGGATTTCAGCATAGCCACTGGAGAGAAGGCCTCGTCATAGTCCAAACCAGGTCTTTGACGAAAACCCTTTGCAACAAGTCTAGCCTTATAGGTCTCAACTTGTCCATCTACACCAATCTTCCTTTTGAAGATCCACCTGCATCCTACGGGTTTTACCCCATCTGGAGCAATGTCCAACGTCCATACTTTGTTGGTGTATATGGACTCCATTTCAGTCTGCATTGCATCCAGCCATTTTACTGAGTCAACGCTCTGAATGGCCTGCTGGAAGCTAGTCGGCTCATCACTATCAATGATGGAATCCTCTCTATCCCCATTTATGAGAAAATCGTAGTATCTCTCGGGCGGATGAGGCTGCCTACTACTTCTGCGGAGCGGCGTAGGAATGTCCTGATCTTTCGAACCCTCTGGTTCTACTAAGCTTTCAGTAATAGCTCATGGTTCTGGAATTTCTTCTAGTTCTATTGCGCTCCCAATTATCTGTTTTTCCAAAAACTGAGTTTCCAAGAAATGGGCATGACGAGAAACAAAAACCTTTTGTTCCTCTTCACAATAGATGAAATATCCCTTGGAGTTCTTTGGATATCCCACAAACTTACACTGTACTGAGCGTGCCTCGAGTTTGTCCGCATGCTGCTTTTTGACAAAAGCTGGATATCCCCATGTCTTAATTTGATTAAGATAGGGTCTCTTCCCACACCATATCTGATATGGTGTGGTAGACATGGTCTTAGTTGGAACTCGGTTCAAAAGGTATGCAGCTGATTCCAGTGCATATCCCCAGAATGATCGCGGTAACTCAACGTTACTCATCATGGACCGTACCATATCCAATAGGGTTCAGTTCCGTCTCTCCGATACACCGTTATGTTGCGGAGTGTATGGAGGAGTAAGCTGAGAGAGAATTCTATTCTCTTTAAAGTAATCCAGGAACTCGGCACTCAAGTATTCACCACCTCGATCAGATCTCAGTGTCTTGATACTTTTGCCTGTTTGTTTTTCTATTTCATTCTTATAATCCTGGAATTTTCCAAAGGCTTCGGATTTATGTTTCATTAAGAAGACATATCTGTACCTTGAAAAGTCATCCGTGAAAGTAATGAAGTATGAATAACCGCTTCGTGCATGCGTAGACATTGGACCGCACACGTCGCTGTGTACGAGTCCCAAGAGCTCGCTCGCTCTTACTCCGTGTCCAGTGAACGGAGTCTTTGTCATCTTTCCTTTGAGACAGGATTGACAAGTTGCATATGATTGGTATTCGAACGGATCCAAATATCCTTCTGTATGTAACTTCGTCAACCTTCTCTCATTGATGTGACCCAGTCTACAATGCCATAAGAAAGCCTGATTTGTTTCTGGAGACTTTCTTTTGTGTGTATTCTGGACATTGAAAATCTGTGGTTGGTTTAATACGTATATACCATTGCTTAATGTACCTGACCCAATCAGAACTTGATTAAGATGAATGTTTACAACATTACATACAAACGCAAATTCATAACCTTCTTTAGATATTAAAGATATAGAAATAATATTACAAGTTGCATTAGGTACAAAAAAGCAATTACGTAAAACCAAAACATGTCCATCTGACATTCCCAGGTGATAGTCCCCCACGGCCTTAGCATCCATGCTAGCTCCGTTTGCAACTTTGAGGGTCATGTCACCAGCCTTCAAAAACCTATGCTTTCTCAACGTCTGCAAAGAATTACAGATATGAGATCCTGATTCGGTATCCAATACCCAGGAAGTAGAGTTTATTGATAGACAGTTTTCAATAACATACACACCTGAAGCTGAAGCCGCAACTTTCTTCAGATCCTGTGTTCTGGCTTTCCAAGCCCTTCAATCTTTCTTCCAGTGTCCACTCTTGTGACAGTAAAAACACTCTTCCTTCCCCACAAGCTTCCCCACTACCTTTGTTGCTTTTGCCTTTCCCTTCGTATCCACTTTACTAACACCGCCCCTTGGTTTGGCGGGGGCTTTCTTCTTCTTTCCTTTGGCTTTCGCCTTTGATCTAGAAGAGGAAGATCCTCCTACAAAAAAAGTGGATATTTCCCTGCCTTTCTGTTGGGTGCCCTCTACACTCCTCAGCATATTGAGGAGTTCTGAAAGTTCAACTTCCTTTTCTTGCAAGTTGAAGTTCAGGATAAACTGGGCGTAAGTGGAAGGAAGGGACTGGAGAATCAAGTCCCTGTAGAGCTCGTTCTCTAACGTGGTCCCTAGGTCCGCGAGCTCTTCAATGAAGCCAATCATCTTAAGCACGTGTTCCATTACCGATGATTCGACGACCAATCTCGCCGAAAATAGCTTTTTCGAGACTTCGTATCTGGCGATACGAGATTGCTCTCCATACAGTTCTTTTGTATGGAGAAATATGGATTCAAGGTCCATATTCTCGTGCCTCCTCTGATGTTCATTGTCCATAGAGGCAAGCATGAGGCACTTAGCCTTCGCGCAATCGATTTCCCAGGTCTTACGGATTTCCCTATCCGCGACGCTTGTTTTGGGACCTGGGACAGGGGGAGCTTTGGTGGTAAGGAGATACCCCAACTTGTCATAAGTGATTGCCATTTTAACATTCCTGAGCCAATCTTTGTAGTTTGGCCCTGTCAGTATGTTTTTATCTAGTAGTAACTTATGTCCGGTCATGATGTTTGGTCGCGGCAATTAGCAGCGAGAGAAGAAACACTTTAGCATGATGCTCTTGCAAGTTTAGAGTGGTTTTTAATTTGTCTAAACAGGATGCCACCCACTGTCTCTCGAATCCCTCCTCAAACCAAAAAGGAAGAATCAGTCAGGATCAATCTCACCGTTACAATACTTGCTTAACCGTTCAGCCAGGCTAGTATCGGTACCTCGAGGGAGGTTCTGAGCCTGAATGTGACAATCTGCGTACAGTCCGGTCTGTTCGTCTGTAAATATTGCATGGAGGGCCTAGGGGGGCGGTAAACTTCAGTCTATTAATAGCGGTACAAGTCGTGTCAGAGTGTAGCCCAGAACACCCTGAGATAACACTGGAAACCTACCAGTATATCTCGCTTGCCCTGGCCAGGGACTTTGTGTAATGGCTCTCCTAGACACAGCGCGATATCAACCCCCAATACCGGGAGAGACGAATCCTTTCTAACCATCACTGCCTCCAAGTGCTTTGGGACTGCACCCAACTACTACCTGTTTGCACGACTCATTTGAGCCGTGGTAGGGTAGTAATCTAAGTACAGTGGGAACACACTCGAGGCGAAGTGACAGTGTCAAGTCAGCGGACTAAGCTGTACTCATGTCACCTGGGAACTGATAACTGACAATAGGTATAGTACCAACCAACAGTTCCCGACGAGTCCTGTGCAGTGTACTCGTAACCTAACGAGCACCCGCATACTATTTCAAGTACGACGTACTGACGGCTGTGGGACAGACCGTCTCCCACACTGGGATGAGAAGCGCATACGCTAGTCTACTCCGGAGTATCGATGCCCTGTCTCGATAGTCCTTCGACTAGGGACCCGCATAAGGATGTGCTTATGGATTACCAAGCCCCCACGAGTGTGACTGCCATCACAACGCTGGTAATCAAGCAAAGATCCTAAGGGATCCACTAATGTGTATAGGTGATATACTAAAATAAACACATGTACACATTAAAGCAGAAACAAACCAAGTAGCATACTACTATTTTGAGCAAGATTGTCTATACAAGGTGAATATCCCAAGCTTCCATTAAGTAATACACAAACTAGTATGATACAGTAATGGCCTCTAGGGCATATACACTAACAAGGGTGCCGTAGTGAGCCGTGTGTGTATGTATGCATGGAGTCCTATAAAAAATATGTGACGGGCAAGAAAACGGTGAGAGATTTTCATCTCCAAAACCTTTCCTATTCCTAACCCTTACAAGTGAGGAACTACTCACTCATTAGGGAATTGATAAAAAGAAACATTTTTATGATTGTTTTTAATAACCTAATTATCTGATCTATGGCAATTAAATAAAATTCCTAACTAATTAACTAGGGCAGATAAATAAAATTACTAAACTACGGCAGAAAAGAAATTAACTAGGGCAAGGTAAAGAAAAACTACGTACTTTTATTCGATGCTCTCTTCAAAACATTACAGCGAATTAAGAATTCTGAATTTCATAAACAAAAAGAGACATGCCCCAAAAAGAGCATTAAGGTTTCTATTTATAGATCATAGAAACCCTAGGGTTACATCCGATCCCTATCTGCATTTACAAATTTACCCTAAGAAGCCTAGTCAACGCACCGCCACACCGTCAAAGTTTGCACCGACACGTGCCTCGCACGGCCGCGGATCCGCCGCCATATGCCTCGTTTGGCCGCAGATCCGCAGCCATCTAGTGGGGTCTTTGGCTGGATTTTTCTGGGGTTCTTTCTATTTCTTTTTACTTGGCTTTTCTTCACTTGGTTCTTCAGAATATCTTCTAGTCTCTTCCAGATTTCCACAGTGCCTAATGTCGTGGACTTTTACCCTTTGATTCATGTCGATGTCTTGAACCTTGCGCTGCCTTTGTACTTTGTGAAATTGTCCATTGATCTTCGTTTGTTCTTCAAACTGTAGGCATGATAAAGATTCTCTATTTGTTGGTCGAAGTCTCATTTTTCTATCGTCTTTTCATCATTTTTACTGTTTTGTTCCGAGAACCTGTAACCTGCAACTTTGTAGCAGACATGGATCAAAAGCACCTGTTTATTTGTAAAATGAATAAGAATGGAGAATATAATAATGAAGAATTATGATATGAACAAATACCCCCAAACTTATTTTTTGCTGTTCCTCGAGCAAAACTAGTTTTATTCTCGAAAAATACCTAACATCACTTTCGCAGGGAAACACGATTGCACTGAGCTCGTGCAATAAGCCGTTAGACCTCTAGGTGTCCCTAGTAGTAGGAGTGTTCTCTCCTGAAGGTTTTCAGCGGATACTACCCACAAAATCCTTTCAATTCGGCATATTGACTTTTATTCTCCAATTCAGTTTTTTAGCAAGAAATTCTATATCTTCAACTCAAAAATTATCAACCCGTATTTTTCACGCTTCCTTATCATTTAACTTAAGATTGTATATGTTTTGTAAATTTACTTAGCTTTTAGCATCTTTCAAGTTTTCCTTCTGAGGCTCCATCTCAACTTAGGAATTTTTATTATCTCTACTAAAAATATAAGTCCTATATTTCATTCCTATCTCTCATCCAAACCCCAATCATATATCCTAACGTGTGTGTATGTATCACCCCTACACTTAGAAATTCAATTCAAGCTTTTATACTCTTGTCCATTGTCCAAAATACTTTTAGTTGGTGAATTTTTAGACGAAATTGCTCACACATCCTTCATGCGACCGTTAATACTTCTTAAGGTACTAACGACCGATTACAAAATGTGTTTGCACAATAAGGCGTAATTCCTAGTCTTGTAACGGCTAAGGTTTTTGTAGTGACTCCCAAACCAGTTGGTCTAAGGCACTAGGTGATAAAGCACCCTCGCTAAATATTTTTTATCTATTTATGCAGCCTTAAGTAATTACAAAAACCAGTGTTCAATTTTTTAACTCTTTCTTCACACTTGTATTTTTATTTGATTTTCCTTCATACTAAGGACTTTAGAAAAGAGCATTTCAAGGTCTCTTCTACTATTCCAAATTTCAAGGTTCGTGTTTGTGCAATTTGTAGGGTATATATTCAAAATTTAGACTTAAGCTAAGGAATTATTTTTCAGACTTAAACTTTAATAAAAACATCAATACTTTTCATTTATTTTGACTTAGCCCAAGAAGTGAATTCAAAATTTGCCTATTTCTAAGTAAACTATAAAGACATATATTTTCTACCGTTTAATTTTAAGAAAGGTTATTTTTAGGGTTTTTAATTTACTAAGTCTAAGATCTAGTTGTTCCTAACTAGTTAACCTTCTTGTCAAACTCAAGTCAATTATGGCCAAAATTGAATGTTTTAATTTTTATAATTTTCCAAATTTTTCAGTTTTTATTTGATTTTTCTATTTTTTTATTTTCAATTTTTTTCAATTTTTTTTATTTTTATATAAAGATGCAATACAGAATTTAAACATGTAGAAGAAAAAGAAAAATATATACAAAAATTTAAAAAAATATGCAATGTAAAAGATAACTATTTAGAACCACCAACTCTCCCAAACATATCTAAAAGCAGTGCCCTCACTGCTCGGCCCCACGCCGCGCTCTCGAGCGTGAACGGGAATGCTCCTCCCTATGTTAGTTATATGTATGCCCTAGAGGCCATTACTGTACATAGGATGTATATTGTAGTGGATGCTGGGACATATATAGAGAGGACTTTCTTGCTCGACATGATAGTATGCTATCTGGTTACTCTTTACCTTAACGTATACACTGATTGTCTCTTTGTTACATGTTGGTAAAGCCCTTAGGATGTGTACTTGACTACCTGGACTATGATGCGGATCATACTAGTGGGGACATGGTAGTCCATAAGTACATCCTTCAAAGTCCCTAGTCGCGGGTGTATCGAGACGGGGCATCGATATACCAAAGTAGACTAGCGTGTACCTTCTCGACCCATACAGATGGGCGATGGATGATCCCATATCCATCGGTGTTTGACATCAGAGATGATATACGGGTGCTCAGTAAAGACTGGGTACACTGGACGGACTCGCCGAGAACTCTCAGATGGTATTATACCTCACGTCAGATGGCAGTTCTCTGGTGACACTGGTACAGAGTAGTCTGTTGACCCGAGATCGTCATAGAGTCTTTTGTGGTTCCCACTGTGCTTTGATTTCCATCTTATCACGTCCAAGAGGGCGTGGAAAACGGTGGTTTTTGGGTACAGTCCCGAGTCACATGGAGGCAATGAGCGATAGGAGGGGATTCGTCTCTCCCGGTATAGGGGGTTGATGTTGTGCTGTGTTCGATTGGCTATAACCGGAAATCCCTGGCCAGGGTTGCTGAGATTTACTGGTAAGTGTTACCAGTAGTTTCTCGAACTGTTATAGACCTCATATCGACACGACTTATCGAGCTATTGGGGTCTGACGTTTACCACCCCTAGGCAAGATATGCGACATATCAGATGATCAGACCGGACTGTACGGTAGTGTTACTGGTTGGATTCACTGGAGTGTGAGCGGGCTTGCTCGTCGATCTTCAGATCGCTCAATACCCGGGTGGCTGTTACGTTTAGCAGACCGCTTGCGGCTTGTGGGTGCTTGATATGATCATCATCTGCTGCCGGCGTATTGACGAGTCTTTAGAGTCCTACACAGAGGTTTCCTGGCTCAAGCGAAACGAAATAGGAGCGCATATGAGATATGTGCGGGACCGAGAATAATGCGTGTATGTGATACCGTATTCTATTCTCGCGATGAATGTATCGAATGGTTGTATGCGATATAACCTAGTTATCGAATCAAGTATTGATTCGATAAGCCGATACATAGGATACTAGTCGGTTATATGCGATATGACCGGATCGTTAAATCAAGTGTTGATTTAATGATTTAATACATAATTATATATTTGATATATTAGTTTGCATCAATTAGTATCGGTTTACTTAAGATGGATTTTCTCACTCGGATGTACACATTGTATATGTGATATACTTTTGTGCACTTGATTGTATCATGTTTGATGATACATGTTATGCTAGGGTTTTTGTGTAAAGATCAAACCATGGTTACATGATAATGGTTAGGGTTTTGTTTTATTCTTTTATCTTATTTATTTATTCATTTTGGAATATGATAAGCATAAAAAGAAAATGGTTGCTAATTTTGTATTCTAGTAGAAGCTTCTTGAACTTTTGACTATGTGACCATTTTTGTCTCATGCTTAACCCTAACCACTTCATTTAACCTTAGTTTAGTCTCTACACTTTACCATCGTTATTATTATGATAAGTATCCTTTTTCTTTTCTTTTTAAAATAACTTATCATAATATCTTCTTCTTCTTCTTCATCTTCTTCAAAGAAGAAAACCTTGGACCATCAATGGTGATTGATGAAAATGAGTGAGAAATCCAATTCTAAAGTCTACCCACTTCCTATTTCTTCATCCTCTACCTCTTGCCAAGTAGTAGAGTGTGTTTTCTTCACGAGTTTTCATGGCTTGGTGAAGGTGGAGCTTGATCTAGTGATGCTTCGATGTAGATCATCTTCGGCATGGACATCGACAACCTAGCTCGCCTACTCTCCGATGAAGCCGACGCTAGAGCCCGGGATTTGTTTTGGACAGCGAGAGGACTTCATTGCGGAGCTATGGAGGTGGAGCACCGGATCTACAAAGGTTGTATTTCCGTTTAAACTTTAGTTAAGTTGTTAACTAGTTTCATTTTCGCCTAGACATCTAGCTAACGATCCGTAGTCGGGTTTCTCGGCACCTAGATTTTTTGAAACAGGCATGGTTGATGCCTTGTGAGACCTCACTTGAGTGCCTAGGAACCCTACAGTGGTATCAGAGCCTAGCTAGAGCCTTAGGCGAAGTCTAGACGGAGTTTGAAGTCCGAACGAACCGAAACCCAACCCCAAAAAATGCTCTCTGTACTTTTTCTAAAATCGTGGATTTTTCCAAATTAAAAATATGCAGAAAACTCAGCAGGAAATTCTAAGAATTACGACGGAAATTTTTTTTGATGAACAGTAAAAATAGCGGCGGAACCGCGGCAGAAGCCTGGCTTCTGCGGCGGTTCCGCGGCGTAATGATGACTTCATCCTACACTGTTTGCACAGTAACTCCTATTATTTTATGCTGGATTTTCTGGGAATTTTTAATATTTATTCAAGAGTTGAATTTTCTTGGGTTGTTTTGGGGATTCGTATATTCGATCGGATTATCAAATTTTGTCTATGTGGTTTTCCGGATAATTTTTGAATATGTTAAAAAGTTCGACCGGATATAAATACCCAATTTTTCCCCTGTCGGGAAATTTCCAAGTGTTGGATTTTTCCGTAATTTAAAGACGTTCTAAGTAGTGCAAGTAACTCGATGGACCCTCTAGAAGACAACAAACCTTAAGTCGATTATGTGACCGTCATGAACTGCCCTTTGAACCTTCGGGTTTGGGGCAGTACGGCGTGCCACATGTGAGGCGTTGGCTTGACCCTTCTATGGCTGGACTGTTGGTACTGAGGCACGAACTGAATGTTTTTAGACTTGTTTCATGTGTTGATCTGTATCGGGAAAACTTGGGTGTTCGATTGTTCGATCGGAAAGTTTGACATTTTCTATTTATCCGGAATGTGATACAACAATTGGAATTCACAAAAGTTATGTGATAACTGAATGAATGTTATAAACATAGCAGTTTAGTCTCAGTTGATCGGTTGCCACGGAATTTTGATGTGATCAAAAGTCCGTCGCAATCACGTAGAGTACGCGGATACTCGCCGGGTAAACTTAATAGGCAGCTTCACTCCATAGCCTGGACCAAGAGACTATAGGAGAACCCCGTCGCCGAAAGCATCCGTTCGGGTGCTCCCGGTAGCGGTGTTCCGCCTTGGTGCACTTCGTCGACGGTATCAGGGGTGCGACCGTCTACTAAAGTTTGCGACGAGCATTCGATCAAAATGTCGGGAATCCTGTTGAATTGACCGACTTGGTATTGAAAAGAGTTTTCGATAATGAGACTAAAATGAGGGGTTTATAATTGTTAGGCATGCGATGTCTAAGTAATTCATTTGGTCAGGCATGCGATGTCTGAGGTGGTTGCGGATTCCAACTGTTGTAGTTTTAGACTTTCTTTTCTGTGACCGTAAGTGTAATATGTGATATCGCCGGTTTCGTTGCTATATGTCAACGACAATTGGGATGCGCATATTTACTTACGTTGATGACATGTGATGTTATGTGTTGCTGGATATGTTATATTGGATCGTCGTGTTTGAATAGCCGGGGGTTTTTATGTGAGATGAGTATTTTTCATTTTCATTCATGTAAAAACTTGTATGTAATATTCTTTTTATTGGGGCGCTTCCAGGTTGCGGAAGATGTCACCATTTGTATATTATTTACTTTTCCGCACTAGGATAGACCCAAGGAGGAGGGCACAAGTAACCGGGTTCTGGAGTCTAGTGGGAGACCAACTCGAGGAGTCGAGTCCGGGTCTCCTAACTCCAGAATTGGTAGGGTTGCTTGCCGCTCTCATAGGGGTCTTGGGGTGTGGATTTGGCATTCATCATGACCGTGGAATCCGTGTTTTATACTGGCTCGTATTGAAAACACGGACGTCCTAGTATATCCAATATTTCATATGATTCTTCTGCTGCGATATCTGTGATGTGATCATGTGATGTTCTGTGATAGATACTGTATATAGTATATATATGATATATTATATAGGCGTTACTTATGTTTTACACCCACGCTAGCCCTCCCCCGCTCTACCGTTAGTTACCTAACCTAACGGTGCATGAGGGGACATCGAGGTGAATGCGGATGGCATAAGTGTACGTCGTATTTATCTGTGATGTTTAGGTACTTAAATGATGGGACTTCATTAATATGATTAATGAAATAAAAGAAACCTAAGATGTTGTAGAATCGAATTTCAAAATAAAACAGGTAGCTACAGTTCTTGCTTTGCACAGCGGTATATACGATATATCCTGCACCTTATTCGATAAGGAAAGGACCGAGATCCCTTCACCGGGAGTGACTCCTTTAGCAATAACTGGCAGATGCTACACACTCGGTTTGTCTTTTGATTGCTTTTAAGAGTTTTTGCTTTGCACAGTGATATATATGATATATCCCGCACCTCATTCGACGAGGAAAGGACCGACGATCCCTTCACCGGGAGTGACTCCTTTAGCAAAACTAGAAAAGCCTCAAAAGCACTCCATTTCAAAATCATTTGATTCTACAACGATATAAAGTTCATTATGCAAAGGGTTTTCTTAAAAACCTGACGTAGCCCTCCGTCATTTCAGATAAGTAATAGTTAGTATTCGTGCTGCGTTTGTTGACTCAGTCAAGGCGTAGTGTGCGGTAGCTGATTACTATTAATCTGCTTATGCATATGATGTAGATTGGATTAGGGTAGTCGTGCGGCCTTGTTGACTCAGTCAAGGGTCGTGCGGGTGGGTTTAATTCAATCAGGAAATGACGAGTTGAACTTTACTTGCGGTCTATGGTTTGTTGACTCAGTCAAGGTCATAGATCGCCTGGGGCAAAATATTATCGGGAATTTCAAGTGTTGAAATTTGCAATGAGATTGCATACCTTCTATAAGATAGTTGTATCCCGATACCCGCTGTGAGTAAGAGTTACTCCTGGGAGAGTTTTATACATTACAATTAGCCGATCAAGTAGGTGTCTAGAAAGGTGTCAACGGGGTTACGCCTCTGGGAAAACGGGGTTTACATTAATTAGGTTCGTGCGAAAGCACGGGGGACCTCCCTCAAAGTACCGACACTGGCCTGGCTGAAAGATTGGCGAACTTGTAGTGTGTAATTAATCCCGGCTAGTCTTTCCTTTTAGGGTTTGAAGGAAGACTTGATAAAAAGCAGTGGGAGCCATCCTGATTAGATAAAATAATAACCAATCTATTCTTGCAAGAGCGCACATTGAGTGTTTTCTTCTCTCTCTCTCCTGGTAGCGACCATATCACGCCTTAATCAAGATAATAATACGGAATATTGACCGAACCCGCTTGTTATACTGAGCTGGGGAACGTTGGTCCCGGTCCAACTTATAATTTTTATAAGATTGAGCAAGAAATTGGGGATTACCAGAATTCCCGTGCCGCCCAAACGAAGAGAGTGCATGCTGATGCATCATCTTCGGGTGTGTTCATTATACAGATCTGTTTCTCAGTATCCTCTGCATCCTTGGTATATGATACCGGATCAGGATCCCAGATATGTAAGATGTTACATAGGGCTACAAAAGGGTAGAAAAACTGAGAACGGGTGATAAGTTTCATGAGGCAGAAAACGGGGCAAGTGTTGCAGCCAAGTCTGTCGGTCACTGTCACCCTGTATTACCAATACATTGATTCTGAACGAATGTTATTAGATACCGAACCTGATATACAAAATTATATCGGTCTCTTTATTAGTAAAGAAACGATAAAATTTTGTATTGTTGGATAATGTTTTGAACATTTCCTATATTTGATCGGTTCAGGCACGTTATCTAAAAACATTAATGTTCTAAATCAAACTACAGTTCTTAGTATACAGAACACACACAAGAGGAAGAGTTCAAAAATGAACGAATTCTTCTTGAGGTATTGTAGACTAGGTCAGATCAATGTGACCCGATTAGCTAGAGTTACATAAAGATGCATATTTAAATTAGTTTGAATTTACATCTTGTGAAACTCGCCAGTCATGTCACAAAGATAAGATGACCATAGCTCCGTTTACTGGAAACAGAGAAAGAGTTAGTGAACTCTTGGGACTGATACATGATGATGTATGTAAGGTCTCTTGTCTACACATGCCAGGACTGATTCTTTATACTTCATTATATTCTCTGATAATCTCTCAAGATTCAGACATATGTTCCTGTTGAAACACAAGTCAGAACCTTTTGAGATATTCATAGAATATAAGCGAGAAGTAGAGAACCAAAATATGGGTATAAGTATTATGTCCTATGATGAGATCAAGGAGGAGAATACTTGATCACGGAAATCCTGGACTATTCTAAAGGAGAATGAGATTCTCTCTCAGCATTACTCCTCCTTATGCACCATAGCACGATGGTATATCGGGGCGGAGCAAACACACCCTATATGATAAGGTGTGCTCTATGATGAGTACAACTGAGTTACCTATTTCCTTTTGGGAGTTATGCACTTATGAAGTTGCATACCTATTGAATAGGGTTTCGATCAAATCAGTTGCCTACCAATTCATATGTGATATGGAAAGGTAAGAGCCCATATCTTAAGTTAGTTAAGATTTGGGGTTGTCCGGCCTATGTCTAAAAAGAAAAATCCGGACAAGCTCGAGGCAAGGTCTGTCATGTAGAACTGGAAAGGTTCCAGCTATAAAAATTGCAGCTGATGATTTGATAGAACCAAAGGATTCAGTAGATTTCAACGAACCTCAGCCTCTCCGCCGATCTAGTAGGGTTCCTCACCCACCTGAGAGATACTTCGGTTTCTCTATGACAGTGGGAGCGAGGATTGCATCATGAGATGATGACCCAACTAGTTTCGAGCTGGCCATCAGGAGTGGGACTCTGTAAGAATGGCTGGATGCTTAGCGATCTGAGATGGAATCCTTATACACCAACAAAGTATGGACTTTAGTTGCTATATCTGAAGGGTTAAATCCCCATCAGGAGCAAGTATATCTTGAGAAGGTTACTTGGTGTAGATGGAAAAGTTGGGACTTTCAAAGCTAGACTTGCTAAAGGTTTTCGTCATCAACCAGGCGTGGATAATGATGAAACCTTTTTCCAATGGCTATGCTTAAGTCCATCCAGTTCCTACTTGCCACGGCTACATACCATGACTACGATATCTAGCGGTTGGGTGCCATGACTGCTTTTCTAAATGATGTTTTAGAAGAGAACGTCTATAAGTACACAGCCAGAGGGCTTCGTAAACAGTGGGAGCAGCGGAAACGTGTGCAAGTTGCTTTACAGATTAAAGCAGGCATCGCGGAGTTGGAACGTCTGTTTTGATGTATTAGTCAAAGAGTTTGACATCATCAAAATGGTAGATGAACCTTGTATAAACAAAAAGGTAGTAGGGAGTATGGTGACGATCCTCGTAGAGTACGTGGATGACATACTCTTGATAGGGAAGGAGTTTTCTATGCTACGCTCGATCAATCTCCGCTTATCACAATGATTCTCCACATAGGATCAAAGTGATACCTACTAAATCCTGGATTTTGGATCTATGAGATAGATCTAATTGGATGTTACGAATCTCACTAGGTGTAGTGAGATGGTATCAGTTGATCCTGGGAAGAATCACTGGAAGTGTTCCAGGGTGATAAAGACGACTGAATGTCAGTCGCAGGCATTGTCTTTACCCTCAGTAAAGGGACGGTATGTTGGAAGAGTTCCAAGCTAGATACCGTGGCATACTAGACGATAAAGGCTGGATACATCGCTACTTAAGATGCTACCAAAGAGGCTGTTTGGATGTATATTAGTTCATGAGATGAACTTAGTTCCTACCATTGTGTGACAATGGAGTTGTGGCTTATGCCAGGAACCCCCGTCCCATCAGTGATCCAGACATATTCTAAGGCAGTATCACTTGTTCATTGAGATAGTTGATCTCTAAGGGATCGAGGTTAGGAGAGTAGACTCAGAGGACAACACGGCGGATCCACTCACGAAGGCCTATTCCCAGAGAGAGACTTTTATGGGATGGTTGAGTATGAGATACTACAACCACTGCTACAGATGGCCCTAGTGCAAGTGGGAGATTGTTAGTTATATGTATGCCCTAGAGGGCATTACTGTACATAGGATGTATATTGTAGTGGATGCTGGGACATATATAGGGAGGACTTTCTTGCTCGACATGATAGTATGCTATCTGGTTACTCTTTACCTTAACGTGTACACTGATTGTCTCTCTGTTACATGTTGGTAAAGCCCTTAGGATGTGTACTTGACTACCTGGACTATGATGCGGATCATACTAGTGGGGACATGGTAGTCCATAAGTACATCCTTCAAAGTCCCGAGTCGCGGGTGTATCGAGACGGGGCATCGATATACCAGAGTAGACTAGCGTGTACCTTCTCGACCCATACAGATGGGCGATGGATGATCCCATATCCATCGGTGTTTGACATCAGAGATGATATACAGGTGCTCAGTAGAGACTGGGTACACTGGACGGACTCGCCGAGAACTCCCAGATGGTATTATACCTCACGTCAGATGGAAGTTCTCTGGTGACACTGGTACAGAGTAGTCTGTTGACCCGAGATCGTCATAGAGTCTTGTGTGGTTCCCACTGTGCTTTGATTTCCATCTTACCACGTCCAAGAAGGCGTGCAAAACGGTGGTTTTTGGGTACAGTCCCGAGTCACATGGAGGCAATGAGCGATAGGAGGGGATTCGTCTCTCCCGGTATAGGGGGTTGATGTTGCGCTGTGTTCAATTGGCTATAACCGGAAATCCCTGGCCAGGGTTGCTGAGATTTACTGGTAAGTGTTACCAGTAGTTTCTCGAACTGTTATAGACCTCATATCGACACGACTTATCGAGCTATTGGGGTCTGACGTTTACCACCCCTAGGCAAGATATGCGGCATATCAGACGATCAGACCGGACTGTACGGTAGTGTTACTGGTTGGATTCGCTTGAGTGTGAGTGGGCTTGCTCGTCGATCTTCAGATCACTCAATACCCGGGTGGCCGTTACGTTTAGCAGACCGCTTGCGGCTTGTGGATGCTTGATATGATCATCATCTGCTGCCGGCGTATTGACGAGTCTTTAGAGTCCTACACAGAGGTTTCCTGGCTCAAGCGAAACGAAATAGGAGCGCATATGAGATATGTGCGGGACCGAGAATAATGCGTGTATGTGATACCGTATTCTATTCTCGTGATGAATGATCGAATGGTTGTATGCGATATAACCTAGTTATCGAATCAAGTATTGATTCGATAAGCCGATACATAGGATACTAGTCGGTTATATGCGATATGACCGGATCGTTAAATCAAGTGTTGATTTAATGATTTAATAAACAATTATATATTTGATATATTAGTTTGCATCAACTAGTATCGGTTTACTTAAGATGGATTTTCTCACTCGGATGTACACATTGTATATGTGATATACTTTTGTGCACTTGATTGTATCATGTTTGATGATACATGTTATGCTAGGGTTTTTGTGTAAAGATCAAACCATAGTTACATGATAATGGTTAGGGTTTTGTTTTATTCTTTTATCTTATTTATTTATTCATTTTGGAATATGATAAGCATAAAAAGAAAATGGTTGCTAATTTTGTATTCTAGTAGAAGCTTCTTGAACTTTTGACTATGTGATCATTTTTGTCTCTTGCTTAACCCTAACCACTTCATTTAACCTTAGTTTAGTCTCTACACTTTACCATGGTTATTATTATGATAAGTATCCTTTTTCTTTTCTTTTTAAAATAACTTATCATAATATCTTCTTCTTCTTCATCATCTTCTTCAAAGAAGAAAACCTTGGACCATCAATGGTGATTGATGAAAATGAGTGAGAAATCCAATTCTAAAGTCTACCCACTTCCTATTTCTTCATCCTCTACCTCTTGCCATGTAGTAGAGTGTGTTTCCTTCACGAGTTTTCATGGCTTGGTGAAGGTGGAGCTTGATCTAGCGATGCTTCGACGTAGATCATCTTCGGCATGGACATCGACGACCTAGCTCGCCTACTCTCTGATGAAGCCGACGCTAGAGCCCGGGATTTGTTTTGGACAGCGAGAGGACTTCATTGCGGAGCTATGGAGGTGGAGCACCGGATCAACAAAGGTTGTATTTCCGTTTAAACTTTAGTTAAGTTGTTAACTAGTTTCATTTTCGCCTAGACATCTAGCTAACGATCCGTAGTCGGGTTTCTCGGCACCTAGATTTTTTGAAACGGGCATGGTTGATGCCTTGTGAGACCTTACTTGAGTGCCTAGGAACCCTACACCCTACACAGCAGGGTTCGGATCCCCTGCTCTACTTCAGTCAACCGCCTATCATGTTCCCTAGATATCGCCCTCAACTTATCAATACCCCTAACAGCTCTCCGCATCAAATTTGCATGTTCTAAAGGGGTCAGTTCTCCTTCACTCGTGGTCGAGCTGGAGCTAGGTGTGCGGGCAGGCCCGTGCTCCGCCGGTTCAATTCTTGACCACACATCCGTCAATCGTATATAGGACGTAGAAACGCCCTCAATGAGAGGCCTGACGGGTATGCCTCCAAGCATGTAAAATTCGAACACTTCCACGAGGAGGAAATATCGACATAGTTGTGTAACAAGCATTGGGAAAGGGTAATTTGCGGCTCTTTTGCCCGCACCTGTAGAGTTCAGTAAAACCGTGCACATGTCGAAACGAGGGTTTCTGGTCATGAGTGTGTGCACGATATGCAATGAGGGTGTAAAAAATGTGGTGTTGTGGAAGCTACCAAAAATATTGTTTTGGATCCCCTTCCGCGGCTTCCTTGAGCAATCATTGCCCATCAAGGGCATGTAATCCTCAAACTGTAACGGTTGATCATGAACGGGTATCCGAGGGATTAATGTGACTTCATGTATGATGTCCCTATCGATGATAATTTCCCTATCACCCCACTGCAATTTAAAAGCCAAATTGAGAGAGACACCCCTCTTCCATGCACTCATAAAAACGAGTGACTATTTCCGAAAGGGCATAGGCGTTAGAGTGATTATATATCAAAAGGTTCCAGCCCCTACGTGCTATTTAATTCGCAAAAAAACTTCCATACACAGCATGTGAAAAAATTTGTTAAAAATCACTTTCAAGTTGCATACTGTGTGCCATCAGATAATTACAGATCTAAAAATTTAAAAACAGAGAGGGTTTTATGAAATCGAACCTCCCCTGAAAAATTCAGGGGGTGAAGACCAGGAAGCACGGAGGATAAACGGCGGGAGCTTGCGTCTGGCGGCGGTTCCGCGGCGGGAGGATGAGGTCTCTCTGCAGAAATTGAAGCGGCGGCGGCGGCTTGGTTTTTTTAAAAGATGAAATTAGGGTTTGTGATCAGAGAAAGGGGTCGGGGACTTTATATAGGGGGAGAATGATGGATATTTGCAAAAAAAACCCTTTAAAAAGAGGAAATTATTTGCAAATAAAATTTTTATTTTATTTATTTAGTATGTAAATTTACAAAAACACCCAAAAAAATTTATTTTCATATTTTTATATATTTTTTATGTTATTCTCTATTTATAAAATTACAAATGATACATACCAGCAAACTTGTTTGAAATAATGTTTTTGCTAGATGATCGAAAATTTGGGGGTAAATAGAGGAAGTTCAGTCGGTATAAATCGGCTCCTGTAAAAACAGGACCTCCTTCGACGGGTCCGAAGTGAGGAACGGTTTGAGTCGATGTCCGTTTACTTTAACCATTATACCGTCCTTCGGATTCTCTAGGTCTACCGCACCGTGCGGATATACGGTGCGTACCAAAAACAGCTGTTTCCATCTAGATTTGAGCTTGCCCGGGTGGAAGTATAACCGAGTGTCATAAAGAAAAACCTGTTGGCCGGGTTTGAAAGTTTTGCGCATAAGGTGTTTTTCATGGAACACCTTTGTTCGGTTTTTAACAATTACCGCATTTTCGTAGGCCTCATCTCTCAGCTCATCTAATTCATTCAATTGCAGCCTTCTATTGCTGCCCGCATCTCCCAGGGATAATTTCAAATCTTTAATTGCCCAAAATGCCTTGTGCTCAATTTCAACTGGGAGGTGGCAAGCCTTCCCAAAAACAAGCCTGTATGGAGACATGCCAAGATCGGTCTTGTAGGCAATACGGAATGCCTATAGTGCATCGTTCAGTTTTTGTGACCAATCTTTACGGTTTTATGAAACCGTTTTCTCCAAAATTTGTTTAATCTGCCGATTCGAAACCTCGGCTTGCCCACATGTTTGGTGATGATATGTTGTTGACAATTTATGAGTAATGGAGTTTTTGTTCCGCCATGGCAGCGCCCCGGCCGTCTATCCGAGGCCAAAATGCGGAATCAAAATTTTTCTTAACTTTTAAACTGGCGCTACCGCGGACAATATACCCAGATCGTAACCATTAACCGATACTAGCTAACAAGAGAAAGGGTGAGAGATATACCGAGTGATCCGAGTCCTCAGGTCTTCTCGTCGTCATCCTGATCTTTCACGGAAACTCCGGTCGTCGCATCCTTGCCGGAAGGGCACCACATCGTCTGTATCTTTTACGGGCTCCCACCTCAATACCGAGGCAACTCGGGCGCGAAGTTGGCTAGCCGACGCGCCCAAGATTTGCTATAGAATTAGTGTAGGGTCTATGTCTCTTTGGAGTAGTGAAGTTGCTATTGGGGATGGAGGAATAAGGTTAAGGAAAAATGGTGCTTTCATTTTTCCCAAAACTAGAAGAATGAGATGAAGAAATATGTGCTACCAAAAAATGGAAATTTCTCCCATCTCCAAACTAAAGTGGCCGGCCATACTCTTATGTGGAAATGGTGGAGAGCAAAAACAAATCATGAAGGGAGGTGAGTGTAGGAAAAGAGAAAGGTGACCATATCAAAAGCAAATCTCACATCAAACACTTAATCAACTCTAATCAATCCTTTCTCAAAAAGCAAAGGAAAAGACTTAGAAAGCATCTCATGATTATGAACCATCATGAAGCCCCACAAATGCACAAAACCCCTCCTCAAAAACCAATTTGCACAATTGCAAATTAGTCCCTCCATCGGAAATGTCCGGCCGGGAAAGAACAAAGGAAAACCGGCCGGAACGGAATGCAAACTGGCAACTCCAGAAAACTGGTCCCGTAATAAATTACAGAAAAACCCCGATACTGTGCATACACACCCGCATCTGTATTCCAACCGGATACAAATGCAATGAGACAAAAACTACACTGTACTAAATTAGGATCCGGCTTAAACCAAAACCGGCTAGTAATATCCGTCCGATCCTGATCCGTGCAATACCGCACATATCAGATCGAACCCTGCCATATATCCATACGGCTACAAGTACAAACCGTCCGATCCTGATCCGTGCAATACCGCACGTATCTGATCGGACCCTGCCATATCTCCATACGGCCTCTACAGCGTTTCGCCCGAAAGCTTGAGTAACTGTAAGTGTGGTGGACTCTGAAGACTCGTCAATACTATGGCTGTGGATTTAACCACTAGCACGTCAGAGGTATTAGCCAATACATGACGGGCCACCATCTATTGACCAAAAGGGACGTCGATGAGCGAACTCATCCTGACACCCTACTGAGCCTGTCAGTGACAATATCCGTACAGTCCGGTCCGTTCGTCTATGAGCATCGCATGTCGGGCCTAGGGGGTTGGTAAAAGTCAGACCCCCAAAGCGGTACAAGTCGTGTCGGAGTGTAGCCCAGAACGCCCTGAGATACTACTGGAATACCTACCAGTAAATCTCCTGCCTCGGCCGAGGGCTTTGCGTAATGGCTCTCCTAGACAAAGCGCGACCTTACCCCCAATGTCGGGAGAGACGAACCCCTGAAGATCCGCTCACTGCCTCCATGTGGCTCGGGACTGTACCCAACTAAAACCTGTTTGCACGACTCCTTTGAGCCGTGGTAGGGCAGTAATCAAAGCACAGTGGGAACTCACACGAGACAAATGACGATCCCCGGGTCGATGAACTAACCTGTACACATGTCACCAGGGAACTGCTATCTGACGTCAGGTATAAGACCAACTAGCATGTTCCCGGCGAGTCCTGTCCGGTGTACTCATAACCCAATGAGCACCTGTATACATCTTAGGTGAACCAACTGACACCAGTGGCTTATGAGACCGGCCATCGCCCCTCGTCGGGGTCTCGACTGTATACACTAGTCTACTCTGGAGAATCGATGCCCTGTCTCGAAACTCCCACGACTAGGGACCTTTTAAGGATGTGCTTATAGACCACCAGCTCTCACTTATATGATCGCCATCATACTGCTGGCAGTCAAGCAAGAATCCTAGGGGCTCTATCAGCGTGTAATAGCGACCTATAAGGTCACATGAAGCAGTACACGATGATAAAGGTAAACCAGATAGCATACTACCATCTCGAGTAAGACTGTCCTACCGGGATAGGTCCTCCCTCAATCATTGTAATCACGTGCCTGTGATCCAATAATTGACTCTGAGGGCACTATCTCTAACAATCTCCCATTTGGACTCAAGGCTAATTATTGCGATGTCGCATACTCACAGCCCGTGTGATACCGAACACCCAACTCCTCTACTAGTTAGTCTCACAAAACTCGTTTGTGAAACTATTGCGTTCGAGGAATAGCCTCAGTGAGTGGATCCGCTGTGATGTTTCTTTCTATGTCTCTCTATATCTCAAGTTCGCAGAGAAAGCCATCTCCCGAAATGAGCAATACCTGTCTTAGAGTATGTCTGGATATCTGATGGGGCCTAGCTCATAAATGAACTCCAAATCCAAACTTCTTAGACTGTATCGATAACTGAACTTAATCAGTATCCAGCGCCATGTCTCCCTCAGTATTGCCTTGGACCACCTGTCCAAAATACTGCCCCTCGTCAGGAGGAGAAACTATAACTCTGACAGCCACTCTGCCATCCATGTCACCTTGGAAGCCTGAAATGATAACCGTCTCCTAAAAGAGGCGGACCGTTATCACATCCCCAGAACATCAACTTATGTTCTAAAACTGCTTCCGACTGTTTCTCCAGGATTGGATTAATATCAATTTATTGCACCTACTGCAAGAACAACATCTGGTGTGGTACTTGACATCTCATGATTGACTCAATTGCCCAAGCAAGTGATCTGTCAATCATGCGTATCCCTCTCCCCTTTAGTCTGTAAGATACCTTTAGAGAGGGTGACTCCATCACCTGCAGGTACACTACCATGCCAGGCGTCGTCCATTCTAAATACTCTTAGAATGTTGTCAAAGTACCCTGATTGGGAAACCACCCAAATCTAGATCTAAAACCATAGATCTAGTAACCAGTATGTCTGATATAATATCCAAGTCCTGTGTGGAGAAACCACTGTGTGACAACCAAAGTATGACCGATCGTAGTATAGGAGTTTCCTTTCCTACTCTGTGTATGTCATCCAAAACAAGGACATCACACCCTACTACCTTCTCAACAGATCCATCCCCTATTCTGATGACGTCAAACCTATGACTGTCACATCAGAAATAGATGATCTATCTCCGCTATATCTGCTTCAGTCTATAAATAGACATAAGCCAACTGTCCACCAATGCTTCCGCTGCTCCCACTGACTACGACAACCCTCTGGCAGAGTCATATAGACGTACACTTCTAAAGCCAGTTTAGAATGACGCTATACTCATCCTCATGCCGGGTTTCACAGTCTGGAACAACAGCAATGGCAAGTCTGGGTAAACAAGAACCTCCCTGCCACCGTCCTTGAGCATACCGAAGTACCTCTCGAGTGCCTGAGGTTACCCACCATATCTACGGAGTGGCTAATAGAATGTCAAGCTAGATTGAATCTTTAGGTTCTTATGAAATCTTCAGTAATCGTTTGCGGTTCTGGAATCGCTTCCAGTTCTACCATACTCCCACTACTGTTTTCTGAAAAATCCATTTCTTTTAAAAATGTGGCGAGTCAAGAACAATATCTCTATTGATCTTCCAGATGGTAGAAAGTCAACCCTCGTCATAGCCTGGGTCAACCCACAAACAGCCATTACAGAAACGTGCCTTGAGTTATCCAGAGTCTGGTTTTAAGCATAAGCCGGACAACTCCCCGTACCTTAACAATGTCAAGATATGAACTGTTCTATATCCAATATAGAAACAGAGGCACTGATTTAATTGGAACCAGATTCAAATCATGCAGCTGTCTTCAGTGCATGTCAACTAAATGGAAGGAGGCCGATCAGCGTTACTCAACTTAGGAATGCTTCCAATTATGAGTAACCTGAAAGAGAAGCAATTTCTCTTTATCATTACTATCAACTGAATACCATACACAAGTATCTACATCTTCGATCACTTTGAAGAATCCCGATACTTGCTACACCTGGTTCTCTACTCTATTCAAATACCTATAACTCCTTAAAACTTAGACCCTGTGTTTCTACGAAACACATGTCTAAGAACTAGAGAAGTTAAAAGTAAACAGAATATAGTATGAGGACCAACCCCTCTGTTCTAATGGACACTGGACAACATACAATACTCTGTATAAGTCCGCTGAGTTTAACAACTCTTTCACTGTGCGTCGTAGGTTGAAAACTGTACTTATGGTTAAGAAGAATTACACCGCTGTTTGATGCTCCTTACCTAACCATCCACTGATATAGGTAAATGTCATCGACATAATATCAAAAGGTATATCTCACTCTATGAAAATAGACGTACATATATATCAATTTGAAATTGGTGCACAACAGCGGATATTCAAAACCAAATATTTGCCGATCGGCAAACAGCCCAGATGATCTCCTCAAATATCACCGAGTACAAGGAATCCCGATATAATGAGGATGATCACCCTATTCCCAATGACTTACTCCCACTCATCATCTGTAAAACCATACAGATGTGAGAATTATACCTGGTAAATACATACCCTGGAGTAAGTATCTAATCGGGAAATCAGTTTTCTTTTAACATTACACAGTGAAACTGAAACATTGAAATGTTTTGGTGGGGTATTCCGGTATTCCTATTAATGCCTCTTCTATTATCCATATTCACAACTATAACCGTATAATTCTTTGCCACCTCTCCAAATCCCTTTATATGTCTTTAGCCATTACCTTCTGCACACCCCTTTAGGCCAATTGGTTTTCTTCCTTCCCTACCGTTCGGCACCAGCCTATGGTTTGGAAGAAGACTATCCAATAAGCATAATGGGTGTACTGTCCTAATCCTAGGAGCACTCGCAATGCGAGAGAAGGTGAAGATAAAAGACAACCGAATAAACCTTATTCCTATTTCTCCTGGACCAGAATCCATCCCCGAACTGGAACAAGTTCCTTTCGAGTTCGTATATAACCATAGGATGGAGTATCCAATAAACTGTTGATCTTCGTAGTGATACGGAGTGTCCTGGTGAAATACAAAGGTGATTTAGGATTGGCGAAGAAATACTTGGTTCGGTCGTGAATAGCAGTCGCAATTTACTTTGCCCTCTTACTAATCCCTGGCTTTGTCTTAACTTAATACCTTCTGCACACCATCGTTACGCTAATTGGTTTTCTTCATCCCCTACCGGTCGGCACCAGCCTAAGGTTTAGAAGAAGACTATCCAATTAGCGTAATAGGTGTACTATCTCCTAAACCAAGGAGTACTCGCAACCTGAGAGAAGGTAAAAGGAAAAGACAACTGAATAATCCTATTCGTTTTCTCCAGAACCAGAAACCATCCTCGAAGTCCTTCGAGTTCGTATATAACCATACGATGGTTTTGTCCAATGGAAGTGGACATTCGTAGTAATACGGGGTGTCCTGGAGAAAAGGGTAAAAGTAGGAGTGGCAATGAAGTTTGCAACTCTGACAATCCAAAAGCCTGTGTTAAGAAGGTTCGGTCAACTTGGTCACTGAGTCATAGTCTAGGGTCGGGTCAATGGTCGCTGCCAAAGAGAGAGAGAAAAGAAACACTCAGCGTGCACTCTAACCTAGATCAGAATGGTTATCACATTATCTAATCTGGAAACCTCCCACTGTACCTCAAATTCTCCTCCAAACCTGAAAGAAGAATTAGTCGGGGTCACACGAGGAGTAAACTAACTCATCAGTGGGAATCGGGATCCAACTATCATCGCATGATAACTTGACGGAATCCACTCAAGTCACCACACTCCAGAAGGTATGCGCATGCCTGGCAAGTTTCAGTTCTTTTGAAACTCCCGATGTGATTTTTACCCCTAGGACCCAAGTGACCTTGACTGAGCCAACATATCAAAGGATCCTAGTCAAGTTCAACCCGTCATTATCTTGATTGCATTAGACCCACCCGCACGAGTCCTTGACTGAGCCAAAATGACCGCACGACTGTCCTAACCAATCTCATATCCATGCAACAGAAAAGAACTACATAGCTACCGAACACTACGCCTCGGCTAAGCACGACATACATAGCACGAATACTAAGAAATACTAATCTGAAATGACGGAGGGTTACGACTGGTTTTTGGCGAAAAACCTTTAACGTAATGAACTTGATATCGTTGAAGGAACTGCATAGTTTTTATAAAAATATAGTGACGAAAGCCTTTGCTAAAGAGGTCACTCCCGGTGAAGGGATCTCGGCCCTTTCCCCGTAGAATGAGGTGCAGGATATTCCAACTGAATACCACGATGCAAAGCAAAAGTAATCGGCTATAGTGAAGTTATTGCCCTGACGCAAACTTTTGTCCAAGGGGTCACTCCCGGTGAAGGGATCTCGGCCCTTGCCTCGTCGACTGAGGAGCATGATATTCCAAATGAATACCACGATGCAAAACAAAAATGAACATCCTTGCAATAACAGCCTTTTGAAAAGTGTTCCAACAACATCAGAATAGGTTTGTTTATCTTGCATTGATCCGAATCAACGCGGTCCCATCAATTGATCACACCACAAAGAACGAAAATATACTGATGTACGTATATGCCATTCGCATTCGCCACTGGGTCCAGTCATTACCCGTTAGGTTAGCTAACTAACGACAGAGCGGGGACTGGACTAGCGTGGATGCAAAACATATACAACATCTACTAATATATATACCAATATATTATATTTCGCTCAAGGCGTGATAAAATGCAACATCACAGAAATATACAGCATCACAGAACAATACAGATATCTGGGATCCCCGGGTTTCACAGAGCCGCTGCTGAAACCCGACGTTCCCCTGGTCGTGTGGATAGCCTGTGCAATGAAAACCTAGACCCCTACGGGCGCGGTAAGTCACCCGCCAAAACCTGAAGCGAGGCAGCCCCCTTCAGCACCGTGAATGGACCACCCAGCACTTCACGGAATCCGGTAACTTGGGCACCCCTCCTGGGTCAACCTGTACCCCCTACGAGTGCGGCGAATAGCCCGCCAATCCTAGAGTGAAGCCCCCTCCGTCTCAATGCCATGAGATGCGGGCCCGTTGCCCTCTAGAACCCGGCTATCCGTGCACCCCTCCGCGGGGTAGTCCTAGTACAGAAAGTAAAATATACATACAACGGGTACATCGACCGCAACCAGGTCATGCCCCAAAAGAATAATACAAACAGGCAGTGACGGCCGTCCACATGTCGGACGCTCGCCCCACAATATCAAATGTACATAATACAACAAAACTGTACTAGCATTGCATCCAGGCTATCCCCCACGACCGATCCGCAACAACACAGCATAAACATAGAACATCAACGTGAATGTCACGTTCGCAAATCCGTCTAACCGGGCTATAGCAGTTAGACAGGATTTACCGATCGAGTGACATTCACGGTCGCAGATATAATGTAAATACTGTGAAATAATGTGTTTAAAATATCCAATCGATCAAAAATTAACAAGTGGGCCCCCAAGTAATACTGTAGCACTCACAGAAATTCTGGGCCCAATTTTAATATTCCAAAACCCCTATCTTAAGCCCAAAAGCCCATTGCAAAAAATTGGTGGAATGATACACTATTCCTGCGGCGGAACCGCAGCCAAATAGGGGTTACGGCCGCGGTTCCGCGGTCCTATGGAGGGATCATTCTACCAAATTTTCACAGTGTTCTTATAATTCCATGTACATCACTTTTCTACAACCTGAAAAAATTTTCGAGCCCGGAAAAAAACGACAGAAAACTGATGCATGCAAAACACGGATTTTGGAATTTTAGTCGATCGGATAAGTAAAACACATTAGATAAAGCTAGGCAAGGTTAATGGCGTCGCTATGATACCATGTTCCGCCACGGCAGCACCTCGGCCGTCTATCCGAGGCCAAAATGTGGAATCAAAATTTTTCATAACTTTTAAACTGGCGCTACCGCGGACAATATACCCGGATCGTAACCATTAACCGATACTAGCTAACAAGAGAAAGGGTGAGGGATATACCGAGTAATCCGAGTCCTCCGGTCTTCTCGTCGTCGTCCCGATCTCCCGCGGAAACTCCGGTCGTCGCATCCTTGCCGGAAGGGCACCACATCGTCTGTATCTTGTACGGGCTCCCACCTCAATATCGAGGCAACTCGGGCGCGAAGTTGGCTAGCCGACGCGCCCAAAATTTGCTGTAGAATTAGTGTAGGGTCTATGTCTCTTTGGAGTAGTGAAGTTGCCATTGGGGATGGAGGAATAAGGTTAAGGAAAAATGGTGCTTTCATTTTTCCCAAAACTAGAAGAATGAGATGAAGAAATATGTGCTACCAAAAAATGGAAATTTCTCCCATCTCCAAACTAAAGTGGCCGGCCATACTCTTATGTGGAAATGGTGGAGAGCAAAAACAAATCATGAAGGGAGGTGAGTGTAGGAAAAGAAAAAGGTGACCATATCAAAAGCAAATCTCACATCAAACACTTAATCAACTCTAATCAATCCTTTCTCAAAAAGCAAAGAAAAAGACTTAAAAAGCATCTCATGATTATGAACCATCATGAAGCCCCACAAATGCACTAAACCCCTCCTCAAAAACCAATTTGCACAATTGCAAATTAGTCCCTCCACCGGAAAAGTCCGGCCGGGAAAGAACAAAGGAAAACCGGCCGGAACAGAATGCAAACTGGCAACTCCAGAAAACTGGTCCCGTAATAAATTACAGATAAACCCCGATACTGTGCATACACACCCGCATCTGTATTCCGACCGGATACACATGCAATGAGACAAAAACTACACTGTACTAAACTAGGATCCGGCTTAAACCAAAACCGGCTAGTAATATCCGTCCGATCCTGATCCGTGCAATACCGCACATATCAGATCGAACCCTGCCATATATCCATACGGCTACAAGTACAAACCGTCCGATCCTGATCCGTGCAATACCGCACATATCTGATCGGACCCTGCCATATCTCCATACGGCCTCTACAGCGTTTCGCCCGAAAGCTTGAGTAACTGTAAGTGTGGTGGACTCTAAAGACTCGTCAATACTATGGCTGTGGATTTAACCACTAGCACGTCAGAGATATTAGCCAATACATGACGGGCCACCATCTATTGACCAAAAGGGACGTCGATGAGCGAACTCATCCTGACACCCTACTGAGCCTGTCAGTGACAATATCCGTACAGTCCGGTCCGTTCGTCTATGAGCATCGCATGTCGGGCCTAGGGGGTTGGTAAAAGTCAGACCCCCAAAGCGGTACAAGTCGTGTCGGAGTGTAGCCCAGAACGCCCTGAGATACTACTGGAATACCTACCAGTAAATCTCCTGCCTCGGCCGAGGGCTTTGCGTAATGGCTCTCCTAGACAAAGCGCGACCTTACCCCCAATGCCGGGAGAGACGAACCCCTGAAGATCCGCTCACTGCCTCCATGTGGCTCGGGACTGTACCCAACTAAAACCTATTTGCACGACTCCTTTGAGCCGTGGTAGGGCAGTAATCAAAGCACAGTGGGAACTCACACGAGACAAATGACGATCCCCAGGTCGATGAACTAACCTGTACACATGTCACCAGGGAACTGCTATCTGACGTCAGGTATAAGACCAACTAGCATGTTCCCGGCGAGTCCTGTCCGGTGTACTCATAACCCAATGAGCACCTGTATACATCTTAGGTGAACCAACTGACACCAGTGGCTTATGAGACCGGCCATCGCCCCTCGTCGGGGTCTCGACTGTATACACTAGTCTACTCTGGAGAATCGATGCCCTGTCTCGAAACTCCCACGACTAGGGACCTTTTAAGGATGTGCTTATAGGCCACCAGCTCTCACGTATATGATCGCCATCATACTGCTGGCAGTCAAGCAAGAATCCTAGGGGCTCTATCAGCGTGTAATAGCGACCTATAAGGTCACATGAAGCAGTACACGATGATAAAGGTAAACCAGATAGCATACTACCATCTCGAGTAAGACTGTCCTACCGGGATAGGTCCTCCCTCAATCATTGTAATCACGTGCCTGTGATCCAATAATTGACTCTGAGGGTACTATCTCCAACAGTATTTGCGCATTAAGGACTCAAAAGTCATATTACAGAAGTGAGATCCATTATCACTTATAATCGCTTGAGGATGCCCAAACCGAGAAAAGTTGTTTTCTTTAAGAAATCGAACAACAACCTTGTTATCATTCGATCGGCTGGGCACAGCCTCGACCCATTTTGACACTTAGTCAATAGCCAACAGATTATACATATTCCCAAAAGAATAGGGAAATGGTCCAATGAAGTCTATTCCCCAAACATCAAAAATATCAACAACCAAAATTGGTTGGAGTGGCATTTCATTTCTCCGCGATATCCGGCCCAAATGTTGGCACCGGGAGCATGACTTGCAGTATTCGTATGCATCGTTAAAGAGTCGTGGCCAGTAGAAACCACACTGCAAGATTTTTTCTGCTGTCTTCTTTGGGCCAAAATGCCCGCCACACGCTTGATCGTGGCAAAAAGACAGCACACTCTTAAACTCGTTTTTGGGGACACACCGACAAATGATTTTGTCAGAACAGTATTTAAAGAGATACGGTTCATCCCAGTAAAATTGTTTTACTTGGGACAGGAATCAGAGTTTGTCCTGATTCGACCAATCTTTTGGTATCAGTCCGGTGGCCAAATAATTTACATATCAGCGAACCAAGGTTCGCATGACACGATTAAGAGCTGCTCATCGGGAAAAATATCTTTAATAGGAATTTCGAGTGTAGGCGAAGAAGGAAATCGTGAAAGGTGGTCGGCAACTACGTTTCCACATCCTCTCTTGTCCCTTATGACAAGGTCAAACTCTTGTAGCAAGAGGATCCAACGTATTAGCTGAGATTTAGCATCTTTCTTCGCAAAAAGATGGTGAAGAGCTGTGTGGTCCGTGTAAACGATCACTGGAGAGCCGATTAAATAGGGCCGGAATTTTTCTAGTGCAAACACAACGGCTAAAAGTTCTTTTTCTGTCGTTGTGTAATTCAATTGGGCCTCATTTAATGTTCGGATAGCATAATAAATTATGTGCGGCGCCTTATTAATGTGCTGTCCAAGGTAAACACCAATGGAGAAATCAGATGCATCGCACATAATTTCAAATGGATGCGTCCAGCCGGGAGATGAAAGTATGGGCACAGAAATAAGTGAGTGTTTCAATGACTCGAACGCTTTCATGCAGGTTGAGTCAAAATCAAATGTGGTGTCCTTGGCCAATAAAAGAGTCAAGGGTCTAACTATCATGCTAAAATCCTTGATGAACCATCTATAAAAACCGGAATGGCCAAGGAAGGCTCGGATGTCTTTGACGGATTTAGGAGGAGGAAGATTGGAAATGACTTCAATCTTGGCTTTATCAACCTCAATGTCGTTTTGCGAGATGAAATGTCCCAAGACAATACCCTCTCGTACCATAAAGTGGCACTTTTCCCAATTTAAAGTGAGGTTCTTATCCCTACAGCGGGTAAGAACTGCGTCTAAGTGTAGCAAACACTCATCGAAGGAGTCACCGAAAATAGAGAAATCATCCATAAAAATCTCCAAAAATTTCTCCATCATGTCAGAAAATATCCCCATCATACACCGCTGAAAAGTAGCGGGTGCATTGCATAACCTAAAGGGCCTGCGACGGTAAGCGAATGTATCGAAAGGACAAGCAAATGTTGTCTTGTCTTGATCCTTTTCGGCGATGGGAACTTGATTATAGCTGGAATAGCCATCCAAAAAGCAGCAAAATTCGTGCCCAGCCAATCGTCCTAGCATTTGGTCAATAAAAGGTAATGGAAAGTGGTCTTTCCTTGTCGCGGCGTTGAGTTTTCTATAGTCGATGCAAACTCGCCACCTAGTTTGGGTGCGAGTAGGTATTAACTCATTCGCCTAATTGGTTATGACCGTTATGCCCGATTTCTTTGGGACAACATGAATGGGGCTAACCCACTGGCTATCCGAGATAGGGTAAATGATGCCACTATCTAGACAATTGACAATCTCCTTTTTGACAGCCTCCTTCATTATGGGGTTGAGGCGTCTTTGTGGATCCCTTACTGGCTTAGCATCATCCATCATATGTATATGATGTTCAACTATGAGGGGATTAATCCCCTTGATACCCGCCATAGTCCATCCAAAAGCTTGTTGGTTATTTTGTAAGACCATTAAAAGAGCTTTCTCTTGCTTAAGAGTTAGAGATGCCGATATGATAACAGGAAGGGTCTCATTCTCACATATGTTAGCATATTTAAGGTGAGATGGAAAAACCTTGAGTTCGAGTTTTGGAGGTGAAACAATTGATGGTAACATTGGTGAAACTGTCTCGAACTCGAAGGATTCCAACAATGGTTCAAATCGAGTGTAAGCAACCGAGTCGGATGGTTCAACTAACTCATCCGAAAAATCAAAAGACTCAAATTCGGGTGGCGAGTCATCAAAATCGTCCAAAAAAGTGAAACACTCATATTCGTTATCCGGTGTGAAAGCTGTGTCAGATTCTAGGAGGAACGCAGTAGAGGCGTCAAAACTGCTGTGATCGAACATAAATTTTTCGAGCTCACAGTCCTCCTGCTTGATCTCGTTGATCGAGCAAACATCAAGTATACTAGCATTTAGCTCAGAGGGCTGATTCCTCCAACTTAAAAATGTTGAGCTTAATTGTCATATTTCCAAAAGATAGGTTCATCGAACCGTTTCGACAATTGATCAACACATTAGAAGTCCTAAGGAATGGTCGACCGAGTATCACCGGAATTAGACTCCGGGTGTTAGCTACAGGTTGTGTATCCATAACAATGAAATCAACGGGGAAAATGAAGTCCCCTCTACTACTACAAATAAGGGTTGCCCCTACGGATTTATCGGTAGGGGCAACCCACTGCCCCTACGGATATGTACGTAGGGGCGAAAAAAGACGCCGTAGTTGCAAAGGCCGCAGGTGCAAGTTGAGGCCCTGAACTTGCCCCTACGGGCAAATTAGAGCCCCTACGGATATATCTGTAGGTGTTATAGCCCCTACGGAGTACTCCGTAGGGGTAATCAAATCATATATGTATTTTTTTTTTGAATATATTGTATATACCTACGGATATATCCGTAGGTCCTTGTTCTACCCCTACGGATACCTCCGTAGGGGATATAAAGTGGCCCCTACGGATAAGTCCGTAGGGGCACTACCAACACCCTGCACTGAGATCAGGGGGCAAAATATCAGGAAACCTGATATTTTGCCCCTACGGATAAATTCGTAGGGGATAAACAGTGGCCCCTACGGACATATCTGTAGGGGCACTCCCAACACCCTGTACTGATATCAGGTGGGAAAATATCAGGTTTCCTGATAGTTTGCCCCTACGGATATGCCCGTAGGGGAAACATATATACCTACGGCTTAATCCGTAGGTACATATTGTCTGTATTTTTTTTTAAAAATGGGCTGCTAGATTTTTTCCCGCCCTGTGCACAATACTATATACATCAATCAAATCATATATTGCAGTATTCATAATCACATCTCACGCATATATATAATATACAAAAGAAACCCAAAAACTGAATATGATATAAATACAAACCAATATCAACATCGTTTCAAAATGTAGTACAATGTGATATAAATACATGTTTCAAAAAATAAGAACCAAAAAGCTACCCTAGTTCGGTTCAGCTCCACCTCCGAATAACGTTAGAATAACGCGCGCCTGCTCCTCGGTCAATACACTCTGCAATGCTACATATAAGGGAGTCTGAGCGGCATGTGGAGCTGGCGATGTGGTCTGCGCAGCCGCCGTCGAGGTAGTCACTTGCAGAGCCGCGGCTGTGGGAGTCTGAGTGGGCGGTGGAGCTACAAGAGCTGTCTGCGGAACCGCAGCCGATGTAGTTGCTTGCGGAGCCGCAGCCGAAGGAGATGCATGTGGAGGCTCGGCCGATCTACCCTGTCGCGTCTGGACATAACGTGTGTAAGAAGCGTGTAAGAACTGTGTATTATTCGAATTCGTTTCATTATTAAGTTATTTCGAAACCCTGTTTGGATATCTAGTTTGGAAAAGCATTGTTTATTTTAATTACATATGTATGTATGATTAATCAAACTTAAGTCTAAAACCAAATAAGCTCAAGCTACGTACTAATTATGGATATGTTGATATGTATATAATATGAAATGATATTTTACTATAAAGTAGTATACATACCAGCATCTCCTTCAACTCCTGAACGGTGGCCCACAAGATATCCAGTTCCTGATGGACATGCCGGTCACTGGAGACGGAGGAAGTAACCGCCGGGGTGGAGTCCAACCTTATATGGGCCCTGCTAGGGCCCAATCCCCGGCCTCTCTCCAAACCTCCATGGTGCCCTCCGTGTGCGGCGTCCAGAACTGGGGTCAGCAGCCTCGGATCGTTCTGTCCGGTAAAATCGATCCCCGAGGCCTGGGCCTGCTCAACCACCCGCTCCTATACCCACATTAAGCAGTAAAGTATAAGTATAAAATTTAAACTTGAACCTTCCAAAACTAAAATTTCAAATTTGGGTAGAAAAAATATTAACACTTACGCAGTACTCCTGGGTAGCGACGTCGGGACATCGAAGCTCGCCCGTGGCGGGATCTGTCGAGGTGCCGTGGATGGCAAGATATGCGGACAGCACGCTCGGTGTACCACCTGACGCCACGGTCCGAGATGTCTACAATATTAGAAAGTAACTCTTAATATTAGAAATATTAGAGAATAACTCTTAATATTGCAGAATATTAGAGAATAACTCTTAATTTACCGATAACTCCATGGCTCGAGTAATGTTCCTCGAGCCACCTGTGTAAGTGGGGCGACCCCTCTTCGCCGACTTCCTGTTCTCCGTATTCTGAGCGGCCTGTTTCTGCACAACGCATTAACATTTAGTTTTCTAATAAAGAAACACAAAGAAATAAATTATATCATAAATAATGAATTAAATTTAAAATACATACTTGTTTGCGTTCGGAGTCGAAATAAGCACACAATAGAGGCCATGTCACTACGTCGACTCTCGCAAACGCCGGAGTAGATAGTAGGGCCGCTCTCTCTGCCTCGGGGGTCACTATCCACAGGGAGTAGCAGTCGGCCTTCAGCTCATTCCTGTTGTATCGGACCTTGGCCTGTATGTTCTTCATCAGGCCATTGTACAGAGCATGAAGGTCGAGCACCCTCCCCGGGTGATCAGGGTCGGCTACAGGCTGAAAATCGTAATCCAACTGAAAATTAAAAAAAAAACATTGTTATTAGATTGCAAGTGTTAATAACAAATATATTGGATAGATCAAATGAAAATATATATTAATACATACCCGAGCCTGATCAATGAAGAGGGCGAATGAGCGCTGGTGCTGCTCGCCCCACTCAACGTGAAGTGGATAGTTCTTCACGATCCGGCTCTCGTCCCCCAAATACCGGCCGAACCTCTTGGCATGAGGACCGGTATAGCGATAGTCAAGGGTAAAAAATAGGGGGAATGCTTCCTCCCCCCTAGCTCTATCAGGCCTCAGCCTATGGGACTGATTCGGGCCTCGAGTCCCCCTCTGGGGATGGAGAGGCCCTGCGTCTGCACGAAATATCAAGACAATCAATAATAAGACAAAGTTGTATTAAGGAATCAAGGTTAAACAAAAATTCAAGTGTGATATATACCTCCGGTGAATAGCGCACGAGCCTGGGCCCGAGCAGCAGCACGAGCGGGACGATAGTTCCTCCGGTGAGGAACAACCGGGGTCCCGGACCCGGACGCATCCCCTCCAACTATAAAATAAACATCGACGCTAAATCTCCATGAAGTTCATATTTATTCTATAGAGCATATGTAAAATAAATAAATATTTTAAATTTATTCATACTAACCTGCAGACGATGCGGAGGGTATGGAAGCGGCAGGAGTGGCCCCTGTGGAAGGTGTGGACGCACCATCTATAATTAGACAATTAAAAATAGATTTTATAAGTAATTGCAAAAAGAATGTGTAGATCAATAATATAACGTTCTAAATCAATATGCATGCACTATAGGACATATAAACATACCCGCAGGTGCGGTGGTGTCACCACCTACAGCTAGACAATAATAAAAATTGCTAAGTAAGAGCAAAAGGAATGTGTATATTTATGATATAGCATTCTAAATCAATATACATACACTATATGATATATAAACATACCTGGAGGAGCGGGGGTGGCCTCTGTCCCAGATGTGGACGCAGGACCAACAACTAGACAATTAAAAATAGATTTTATAAGTAATTGCAAAAAGAATGTGTAGATCAATAATATAACGTTCTAAATCAATATGCATGCACTATAGGACATATAAACATACCCGCAGGTGCGGTGGTCTCACCACCTACAGCTAGACAATAATAAAAATTGCTAAGTAAGAGCAAAAGGAATGTGTATATTTATGATATAGCATTCTAAATCAATATACCTACACTATATGATATATAAACATACCTGGAGGAGCGGGGGTGGCCTCTGTCCCAGATGTGGACGCAGGACCAACAACTAGACAATCAAACATTGACAATATAAGTAATTTTGACATAAACATGCAAGAATATCTGTAATATTATATTGAAAATGGATATGCGTGCAGTATACCTGGAGGTGTGGCAAAATCCACACGGAAGGAGGCATCCGAAGGGGTCTCCGATCTGGGTGCAAGATCGGCCCTCTGAAGCTCCCTACGGAGCTCTCCGGGCGGCAGAACCGCTCTGCCTCTGCCGCGGCTGGAGCTCCTGCCGCCCCTCGCTGCTCCCGACATCGTCATCAAATCTAGATAAACGGTTCGTGGACGCATTAGACAATCATTAAAAGTATTGACTATATATGATCTAGAGCGTAAAATGTGAAGTAATAATATAACATTACTGATAACCTTTTTCGTTTCATGGGCGCATCATACATATCTACTTGGATTTCATCATCGATGTCATTTCTAACCCACGTAACTTCATGATCGGTCGAAGACAACCCGTCCTTCGAAACAGACGGTCGGAGCACTTTAAGCCTTCTCTCTTCTTCGTCCTCATCGCTGTCCTCGTATTCTGGGACATCGTAGACATCTCTAGGTTTCCATCGGCATACAACACTCCACCCCGGATGCTTCAAACACTGTGAGTAGTATACTTGGAACGCTTGGTTCGGAAAGATAAACGGATCGTCCTGACTGTAAAATCGAAGTGTGTTCACACTGGTCAATCCATATTCATCTTTCCAAGTCCCAAGACTGCTTCTCCACCTGTCTGTATCGGTTCGCGGATCGTACCAAGTACTGTGGAATATATAAAAGGGTTCTGATCGTCCAGGATAGTGGATGCCGAGTATACAATTTAAGTACCCATAGTAAATCACACCGTCCGAACCTACCGTCGCAATCCCACTATTCTGAGTGGTTCTAGATGTTTCTATGTCCTTAACTTCGAATTTGTATCCAAGGACACCAAATCCTTTGTAATATGCAACCTCCATACTAGGAAATTGAGCTAAACATCTTGAATCACTCTCAAATGATGCAGACAAGTTCGGATCGTGGATCTAACAAAATAAATTTTACGATAAATACATAACGATACAAGTTTAGATTAAAACTGATAGCAATAAAATGTAATTCGAATAACTTACATGCTTTGTAACCCAATCACAAAAATTATCCTGATGGTATTTTTCCAAACGATCTTCGTTCCAATCAGGATGCCCCTCACGTACCTCGTTAAAATGAGTTCTGTTTTTGACAAATAATTGTGACATTAATATTATGTCATTTCATACACACACAAACACAGATATAACAATTAATCCAAAAGACCTTACTCTCTAATTTTTTCAAGACATGCGCAATTAAGCAAGATAAACCGGTATATCTTGTTGATAAACATAGTGTCTATCCTCTTATACTCGGCTTTACCATATGGCCCGTCTTGAATTCTTCGTGGTCGGTTAAGCCTTGTCTCAATGTTCTCGTCCAGATAGCGGGAACAAAATGTGGTTACTTCATCAAGAAGATAACCTTGTATGATAGAACCCTCTGGTCGATTTTTATTACGTATATACTTCTTAAGAGTGTAAAGGTACCTAATGAGAATATGTTGAATAAATAAACACGGGCATACAGGACAAAAATAAATTTATAAATTGCGCGAAATGAAAAATTACACGTACCTCTCGACGGGATGCATCCATCGATATTGTACCGGTCCGGCTAACTTCGCCTCAGTTGCAAGATGAACCGTCAAGTGTATTATGATATCGAAGAATGACGGTGGGAAAATACGCTCAAACTTGCAAAGTATCAACGCTATAGAATTTTCTAGTTTATCCAGCGTCGCAACCTCCAGTGTTTTAGCACACAACTCCCTGAAAAAACAACATAGGTCGTTGATTACTAGACCAACCGAGTCGGGGAGAGAAGTCCTGAGGGCTAATGGAAGAAGGTGCTCCACGATAACATGGTGATCATGACTTTTCATCCCATCGATCTTGCCCTTCACAATTTTTATTTTCTTGCTGAATGATCCTGAGAAGCCTGTGGGGACTTTCAAATCATGCAACACCTGCAGGAATCCTTTCTTCTCCGGTTGTGACATATGATAAGCGGCATTGGGAAGTACAAACTTGTCCGGTTTACCCGCTACCGGTTTAGGGTGCGGTTCACTTCTTATTCCCCACTCTTGTAGATCCATCCGGGCATTCATGTTGTCTTTCGATTTCCCGTCTTTACACAGAAGCAAGTTAAGTATGTGCTCTGATGCTCCCTTCTCTATATGCATGACGTCCAGACAATGACGCACTGAATTTGTAGACCAGTACGGAAGCTCGAAGAAAATGATTAACTTGTTCCAATATTGTGGTTTGACCTGTCTAGTCGGATCCATCCCGAAGGTCACGTTATTGTAACCATCCCATTTAGCAGTCACGTCCTCTCCAGACAATGGGGATGGAGGCCCAAGAAGCTCCTGATGACCATCAAAGTGAACCGTGTCTAACCTATAGGGGTGGTCTGGAGGCAGAAAACATCGATGGCCGCAATAACAAACCTTCCTGCTAAAATTCAAAAATTTTGATGTTGTGTGTTCATGGCAATGAGGACATGCTTTGTGACCATGTACGGACCAACCTGATAGCATTCCATACGCAGGAAAGTCATTAATTGTCCACATTAAAGCCGCACGCAGTATGAAGGTTGTATTTGTGTTTGAATCATATGTCTCTACACCATCAATGAACAAAGTTTTCAGCTCCTCGATCAGAGGTCGGAGATAGACGTCGATATTGTTCCCCGGTGAGTTTAGTCCGTCGATAAGAAGAGGCATCATAAAGTATGATTGGTCCATAGCCAACCAAGGCGACAGATTATAAAATATCATTACAACGGGCCATGTACTGTGACTTCCAGCCATATAATTGAATGGGCAGAAGCTATCGGCAGCCAGTCCGAGCCGGACATTGCGAGGATCGCTACTGAATATTGCGTGCCTCCTATCGAAATCCTTCCATGCCGGTGAATCTCTTGGATAGCTCATTTTTCCATTTTCGCTTGGAGGAGCACGGTGATGCCAAATCATTACCTCGGCTGTTTTCTTGCACCTGAATAGCCTCTGTAGCCTCTGTGTTATGGGAAAATATCGTGCTATCTTCACAGGTATATCAGGCTTCTTATCAGAATCTTTCGGCTTATACCTGGCCTCTCCGCATGTTGGACACTTTTTCAAATCTGAATTCTCTTTCCGGTACAACACGCAATTTTTGGGACATGCTTGAATCTTCTCGCACTTTAGACCCAAATCAGACATCATTTTCTAGGCTTCGTACCAGCTTTCGGGCACATTATTTCCCGGAGGCATAGAATCTTTCATGAACGAAAGAAGCATTGTGAATGACTTGTTGCTCCATCCATTTAGGCACTTAATTTGGAAAAGTTGGACGAACCATGAGAGGGTGGAATACTTCGCATTCTCATAAATTGGTTTCCTAGCATCATTCATGAAATTTTCATATTTATCCGCACGCGGTTCTTGACCGGAAGGAATGTCATCTTCGGTACGAATAGATTAATCTAGGGCAGCCTCTACCATATCCTCCATTTCTTCTGATGGAAATAAATTTCCGTATCCTGCCGTATTACCGAATTCTTCTTCTTCTCCTTCTTCTTCTACCGCAGTACTGCATTCTTCTCCTTCCCTGTGATATTTCCAAGTTGAATAAAGTCTAGTAAACCCATGTTTTACAATATGAAGCTCTGCCAATTCTACCTTCTGCCAGTACTTATTGCCACATCTATCGCACGGATAGAGAATCTTCTCTATTATGATCTTATTATGTGCTCGTGCAAATTCAAGGAAAGCAGCAACTCCTGCGACAAACTTAGGTTGCATACGTTGTTTCCAATCCACATACATCCAGTCCTTAACCCTGACGTACTCATGGGCCATGTTAGACTGAATAACATATAAATTGTAGGTTATGCTGACTATATTGAGAAATATAAGAACGGGATAGTTACTGAAAAAGAAGAAAATCCGTGTATATGCTTTGTGTGTGCGTTTGTCGTTGAAAAGAATAAATTATCGCACGTTATGTTGACCGATAGACGGGGACTAAGTGGCGCTTTTAGTTTCATATATGGGTATCGATGGGAATATGAAGGTTTCATATTATCATATATTGGTTTTAACCCGAACATCTCGAATCGCTCTCTGATTATGCGTTTATATGTATGTGTTCCGGCTGTCGGGGGTAGGCTTCTATCCCATTAAGAATGTATAGAGCGAACGCCCATCACTTGTGCTTTCAACCGTTTCGAGTAAATTTCGGCAGCACCTCCCCGCTGTTCTCCGAGTACACTGTAATAGAATAGATAATCATTTCAAAGCTGTGAAACAACGTTGAAATGAACATCTAATCTATCTTTGTACACGGAGAACCAGAGGAAAGATACCGACGAAATATCTCGAAACGGATGAAAACACAAGTGAATGAAGGCGTTTGCTTTATACATTCTTAACTTGTCCCCACGGGACAAATCTATGGGTTACCATACGATTGAATTTTCTCGTCGCGTAGACTATACGACGGTTGTTAGTATCGAGCTATACTGTCCGATATTTAACAACCTTCGTATAGTTCTAGGTCACGACGAGCATCGCAATTATGTTAACCGATAGACGGGGACTAAGTGGCGCTTTTAGTTTCATATATGGGTATCGATGGGAATATGAAGGTTTCATATTATCATCGAGTATCATATATTGGTTTTAACCCGAACATCTCGAATCGCTCTCTAATTATGCATTTGTATGTATGTGTTCCGGCTGTCGGGGGTAGGCTTCTATCCCATTAAGAATGTATAGAGCGAACGCCCATCACTTGTGCTTTCAACCGTTTCGAGTAAATTTCGGCAGCACCTCCCCGCTGTTCTCCGAGTACACTGTAATAGAATAGATAATCATTTCAATGCTGTGAAACAACGTTGAAATGAACATCTAATCTATCTTTGTACACGGAGAACCAGCGGAAAGATACCGACGAAATATCTCGAAACGGATGAAAACACAAGTGAATGAAGGCGTTTGCTTTATACATTCTTAACTTGTCCACACGGGACAAATCTATGGGTTACCATACGATTGAATTTTCTCGTCGCGTAGACTATACAACGGTTGTTAGTATCGAGCTATATTGTCCGATATTTAACAACCTTCATATAGTTCTAGGTCACGACGAGCATCGCACGTATGTTAACCGATAGACGGGGACTAAGTGGCGCTTTTAGTTTCATATATGGGTATCGATGGGAATATGAAGGTTTCATATTATCATCGAGTATCATATATTAGTTTTAACCTGAATATCTCGAGTCGCTCTCTAATTATGCGTTTGTTGTGCATTCGTGTTGTATGTGTAACATGATTTTAAACCATTGAGATCAAGATTGATAGAACTGATCATCCTACATTGCAATAGCATTCATCAACTAAAAACTATTATTCCAATGGTATACATCTATAACAATTAACAATTAAAACTACAAATATAGGATACTGATATCATAAAGCGTTATGAGACACGTCATCTGCCACGTGTCATGATCATGGAAATCGCTAATATTGAACATCATCAAGATTAGATTATGGTTTTGAAGCAAGTTATTGAGCATCTTGGATTGATTGTCAAGTGTTGATTTTTATTTCAACACTTGACAGAATGAAAATCATAAATACAGTTGCAAAATGTGTTCCTCACCCCCATAAAGTGGATCTTAACAATCCAGACAAGACCATCATTATTCAAATTGCCAAGGTAGACATAATCTCAGCAGTTCTTTACGGTTGCTAGCTTGTATTGCTTGTTGATATTCTTTTTTTTTTCCTTGTCCTTTCTTTCTTTCTTTTTTTGGGGGGTGGGGGTTGTGTTTGAAAAGTTTTAACCAACTCACTGCTATTTCTAGGCAATGCTGGAATATAACTAGTTTTATCCCCCAAAAGAAAGAGCTTCAGGCTTCATGAGTCAAGCGATGTGTACGTATAATTATAGGATTTTTTTGCTAGCGTTTCATTTACAACTATTCTTTAGTCTATATACCTAGCATCTGCTACTAGATATTACATCTTGCATCAACACCCTGCATGTTAAAATCAAAATCGATTATTTTTTTCTTGATCTTTTTCTGATTTTCTACCATCTGTGTCGAGTAAATTATGATTAACATTGTATTTGTCAACTAATCAGAAGAGCCATTCAACCAGCCCCACCGTAACCCTAACCCCGGCCCCACTACAGTAACCCTAACCCCAGCCCCACCGTAACCCTTACCCCAGCCCCACCGTAACCCTAACCCCAGTCCCACCCCAGCAGCAGCTGAACCCCAACCCTAAACCTACCCCGACCACGACCCCGACCGCCACCGCGACCCCTGCCCAACCCCAACTCTCGCGCGCGCAACCCAGACCCAGCCATGAACCCTAAGCCCAAAATAATCCAAAAATGCTTTAATTTACCTCGAGATTTATACCTGAACGGCTGCTGGTGGGCTGGAGCGACGACGGTGGCGATTTGGCGACGAAACCGGCGGTGGCGACGACGGTGGCAACGAAACAGGCGCTGGCGACGACGGCGACGACGAAACCGGCGGTGGCGACGACGGAGGCGACGGTGGCGATGACGGAGGCGATTTGGGGTTTTTTCTCGCGCGCGATTGAGAGAGAGAGAGAAAGTGAGCGTAGGCGATCGATCTGGGGTTTTGTTAAATAGATATTTACTTGCCCCTACGGATATACCCGTAGGTCCTTTGTTTGCGGCTCCGTAGGGGCAAACACAAAATTAAGAATTAATATTTTTATTCTTGGACGTCTGTGCCCGTAGGGGCAACCTTTTAGCCCTACGGATTAATCCGTAGGTCCAAGTAAAATCTGCCCCTACGGATATTTTCATCCGTAGGGGCAACCCCCTATTTTACTAGTGCTACTTTAATTAACACATTCTCTAACTAACCCCTAGGATGGGTGATGGATCGGTCGACCTACAATGAGTGGGTTAAAGCTCTCCAACGCCTAATTGTTCGTATACTGAATATGGTATCAAATTAACACTAGCACCAAGATCTAAAAGTGCTCTATTGATTTTCTTATCCCCAATTGTTATCGAAATTGTAGGACAGTGGGGGTCCTTATGTTTTTGGGGTAAGGATTAGACAAGAGCATCACTTACAGCACTAGCCACGAAAACTTTCATTGGTACTTTTGACTTCCACTTCTTGGTGCATAAATCCTTTAAGATTTTAGCGTATAAAGGGACTTGTTGGATTGCATCCAAGAGAGGTATGTTTATGCTACCCTATTTGAACAACTCCACAATCTTCTCCATTTGGGGAGTTGATATAATCTCAACCTGTTTTGAAAAGGAACATTTTGAAAATTTATTGAGTCCAATGTTTGTGGAGTAGATTGCGGAGTTGGAACGGATCCCAGTGTTGGTGTGTTCGTGAAGTGAGATGAGGTTCCGTTCGAACTAGAAGAAGTCTAGCCTCGTGAAGAATGAAGAATTGGCTCTGACGAAGAAGATGAAGATGAAGAAGAAGAAGATGATGAAGATGAAGCACCGGCATGGGTGTCATCACTATTACCCACGTTATTGTGCAACACACTTCCAGATCTCAGCGTGGTCACAACATTTACATTATGATTTTGTTGTTCATATGCAACATGTGCTTGTGTGCGTGACCAGGATTTGGCAATGGTTGAGACGGAAGCTTTTCCTTTTCTCGCTCGCTCAACGCAGCATTTAGTTGTACAATTTGGGCCTTAATTGATTTGATGCTTTGATCATATGAAGCACTGTTTTGCACCAAAGACTGAATGGATGTCTCCAACCTTACTGCGGATTGTGTAGATTGTTTTAAAAACGCATCTAAATATTGTTCTTGCGAGGAAACCTTATCATTATTTGGTTGAACAAAATTGTTTTGAGGATAAGAGTTGTTGGGTACAAAATTGTTCATTTGGTTTGGGTAAGGTTGGGGTTAGAAAGGTTGTTGGTATTAGGTTTGTTGAGGTGCTTGTTGTTGTGGAGGAGGAGGCCTTTGAAATTTGTTATTGCCTTGGAATTGTTGATTTTGATTCCAAGCAAAATTTGGGTGGCTCTTCCAACCAGGATTATAAGTCGAAGAGTATGGATCATTTCTTTGTCTTTGCTGAAAGGCAACATTGACATGATCTTGTCCTTGAACCAGTGGATTGTAAGGACACTCTTCAGTAAGATGTGATGGATCCAAACAACAAGCACAAACAGTGCGTCGGGATAAAGCAGGGGCTGGAGAAGGTGATGAGAATTTGCTCTCAATTGCTTCTAGCTTTTTCGTAAGTGCGGCCATTTCGGCCTTCATTGCAATCGACATATCTAGTTGATGCATACTTGCCCTAGACGACCTGATGAAGAAGATGAGGTGTTCTTAGTGCTTTCCCACTGAAGTGTTTATTCAGCAAGATCGTCGAGAAATTGCCAAGCTTCCTCGCTTGATTTTGTTAGAAAGTGACCTTGACAAATGGTTTCCAACAACTGCTTAGTTGCTGGGTTCAATCCTCCGTATAAAGTTTGGCAAAGTTGCCAATTCTCGATATCGTGGTGAGGGCATTGAATAAGTAGGTCTTTAAATCTTTCAAAACACTTCGAAAATGGTTCGGAAGGAAGCTCGGAAAATTGAATAATTTCATTGCGAATTCTCGCGTTCTTGTAACGTGGGTAAAATTTTTTTAGAAAAGCTTTAACAAACTCTTCCTAATTTTTAATCGAGTGTGATGTTGTGCTATATAACCATTTCTCGGCTAGGTCACATAAGGTGAATGGAATGACACGTAGCCTTATAGCATCATCAGAAAGTTGTGTTGTCTTCATCATTGCGCAAACATTCTGGAATTTGTTTATGAAGATGTAGGCATCTTCGGATTCCAGCCCGTGAAATTTGGGCAACATGTTGATGAAGTGGGGTTTGATCTCAAAGTTATCCCCATTAGCCGGTGGAAGTGAAAGACAAGTGGGTAAAGCGGTGCGGATAGGGTAGAAAAGATCCTGGAGCGCGATTCGTTGGAGCGGTTCAACAGGTGGGTGTTGCGGGTTATTCGCACCTAGTGGAGGTGGAATCAGTCCCGCGGGTAAGGGGTTGTTAGGATTGAATCCCGACATCTCTTTAGAAGACAAAGAATATGAAGGAGAAGGTAAAGAAGTGGAAGGAATTTCGACTTTAGAATCGAAAGCGTCTGATTGTTATGTTCTTATCGTGTTGTATTTAAAAAGAGTATTGAAATTACCGCAATTAAAACGGTGTCGCTTGTAGCGAGCCGCGATGAATACGGGTCGTCCGCAGGGAGATGGTAAGTTTTTATCGCTTGTTTTAACGAGTTAATACCGTGTTTTGATTGGTTGGTTAACTAATTTTTGTTAGTTGTATGTATGCCCTAGAGGCCAGTATTGTACAGATGATGTATATTATATTGGATGCTTGGACATATATAGAGAGGACTTTCTTGCTCGACATGATAGTATGTTATCAGGTTGCTCTTTATCTTAACATGTATACTTGTCTCTTTATACTGTATTATAGTTAGATGTTGGTAAAGCCCTTAGGATGTGTACTTGACTACCTGGACTATGATATGGATCATACTAGTAGGGACATGGTAGTCCATAAGTACATCCTTCAAGGTCCCTAGTCGTGGGTGTATCGATACGGGGCATCGATATACCAGTGTAGACTAGCGTATACGCTTCTCGACCCATGAGATGGGCGATGGATGATCCCATATCCATTGGTGTTTGATATCAGAGATGGTATACGGGTGCTCAGTGGAGACTGGGTACACTGGACGGACTCGCCGAGAACTCCCAGATGGTATTATACCTCACGTCAGATGGCAGTTCTCTGGTGACACTTGTGCAGGTTAGTATGTAGACCCGAGATCGTCATAGAATCTTCTGTGATTCCCACTGTGCTTTGATTTCCACCTTACCATGTCTATGAGGGCGTGCAAAACGGTGGTTTTTGGGTACAGTCCCGAGTCACATGGAGGTAATGAGCGATAGGAGGGGTTTCGTCTCTCCCGGTATTGAGGGTTGATGTTGCGCTGTGCTCGATTGGCCATAACAGGGAAGTCCCTGGCCAGGGCTGATATAGAGATTTGCTGGTAAGTGTTACAAGTTGTTTCTCGACCCGTTATGATCCTCACATCGGCACGACTTATCGGTTATTGGGTTCTGACGTTTACCACCCCTAGACTTGATATGCGACATATCAGACGAGGAGACCGGACTATACGGGAAGTGTTACCGGCAGGCTTTTACAGGAGTTGGAGCGGGCTTGCTTGTTGATCTTCTGATCGCTCAATACCCGGGTAGTCGTTACGTCCAGCTAGTACCGCTGACGGTTTGTGGGTGCTTGATGTGATCATCACCTACTGCCGGCGTATTGACGAGTCTTAAAAGTCCTACACAGAGGTTTTACTGGCTCAAGCAAAACGAAATAGGAGCGCATATGTGATATGTGCGGGACCGAGAATAATGCATGTATATGATACCGTATTCTATTCTCGTGACTTTTTGTATCGATCGGTTATATATGATATAGCCGGGTTATCGAATCAAGTGTTGATTCGATAAGTCGATACATTGGATGTTAATCGGTTATATGTGATATGACCGGATTATTAAGTCAAGTGTTGATTTAATAATTTATTGTATAATTGTATATTTGATATACTAGTTTACATTAACTAACACTTGTTCAATTTAGGGTTTTTCTCACATGAGCACAATTTTAATGTATATATGATATATATTAAAATGTGTTTTCCTTCGTGTATCATGGTCGATGATACACATGACTTGGGTGTATGAGACTTACACCATGCTATTTTTTATGTTGGATTTTAATATTCAAAGTAATTACAAAATTAGTGGAGGATTAGCTAAATGCTTGAAGCTTGTGGAAGCTTGTGGAAGCATTTGACTAATTCCACTAAATTTGTTTTTACTATGGATATTTCGTAATCCAACCATAAGGATTAGTTATGGGTCACGTCTCTGCAAGAGTTAGTATATGATACTCACTCACCATGGTTAGCCTTCTCACTTGATCATTATCCTCATCTCTTTCTTTTGTTCTTCTTCTTCATTGTTAAAAAGGAAAAATTTTGCTAGGGTTTGATCAAAAGTGAGAAAGAATGTGAGAAATAAAATTCTAAAGAGAACCCACTTTCTATTTCTCCATCCTCTACTAGACTAGCACTTTAGTTTAGGGTGTTTTCTTCACTAATTCTCAAGTTAGTGAAGTAGAAGCTTGAGTTGGCATCCCCTCGACGTAGATCATCTTCGGCCTCGAAGACTTCAAGCAAGGACGCGTCTTTCACCTCGTGAAGCCATGCAAGGGTCTGGGAGAACCACGATCGCAGCGAAGGGACTTCAACAAGGAGCTATAGAAGTGAAGGACCGATCTACAAAGGTTGTATTTCGTATTCACTTAGTCGTAAACGTAGTTTACTAGCATATGAAACCCTAATTTTCTAGCAACGATCTTGCTTAGGGTTATTCGGCACGGCTAAAATTTTAAACGGGCATGGTTGATGCATTGTAGAACCTTATTAGAGTGCCTAGTAACCCTACAGTGGTATCAGAGCCTAGCTAGAGCATTAGGGGATGTGTTAATGAAGTTAAAACCCCTATCGAACCCGAAAACGTCAAGATAACCCCCTCTCTGTACAATTTTTAAAAACTGGGTTTTTTCTGAATTAAAAATGCCTAAAAAATCAGCAGGGAATTTTAAGGGTTACCATGAAAAATGAGCCCTCAAAGCCTCCACGTGGCCGCGGAACCGCGGCACTAAGCCACCTTTGGCGGCGGTTCCGTGGCAGAAAGGGAGTATTGGGGATGGTTCTTCATGCAGTAATATCCACTACCATTCCTGCATCTTTCTGGGTATTTTTATTACGACTCAAGTGTTGAGTATTTTTGGGGTTTATTTTGTAATCGTTGATTCGATCGGAGAATTTAATTTTGTTTTGTTATTCCAGATAATTTAGAAAGTATTAAAATGTTCGAACGGATATTATGAACTCAATTTTTCCCGGCACGAAAAACATTCAAGTGTTGAATTTTTCTCGGGTTTAAATCTTTCGGAAAAACGTGCATGTGACGCGATGGACCCTCTAGAAGACAACAAACCTTAACTCGATTATGTGACCGTCTTGAACTGCCTTTTGAACCTTAGGGTTTGAGGCAGTACGGCGTGCCACATGTGACGCGTTGGCTTGACCTTTCTACGGCTGGACCGTTGCTACTGTGACGTATTCTGGAATTTTTGAACTCCGCTCAAGTGTTCAGCTATTTAGGAAATCTTGGGTATTTGATTATTCGATCGGAAAGTTTAATGCTGTCTATTTATCTGGAATGTGATACAATATGTGGAATTCATACAGTTTGGCATTAAATGCGAAGTATGTGATATTTTGGATTTACGATGTGTAAAGAGATTGTGGATTCCAAATGTTGTAGTTTTACACTTTCTTTTCTGCGACCGTAAGTGTAATATGTGATATCACCGGTTTCGTTGTTATATGTCAACGACAATTGGGATGCGCATATTTACTTACGTTGATGACATGTGATGTTATGTGTTGCTGGATATGTTATATTGGATCGTCGCGTTCTGAATAGCGGGGGGTTTTATGTGAGATGAGAGTTTTTATTTTCATTCATGTAAAATAAAATGTATGTAATATTCTTTTATTGGGGCACTTCCGGGATGAGGTTGATGTCACCTTTTGTATATTATTTACTTTTCCGCACTAGGATAGACCCAAGGAGGAGAGCACAAGTAACCGGGTTCTGGAGTCCAGTGGGAGACCAACTCGAGGAGTCGAGTCCGGGTCTCCTAACTCTAGAATTTATTGGGTTGCTTGCCGCTCTCGTAGGTGTCTAGGGGTGTGGGTTTGGCTATTCATCATGACCGTGGAGTCCGTGTTTTATAGAGGCTCAAAAATAAAACACGGACGTCCTAGTATATCCAATGTTTGATATGTTTCTTCTGCTGCGATATCTGTGATGTGATCATTTGATGTGCTGTGATAAATACTGTATATAGTATATATGATATATTATATAGGCGTTACATATGTTTTACACCCGCGCTAGCCCTGCCCCGCTCTGCCGTTAGTTACCTAACCTAACGGTACACGAGGAGACATTGAGGCGAATGCGGATGGCATAAGTGTACGTCGTATTTATCTGTGATGTTTAGGTGACTTAAATGATGGGACTTCATTAATGTGATTAATGAAAGATAAGAAAGCTAAAAGATGTTGTAGAATCAAATTTTTCAAAAAGGATAGCTACAGTTTTGCTTTGCATAGCGGTATATATGATATACCCTGCACCTTATTCGATGAGGAAAGAGCCGAAATCCCTTCACCGGGAGTGATCTCTCTAGCAAAACTGGTAGATGCTACAACACTCAGTTTGTTTTTGATTGCTTTTAGGTTTTTGCTTTGCATGGTGATATATATGATATGTCCTGCACCTTATACGATTAGGAAAGAGCCGAGATCCCTTCACCGGGAGTGACCTCTTTAGCAAAACTAATGAAAGCCTCAAAATCACTCCATTTCAAAACTCACTCGATTCTATGACAATATCAAGTTAATTACGCAATAGGTTTTCAGAAAAACCTGTCGTAGCCCTCCGTCATTTCAGTTAAGTCCTGCTTAGTATTCGTGCTGCGTTTGTTGACCTTGTCAAGGCGTAGTGTACGGTAGCTGACTAGTATTTATCTGTTTATGCATATGATGCAGATTGGATTAGGGTAGTCGTACGGCCTTGTTGACCTTGTCAAGGGTCGTGCGGGTGGGTTTAATTCAATCAAGAAATGACGGGTTGAACTTGACTTATGGTTTATGGTTTGTTGACCTTGTCAAGGTCATAGATCGTTTGGGGAAAAATATTATCAGGAATTTCAATTGTTGAAATTTGCAATGAGATTGCATACCTTCTATGAGATAGTTGGATCCCGATACCCACTGCGAGTAATTGTTACTCCCGGGAGACTTTTACACAGGACAATTAGCCGATCAAGTAGGTGTCTAGAAAGGTTTCAACGGGGTTACGCCTCTGGGAAAACGAGGTTTACTTTAATTAGGTCCGTGCGAAAGCACGGGGAACCTCCCTCAAAGTACCGACACTGGCCTGGCTGAAAGATTGGCGAAATTATAGGGTGTAATTAATCCCGGCTAGTCTTTCCTTTTAAGGTTTGAAGGAAGATTGATAAAAACAGTGGGAGCCATCCTAGTTAGATAAAATAATAACCAATCTGATCTTGTAAGAGCAAACGCTAAAGTGTTTTCTTCTCTCTCTCTCTCTCTCTAGGTAGCGACCATATCATGCCTTAATAAAGATAATAATATGGATGTATTGACCGAACCCGCATGTTATACTGTGCTAGGAAATGTTGGTTCCGTTCTTTCTTATAAGAGTTATAGGACTGAACAGGATATAGGGGAATACCAGGATTCCCAAGCCACCCGTCTGAAGAAAGTACATGTTGATGCATTTTCTTCGGATGTGTTCATTATAGAGAACTGTTTCTCCATTTCCTCTACGTCCTGGGTATTAGATACCGTGTCAGGATCCCATATATGTAATCAGTTACATGGGCTTAGGAAAGGTAGAGAACTTGGAGAAGGTGATAAAGACATAAGTGTTGGAAATTGTGCAATTGTTGCAGCTAAAACCGACTGGGAATATCACCTTGTATTACCAACTGGTAATACATTGATTCTGAACGAATGCTATTACATGCCGAACCTGATATGCAACATTATATCGGTTTCTTTGTTGAGTAAATAAGGATGTAATTTTGTATTACAGGATAATGTTATGAACATTTTTCTAAACCAAAAGTTGGTTGGATCAGGCACGATGTGCAATGGCATTTATGTTCTAAATCAATCAACAGTTCTGAGCATAACAAACACACACAAGAGGAAGAGTTCAGAAATGAACGAATCCTTCTTATGGCATTGTAGACTAGGTCACATCAATGCGACACGACTATCTAAGTTGCATAAGGATGGATATTTGAATCCGTTTGAATTTTCATCTTATGACACTTGCCACTCATGTCTCAACGGTAAGATGACCAAAACTCCGTTTACGGGACACGGAGAGAGAGTTACGGAACTCTTGGGACTGGTACATAGTGATGTATGCGGCCCCATGTCTATACATGCCAGGAATGGTTCTGCGTACTTCATTACATTCACTGACGATCTCTCTAGATTCGGATATGTGTTCCTAATGAAACACAAATCAGAAGCTTTTGAGAAATTTTGAGAATATAAACAAGAAGTCGAGAACCAAATCGGGAAAAGTATTAAAATCCTTCAATCTGATCGAGGAGGTGAATACTTGAGCAATGAATTCCTGGACTTCCTATACTGTTGGAGATAGTGCCCTCATAGTCAATTATTGGATCATAGGTACGTGATTGCAATGATTGCGGAGGACCTATACCAGTAGGACAGTCTTACTCGAGATGATAGTATGCTATCCGGTTTGCCTTTATCAGTCGTGTACATGTTCAGGTGACTGATTACATGTTACACTTTGATAGAGCCCTTAGGATCTTGCTTTACCACCAACAGCATGATGGCGATCATATACGTGAGAGTTGGGTGGTTTATACGCATATCCTTAATTGTGGTCCCTAGTCGTGGGAGTTTCGAGACAGGGCATCGATACTCCGGAGTAGACTAGTGTGTACAGTCGAGACCCCGACGAGGGGCGGTGGCCGGTCTGACAAGCCACTGGTGTCAGTTGGATCACCTAAGATGTATACAGGTGCTCATTGGGTTATGAGTACACCGGACAGGACTCGCCGGGAATCTGCTAGTTAGTATTATATCTATCGTCAGATAGCAGTTCCCAGGTGACATGTGTACAGGTTAGTTCATCGACCTGAGGTCGTCATTTGTCTTGTATGAGTTCCCACTGTGCTTTGATTTCTACCCTACCACGGCTCAAAGGATTCGTGCAAACAGGTAGCTTTTGGGTACAGTCCCGAGCCATATGGAGGCACGTGAGCGGATCGGTAGGGGATTCGTCTCTCCCGGTATTGGGGGCGAGGTCATGCTGTGTCTAGGAGAGCCATTACACAAAGTCCATGGCCATGGCAGGAGATTTACTGGTAGGTACTCCAGTAGTATCTCAGGGTGTTATTGGGCTTCACTCCGACACGACTTATACTGCTATTGGGGGTCTGACGTTACTAGCCCCCTAGGCAGATATACGATACTCATAGACGAACGGACCGGACTGTATATACATTGTCACTGTTAGGCTCAGTAGGGTTTTCCGGATGAGTGCGCTCATCGGCATCCCTTGAGGTCAGTCCATGGGCAGCCGTTACGCATTGCTAGTGCCACTGACGGTTTGTGGTTAAACCCACTGCCAGGGTACTGACGAGTCATTAGAGTCCCCTACAGACAGTTTCCCAAGTTCGGGCGAAACGTTGTAGAGGCCGTATGGTTTTATGGCAGGGTTCGGAAAATGCACGTGCGTTTACGCACGTGTTATTTTTCGGGCAGATGATACTGGTCGGCTTTGGTTTAAGCCGGATCCGAGTATGATATTGAGGAGGTATAATATCTTTGTCTCAGTTGCATTTGTATTCGGTCGTAATACAAATGCGGGTATTTTTATACAGTTTCGGGGTTATCCTGAAAGTCGTTTCAGGATCACTTTTGGAAGTTGCCAGTTTCCAGTTTTCTATCAGCCGTCTTTTAACATTCGGTTAAAGACATATTTATCTTTTCTTGGATGAGAGAGAGTCATGCTTCTAGAAGCTTCTAGAAGGTTCTAGATGATGACTAGGCTTCATGACTCATTAGTGCATTAATGGTTTTTTGATGATGTGTTTAATGAGTCACCCTTTACCATTAATTCCTTTTGTTTGCATGATAGATATTTGTTTAAGATCTTTTCCTTGTGGTCACCCTCTTTCTCCTACGGTCACCTCCTACCTTCTATAAAGTGGCCGGCCCTCTCTCTCCTCCTCACTCTCACTTGATGTTTTCAAATGGTTGTAAAAGATATGATAGTATTTGGGGTGCATGGAATTTTACAGTTCATTTCATTCCATCACCCAATTCCCTCGGCAACTTCATTAACCGACCGTCCACGGATTTGGACGAAGAGAGACAAAGTCATCTACTCATTCTCTACATCATTCTTGGTCGTCTCTTTTAGCAAACTTGACGATCGAGTTGCCTCAAGTCAGAGGCGGGAGCCCGTTTAAAGAATCGTCGACGTGGTGCCACCTCGACGAGGATATCGGAGATCGACAAGATCGGAGCAGCCGCAACGGAGCGTGGGATGATGGTTGAAGAACGAAGGACTCGGATCGTTCGGTATAACCTTTCTACACTCTTTACAGTTTGTTAGTTTAGCAATAATGGCAGATCCGGGTTAAAGTATACGATAGCGCCAGTTAAAAAGTTTTTGTTCCGCATTTGGCGTCTGTAGACGGCCGGGGCACTAGCGTAGACTTACAGTGGTATCAGAGCCTCACCATTTTGCTTTACTAACTTGTGCTAAAACGTTTAAAATTTCGATCGAACCGGAAATCAAAAACTGCAAAATCCAATCTTGACAGTTTCTGTTGTTTTTAAACGGTGTCCTAAAAATATTTCACATATCTCAGAAATCTGTGCAGGGTTTTCTAAGGCACACGACAGAATTTGAGCAAGTGATTCCACTATATAGCCGCGGAAGCGCGGCCAAACCCATGGTTTGGCCGCGGATCCGCGGCCATCCTATTTAATCACTGCATCAAAATTTCTCAGTGTCTTCTCTGGTGGGATTTTGGGTTTTTGGTATATATCTTTTGGGCCCAGGTTTTGTTACTGTTCTCCAGATTTGCGTGGGGCCCACTTTGTGATATTTAGTCGATCGAAATTTAAACATGTTAGTTTACAGTGCTTACATTATATCTCCGACCGGGAATGTCATTTGATCGGTAAACCGCGTCCGATTGCTATAGTTCTTTTAGACGGGTTTGCGAACGTGACATTCGCGTTGATGTTCTGTGTTGTGCTGTAATGTTGCGGATTTATCGTGGTGGATAGCAGTGTGCAATGGTAGTACAGTTTGTGTTTATTTGTACATTTGATATTGCGGGGCGAGCGTCCAACTTGTGGACAGCCGTCACTGCCTGTTGTATAATATTCTTTTGGGGCACGACCAGGTTGCGGTCGATGTACCTATTGTACTATTTTTTATTACTGTACTAGGTTTTGCCCCACGACGGAGTGCACGGATAGCCGGGTTCGGGAGGGCAACGGGTCCGCATCTCATGGTTTTGAGAGGCAGAGGGGTCCCACTCTAGAATTGGCAGACTATTCGCCGCACTCGTAGGGGGTACAGGTTGACCCAAGGAGGGGTGCCCAAGATTACCGGATTCCGTGGAGTGCTGGGTGGTCCATTCACTATGCTGTAGGGGGCTGCCTCACTTCAGGTTTTGGTGGGTAACTTGCCACACCCGTAGGGCTCTAGGTTTCATTGCACAGGCTATCCACACGACAGGGGAACGTCGAGTTTCAGCAGCGGCTCTGTGAAACTCGGGGATCCCAGATTATCTGTATTGTTATGTGATGCTTATTACTTTTCTGTAATGTTGCATACTATCACGCCTGGAGCGATTATTGTATATTGGTTTATATACTATTAGATGTTGTATATGTTTTACACCCGCGCTAGTCCAGTCCCCGCTCTGTCGTTAGTTAAGTAACCTAACGGGTGATGACGGGACCCAGTGACGAATGCGGATGGCATATACGTACATTTTATTTTCGTTCTTTTCTGGTGTGATAATTGATGGGACTGCGTTGATTCTGATCAATGCAAAGTAAAACAAACCTGTTTACAGTTGTTGGAACAAATTTAAAAAGTGTTATTGTAAAGACGTTTCCTTTTGTTATGCATAGCGGTATTCAGTGGAATATCCTGCACCTCATTCGACGGGGCAAAGGCCGATATCCCTTCACCGGGACCGACCCCTTGGACAGAAGTTTGCGTCAGGGTAATAACTTCACTATAGTCGATTACAAGTTGCTTTGCATAGCGGTATTCAGTGGAATATCCTGCACCTCATTCCACGAGGAAAGTGCCGAGATCCCTTCATCGGGAGTGACCTCTTTAGCAAAAGGTTTCGCCACTATATTTTAAAAAGCTATCAGGTTCCTTCAGCGATATCAAGTTCACTACGTTAAAGGTTTTTCGCCAAAAACCAGCCGTAGCCCTCCGTCACTTCTTTTGGGTATTCAGTAGTATTCAAGCTATGTATTTTGACCTAACTCCAAGGCATAGTGTTTGGTAGCTGCTGGGTATTCAATTGTTGCATAGATAGATGAGTTGGTTTGGGACAGCCGTTCTGCCATTTTGACCTAACGCCAAGGGCATGTGCGGGTGGGTTCAAATTAACAAGATAGTGATGGGTAGAACTTGGCATGTGACTTATGACATTTTGACCTAACGCCAAGGTTATAAGAGCATGGGGCAAAAACTATATCGGGAGCTTCTAAAGAAACTGAAACTTGCCAAGTATGCGCATACCTTCTGGAGTATGAGTAACGTGGATGCATTCCATCACGTTATCATGCGATGAGAGTTGGATCCCGATTCCCACTGATGAGTTGGTTTACTTTTCGGGTGATCCCGATTGATTCTTCTTTAGGTTTGGAGGAGAATTTGACAGGACAGTGGGAGGTTTCCGGATTAGATAAAGTGATGACCATTCTGATCTAAGTTAGAGTGCACGCAGAGTGTTTCTTCTCTCTCTCTCTTTGGCAGCGACCTTTGACCGACCCTTGACTATGACTCAGTGACCAGGTTGACCGAACCTTCTTAAAATGCTGGCTTTTGGATTGTCTGAGTTGCATAAGTCATTGCCACTCCTTCTTTTACCCTTTGAATTTCTCAGAACACCCGTATTACTACGGATATCCACTTCCATTGGATAGATCCATCGTATGGTTATATACGAACTCGAAGGGACTTCTTCGAGGATGGATCCAGGTTCAGGAGAAATAGAATTGGTTTATTCAGTTGTCTTTTATTATCACCTTCTCTCAGGTTGCGAGAGCTCCTTGGTTTAGGAGAGTACACCTATTACGCTTATTGGATAGTCTTATTCCAAACAATAGGCTGGTGCCGAAAGGTAGGGAATGAAGAAAACCAATTAGCCTAAGTAGGGTGTGCAGAAACCAATTAACCAATTAGCCTAAGCAGTCGCAATTTACTTTGCCCTCTTACTAATCCCTTGCTTTGTCTGAACTTAATATCTTCTGTACACCGTTTAGGCTAACTGGTTTTCTTCATTCCCTACCGGTCGGCACCAGCCTATGGTTTGGAAGAAGACAATCCAATTTGTGTAATAGGTGTACTACTCCTAAACCAAGGAGTACTCGCAGCCTGAGAGAAGGTGAAAAGAAAAGACAACTGAATAGTCCTATCCGTTTTCTCCAGAACCGGAAACCATCCTCGAATTCCTTCGAGTTCGTATCTAACCATACGATGGTTTTGTCCAATGGAAGTGGACGTTCGTAGTAATACGGGGTGTCCTGGAGAAAAGGGTAAAAGTAGGAGTGGCAATGAGGTCTGCAACTCTGACAATCCAAAAGCCAGTGTTAAGTAAGTTCGGTTAACTTGGTCATTGAGTCAAAGTCTAGGGTCGGGTCAATGGTCGCTGCCAGAGAGAGAGAGAGAAAAGAAACACTCAGCGTGCACTCTAACCTAGATCAGAATGGTTACCAATTTATCTAATCTGGAATCCTCCCACTGTACCTCAAATTCTCCTCCAAACCTGAAAGAAGAATTAGTCGGGGTCACCCGAGGAGTATACTAACTCATCAGTGGGAATCGGGATCCAACTCTCATCGCATGACAACGTGACGGAATCCGCTCACGGTATCACACTCCAGAAGGTATGCGCATATCTGGCAAGTTTCAGTACTTTTGAAACTCCCGATGTGATTTCTACCCCATGCTCTTATGACCTTGGCGTGAGGTCAAAATATCATAAGTCACATGTCAAGTTCTACCCGTCATTATCCAGGTTAATTTGAATCCACCCGTACATACCCTTGACGTAGGCCAAAATAGTAGTACGACTGTCCCAAACCAACGCATCTATCTATGCAACAGATAAATACCCGTCAGCTACCAATCACTATGCCTTGGCGTGAGGTCAAAATACATAGCTTGAATACTACCGAATATTTAACTGAAATGACGGAGGGCTACGAATGGTTTCTGGCGAAAACCTTTAACGTAATGAACTTGATATCGTTGAAGGAACGGATAGCTTTTTAGAAAATATAGTGACGAAAACCTTTACTAAAGAGGTCACTCCCGGTGAAGGGATCTCGGCTCTTTCCCCGTAGAATGGGGTGCAGGATATTCCAAATGAATACCACGATGCAAAGCAAAAGTAATCGGCTATAGTGAAGTTAATGCCCTGACGCAAACTTCTGTCCAAGGGGTCACTCCCGGTGAAGGGATCTCGGCCCTTGCCTCGTCGACTGAGGAGCAGGATATTCTAACTGAATACCACAATGCAAAACAAAAGTGAACGTCCTTGCAATAACAGCTTTTTTTGAAAAGTGTTCCAACAACATCAGATTAGGTTTGTTTTAACTTGCATTGATCCGAATCAACGCAGTCCCATCAATTAATCACACCACAAAGAACGAAAATATACTGACGTACGTATATGCCATCCGCATTCGCCACTGGGTCCCGTCATTACCCGTTAGGTTAGCTAACTAACGACAGAGCGGGGACTGGACTAGCGCGGATGTAAAACATATACAACATCTACTAATATATATACCAATATATTATATTTCGCTCAAGGCGTGAAAAGAAATGCAACATCACAGAAATGTACAGCATCACAGAACAATACAGATATCTGGGATCCCCGGGTTTCACAGAGCCACTACTGAAACCCGACGTTCCCCTGGTCGTGTGGATAGCCTGTGCAATGAAATCCTAGACCCCTACGGGCGCGGCAAGTCACCCGCCAAAACCTGAAGCGAGGCAGCCCCCTTCAGCGCCGTGAATGGACCACCCAGCACTTCACGGAATCCGGTAACTTGGGCACCCCTCCTGGGTCAACCCTAGTACAGAAAGTAAAATATACATACACCGGGTACATCGACCGCAATTTGGTCGTGCCCCAAAAGAATAATACAAACAGGCAGTGACGGCAGTCCACATGTCGGACGCTCGCCCCGCAATATCAAATGTACATAATACAACAATACAGTACTAGCATTGCATCCAGGCTATCCCCCACGACCGATCCGCAACATCACAGCATAAACATAGAACATCAACGTGAAAGTCACGTTCGCAAATCCGTCTAACCGGGCTATAGCAGTTAGACCGGATTTACCGATCGAGTGACATTCACGGTCGCAGATATAATGTAAATACTGTGAAAAATGTGTTTAAAATTTTCCGATCGATCAAAAATTAACAAGTGGGCCCTCAATCAAAAACTGTAGCACTCACAGAAATCCTGGGCTCAATTTTAATATTCCAAAACCCATATTTTAAGCCCAGAAGGCCTCTGGAAAAATTTGGTGATGTGACGTGAATAGTGCGCGGCGGAAGGGCCGCACGAGGTGGGGTTTCGCGGTGCTTCCGCGCTCCAACTGTGGCGTTACATCGTCAAATTTTTACAGAACTCTTAGATTTTCCAGTACATCAATATTTTACAACCTGAAAAATTTTTGGACTTCAAAAAATTTCGACAGAAACTGATGTAAAGGGAAAAATACGGTTTTTGGAATTTTGGTCGATCGGAACTTAAAAACACATAAAACCAAGCTAGACGAAGTTAATGGCGAGTCTCTGATACCACTGTAAGTGCACGGCGGCGCCCCGGCCGTCAATCCGACGGCCAAACACGGAAACGGTGATAAACATAAATTTTTGCGGACTTGGCAAAACGGCACCACCGCGCACTAAAACCGGATCGTGCCATTAAACTAGTCTAAGCTATCTAGAGAGGGGGTAGAGAAGTATACCATACGATCCAAGTCCTCCGGTCTTCATCTCCACTCCGATCTCCTCGCGGGATCTCCGTCCGTCTCCTCCTCGTCGGAAAGGGCACCACGAAGCCGGGTACTTTTACGGGCTCCCGCCTCTATACCGAGGCAACTCGGGCGCGAAGCTGGCGAATCGACGCGTCCAAGATTTGCTGTAGGAATGTAGTGTAGAGTGTATGTCTCACTTTGGGGTTGGTTGCCATTTGTGGATGATGGAGGAAACAAGGATAAGAAAAATGGTGCTTGCATTTTTCTTTGCATGGAATGAGATCAAGAATGAAAACCTCTCTCAAAGATGAAGCTCTCTCTTTTTCTCTTTTTCTTTTTCTCAACCATGAATAAAACTCTCTCATCTAGTTCATCAAGTGAGAATGAGAAGGGTGGAGGAATGAAAACATAATGCAAAGGGAGGTGAGTGTAGGAGCAAAAGAAAGGTGACCATATCCAAGACATAATCATCACTAAAACTTACATCAACCTCAAATCATTTCTAATCTCATCAAATCATGAAAAGCAAAGATACTTATCAATCAACCCTTATGCAAATAAGTCCTCCACAAAGTGTTATTTGCGAACTTGCAAATAACACCCTCCATCGGAAAAGTCCGGCCGGGAAAGAACAAAGGAAAACCGGCCGGAACGGAAAGCAAACTGGCAACTCCAGAAAACTGGTCTCGTAATAAATTACAGGAAAACCCCGATACTGTGCATACACACCCGCATCTGTATTCCGTCCGGATACAAATGCAAAGAGACAAAATCTACACTGTACTATACTAGGATCGGCTTAAACCAAAGCCGGCTAGTAAAATCCGTTCGATCCTGATCCGTGCAATACCGCACGTATCTGATCGAACGCTGCCATATAACTATACGGCCACTAGTACAAACCGTCCGATCCTGATCCGTGCAATACCGCACGTATCTGATCGGACCCTGCCATATCTCCATACGGCCTCTACAGCGTTTCGCCCGAAACTTGAGTAACTGAAAGTGTGGTGGACTCTAAAGACTCGTCAATACTATGGCTGTGGATTTAACCACTAGCACGTCAGAGGTATAAGCCAATACGTGACGGGCCACCAGCTATTGACTAAAAGGGATGTCGATGAGGAAGCTCACCCCGACACCCAACTGAGCCTGTCAGTGACAATATCCGTGCAGTCCGGTCCGTTCGCCTATGAGTATCGCATGGCGGGCCTAGGGGTTTGGTAAAAGTCAGACCCCCAAAAGCGGTACAAGTCGTGTCGGAGTGTAGCCCAGAACACCCTGAGATACTACTGGAATACCTACCAGTAAATCTCCTGCCTTGGCCAAGGTCTTCGTGTAATGGCTCTCCTAGACACAGCGCGACCTCACCCCCAATACCGGGAGAGACGAAACCCCCGAAGATCCGCTCACTGCCTCCATGTGGCTCGGGACTGTACCCAACTAAAACCTGTTTGCACGACTCCTTTGAGCCGTGGTAGGGTAGTAATCAAAGTACAGTGGGAACTCACACGAGACAAATGACGATCCCCAGGTCGATGAACTAACCTGTACACATGTCACCTGAGAACTGCTATCTGACGTCCGGTATAAGACCAACTAGCATATTCCCGGCGAGTCCTGTCCGGTGTACTCATAACCCAATGAGCACCTGTATACATCTTAGGTGATCCAACTGACACCAGTGGCTTGTGAGACCGGCCACCGCCCCTCGTCGGGGTCTCGACTGTATACACTAGTCTACTCTGGAGAATCGATGCCCTGTCTCGAAACTCCCACGACTAGGGACTTATTAAGGATGTGCTTGTAGACTCCAGCTCTCACTTATATGATCGCCCTCATACTGCTGGCAGTCAAGCATGAATCCTAGGGCTCTATCAACGTGCAATAGCGACATGTCAGGTCACCTAAAGCAGTGCACGATGATAAAGGTAAACCAGATAGCATACTATCATCTCGAGTAAGACTGTCCTACCGGGATAGGTCCTCCCTCAATCATTGCAATCACGTGCCTGTGATCCAATAATTGACTCTGAGGGCACTATCTCCAACAATCTCCCACTTGCACTCAGGGCTAATTATTGCGATGTCGCATACTCACAGCCCGTGTGATACCGAACACCCAACTCCCCTACTAGTCAGTTTCACAAAATCCGTTTGCGAAACTATTGCGTTCGAGGAATAGCCTCAGTGAGTGGATCCGCCTTGATGTTTCTTTCTATGTCTCTCTTGTTGGAGATAGTGCCCTCAGAGTCAATTATTAGGTCACAGGTACGTGATTGTAATGATTGAGGGAGGACCTATCCCGGTAGGACAGTCTTACTCGAGATGATAGTATGCTATCTGGTTTACCTTTATCATCGTGTACTGTTTTAGGTGACCTGACATGTCGCTATTACACGTTGATAGAGCCCCTAGGATTCTTGCTTGACCACCAGCAGTATGAGGGCGATCATATAAGTGGGAGCTGGGGGTCTACAAGCATATCCTTAAAAGGTCCCTAGTCGTGGGAGTTTCGAGACCGGGCATCGATACTCCATTAGTAGACTAGTGTATACAGTCGAGACCCCGACGAGGGGCGGTGGCCGGTCTCACAAGCCACTGGTGTCAGTTGGATCACCTAAGATGTATACAGGTGCTCATTGGGTTATAAGTACACCGGACAGGACTCGCCGGGAACATGCTAGTTGGTCATATACCAGACGTCAGATGGCAGTTCCCTGGTGACATGTGTGCAGGTTAGTTCATCGACCTGGGGATCGTCATTTGTCTCGTGTGAGTTCCCACTGTACTTTGATTACTACCCTACCACGGCTCAAAGGAGTCGTGCAAACAGGTTTTAGTTGGGTACAGTCCCGAGCCACATAGAGGCAGTGAGCGTATCTTCAGGGGTTCGTCTCTCCCGGTATTGGGGGTGAGGTCGTGCTGTGTCTAGGAGAGCCATTACACAAAGTCCTTGGCCAAGGCAAGGAGATTTACTGGTAGGTATTCCAGTAGTATCTCAGGGTGTTCTGGGCTACACTCCGACACGACTTGTACCGCTTTTGGGGGTCTGACTTTTACCAACCCCCTAGGCCCGCCATGCGATACTCATAGACGAACGGACCGGACTGTACGGATATTGTCACTGACAGGCTCAGTAGGGTGTCAGGATGAGTTTGCTCATCGATGTCCCTTTTAGTCAATAGCTGGTGGCCCGTCACGTATTGGCTTATACCTCTGACGTGCTAGTGGTTAAATCCACAGCCATAGTATTGACGAGTCTTTAGAGTCCCCCACACTTTCAGTTACTCAGCTTTCGGGCGAAACGCTGTAGAGGCCGTATGGAGATATGGCAGGGTCCGATCAGATACGTGCGGTATTGCACGGATCAGGATCGGACGGTTTGTACTAGTAGCCGTATAGGTATATGGCAGGGTTCGATCAGATACGTGCGGTATTGCACGGATCAGGATCGAACGGATATTACTAGCCGGCTTTGGTTTAAGCCGGTCCTAGTTTAGTACAGTGTAGATTTTGTCTCTTTGCATTTGTATCCGGACGGAATACAGATGCGGGTGTGTATGCACAGTGTCGGGGTTTTCCTGTAATTTATTACGGGACCAGTTTTCTGGAGTTGCCAGTTTGCATTCCGTTCCGGCCGGTTTTCCTCTGCTTTTTCCCGGCCGGACTTTTCCGATGGAGGGGGTTATTTGCATTTGTGCAAATAATCTTTGTGGAGGGTTTTTCTTGCATAAAGCTTGATTATGATATCTTTGCACCATGCTTGCATTTACTTGTGATTTGATGAGGGTATGGGTGTGTTTAAATGAAGCATGGTTCATGTTTTCTTTATGGTCACCCTTTTCACTTTTACTACAATTACCTCCCTTCATGCATCAATTCTATCCACCACCACCATTTCCTACACATGTTTGGCCGGCCACAAATTTGAGGAGAAGAGAGAAAATGATAGGCTTCATTTTTGGTGTGGAGAAAATTAATCATTCATATCATTTTCATTGCCACAAAAATCCCGAAGTTCATATCATCTTGATTCCTCCATCAAGGCAACCAACCCCAAAGTGAGACAAAGCGTATTCTACACTACTTCCTACAGCAAATCTTGGACGCGTCGATTCGCCAGCTTCGCGCCCGAGTTGCCTCGGTATTGAGGTGGGAGCCCGTAAAAGCTACAGGCGATGTGGTGCCCTTTCCGACGAGGAGGAGACGGACGGAGATCCCGCGAGGAGATCGGAGTGGAGATGAAGACCGGAGGACTCGGATCAGTCGGTACATCTCTTCCCTTTCTTGTTAGTAGCTTAGACTAGTTTAATGGTTACGATCCGGTTAAAGTGCGCGGTGGTGCCGGTTTGCAAAGTCCGCAAAAATTAAGTTATTCACCGCTTCCGCATTCCGGCGTCGGATTGACGGCCGGGGCGCCGCCGTGCACTTACAGTGGTATCAGAGCCACGCCATTAACTTAGTCTAGCTTTGTGTAATGTGTTTTTCAGTTCCGATCGTTCGAAATGTCCAAAAACCCGTATTTGCCCACGACAGTTTCTGTTGAAATTTTTTGAAGTCTAAAAATTTTTCAGGTTGTAAAATATTGATTTACTGGAAAATCTAAGAGCTCTGTAAAAATTTGATGAAGTGACTCCACAGTTGGAGCGCGGAACCGCCGCGAAAACCCCCTTTGTGCGGCCCTTCCGCCGCGCACTATTCACATCACTTCACCATTTTTTTACAGAGGCCTTCTGGGCGTAAAATATGGGCTTTGGAATATTAAAGTTGGGCCAATTGTTTCTGTGAGTGCTACAGTTTTCTTTGGGGCCCACTTGTTAATTGTTTGATCAATCGGAAATTTTTTAAACACATTTTTCACAGTATTTACATTATATCTGCGACCGTGAATGCCACTCGATCGGTAAATCCGGTCTAACTGCTATAGCCCGGTTAGACGGATTTGCGAACGTGACTTTCACGTTGATGTTCTATGTATTTGCTGTGATGTTGCGGATCGGTCGTGGGGATAGCCTGGATGCAATGCTAGTATAGTTTTGTTGTATTATGTACATTTGATATTGCGGGGCGAGCGTCCGACATGTGGACTGCCGTCACTGCCTGTTTGTATTATTCTTTTGGGGCACGACCTGGTTGCGGTCGATGTACCCGTTGTATGTATATTTTACTTTCTGTACTAGGATTGCCCCGCGGAGGGGTTCACGGATAGCCGGGTTCTAGAGGGCAACAAGCCCGCATCTCATGGCATTGAGAGGGAGGGGGCTTCACTCTAGGATTGGCGGGCTATTCGCCGCACTCGTAGGGGGTACAGGTTTGACCCAGGAGGGGTGCCCAAGTTACCGGATTCCGTGAAGTGCTGGGTGGTCCATTCACGGTGCTGAAGGGGGCTGCCTCGCTTCAGGTTTTGGCGGGTGACTTGCCGCGCCCGTAGGGGTCTAGGATTCTCATTGCACAGGCTATCCACACGACCAGGGGAACGTCGGGTTTCAGCGGCTCTGTGAAACCCGGGGATCCCAGATATCTGTATTGTTCTGTGATGCTGTACATTTCTGTGATGTTGCATTTCTATTCACGCCTTGAGCGAAATACTATATATTGGTATATATATTAGTAGATGTTGTATATGTTTTTCATCCGCGCTAGTCCAGTCCCCGCTCTGCCGTTAGTTAGCTAACCTAACGGGTGATGACAGGACCCAGTGGCGAATGCGGATGGCATATACGTACGTCAGTATATTTTCGTTCTTCTTGGTGTGATCAATTGATGGGACTGCATTGATTCGGATCAATGCAAAGTTAAAAACAAACCTATTCTGATGTTGTTGGAACACTTTTTCAAAAGCTGTTATTGCAAGGACGTTTACTTTTGTTTTGCATCGTGGTATTCATTAGAATATCCTGCTCCTCAGTCGACGAGGCAAGGGCCGAGATCCCTTCACCGGGAGTGACCCCTTGGACAGAAGTTTGCGTCAGGGCACTAACTTCACTATAGCCGATTACTTTTGCTTTGCACCGTGGTATTCAGTTGGAATATCCTGCACCTCATTCTACGGGGAAAGAGCCGAGATCCCTTCACCGGGAGTGACCTCTTTAGCAACGGTTTTCGTCACTATATTTTCAAAAAGCTATCCGTTCCTTCGACGATATCAAGTTCATTACGTTAAAGGTTTTCGCCAGAAACCATTCGTAGCCCTCCGTCATTTCAGTTAAATATTCGGTAGTATTCAAGCTATGTATTTTGACCTCACGCCAAGGCATAGTGATTGGTAGCTGCCGGGTATTTATCTGTTGCATAGATAGATGCGTTGGTTTGGGACAGTCGTACTACTATTTTGGCCTACGTCAAGGGTATGTACGGGTGGGTTCAGATTAACCTGGATAATGACGGGCAGAACTTGACATGTGACTTATGATATTTTGACCTCACGCCAAGGTCATAAGAGCATGGGGCAAAAATCACATCGGGAGTTTCAAAAGAACTGAAACTTGCCAGATATGCGCATACCTTCTGGAGTGTGATACCGTGAGCGGATTCCGTCACGTTATCATGCGATGATAGTTGGATCCCGATTCCCACTGATGAGTTAGTTTACTCCTCGGGTAACCCCGACTAATTCTTCTTTCAGGTTTGGAGGAGAATTTGAGGTACAGTGGGAGGCTTCCAGATTAGATAAATTGGTAACCATTCTGATCTAGGATAGAGTGCACGCTGAGTGTTTCTTTTCTCTCTCTCTTTGGCAGCGACCATTGACCCGACCCTAAGACTTTGACTCAGTGACCAAGTTGACCGAACCTTCTTAAACACCGGCTTTTGGATTGTCAGAGTTGCAAACCTCATTGCCACTCCTACTTTTACCCTTTTCTCCAGGACACCCCGTTTTACTACGAACGTCCACTTCCATTGGACAAAACCATCGTATGGTTAGATACGAACTCGAAAGAATTTATTCGAGGATGGTTTCCGGTTCTGGAGAAAACGGATAGGATTATTCAGTTGTCTTTTCCTTTTACCCTCTCTCAGGTTACGAGTACTCCTTGGTTTAGGGGTAGTACACCTATTACGCAAATTGGATTGTCTTCTTCCAAACCTTAGGCTGGTGCCGACCGGTAGGGAATGAAGAAAACCAATTAGCATAACGATGGTGTGCAGAAGGTATTAAGTTCAGACAAAGCAAGGGATTAGTAGGAGGGCAAAGTAAATTGCAACAGATATTCACGACCAAACCAAATATTTCGTTACCACTCCCACATCGCCTTTGTATTTCTCCAGGACACTCCGTATCACTACGAAGATCCACAGTTTATTTGGATACTCCATCGTATGGTTATATACGAACTCGAATGGAACTTGTTCCAGTTCGGGGATGGACTCTGGTTCAGGAGAAATAGGAATAAGGTTTATTCGGTTGTCTTTTATCTTCACCCTCTCTCATTGCGAGTGTTCCTAGGATTGGGACAGTACACCCATTATGCTTTTTGGATAGTCTTCTTCCAAACCATAGGCTGGTGCCGAACGGTAGGGAAGGAAGAAAACCATTTGGCCTAAAGGGGTGTGCAGAAGGTAAAGACTAAAGACATATGAAGGGATTTGGAGAGGTGGCAAAGAACTATACGGTTACAGTCGTGAATCTGGAAGAGGCATTACTAGGAATACCAGAATACCCCATCGGAACATTTCAATGTTTCAGTTTCACTGTGTAATGTTAAAGGAAAACTGATTTCCCGATTAGATACTTACTCCAGGGTATGTATTTACCAGGTACGGTTCTCACATCTGTATGGTTTTACAGATGATGAGTGGGAGTAAGTTATTGGGAATTGGGTGATTATCCTCATTATATCGGGATTCGTTGTAATCGGTGATATTTGAGGAAATCACCTGGGTTGTTTGCCGGTCGGCAAATATTTGGTTTTGAATATCCGCTGTTATGCACCAATTTCAAATTGATATATCTGTACGTCTATTTTGATAGAGTGAGATATACCTTTCTGAAATTATGTCTACGACATTTACCTATATCAGTGGATGGTTAGGTAAGGAGCATTAAACAGCGGTGTAATTCTTCTTAACCATAAGTACAGTTTTCAACCTACGACACACAGTGAATGAGTTATCAGACTCAAGGGACTTTTTACAGAGTATTGTATGTTGTCCAGGGTCCATCAGGACAGAGGGGTTGGTCCTCGTACTACATTCAGTTTACTTATGACTTCTCTAGTTTTTAGACAGGTGTTTCGTGGAAACGCAGGGTCCGAATTTGGAGAAGTTATTGGTATTTGAATAGAGTAGAGAACCAGGTATAGCAAGTATCGGGATTCTTCAAAGAGATCGAAGATGTAGATACTTGTGTATGGTATTCAGTTGATAGTAATGATAAAGAGATCTTGCTTCTCTTTCAGGTTACTCATAATTGGAAGTATTCCTAAGTTGAGTAACGCTGATCGGCCTCTTTCCATTTAGTTGACATGCACTGGAGACAGCTGCATGATTTGAATCTGGTTCAATTAAATCAGTGCCTCTGTTTTTATATTGGATATAGAACAGTTCATATCTTAACGATGTTAAGGTACGGGGAGTTGTCCGGTTTATGATTAAAACCAGACACTGGATAACTCGAGGCACGTTTCTGTAATGGCTGTTTGTGGGTTGACCCAGGCTATGACGAGGGTTGACTTTCTACCATCTGGATGAACAATAGCGATATTGTTCTAGACTCGCCACAATTTTATTAAAAATGGATTTTTTCAAGAAAACAATAGTGGGAGTATGGTAGAACTGGAAGTAATTCCAGAACCACAAACGATTACTGAAGATTTGATAAGGAACCTAAAGATTCAATCTGGATTGACATTCCATTGGCCACTCCGCAGATACGGTGGGTAACTTCAGCCACCCGAGAGGTACTACGGTAGCCTCAAGGACGGTGACAGGGAAGTTCTTGTTTACCCACAATTACCATTGCTGTTGTTCCAGGCTGCGAGACCCGGCGGGAGGATGAGTATAGCGTCGTTCTAAACTAGTTTTAGAAGTGTACGTCTATATGACTCTGCCAGAGGGTTGTCGTAGTCAGTGGGAGCAGCGGAAGCATTGATGGACAGGTAGCTTATGTCTATTTATAGACTAGAGCAGATGTAGCGGAGATAGATCATCTATTTCTGACGTGACAGTCATGGGTTTGACTTCATCAGAATAGGGGATGGATCTGTTGAGAAGGTAGTAGGGTGTGATATCCTGGTATTTGGATGATATACACAGAGTAGGAAAAGAAACTCCTATACTACAATCGGTTATACTTTGGTCGTCACACAGTGGTTTCTCCACAAAGGAAATGGATTTTATATCTGACATACTGGTTACTAGATCTATGGTTTTAGATCTAGATTTGGGTGGTTTCTCAATCAGGGTACCTTGACAGCATTCTAAGAGTATTTAGAATGGACGACTCCTAGCACGGTAGTATACCTGCAGGTGATGGAGTCACCCTCTCCAAAGGTGTCTTACAGACTAAAGGGGAGAGGGACGTGTATGATTGGCAGATCACTTGCTTAGACAATTGAGTCAATCATGAGATGTCAAGTACCACACCAGATGTTGTTCTTGCACTAGATGCAATAAGTTGACATTAATCCAATCCTGGAGAAACAGTCGGAAGCAGTTTTAGAACATAAGTGGATGTTCTAGGGATATGATAACGACAGCCTCATTCGGGAAACAGTTATCATTCCAGGCTTCCAAGGTGACATGGACGACAAGGAGGTTGTCAGAGTTATAGTTTTCCCTCTGACGAGGGGCAGTGTTTTGGACAGGTGATCCAAGGCAATACTGAGGGAGGCATGGCGCGCAGGATACTGATTAAGTTCAGTTGACGATACAGTCTAAGAAGTTTGGATTTGGAGTTCATTTATGAGCTATGTCCCATCAGACATCCAGGCACATTCTGAGACAGGTATTGCTCATTTCGGGAAATGGCTTTCTCCGCGAACTTGAGATATAGAGAGACATAGAAAGAAACAACTAAGCGGATCCACTCACTGAGGCTATTCCTCGAACGCAATAGTTCCGCAAACGAGCTTTGTGAGACTGACTAGTAGAGGAGTTGGATGTTCGGTATCACACGGGCTGTGAGTATACAACATCGCAATAATTAGCCTTGAGTGCAAGTGGGAGATTGTTGGAGATAGTGCCCTCAGAGTCAATTATTAGGTCACAGGTACGTGATTGTAATGATTGAGGGAGGACCTATCCCGGTAGGACAGTCTTACTCGAGATGATAGTATGCTATCTGGTTTACCTTTATCATCGTGTACTGTTTTAGGTGACCTGACATGTCGCTATTACACGTTGATAGAGCCCCTAGGATTCTTGCTTGACCACCAGCAGTATGAGGGCGATCATATAAGTGGGAGCTGGGGGTCTACAAGCATATCCTTAAAAGGTCCCTAGTCGTGGGAGTTTCGAGACCGGGCATCGATACTCCATTAGTAGACTAGTGTATACAGTCGAGACCCCGACGAGGGGCGGTGGCCGGTCTCACAAGCCACTGGTGTCAGTTGGATCACCTAAGATGTATACAGGTGCTCATTGGGTTATAAGTACACCGGACAGGACTCGCCGGGAACATGCTAGTTGGTCATATACCAGACGTCAGATGGCAGTTCCCTGGTGACATGTGTGCAGGTTAGTTCATCGACCTGGGGATCGTCATTTGTCTCGTGTGAGTTCCCACTGTACTTTGATTACTACCCTACCACGGCTCAAAGGAGTCGTGCAAACAGGTTTTAGTTGGGTACAGTCCCGAGCCACATGGAGGCAGTGAGCGTATCTTCAGGGGTTCGTCTCTCCCGGTATTGGGGGTGAGGTCGTGCTGTGTCTAGGAGAGCCATTACACAAAGTCCTTGGCCAAGGCAAGGAGATTTACTGGTAGGTATTCCAGTAGTATCTCAGGGTGTTCTGGGCTACACTCCGACACGACTTGTACCGCTTTTGGGGGTCTGACTTTTACCAACCCCCTAGGCCCGCCATGCGATACTCATAGACGAACGGACCGGACTGTACGGATATTGTCACTGACAGGCTCAGTAGGGTGTCAGGATGAGTTTGCTCATCGACGTCCCTTTTAGTCAATAGCTGGTGGCCCGTCACGTATTGGCTTATACCTCTGACGTGCTAGTGGTTAAATCCACAGCCATAGTATTGACGAGTCTTTAGAGTCCCCCACACTTTCAGTTACTCAGCTTTCGGGCGAAACGCTGTAGAGGCCGTATGGAGATATGGCAGGGTCCGATCAGATACGTGCGGTATTGCACGGATCAGGATCGGACGGTTTGTACTAGTAGCCGTATAGGTATATGGCAGGGTTCGATCAGATACGTGCGGTATTGCACGGATCAGGATCGAACGGATATTACTAGCCGGCTTTGGTTTAAGCCGGTCCTAGTTTAGTACAGTGTAGATTTTGTCTCTTTGCATTTGTATCCGGACGGAATACAGATGCGGGTGTGTATGCACAGTGTCGGGGTTTTCCTGTAATTTATTACGGGACCAGTTTTCTGGAGTTGCCAGTTTGCATTCCGTTCCGGCCGGTTTTCCTCTGCTTTTTCCCGGCCGGACTTTTCCGATGGAGGGGGTTATTTGCATTTGTGCAAATAATCTTTGTGGAGGGTTTTTCTTGCATAAAGCTTGATTATGATATCTTTGCACCATGCTTGCATTTACTTGTGATTTGATGAGGGTATGGGTGTGTTTAAATGAAGCATGGTTCATGTTTTCTTTATGGTCACCCTTTTCACTTTTACTACAATTACCTCCCTTCATGCATCAATTCTATCCACCACCACCATTTCCTACACATGTTTGGCCGGCCACAAATTTGAGGAGAAGAGAGAAAATGATAGGCTTCATTTTTGGTGTGGAGAAAATTAATCATTCATATCATTTTCATTGCCACAAAAATCCCCAAGTTCATATCATCTTGATTCCTCCATCAAGGCAACCAACCCCAAAGTGAGACAAAGCGTATTCTACACTACTTCCTACAGCAAATCTTGGACGCGTCGATTCGCCAGCTTCGCGCCCGAGTTGCCTCGGTATTGAGGTGGGAGCCCGTAAAAGCTACAGGCGATGTGGTGCCCTTTCCGACGAGGAGGAGACGGACGGAGATCCCGCGAGGAGATCGGAGTGGAGATGAAGACCGGAGGACTCGGATCAGTCGGTACATCTCTTCCCTTTCTTGTTAGTAGCTTAGACTAGTTTAATGGTTACGATCCGGTTAAAGTGCGCGGTGGTGCCGGTTTGCAAAGTCCGCAAAAATTAAGTTATTCACCGCTTCCGCATTCCGGCGTCGGATTGACGGCCGGGGCGCCGCCGTGCACTTACATCTCTATATCTCAAGTTCGCGGAGAAACCCATCTCCCGAAATGAGCAATACCTGTCTTAGAATGTGTCTGGATGTCTGATGGGACATAGCTCATAAATGAACTTCAAATCCAAACTTCTTAGACTGTATCGTCAACTGAACTTAATCAGTATCCTGCGCCATGCCACCCTCAGTATTGCCTTGGACCACCTGTCCAAAATACTGCCCCTCATCAGAAGGAAAAACTATAACTCTGATATCCTCCTTGTCGTCCATGTCACCTTGGAAGCCTGGAATGATAACTGTCTCCTGAATGAGGCTGTCGTTATCATATCCCTAGAACATCCACTTATGTTCTAAAACTGCTTCCGACTGTTTCTCCAGGATTGGATTAATGTCAACTTATTGCATCTAGTGCAAGAACAACATCTGGTGTGGTACTTGACATCTCATGATTGACTCAATTGCCTAAGCAAGTGATCTGCCAATCATGCACGTCCCTCTCCCCTTTAGTCTGTAAGACACCTTTGGAGAGGGTGACTCCATTACCTGCAGGTACACTACCGTGCCAGGAGTCGTCCATTCTAAATACCCTTAGAATGCTGTCTAAGTACCCTGATTGGGAAACCACCCAAATCTAGATCTAAAACCATAGATCTAGTAACCAGTATGTCAGACATAAAGTCCAAGTCCTTTGTGGAGAAACTACTGTGTGACGACCAAAGTATAACCGATTGTAGTATAGGAGTTTCTTTTCCTACTTTGTGTATGTCATCTAAATACTATGACATCACACCCTACTACCTTCTCAACAGATCCATCCCCTATTCTGATGAAGTCAAACCCATGACTGTCACGTCAGAAATAGATGATCTATCTCCGCTACATCTGCTTTAGTCTATAAATAGACATAAGCAACCTGTCCACCAATGCTTCCGCTGCTCCCACTGACTACGACAACCCTCTGGCAGAGTCATATACACGTACACTTCTAAAACTAGTTTAGAACGACGCTATACTCATCCTCCCGTCGGGTCTCGCAGCCTGGAACAACAACAATGGCAAGTGTGGGTAAACAAGAACTTCCCTGTCACCGTCCTTGAGGCTACCGAAGTACCTCTCGGGTGCCTGAAGTTACCCACCTTATCTGCGGAGTGGCCAATGGAATGTCAATCCAGATTGAATCTTTAGGTTCCTTATCAAATCTTCAGTAATCGTTTGTGGTTCTGGAATCACTTCCAGTTCTACCATACTCCCACTACTGTTTTCTGAAAAATCCATTTTTAATAAAACTGTGGCGAGTCTAGAACAATATTGCTATTGTTCATCCAGATGGTAGAAAATCAACCCGCGTCATAGCCTGGGTCAACCCACAAACAGCCATTACAGAAACGTGCCTTGAGTTGTCCAGTGTCTGGTTTTAAGCATAAGCCAGACAACTCCCCGTACCTTAACAACGTTAAGATATGAACTGTTCTATATCCAATATAGAACCAGAGGCACTGATTTAATTTAACCAGATTCAAATCATGCAGCTGTCTCCAGTGCATGTCAACTAAATGGAGAGAGGCCGATCAGCGTTACTCAACATAGGAATACTTCCAATTATGAGTAACCTGAAAGAGAAGCAATTTCTCTTTATCATTACTATCAACTGAATACCATACACAAGTATCTACATCTTCGATCACTTTGAAGAATCCCGATACTTGCTACACCTGGTTCTCTACTCTATTCAAATACCTATAACTTCTCAAAATTCAGACCCTGTGTTTCCACGAAACACTTGTCTAAAAACTAGAGAAGTCATAAGTAAACCGAATATAGTACGAGAACCAACCCCTCTGTCCTGATGGACCCTGGACAACATACAATACTCTGTATAAGTCCCTTGAGTCTAGTGACTCATTCACTGTGCGTCGTAGGTTGAAAACTGTACTTATGGTTAAGAAGAATTACACCGCTGTTCAATGCTCCTTACCTAACCATCCACTGATATAGGTAAATGTCATCGACATAATATCAAAAGGTATATCTCACTCTATGAAAATAGACGTACAGATATATCAATTTGAAATTGGTGCACAACATCGGATATTCAAAACCAAATATTTGCCGACCGGCAAACAACCCAGATGATCTCCCCAAATATCACCGATTACAACGAATCCCGATATAATGAGGATGATCACCCAATTCCCACTAACTTACTCCCACTCATCATCTGTAAAACCATACAGATGTGAGAATTATACCTGGTAAATACATACCCTGGAGTAAGTGTCTAATCGGGAAATCAGTTTTCCATTAACAGTACACAGTGAAACTGAAACATTGAAATGTTTCGTTGGGGTATCCTGGTATTCCTAGTAATGCCTCATCCATTATCCAAATTCACAACTGTAACCGTATAATTCTTTGCCACCTCTCCAAATCCCTTTATATGTCTTTAGTCATTACCTTCTGCACACCCCTTAGGCCAAATGGTTTTCTTCCTTCCCTACCGTTCGGCACCAGCCTATGGTTTGGAAGAAGACTATCCAATAAGCATAATGGGTGTACTGTCCTAATCCTAGGAGCACTCGCAACGCGAGAGAAGGTGAAGATAAAAGACACCTGAATGTACTTTATTCCTATTTCTCCTGAACCAGGATCCATCCCCGAACTGGAACGAGTTCCTTTCGAGTTCGTATATAACCATACGATGGATTATCAAATAAAATGGGATCTTCGTAGTGATACGGGGTGTCCTGGAGAAATACAAAGGTGATTTAGGATTGGCGAAGAAATACTTGGTTTGGTCGTGAATAGCAGTCGCAATTTACTTTGCCCTCTTACTAATCCCTTGCTTTGTCTGAACTTAATATCTTCTGTACACCGTTTAGGCTAACTGGTTTTCTTCATTCCCTACCGGTCGGCACCAGCCTATGGTTTGGAAGAAGACAATCCAATTTGCGTAATAGGTGTACTACTCCTAAACCAAGGAGTACTCGCAGCCTGAGAGAAGGTGAAAAGAAAAGACAACTGAATAGTCCTATCCGTTTTCTCCAGAACCGGAAACCATCCTCGAATTCCTTCGAGTTCGTATCTAACCATACGATGGTTTTGTCCAATGGAAGTGGACGTTCGTAGTAATACGGGGTGTCCTGGAGAAAAAGGTAAAAGTAGGAGTGGCAATGAGGTCTGCAACTCTGACAATCCAAAAGCCAGTGTTAAGTAAGTTCGGTTAACTTGGTCATTGAGTCAAAGTCTAGGGTCGGGTCAATGGTCGCTGCCAGAGAGAGAGAGAGAAAAGAAACACTCAGCGTGCACTCTAACCTAGATCAGAATGGTTACCAATTTATCTAATCTGGAATCCTCCCACTGTACCTCAAATTCTCCTCCAAACCTGAAAGAAGAATTAGTCGGGGTCACCCGAGGAGTATACTAACTCATCAGTGGGAATCGGGATCCAACTCTCATCGCATGACAACGTGACGGAATCCGCTCACGGTATCACACTCCAGAAGGTATGCGCATATCTGGCAAGTTTCAGTACTTTTGAAACTCCCGATGTGATTTTTGCCCCATGCTCTTATGACCTTGGCGTGAGGTCAAAATATCATAAGTCACATGTCAAGTTCTACCCGTCATTATCCAGGTTAATTTGAATCCACCCGTACATACCCTTGACGTAGGCCAAAATAGTAGTACGACTGTCCCAAACCAACGCATCTATCTATGCAACAGATAAATACCCGTCAGCTACCAATCACTATGCCTTGGCGTGAGGTCAAAATACATAGCTTGAATACTACCGAATATTTAACTGAAATGACGGAGGGCTACGAATGGTTTCTGGCGAAAACCTTTAACGTAATGAACTTGATATCGTTGAAGGAACGGATAGCTTTTTAGAAAATATAGTGACGAAACCTTTACTAAAGAGGTCACTCCCGGTGAAGGGATCTCGGCTCTTTCCCCGTAGAATGGGGTGCAGGATATTCCAAATGAATACCACGATGCAAAGCAAAAGTAATCGGCTATAGTGAAGCTAATGCCCTGACGCAAACTTCTGTCCAAGGGGTCACTCCCGGTGAAGGGATCTCGGCCCTTGCCTCATCGACTGAGGAGCAGGATATTCTAACTGAATACCACAATGCAAAACAAAAGTGAACGTCCTTGCAATAACAGCTTTTTTTGAAAAGTGTTCCAACAACATCAGATTAGGTTTGTTTTAACTTGCATTGATCCGAATCAACGCAGTCCCATCAATTAATCACACCACAAAGAACGAAAATATACTGACGTACGTATATGCCATCCGCATTCGCCACTGGGTCCCGTCATTACCCGTTAGGTTAGCTAACTAACGACAGAGCGGGGACTGGACTAGCGCGGATGTAAAACATATACAACATCTACTAATATATATACCAATATATTATATTTCGCTCAAGGCGTGAAAAGAAATGCAACATCACAGAAATGTACAGCATCACAGAACAATACAGATATCTGGGATCCCCGGGTTTCACAGAGCCACTACTGAAACCCGACGTTCCCCTGGTCGTGTGGATAGCCTGTGCAATGAAATCCTAGACCCCTACGGGCGCGGCAAGTCACCCGCCAAAACCTGAAGCGAGGCAGCCCCCTTCAGCGCCGTGAATGGACCACCCAGCACTTCACGGAATCCGGTAACTTGGGCACCCCTCCTGGGTCAACCCTAGTACAGAAAGTAAAATATACATACACCGGGTACATCGACCGCAACTTGGTCGTGCCCCAAAAGAATAATACAAACAGGCAGTGACGGCAGTCCACATGTCGGACGCTCGCCCCGCAATATCAAATGTACATAATACAACAATACAGTACTAGCATTGCATCCAGGCTATCCCCCACGACCGATCCGCAACATCACAGCATAAACATAGAACATCAACGTGAAAGTCACGTTCGCAAATCCGTCTAACCGGGCTATAGCAGTTAGACCGGATTTACCGATCGAGTGACATTCACGGTCGCAGATATAATGTAAATACTGTGAAAAATGTGTTTAAAATTTTCCGATCGATCAAAAATTAACAAGTGGGCCCTCAATCAAAAACTGTAGCACTCACAGAAATCCTGGGCTCAATTTTAATATTCCAAAACCCATATTTTAAGCCCAGAAGGCCTCTGGAAAAATTTGGTGATGTGACGTGAATAGTGCGCGGCGGAAGGGCCGCACGAGGTGGGGTTTCACGGCGCTTCCGCGCTCCAACTGTGGCGTTACATCGTCAAATTTTTACAGAACTCTTAGATTTTCCAGTACATCAATATTTTACAACCTGAAAAATTTTTGGACTTCAAAAAATTTCGACAGAAACTGATGTAAAGGGAAAAATACGGTTTTTGGAATTTTGGTCGATCGGAACTTAAAAACACATAAAACCAAGCTAGACGAAGTTAATGGCGAGTCTCTGATACCACTGTAAGTGCACGGCGGCGCCCCGGCCGTCAATCCGACGGCCAAACGCGGAAACGGTGATAAACATAAATTTTTGCGGACTTGGCAAAACGGCACCACCGCGCACTAAAACCGGATCGTGCCATTAAACTAGTCTAAGCTATCTAGAGAGGGGGTAGAGAAGTATACCATACGATCCAAGTCCTCCGGTCTTCATCTCCACTCCGATCTCCTCGCGGGATCTCCGTCCGTCTCCTCCTCGTCGGAAAGGGCACCACGAAGCCGGGTACTTTTACGGGCTCCCGCCTCTATACCGAGGCAACTCGGGCGCGAAGCTGGCGAATCGACGCGTCCAAGATTTGTTGTAGGAATGTAGTGTAGAGTGTATGTCTCACTTTGGGATTGGTTGCCATTTGTGGATGATGGAGGAAACAAGGATAAGAAAAATGGTGCTTGCATTTTTCTTGGCATGGAATGAGATCAAGAATGAAAACCTCTCTCAAAGATGAAGCTCTCTCTTCTTCTCTTTTTCTTTTTCTCAACCATGAATAAAACTCTCTCATCTAGTTCATCAAGTGAGAATGAGAAGGGTGGAGGAATGAAAACATAATGCAAAGGGAGGTGAGTGTAGGAGCAAAAGAAAGGTGACCATATCCAAGACATAATCATCACTAAAACTTACATCAACCTCAAATCATTTCTAATCTCATCAAATCATGAAAAGCAAAGATACTTATCATATCAACCCTTATGCAAATAAGTCCTCCACAAAGTGTTATTTGCGAACTTGCAAATAACACCCTCCATCGGAAAAGTCCGGCCGGGAAAGAACAAAGGAAAACCGGCCGGAACGGAAAGCAAACTGGCAACTCCAGAAAACTGGTCCCGTAATAAATTACAGGAAAACCCCGATACTGTGCATACACACCCGCATCTGTATTCCGTCCGGATACAAATGCAAAGAGACAAAATCTACACTGTACTATACTAGGATCGGCTTAAACCAAAGCCGGCTAGTAAAATCCGTTCGATCCTGATCCGTGCAATACCGCACGTATCTGATCGAACGCTGCCATATAACTATACGGCCACTAGTACAAACCGTCCGATCCTGATCCGTGCAATACCGCACGTATCTGATCGGACCCTGCCATATCTCCATACGGCCTCTACAGCGTTTCGCCCGAAACTTGAGTAACTGAAAGTGTGGTGGACTCTAAAGACTCGTCAATACTATGGCTGTGGATTTAACCACTAGCACGTCAGAGGTATAAGCCAATACGTGACGGGCCACCAGCTATTGACTAAAAGGGATGTCGATGAGGAAGCTCACCCCGACACCCAACTGAGCCTGTCAGTGACAATATCCGTGCAGTCCGGTCCGTTCGCCTATGAGTATCGCATGGCGGGCCTAGGGGTTTGGTAAAAGTCAGACCCCCAAAAGCGGTACAAGTCGTGTCGGAGTGTAGCCCAGAACACCCTGAGATACTACTGGAATACCTACCAGTAAATCTCCTGCCTTGGCCAAGGTCTTCGTGTAATGGCTCTCCTAGACACAGCGCGACCTCACCCCCAATACCGGGAGAGACGAAACCCCCGAAGATCCGCTCACTGCCTCCATGTGGCTCGGGACTGTACCCAACTAAAACCTGTTTGCACGACTCCTTTGAGCCGTGGTAGGGTAGTAATCAAAGTACAGTGGGAACTCACACGAGACAAATGACGATCCCCAGGTCGATGAACTAACCTGTACACATGTCACCTGAGAACTGCTATCTGACGTCCGGTATAAGACCAACTAGCATATTCCCGGCGAGTCCTGTCCGGTGTACTCATAACCCAATGAGCACCTGTATACATCTTAGGTGATCCAACTGACACCAGTGGGTTGTGAGACCGGCCACCGCCCCTCGTCGGGGTCTCGACTGTATACACTAGTCTACTCTGGAGAATCGATGCCCTGTCTCGAAACTCCCACGACTAGGGACCTATTAAGGATGTGCTTGTAGACTCCAGCTCTCACTTATATGATCGCCCTCATACTGCTGGCAGTCAAGCATGAATCCTAGGGCTCTATCAACGTGCAATAGCGACATGTCAGGTCACCTAAAGCAGTGCACGATGATAAAGGTAAACCAGATAGCATACTATCATCTCGAGTAAGACTGTCCTACCGGGATAGGTCCTCCCTCAATCATTGCAATCACGTGCCTGTGATCCAATAATTGACTCTGAGGGCACTATCTCCAACACGTAAAAACCGCTTTTCTAAATGGAAATTTAGAGGAGTGTGTCTATATGGATCAGCCAGAGGGTTTCATTCAGAGTGGGAGCAGCGGAAAGGTGTGCAAGTTGCTTAAGTCCATCTATGGACTAAAGCAGGCATCGCGGAGTTGGAACATCTGTTTTGATGAGACGGTCAAGGAATTTGGCTTTATCAAAAATCCAGATGAACCATGCATCTATAGTAGATTTGTAGCGAGAACTGTAGTATTCCTCGTTTTATACGTGGATGACATTCTCTTAATAGGAAATGACATTCCTATGCTACAATCTGTCAAGGGGTTCTTGTCACACAGGTTCTCCATGAAAGACCTGGGTGATGCCTCATACATCCTGGGGATCTGGATCCATCGTGATAGATCCAAGAGGATATTAGGACTTTCACAGTCCAGGTACATCGACACCATACTGAAGAGATTCGGTATGGAAGATTCCAAGCGCGGTAACCTACTGGCTTGTCACGGAATCACCCTCTCTAAAGAGATGTCTCCCAAGACTGATTTGGAAAGGGATCGCATGTCTATTATACCCTACGCTTCTGCGGTAGGCTCTATAATGTATGCGATGTTGTGTACCAGACCGGATGTAGCTTATGCACTGAGTGTGGTAAGCCGGTATCAGTCAAACCCTGGGGAGAAACATTGGATAGCGGTAAAGAACATTCTCAAGTACCTGAGGAGGACTAAGGAGATGTTCTTGGTGTATGGCGGAAAAGACCTCCAGATTGAGGCCTTTGCTGACTCCAGCTTCCAGAGTGACAAGGATGATTCCAAGTCCATGTCGGGTTTTGTCTTTACCCTCAATGGAGGGGCGGTGTGTTGGAAGAGTTCCAAACAGGAAACCGTTGCAGACTCGACTATGGAAGCGGAATACATCGCTGCATCTGATGCCGCAAAAGAAGCTGTCTGGATAAGGAAGTTCTTAAAAGAACTTCAGGTGGTTCCGTCCATTGTTGACCCAGTACCTCTGTATTGCGACAACAACGGGGCTATAGCTTTAGCAAAGGAACCCAGGTCCCATCAGAGATCCAGGCACATCTTGAGGCGGTATCACCTGATCAGGAAGATCGTGGATCGCAAGGAGATCGAGGTTCGGAGGGTTGCTTCAGAAGAGAACACTGCAGATCCATTCACCAAGGCCCTACCCCAGACTCAGTTCGAGCGGCTGATCGAGATGATAGGTCTTCGATACGCCAGTACATGGCCTTAGTGCAAGTGGGAGATTGTTAGTGTATATGCCCTAGAGGCCATTACTGTATCATACTAGTTTGTATATTACTTGATGGAAGCTTGGGATATTCACCTTGTATAAACAATCTTGCTCAATATAGTAGTATGCTACTTGGTTTGTTTCTACTTCAATGTGTACTTGTGTTTATTTCAGTATATCACTTATACGCATTAGTGGAGCCCTTAGGATCTTTGCTTGATTACCAGCGTTGTGATGGCAGTCACACTAGTGGGGGCTGGGTAATCTATAGGCACATCCTTATACAGGTCCCTAGTCGTAGGACTATCGAGACAGGGCATCGATACTCCGGAGTAGACTAGCGTATGCGCTTCTCATCCCAGTGTGGGAGATGGTCTGTCCCACAGCCATCAGTACGTCGTACTGGAGATAGTATACGGGTGCTCGTTGGGTTACGAGTACACTGGACAGGACTCGTCGGGAACTGACAGGTTGGTATTATACCTATCGTCAGTTATCAGTTCCCAGGTGACATGAGTACAGCTTAGTCCGCTGACTTGACACTGACACTTCGCCTCGAGTGTGTTCCCACTGCACTTTGATCACTACCCTACCACGGCTCAAAGGAGTCGTGCAAACAGGTGGTGGTTGGATGCAGTCCCGAAGCACTTGGAGGCAGTGACGGTTAGACAGGATTCGTCTCTCCCGGTATTGGGGGTTGACATCGCGCTGTGTCTAGGAGAGCCATTACACGAGTAGTCCCTGGCCAGGGCAAGCGAGATATACTGGTAGGTTTCCAGTGTTATCTCAGGGTGTTTTGGGCTTCACTCCAACACGACTTGTACCGCTATTGGGGGACTGACGTTTTACCGCCCCCTAAGCCCGCCATGCGATGTATCAGACGAACAGACCGGACTGTACGGAGAATGTCACATTCAGACTCAGTAGGAGTTCAGATGGGGTTTCACCTCGTCAGCCTTCTTGTCGGCATCTACCTGGGGACCGTTACGCACAGCTAGTGCCGCTTGCGGTCTGTGGTTAAACCCACTGCCAGCGTAGTGTCGAGTCTTTAGAGTCCCACACAGAGGGTATTCGCCTCTGGGCAAAACAGAGTAGAGGTCGCATGGTTTTGCGACAGGGTTCGTTCTCATCCGCGCACTTGTGCACGTTTGGAGTCCGGACGGATTATACTGGCAGGTTCTGGTTTGAGCCAGATACTGGTATATGTTTTGGGGGTTGCTTTTATATCTTGGTATTCTTGTTTTTCGGAACGAGAATGCAGGTGTGTATGCACAGTTGCTTGAGGCGGAGAATGAGGTTTTTCATTAGGGTTTCGGAACGGGTGCGTATGCACAATTGACAGTCTTCATTTTCCAAACCCTAATGGATTTATATATTATCTATTAATAATAATAATTAAATGAGAATTATGTTATGGTTGTTTTTGTTGACTTGTTGACCTTGGTTGACTTGTTGACCATTGACCACTTTCATGCCTTGAAAGTCTTCCTTGATTCATGCTTACTTTTTATTAAATGAAGCATGGTTGTGGTCATTCAAAATACTACCATCAACTATTCTCATTTTCAATTATTATCATTTAGATAATTCATTTTTTTTGCAATATGGTTGCAAGAAAGAAATAATTAAGCTCATTCTATCATAACCTCTCTCTCTCCTCATTTCCTCTTCTTCTTCCTCTTGAAAAGAGAAACCTTCTCATGTGTTGAGATTCATTCTCTTTAGAAACAAAAGCAAACCCTAATCACTCTCTACTCATTCTAGGATGAAGGTTTAGCAAGCCGGAAACCCTAGTTCACTCAAAGATCGAGGAAGAGCCCAAAGTCGAACCTTCGAGGTGGATCCATCTTCGACGGGAGAAGGCGACGAAAAGAGAACCATCAACCTCTACAAGGTTTGAAGAAGAAGGAGTTCAAGTTTAGGTATAACCATCTTCCATAGTAGCTAACTCTCTTTAGCTAGAATACTAGTTTTAGTTTAGACAACGATCCCGACATAGTTTAGTCCATGTTGCCTCTTGCGATAAAAATTCGTTTTTTATACCGTTTCCGCCTCCCCGTAAGTACCGGGGGTCGCAATATGGACTTACAAGTACAAGTTCTACGGATTTGATGACGGCAGCCTCCTTCGGGAGACGGTTATCATTCCAAGCTTCAAAGGTGACATGGATGACAGAGTGATTGTCAGAGTTATAGTTTTTCCCTCTGACGAGGGACAGTATTATGGACAGGTGGTCCAAGAGGATACTGTGGGTGGCATGGTGCCCGATACTGATTAGGTTCAGTGATCGATACAGTCTAAGAAGTTTGGATTTGGAGTTCATTTATGAACTAGGTCCCATCAGATATCCAAACATATTCTAAGACAGGTATTACTCGTTTCGGAAGATGGCTTTCTCCGCGAATTTGAGATTAAGAGTGATATAGAAAGAAACTTCTAGGCGGATCCACTCACTAAGGCTATTTCTCGAACACAATAGTTTTACAAACGGGCTTTGTGATACTGATTAGTAGAGGAGTTGGATGTTCGGTTTCACACGGGCTGTGAGTAGTCGACATCGCAATAATTAGCCTTGAGTGCAAGTGGGAGATTGTTGGAGATAGTGCCCTCATAGTCAATTATTGGATCACAGGTACGTGATTGCAATGATTGCGGAGGACCTATACCAGTAGGACAGTCTTACTCGAGATGATAGTATGCTATCTGGTTTGCTTTTATCAGTCGTGTACATGTTCAGGTGACTGATTACATGTTACACTTTGATAGAGCCCTTAGGATCTTGCTTTACCACCAACAGTATGATGGCGATCATATACATGAGAGTTGGGTGGTTTATACGCATATCCTTAATTGTGGTCCCTAGTCGTGGGAGTTTCGAGACAGGGCATCGATACTCCGGAGTAGACTAGTGTGTACAGTCGAGACCCCGACGAGGGGCGGTGGCCGGTCTCACAAGCCACTGGTGTCAGTTGGATCACCTAAGATGTATACAGGTGCTCATTGGGTTATGAGTACACCGGACAGGACTCGCCGGGAATCTGCTAGTTAGTATTATATCTATCGTCAGATAGCAGTTCCCTGGTGACATGTGTACAGGTTAGTTCATCGACCTGAGGTCGTCATTTGTCTCGTGTGAGTTCCCACTGTGCTTTGATTTCTACCCTACCACGGCTCAAAGGAGTCGTGCAAACAGGTAGCTTTTAGGTACAGTCCCGAGCCATATGGAGCCACGTGAGCGGATCGGCAGGGGATTCGTCTCTCCCGGTATTGGGGGCGAGGTCGTGCTGTGTCTAGGAGAGCCATTACACAAAGTCCATGGCCATGGCAGGAGATTTACTGGTAGGTACTCCAGTAGTATCTCAGGGTGTTATTGGGCTTCACTCCGACACGACTTATACTGCTATTGGGGTTCTGACGTTACTTGCCCCCTAGGCAGATATGCGATACTCATAGACGAACGGACCGGACTGTATATACATTGTCACTGTTAGGCTCAGTAGGGTTTTCCGGATGAGTGCGCTCATCGGCATCCCTTGAGGTCAGTCCATGGGCAGCCGTTACGCATTGCTAGTGCCGCTGACGGTTTGTGGTTAAACCCACTGCCAGGGTACTGACGAGTCATTAGAGTCCCCCACAGACAGTTTTCCAAGTTCGAGCGAAACATTGTAGAGGCCGTATGGTTTTATGGCAGGGTTCGGAAAATGCACGTGCGTTTACGCACGTGTTATTTTTCGGGCAGATGATACTGGTCGGCTTTGGTTTAAGCCGGATCCGAGTATTATATTGAGTAGGTATAATATCTTTGTCTCAGTTGCATTTGTATTCGGTCGTAATACAAATGCGGGTATTTTTATACAGTTTCGGGGTTATCCTGAAAGTCGTTTCAGGATCACTTTTGGAAGTTGCCAGTTTCCAGTTTTCTATCAGCCGTCTTTTAACATTCGGTTAAAGATGGATTTATCTTTTCTTGGATGAGAGAGAGTCATGCTTCTAGAAGCTTCTAGAAGGTTCTAGATGATGACTAGGCTTCATGACTCATTAGTGGATTAATGGTTTTTTGATGATGTGTTTAATGAGTCACCCTTTACCATTAATTCCTTTTGTTTGCATGATAGATATTTGTTTAAGATCTTTTCCTTGTGGTCACCCTCTTTCTCCTATGGTCACCTCCCTCCTTCTATAAAGTGGCCGGCCCTCTCTCTCCTCCTCACTCTCACTTGATGTTTTCAAATGGTTGTAAAAGATATGATAGTATTTGGGGTGCATGGAATTTTACAGTTCATTTCATTCCATCACCCAATTCCCTCGGCAACTTCATTAACCGATCGTCCACGGATTTGGACGAAGAGAGACAAAGTCATCTACTCATTCTCTACATCATTCTTGGTCGTCTCTTTTAGCAAACTTGACGATCGAGTTGCCTTAAGTCAGAGGCGGGAGCCCGTTTAAAGAATCGTCGACGTGGTGCCACCTCGACGAGGATATCGGAGATCGACGAGATCGGAGCAGCCGCAACGGAGCGTGGGATGATGGTTGAAGAACGAAGGACTCGGATCGTTCGGTATAACCTTTCTACACACTTTACAGTTTGTTAGTTTAGCAATAATGGCAGATCCGGGTTAAAGTATACGATAGCGCCAGTTAAAAAGTTTTTGTTCCGCATTTGGCGTCTGTAGACGGCCGGGGCGCTATCGTAGACTTACATATACACCACAGCACAACGGTGTATCTGAACGGAGGAACCGCACCCTATTAGATATGGTGCGCTCTATGATGAGCACAGCTGAGTTACCTATTTCCTTCTGGGGGTATGCGCTGGAGACAGCAGCATACCTATTGAATCAAGTTCCATCTAAATCTGTACCTACCACACCATATGAGATATGGAGTGGGAAGAGGCCATATTTTAAACGAGTTAAGATATGGGGTTGTCCGGCCTATGTTAAAAGACAAAATCCGGACAAACTCGAGGCACGGTCAGTTCTTTGCATGTTTGTTGGATATCCAAAGAACTCATATGGGTATTTTTTCTAACACAGTGAGGAACAAAAAGTGTTTGTTGCTCAACATGCCACCTTTTTAGAAGGAATTTCTTGTAAAAGAAATTAGTGGCAAAGTTGTAGAGCTGGAAGAGGTTCCAGATATACAAACTGCAACTGAAGATTTAGCGGAACCAGAGGATTCAGTAGTTCCTAACGAACCTCAGCCTCTCCGCCGATCTAGTAGGGTTCCTCACCCACCTGAGAGATACTACGGTTTTCTCATGGATGGTGGGAGCGAGGATTGCATCATTGTTGATGATGACCCAACTAGCTTCGAGCAGGCCATCACGAGTGGGGACTCAGTGAAATGGCTGGATGCAATGTGGTCCGAGATGGAATCCATGTACACCAACAAAGTATGGACTTTGGAAGATGCTCCTGAAGGGATAAAACCCATTGGGAGCAAGTGGATCTTCAAGAAAAAAACATGGTGTAGATGGGAAAGTGGAGACTTTCAAAGCTAGACTTGTTGCAAAGGGTTTTCGTTAAAGACCAGGTGTGGACTATGACGAAACCTTTTCTCCAGTGGCTATGCTTAAATCCATCCGGCTCATGCTTGCCATCACTGCATATCATGACTACGAAATCTGGCAAATGGATATTAAGACCGCCTTTCTAAACGGTGATTTAGAAGAGTGCGTGTACATGACTCATCCAGAGGGCTTCGTAGATAGTGGGAGCAGCGGGAAGGTGTGCAAGCTGCTTAAATCCATTTATGGATTAAAGAAAGTATCGCGGAGTTGGAACATCTGCTTTGACGTCGTTATCTGTCACGACCCAGAGTTTGGCCCGTGACCGGCACTTAACCACGTAACGTCTACAGGCGTAACGCGACTAAGTAAGCCGAAAACCCAGAAATCAAACCAGTAAAAGTATAGAGTGTTATAAGCATTTAATAGAACAAATTACTAAGATAGCAATATATGTCGCCGTAGCGAAGAAAATGAGCAACAAGTGGGAAACATCACAGATATAATAAACAGCATAAGTAATGTCGGCCCACAACGAGCTCGACGCCAGAATCCAAAATAATATACATCGTCCTCACAACTGGTCTCTAAGTCAATACATAAGTGGTAGATGGAGAGTACTAGATACAACAATGTACATAACTGAAAGATAACCAGATACCGTACAAAACCCACCTATCAGCAAAAGAGCTAGTACACCAACTGTAGGGGTATCTGTGTCAAAAGATGTAAGAACGCAACCTGCCGCGACTACTCCGAAGGGCAACCTGCAACACTGTGGCACAACGGGGGTGAGTTGCCAACTCGTGAATAGAAGATAACATATAAAGGTAATCGTGATTATGCACGTGCTACTATACTCTAACCTATATCAACAAATAACATCTATATGATGAACTGGATGCTCAGGCATGCAACAAGTGCGACCTAATAACATCTCCGTGTAATGAGCAAGAAATGTGATGATCATGTCTAGCAATGCAATCTAACAACCCTATATAGAATGAACAGGGTATACAATGTTCAAGTATGGCAATGCAATCTAGCAACCCTATATAGAATGAACAGGGTATGCAATGATCAAGTATGGCAATGCAATCTAACAACCCTACATAGAATGAACATGGTATGCAATGATCAAGTATGGCAATGCAATCTAACAACCCTATATAGAATGAACAGGTTATGCAATGATCAAGTATGGCAATGCAATCTAACAACCCTATATAGAATGAACAGGGTATGCAATGATCAAGTATGGAAATGCAATCTAACAACCCTATATATAGAATGAACAGGGTATGCAATGATCAAGTATGGCAATGCAATCTAACAACCCTATATAGAATGAACAGGGTATGCAATGATCAAGTATGGCAATGCAATCTCACAACCCTACATAGAATGAACAGGGTATGCAATGATCAAGTATAACAATATGTACTACATCAGGTATAACAGATACAGGATGAGATATCAATAACTACATACTGAGCGTGGGAAATATAACATCTACACGGAATGTCATCATGGAATGTATAATCGATACCCATCTATGTACCCCAAATCCCAATACTACTCAGGCGTCATCATCCTCCTCAGTCCTCCAATCCTGAAAATCTCATAACCATGAGTGCCCAACATCGGCACCCAAAATATCAAGAAATACTCGTGCCATGCATCGACACGCAAATCCTCCTGTATGGGGCATCCGTCAGTCCGGATATGCCCACGGGCTCTGTCTGCGGTATTAGCCCTCGGCCCCGGCAGTACGAATCGTCCCGTATCCCTCCATAGACTCTGGTTGGTATCCTCCGGATGACCGCCAGGTCCAACCAATCACCGGTAGGTAGTAGTCCCTCCGCCGGGCTCACCGTCTAACCAATACGATTCTTCTCGCCCCGGGGTACCGTACCGGGTCCACCATGTACCCGCAATCGGTGCCTACCTCTCCTCGAATCGGGTATACTCACGCAAGCTCTCTAGAACCGAGAAAACTCATGGCGGACGCACTAAAATATCATATCAAGGAAAACCGGGTTTTTAAATAATTAACAATACTCTTTGAAATATCCACGGTTTCCTAAATCCAGAAATTTACATGAAAACAACATATCTCAAGGCGTAATCTAAGCAGGTATGAAGATATCAATATATGTGTGCACTGGTATGAATATACAGTATGCATGTGCGCAGGTATGAAGATATCAGTATATGGGTGCACTGGTATGAATATACAGTGTGCATGTGCGCAGGTATGAAGATATCAATATGTGTGCACTGGTATGAGTATACAGTGTGCATGTGCGAAGGTATGAAGATATCAATATATGTGTGCACTGGTATGAATATACAGTGTGCATGTGCGCAGGTATGAAGATATCAGTATATGGGTGCACTGGTATGAATATACAGTGTGCATGTGCGCAGGTATGAAGATATCAATATGTGTGCACTGGTATGAATATACAGTGTGCATGTGCGCAGGTATGAAGATATCAATATATGTGTGCACTGGTATGAATATACAGTGTGCATGTGCGCAGGTATGAAGATATCAGTATATGGGTGCACTGGTATGAATATACAGTGTGCATGTGCGCAGGTATGAAGATATCAATATGTGTGCACTGGTATGAATATACAGTGTGCATGTGCGCAGGTATGAAGATATCAATATATGTGTGCACTGGTATGAATATACAGTGTGCATGTGCGCAGGTATGAAGATATCAGTATATGGGTGCACTGGTATGAATATACAGTGTGCATGTGCGCAGGTATGAAGATATCAATATGTGTGCACTGGTATGAATATACAGTGTGCATGTGCGCAGGTATGAAGATATCAATATATGGGTACACTAGTACCTGTAGGGGTATGTGATGCATCTGTGCCCGAACATGGATATAACATATGACGTTATGCGGCAAATCATGACAACATCAATAAGGTAGAATCAGTATGGTATATGATTTATAGCAATCCTATAATGTGAGTGTCATGGCAATCACTAACGGTGTGGGTGTAGCATATCAAACGTGCTCGTGCGACTTGAACCGTTAGAGACAGTGCAGTGTCCTAGGCTATCATTTCTATATGCAACAATAAGGTATGCTACTACAGTTCATATGAACATCTACAACCTAATATCCTGACTCGCCCTGTCGCTTAACGCCATACGGGCGATTTCCCCATAGATGTTAAATCTACTCACCTGGTCGTACGCTACTCGTAGCCGACCACCTGCTTCTCTTCCGTATTCTCGTCCGACGTACCCGCCTGCGAACCTGGAATTACACAAGAATCCATATAAGCAACTATCTCGCAAATTGCGATATCGAGGTCAAACGATACGCTCGCGTCGCAAACTAAACGCGCGTGAGTACGATACGCTAAACGTGTGCACGCGTCTAAAACTAACCCCGATACGCCGCGATACGTTGCATCACGGAACCCTCTCGCGTATCGCGCGTATCGCGTGAACCAAACGCACTAGAAATACGATATAACGTCCTAAATTCTACCCAGGCTAACAAATTACAAAACTATACATACCACTGGCCTAGAAATCATCACAGACTCCTACCCATCCAAACAACATCCAAGACTTCCCCTGTCTGGCCGCAATTTGCGGCCAGAATGAGAAAATTGGCGGCCTCGTATTGGGGTGGGGGTCTCGGGCTCTGGTGGTGTGCTCCATACCCTATATACAAGCTCCAGTTTCCACAATTTCAACCTGAACTACCCGGGCCTATAGCAGATCACAAAAATCTAAATAGTTCACTTAAAAACACTAAATTTGCACAATTGAAACCTTATGGTATTTTGGTGAAATCTGGGGTCTAACTTGGTTAACATGGACTTAACAACACCTGATTAGGCTAGGTTATCCAATATTAACAGCACTAAACCATAAGTTCACACAAATCACTATTTCAAGCACAAAACTCACTTTTTACACAAACCGAAGCTAAACTACGCATACGCTAATCGAACATGAAGTTGGGCTTAGATTCTATACCTTACAAGACCCTAGGTGTAAGGAGGAAGAAGGTGGAGAAGCTGGGGAGTGCTGCTGCAGCTGCTGGGGCTGCTGTTGATGTTGTTACTGCTGCCACTGCCTGTTGCTGCTGCTGCCAAGGCTTGCTGCTGCTGCTGCTTCTGCAGCTGCTGCTTCTCTCTCTCTCTCTGCAGTGAGTGTGTGTGTGTGAGGGAATTGGGAGAATGAGAATGAGGAGAGAATGAGAGTCCAAGTCAAAGACCCCCCTCTCTCTTTCCCTCTCTCTTCATTTAATGAGCATGGCTCAAGCCATGCCCATATCCCCCTCTCTCATGCACCAAGTCAACAAAACAAAAAAGAAAAAGAAAAAAAGAAATTCAAATAACAAATACACACAAAAAGAAATGCCCAATTAAAACCCAAAACACTTAATACAAATTGGTTAACCCTTCATGCTAGCTAAACATGGTTTTAACCCCAAATCTAACCCTAGTTAACATGCACAAGTGTGTGTGTGTGCCTAGATAAATCCTAATAAAATATTCATTAATTAGAATAAATTATCTAAAACTTAATTTGGTAGACTTTTTACCAAAACTATCTATTAAAATAAACTTAACCCCTAAACACAACCTAAGGTGTTACAATCTTCCCCCCTTAAAGAAAATTCGTCCCCGAATTTTGAAATACAAAGCTAAGCATACCTTCCGAGAGATGAGGGAACTCCTTCCGCATCTCGCCCTCAGCCTCCCAAATGATCTCCTTACCATTCGGGATGCACCAAAATACCTTCACTGATGGCAAGACCCTCGATCGAAGCTTCTTCACCTGCCATTCCAACATTACGACTGGCTATTTGGCGAACGAGGGATCCTGCTTGAGCTAAATGGTCTGGCGCTGATTCCAATTAGGAAGGTCATGAAGGTAATTGCAAAGTATCGACATAGGAAATACGGGGTGAATGCTCGATGATCTGGGTGGAAGTGCCCAACTTAAGGCAACGAACCAACTCGCCTTAGGGATCCTAAAAGACTTACTTATCCTGGAAAGCTTGAAAACCCAACAAGTCATTTATCGGAAATTTCCGTGGGAATGCATGATCTGCCATTGCGAGCTTGAATCTGCGACCCTCTTGGTCAGCATCTGATCTCCATCCGCAACGGACCAATCTCATCCTGACCCAAAACAACCGGGTCATTTCTGAAATTTCTAAACTAGCTGTGGTCCAATAATCCTATAACACGGAGTTAGGAAAACAGACTGGTGATCGACAAGACCTATCCTCTAATCCCAAAGGTTACCAATTGGAGTGTCTCCTGATAACTGCCATCAAAGGAGAACCTTGATCGATGGTAACGACGATCCTCAACTGTCGACAACAATTTCTACACAAGCACGACTTAACAGTAACAACTGAGCAGACTGAGTGCCACCGGAGGACAACATCCGAATGGAGTCACATCCTGACAACTCCTGGATGGACACCATAACGAATTTTGGGGAGCTCTGCTCTCGTTCCCTCTTCGGAACGGTTAAAGGTTGCAACTCTCCATCCGGTCTTAGTTGCTCAACACAAACACACAACAAGACAGACACCTTGAAACGAATCCCAAGACTTCTCTTCCTATCCCTTCCCACCCGTAACTACCTTACAAGTCACGTTAGCAGTTGGTGGGGCATGAATGAGTACAGAGAGTCGACCGATGTGCCTGCCCTAGGATTCCTCGTCTGTTCCCTATAATATTAGGTATACAAGTGTCTCTACTGCCTAGCACACCCTTGCCACGAGTCAAGGATTCCAAAACATTACCCAGCCGGGTAGGCTCCAACATCCCTGACGAACGAACGTCGGCCGCCAGTGTCTCGCGAAAGCGATTTAAGCACAAGTGGTCGGGCGCAGACATGAGCGAGCTTTCTCCTCCGAAGAAACAAACTTATGCCGTACTCAACGATCGCACAAGAACTTTGTATCTGCGGAGGATTATCAAAATAATCAATTTCCACCACAGGAAGATGTGCCCTTAACTCTGGCGGTCCACGAAAATCTGATACGACTCTCAAACAAGTGGTGTCTCTGATCTCCAACACAGAACCATCGTGACCATCTCCAGATCAGGAGTGGGATGTCCTTCTCGTACTTCCTCCAAATGTAAGGAAGCAAAAGCGATAACTTTATGGTGTCACCTCAGTACACCTTCGAGTCCTACTCACGAAACACCACAGTTAAACCACAAGGTCGCCCGAACCAAAGGCAAAGAAGGAGCCGATGCAGTTGTTAACCTAGTCTTCAACTGCTGAAACTCCGAACACAAGCCTCAGCCCTGAAAAGGAACCTCCAATCTGGTCAACTTAGTCCACGGGCGGCATTATGCTAGCAATCCTATAAGGGACGGCGGTAGCACCTGCTAAGCCAAAATATGCGGACCTCCGTCCCGCTCACTAATTTGGGCCTAAGCTGCATGGCCACGATCATCCTCGAAACCATACCAAGTCGCCTCCGCCACTACAAGACCTAGGAGTCAACACGAACAAGCTTGAAGTGAACACACCGAGAAGCTATCAACCCACTGGGGCTCTCCCAGTATCCATAAAATAATCCTCGAGTGCTACTCCTATCCCTCGCGACATACTAAAAAGACCAGGTTTGTCGTAAATAACACAACAATAACTAGTCGAGGATCGGCCCGAAGAAAACCGGTTCATCACCTACGAATGCTGCTAGAGCATTGGTGAGTCCAGTGACACACCCTAAACATACAAAGCCCGTAGCACGCACAAGGCAGTCTTCGGAATATCATTACTCCGGACCCGCAACAATGATGACCAGATCCTTAACCCACTTAGACAAAGTCTCGCACTCTGGTGCTGATCGAAGAGATCGTCAATGCGAGGTACATGATACTTATCCGCACCGTAAACTGATTTAAAGACGATCAATCAACACATCCTCACGCTGTCGTTTTCCTTATGGACGACAGAAAAAGGAGCTTCCTAAATGCGAAACACTCAAATGCACAACTCCCTCAACAACAACTCCGCATCAGATCCTTAGCTCCTTAGACTTCGCCGGCTCATCCTGGAATGACGTCAGAAAATTCTCACACGAAAGAAAACTGATCCAACAAACCAACTGTGGCTACAGCATCACGAAAAACGCCAAGAATCCACGATATCTCATCGGAGCGGACTAGCGAACAGGGCTGAATTCAAGCTGTAAGAGGCGGCACCACTATCCACCTGCACAACAAGAGTTGACTTACCCGGAACAACAAAACCTAACTGTTTCCTAACGATAGCCCACAACGCTTAACACGTAGCTAGCCAGTCCGTGCCCAGGAGATCGCCAAATCCAACATCTCTATCTCCTATCCGATCGGCACAAGACCGAGGTACGTGCTGCACAACAAAGGGTTGCTGACGGAAGTAACACAGCAAACGGCTAATCTACCCAGCACGACTCTCGCCCTAAACTCGGCACGAAGTGTGTAAACATACGAGTGCAACAAAAGAACATACTGGAAGAGTACCTGAAACCACAGCATCGGGTGCCGGAGCATCCGGATGAGTCGAAGCGAAAACTTGGGCCTGTCCTTCATCTGCGACTTATCGAACTCCTCCTCTGCTAGCCTGACCCCTCTGTGCAAACCCTCCGCGTCTACGACGTCTCAAAATACGACCCTAACATGCTGTGAAGGAACACTGCCTGATGAGGTGTTGAAGGCTCCCGCATCGTAAACACCTACGCACTGAATGCCGTCCTGCCTGGGGATGGGGGCCAAAAGACTGTCCTCGTCCTACGCCACTGCTCTGGGCTGGTGCACCAGTACGATTCCGCAACTGTTCCGGAACTCTCACGGTCTCTGGAAGACGTGTCTCGTAAACGGGGGCTGCCTCCACCGGTGCTGTATATGGGACGGAATACTGCATGATGATCGCAAGGAACAACTGGGTAACTGGGGTGGTAACCATCTGTCGCTGCGCTCGAACGACCTCTACCAATGAGCTCATCGTCTGGCGCAAGCTCTGCATCTCTTCCACTAGTCTAGCGATCTGATCTGTCGTAGGAGAAACAACCAGTCCGGGTACAATATGGGTACTACTCGGATCAGTCCTCATCTCAGATAAATCAACTCGAACCTCGGCTCTCCCGGCCCCTCTCCGCACCCTCGTAGTCCTTGGCGGCATAATAGCTGGAAAGAAGGTAGGATTCGATGAGGATACGAAAATCGAATCACAAGGATGTATACTATCATGAAGGAGATTTAATCAATAAGTCCTAAGGTCGCTTAGGCGGAGTACCGTGTCGTGAGTATGCCGCGGAACATACGCACGCTACGCCACTCTGCTGTAGCTACCTACTCCATCATACCAGGGTCATCCTACACTCCGAAGGTAAAACCTACGCTCTGATACCAACTTTGTCACGACCCAGAGTTTGGCCCGTGACCGGCACTTAACCACGTAACGTCTACTGGCGTAACGCGACTAAGTAAGCCGAAAACCCAGAAATCAAACCAGTAAAAGTATAGAGTGTTGTAAGCATTTAATAGAACAAATTACTAAGATAGCAATATATGTCGCCGTAGCGAAGAAAATGAGCAACAAGTAGGAAACTGTTGGAGATAGTGCCCTCAGAGTCAATTATTAGGTCACAGGTACGTGATTGCAATGATTGATGGAGGACCTATCCCGGTAGGACAGTCTTACTCGAGATGATAGTATGCTATCTGGTTTACCTTTATCATCGTGTACTGTTTTAGGTGACCTGACAAGTTGCTATTACACGTTGATAGAGCCCCTAGGATTCTTGCTTGACCACCAGCAGTATGAGGGCGATCATATAAGTGGGAGCTGGGGTCTATAAGCATATCCTTAAATGGTCCCTAGTCGTGTGAGTTTCGAGATAGGGCATCGATACTCCATAGTAGACTAGTTTATACAGTCGAGACCCCGACGAGGGGCGGTGGCCGGTCTCACAAGCCACTGGTGTCAGTTGGATCACCTAAGATGTATACAGGTGCTCATTGGGTTATGAGTACACCGGACAGGACTCGCCGGGAACATGCCAGTTGGTCATATACCAGACGTCAGATGGCAGTTCCCTGGTGACATGTGTGCATCTTAGTTCATCGACCTAGGGATCGTCATTCGTCTCGTGTGAGTTCCCACTGTACTTTGATTACTACCCTACCACGGCTCAAAGGAGTCGTGGAAACAGGTTTTAGTTGGGTACAGTCCCGAGCCACATGGAGGCAGTGAGCGTATCTTCAGGGGTTCTTCTCTCCCGGTATTGGGGGTGAGGTCGTGCTGTGTCTAGGAAAGCCATTACACGAAGTCCTTGGCCAAGGCAAGGAGATTTACTGGTAGGTATTCCAGTAGTATCTCAGGGTGTTCTGGGCTACACTCCGACACGACTTGTACCGCTTTTGGGGGTCTGACTTTTACCAACCCCCTAGGCCCGCCATGCGATGCTCATAGACGAACGGACCGGACCGCACGGATATTGTCACTGACAGGCTCAGTAGGGTTGTCAGGCAGAGTTCACTCACAGACATCCCTTTTAGTCAGTACCTGGTAGCCCGTTACGTATTGGCTTATACCTCTGACGTGCTAGTGGTTAAATCCACAACCAAGGTGTTGACGAGTCTTTAGAGTCCCCCACATTCTGTTACTCAGCTTTCGGGCGAAAGGTTGTAGAGGCCGTATGGAGATATGGCAAGGTCCGATCAGATACGTGCGGTATTGCACGGATCAGGATCGGACAGTTTGTACTATAGGCCGTATGGTTATATGGTAGGGTTCGATCAGATACGTGCGGTATTGCACGGATCAGGATCGAACAGATATTACTAGCCGGTTTTGGTATAAGCCGGATTCTAGTATAGTACAGTGGGGATTTTGTCTCATTGCATTTGTATTTCAGTCGAAATACAGATGCGGGTGTGTATGCACAGTATCGGGGTTTTCCTGTAATTTATTACGGGACCAGTTTTCTGGAGTTGCCAGTTTGCTTTCCGTTTCGGCCGATTTCCATTGTTCCGTTCATTGGCCGAAGATTGGTGGAGGAGGGCTTATTTGCATTGTTGCAAATAAGCATTTGTGGGGGGGGGGGGGTTTGCATATTATCATGTCATGATACTTGTCCCATCATTTGACTTCATAAACTCATGATTGCTTGACTTTGTATATCATCATGGTTGTTGATGATGAGGTTGGTGGTAGGTGGTTGAGTGTGGATTTTGATTTGGTGATCATTTCCTTTTGCATGATAGTCTTCTCTCTCTCTCCCTTTGGTATTATTGGAGGGCTCTCTCATTATCTTGCATATGACACTCTCATTCTCTCCTCTCTTGATGTCATGGCCGGCCTCCCCCTTGGAAGGGCTGTCCAAGTTTTTTTAGGGTGGAAATCTTGTTCATTTCATGCTCCAAAAGTCTACAAGTTCCTCCATATAATCCTTGTATCATCCCTCCACCAAAAGGCAATTCCTACAACCCCAAATGAGACTTCTTCTCTAGATATTCTGCAGCATATCTTGGGCACGTCGAGTAGCCGGCATCGTGCCCGAGTTTCCTCGGCATTGAGGTGGGAGCCCGTAAAAGAAGTAGGCGATGTGGTGCACTTCCGGCGACGAGGAGGAGACGGGACATTCCGCAGGAGATCGGGACGACGACGAGAAGACCGGAGGACTCGGATCTGTCGGTATACTTCTCTTCCCCATCTTGTTAGTAGCTTAGACTTGTTAATGGTTACGATCCGGACGTTTAGTGCGCGGTGGTGCCGGTTTGCTAAGTCCGCAAAATTAAAGTTTATCACTGCTTCCGCATTCCGGCATCGGGTTGACGGCCGGGGTGCCGCCGTGCACTTACAGTGGTATCAGAGCCTCGCCATTAACTTAGTCTAGCTTTGTGTAATGTGTTTTGCATTTCCGATCGACCAAAATTCCAAAATCTACATTTTAGTTCGCATCAGTTTTCTGTTGAAATTTTTTGGTGTCGAAAAATTTTTTAGGTTGTATAAAAGTACTGTACAGGAAATTCTAAGACTACTGGAAAATTTCGGCACAGTCAGTCGACCAATGTAGCGCGGATCCGTGGCCAAACACCCCATTGGGCCGCGGATCCGCCGCACATTGGTGTCGTGACTGCATCAATTTTTTCCAGTGGGCTTCTGGGCTTAAAATAGGGGTTTTGGAATATTAAAATTGGGCCAATTGTTTCTGTGAGTGCTACAGTATTTCTTTGGGGCCCATTTGTTAATTTTTTTGATCGATCGGATATTTTAAACACATTTTTCACAGTATTTACATTATATCTGCGACCGTGAATGTCACTCGATCGGTAAATCCGGTCTAACTGCTATAGCCCGGTTAGACGGATTTGCGAACGTGACTTTCACGTTGATGTTCTGTTTTTGCTGTGATGTTGCGGATCGGTCGTGGGGGATAGCCTGGATGCAATGCTAGTACAGTTGTGGTTGTATTATGTACATTTTATATTGCGGGGCGAGCGTCCGACATGTGGACTGCCGTCACTGCCTGATTGTATTATTATTTTGGGGCACGACCTGGTTGCGTTCGATGTACCCGTTGTATGTATATTTTACTTTCTGTACTAGGATTACCCCAGGAGGGTTGCACGGATAGCCGGGTTCTAGAGGGCAACAAGCCCGCATCTCATGGCATTGAGACGGAGGGGGCTTTACTTTAGGATTTGCGGGCTGTTCGCCGCACTCGTAGGGGGTATAGGTTGACCCAGGAGGGGTGCTCAAGTTGCCGGATTCCGTGAAGTGCTGGGTGGTCCATTCACGGTGCTGAAGGGGGCTGCCTCGCTTCAGGTTTTGGCGGGTAACTTGCCGCGCCCGTAGGGGTCTAGTATTTCATTGCACAGGCTATCCACACGACCAGGGGAACGTCGGGTTTCAGTAGTGGCTCTGTGAAACCCGGGGATCCCAGATATCTGTATTGTTTCTGTGATGCTGTACATTTCTGTGATGTTGCATTTCTTTTCATGCCTTAAGCGAAATATAATATATTAGTAGATGTTGTATATGTTTTACATCCGCGCTAGTCCAGTCCCCGCTCTGTCGTTAGTTAGCTAACCTAACGGGTAATGACGGGACTCAGTGGCGAATGCGGATGGCATATACGTACATCAGTATATTTTCGTTCTTTTTGGTGTGATCAATTGATGGGACTGCATTGATTCGGATCAATGCAAGTTAAAAACAAACCTAATCTGATGTTGGTGGAACACTTTTTCAAAAAGCTGTTATTGCAAGGACGTTCACTTTTGTTTTGCATCGTGATATTCAGTCAGAATATCCTGCTCCTCAGTCGACGAGGCAAGGGCCGAGATCCCTTCACCGGGAGTGACCCCTTGGACAGAAGTTTGCGTCAGGGCATTAACTTCACTATAGCCGATTACTTTTGCTTTGCATCGCGGTATTCATTTGGAATATCCTGCACCCCATTCTACGGGGAAAGAGCCGAGATCCCTTCACCGGGAGTGACCTCTTTAGCAATGGTTTTCGTCACTATATTTTAAAAGGTATCCGTTCCTTCAACGATATCAAATTCATTACGTTAAAGGTTTTCGCCAGAAACCATTCGTAGCCCTCCGTCGTTTCAGACGGGTAGCACGTAGTATTCATGCTATGTTTGTTGACCTTCGTCAAGGCATAGTGTATGGTAGCTGCTTGTTACCTTTCTGCTGCATAGATAGATGCATTGGTTTGGGACAGTCGTATAGCCTTGTTGACCTTCGTCAAGGGCTTGTACGGGTGGATTCAAATTAACCTGGATAATGACGGGTAGAACTTGACATGTGACTTATGATTTGTTGACCTTCGCCAAGGTCATAAGAGCATGGGGCAGAAATCACATCGGGAGTTTTATAAGAACTGAAACTTGCCAGATATGCGCATACCTTCTGGAGTGTGATACCGTGAGCGGATTCCGTCACGTTATCATGCGATGATAGTTGGATCCCGATTCCCACTGATGAGTTAGTATACTCCTCGGGTGACCCCGACTAATTCTTCTTTCAGGTTTGGAGGAGAATTTGACGGTACAGTGGGAGGTTTCCAGATTAGATAAATTGGTAACCATTATGATCTAGGTTAGAGTGCACGCTGAGTGTTTCTTTTCTCTCTCTCTTTGGCAGCGACCATTGACCCGACCCTAAGACTATGACTCAGTGACCATGTTGACCGAACCTTCTTAACACTGGCTTTTGGATTGTCAGAGTTGCAAACCTCATTGCCACTCCTACTTTTACCCTTTTCTCCAGGACACCCCGTTTTACCACGAACGTCCACTTCCATTGGACAAAACCATCGTATGGTTAGATACGAACTCGAAAGAATTTATTCGAGGATGGTTTCCGGTTCTGGAGAAAACGGATAGGACTGTTCAGTTGTCTTTTCTTTTCACCCTCTCTCAGGTTGCGAGTACTCCTTGGTTTAGGAGTAGTACACCTATTACGCAAATTGGATAGTCTTCTTCCAAACCATAGGATGGTGCCAACCGGTAGGGAATGAAGAAAACCAATTAGCCTAACGATGGTGTACAGAAGGTATTGAGTTAAGACAAAGTAAGGGATTAGTAAGAGGGCAAAGTAAATTGCAACAGATATTCACGACCAAACCAAGTATTCCTTCGCCAATCCTAAATCACCTTTGTATTTCTCCAGAACACTCCGTATCACTACGAAGATCCATAGTTTATTGGATACTCCATCGTATGGTTATATACGAACTCGAAAGGAACTTGTTCCAGTTCGGGGATGGATTCTGGTTCAGGAGAAATAGGAATAAGGTTTATTCGGTTGTCTTTTATCTTCACCTTCTCTCGCTTTGCGAGTGTTCCTAGGATTAGGACAGTACACCCATTATGCTTATTGGATAGTCTTCTTCCAAACCATAGGCTGGTGCCGAACGGTAGGGAAGGAAGAAAACCATTTGGCCTAAGGGGTGTGCAGAAGGTAATGACTAAAGACATATGAAGGGATTTTGAGAGGAGGCAAAGAATTACACGGTTACAGTTGTGAATCTGGATAATGGAAGAGGCATTACTAGGAATACCAGGATACCCCATCGAAACATTTCAATATTTCAGCTTCACTGTGTACTGTTAAAGGAAAACTGATTTCCCAGTTAGACACTTGCTCCAGGGTATGCATTTACCAAGTATGATTCTCACATCTGTATGGTTTTACAGATGATGAGTGGGAGTAAGTTGTTGGGAATTGGGTGACTATCCTCATTATATCGGGATTCATTGCAATCGGTGATATTTGAGGAAATCACCTGGGCTGTTTGCCGGTCGGCAAATATTTGGTTTTGAATATCTGCTGTTATGCACCAATTTCAAATTGATATATCTGTACGTCTATTTTCATAGAGTGAGATATACCTTTCTGAAATTATGTCTACGACATTTACCTATATCAGTGGATGGTTAGGTAAGGAGCATTAAACATCGGTGTAATTCTTCTTAACCATGCGTACAGTTTTCAACCTACGACACGCAGTGAATGAGTTATCAGACTCAAGGGACTTATACAGAGTATTGTATGTTGTCCAGGGTCTATCAGGACAGAGGGGTTGGTCCTCGTACTATATTCGGTTTACTTATGACTTCTCTAGTTTTTAGACAGGTGTTTCGTGGAAACACGGGGTCCGAATTTTGAGAAGTTATAGGTATTTGAATAGAGTAGAGAACCAGGTATAGCAAGTATCAGGATTCTTCAAAGAGATCGAAGATGTAGATACTTGTGTATGGTATTCAGTTGATAGTAATGATAAAGAGATCTTGCTTCTCTTTCAGGTTACTCATAATTGGAAACATTCCTAAGTTGAGTAACGCTGATCGGCCTCCTTCCATTTAGTTGACATGCACTGGAGACAGCTGCATGATTTGAATCTGGTTCAATTAAATCAGTGCCTCTGGTTCTATATTGGATATAGAACAGTTCATATCTTAACGATGTTAAGGTACGGGGGAGTTGTCCGGCTTATGCTTAAAACCAGACTCTGGATAACTCAAAGGCACGTTTCTGTAATGGCTGTTTGTGGGTTGACCCAGGCTATGACGAGGGTTGACTTTTTACCATTTGGTTGAACAATAGCAATATTGTTCTAGACTCGCCACAGTTTTATTAAAAAATGGATTTTTTCAGAAAACAGTAGTGGGAGTATGGTAGAACTGGAAGTGATTCCAGAACCACAAACGATTACTGAAGATTTTAAAAGGAACCTAAAGATTCAATCTGGATTGACAATCCATTGGCCACTCCGCAGATTTGGTGGGTAACTTCAGGCACCCGAGAGGTACTCCGGTAGCCTCAAGGACGGTGACAGGGAAGTTCTTGTTTACCCACAATTACCATTGCTGTTGCTCCAGGCTGCGAGACCCGGCGGGAGGATGAGTATAGCGTCGTTCTAAACTAGTTTTAGAAGTGTACGTCTATATGACTCTGCCAGAGGGTTGTCGTAGTCAGTGGGAGCAGCGGAAGCTTTGGTGGACAGGTAGCTTATGTCTATTTATAGACTAAAGCAGATATAGCGGAGATAGATCATCTATTTCTGACGTGACAGTTATGGGTTTGACTTCATCAGAACAGGGGATGGATCTGTTGAGAAGGTAGTAGGGTGTGATGTCCTGGTATTTGGATGACATACACAGAGTAGGAAAAGAAACTCCTACACTACAATCGGTTATACTTTGGTCGTCACACAGTGGTTTCTCCACAAAGGAAATGGATTTTGTATCAGACATATTGGTCACTAGATCTATGGTTTTAGATCTAGATATGGGTGGTTTCCCAATCAGGGTACTAGACAGCATTCTAAGAGTATTTAGAATGGACGACTCCTGGCACGGTAGTGTACCTGCAGGTAATGGAGTCACCCTCTCTAAAGGTGTCTTACAGACTAAAGGGGAGAGGGACGTGCATGATTGGCAGATCACTTGCTCAGGCAATTGAGTCAATCATGAGATGTCAAGTACCACACCAGATGTTATTCTTGCACTAGATGCAATAAGTTGACATTGATCCAATCCTGGAGAAACAGTCGGAAGCAGTTTTAGAAAATAAGCGATGTTCTAGGGATATGATAACGACAGCCTCATTCGGGAGACAGTTATCATTCCAGGCTTCCAAGGTGACATGGACGACAAGGAGGTTGTCAGAGTTATAGTTTTCCCTCTGACGAGGGGCAGTATTTTGGACAGGTGGTCCAAGGCAATACTGAGGGAGGCATGGCGCAGGATACTGATTAAGTTCAGTTGACGATACAGTCTAAGAAGTTTGGATTTGGAGTTCATTTATGAGCTATGTCCCATCAGACATCCAGACACATTCTAAGACAGGTATTGCTCATTTCGGGAGATGGGTTTCTCCGCAAACTTGAGATATAGAGAGACATGGAAAGAGATAACAAAGCGGATCCACTCACTAAGGCTGTTCCTCGAACGTAATAGTTTCGCAAACGAGCTTTGTGATGACTGACTAGTAGAGGAGTTGGGTGTTCGGTATCACACGGGCTGTGAGTATGCGACATCGCAATAATTAGCCTTGAGTGCAAGTGGGAGATTGTTGGAGATAGTGCCCTCAGAGTCAATTATTAGGTCACAGGTACGTGATTGCAATGATTGATGGAGGACCTATCCCGGTAGGACAGTCTTACTCGAGATGATAGTATGCTATCTGGTTTACCTTTATCATCGTGTACTGTTTTGGGTGACCTGACAAGTTGCTATTACACGTTGATAGAGCCCCTAGGATTCTTGCTTGACCACCAGCAGTATGAGGGCGATCATATAAGTGGGAGCTGGGGTCTATAAGCATATCCTTAAATGGTCCCTAGTCGTGTGAGTTTCGAGATAGGGCATCGATACTCCATAGTAGACTAGTGTATACAGTCGAGACCCCGACGAGGGGCGGTGGTCGGTCTCACAAGCCACTGGTGTCAGTTGGATCACCTAAGATGTGTATAGGTGCTCATTGGGTTATGAGTACACCGGACAGGACTCGCCGGGAACATGCCAGTTGGTCATATACCAGACGTCAGATGGCAGTTCCTTGGTGACATGTGTGCAGGTTAGTTCATCGACCTGGGGATCGTCATTTGTCTCGTGTGAGTTCCCACTATACTTTGATTACTACCCTACCACGGCTCAAAGGAGTCGTGCAAACAGGTTTTAGTTGGGTACAGTCCCGAGCCACATGGAGACAGTGAGCGTATCTTCAGGGGTTCGTCTCTCCCGGTATTGGGGGTGAGGTCGTGCTGTGTCTAGGAGAGCCATTACACGAAGTCCTTGGCCAAGGCAAGGAGATTTACTGGTAGGTATTCCAGTAGTATCTCAGGGTGTTCTGGGCTACACTCCGACACGACTTGTACCGCTTTTGGGGGTCTGACTTTTACCAACCCCCTAGGCCCGCCATGCGATACTCATAGACGAACGGACCGGACTGCACGGATATTGTCACTGACAGGCTCAGTAGGGTTGTCAGGCTGAGTTCACTCACAGACATCCCTTTTAGTCAGTACCTGGTAGCCCGTTACGTATTGGCTTATACCTCTGACGTGCTAGTGGTTAAATCCACAACCAAGGTGTTGACGAGTCTTTAGAGTCCCCCACATTCTGTTACTCATCTTTCGGGCGAAAGGTTGTAGAGGCCGTATGGAGATATGGCAAGGTCCGATCAGATACGTGCGGTATTGCACGGATCAGGATCGGACAGTTTGTACTATAGGCCGTATGGTTATATGGCAGGGTTCGATCAGATACGTGCGGTATTGCACGGATCAGGATCGAACAGATATTACTAGCCGGTTTTGGTATAAGCCGGATTCTAGTATAGTACAGTGGAGATTTTGTCTCATTGCATTTGTATTTCGGTCGAAATACAGATCCGGGTGTGTATGCACAGTATCGGGGTTTTCCTGTAATTTATTACGGGACCAGTTTTCTGGAGTTGCCAGTTTGCTTTCCGTTTCGGCCGATTTCCATTGTTCCGTTCATTGGCCGAAGATTGGTGGAGGAGGGCTTATTTGCATTGTTGCAAATAAGCATTTGTGGGGGGGGGGGGGTTTGCATATTATCATATCATGATACTTGTCCCATCATTTGACTTCATAAACTCATGATTGCTTGACTTTGTATATCATCATGGTTGTTGATGATGAGGTTGGTGGTAGGTGGTTGAGTGTGGGTTTTGATTTGGTGATCATTTCCTTTTGCATGATAGTCTTCTCTCTCTCTCCCTTTGGTATTATTGGAGGGCTCTCTCATTATCTTGCATATGACACTCTCATTCTCTCCTCTCTTGATGTCATGGCCGGCCTCCCCCTTGGAAGGGCTGTCCAAGTTTTTTGAGGGTGGAAATCTTGTTCATTTCATGCTCCAAAAGTCTACAAGTTCCTCCATATAATCCTTGTATCATCCCTCCACCAAAAGGCAATTCCTACAACCCCAAATGAGACTTCTTCTCTAGATATTCTGCAGCATATCTTGGGCACGTCGAGTAGCCGGCTTCGTGCCCGAGTTGCCTCGGCATTGAGGTGGGAGCCCGTAAAAGAAGTAGGCGATGTGGTGCACTTCCGGCGACGAGGAGGAGACGGGACATTCCGCAGGAGATCGGGATGACGACGAGAAGACCGGAGGACTCGGATCTGTCGGTATACTTCTCTTCCCCATCTTGTTAGTAGCTTAGACTTGTTAATGGTTACGATCCGGACGTTTAGTGCGCGGTGGTGCCGGTTTGCTAAGTCCGCAAAATTAAAGTTTATCACTGCTTCCGCATTCCGGCGTCGGATTGACGGCCGGGGCGCCGCCGTGCACTTACAGAAACATCACAGATAGAATAAGCAGCATAAGTAATGTCGGCCCACAACGAGCTCGACGCCAGAATCCAAAATAATATACATCGTCCTCACAACTGGTCTCTAAGTCAATACATAAGTGGTAGATGGAGAGTACTAGATACAACAATGTACATAACTGAAAGATAACTAGATACCGTACAAAACCCACCTATTAGCAAAAGAGCTAGTACACCAACTGTAGGGGTATCTGTGTCAAAAGATGTAAGAACGCAACCTGCCGCGACTACTCCGAAGGGCAACCTGCAACACTGTGGCACAACGGGGGTGAGTTGCCAACTCGTGAATAGAAGATAACATATAAAGGTAATCGCGAGTATGCACGTGCTACTATACTCTAACCTATATCAACAAATAACATCTATATGATGAATTGGATGCTCAAGCATGCAACAAGTGCGACCTAATAACATCTCCGTGTAATGAGCAAGAAATGTGATGATCATGTCTAGCAATGCAATCTAACAACCCTATATAGAATGAACAGGGTATACAATGATCAAGTATGGCAATGCAATCTAGCAACCCTATATAGAATGAACAGGGTATGCAATGATCAAGTATGGCAATGCAATCTAACAACCCTACATAGAATGAACAGGGTATGCAATGATCATGTATGGCAATGCAATCTAACAACCCTATATAGAATGAACATGGTATGCAATGATCAAGTATGGCAATGCAATCTAACAACCCTATATAGAATGAACATGGTATGCAATGATCAAGTATGGCAATGCAATCTAACAACCCTATATAGAATGAACAGGGTATGCAATGATCAAGTATGGCAATGCAATCTAACAACCCTATATAGAATGAACAGGGTATGCAATGATCAAGTATGGCAATGCAATCTCACAACCCTACATAGAATGAACAGGGTATGCAATGATCAAGTATAACAATGTGTACTACATCAGGTATAACAGAAACAGGATGAGATATCAATAACTACATACTGAGCGTGGGAAATATAACATCTACACGGAATGTCATCGTGGAAAGTATAATCGATACCCATCTATGTACCCCAAATCCCAATACTACTCAGGCGTCATCATCCTCCTCAGTCCTCCAATCCTGTAAATCTCATAACCATGAGTGCCCAACATCGGCACCCAAATCCTGCAAATCCTCCTGTATGGGGCATCCGTCAGTCCGGATATGCCCACGGGCTCTGTCTGCGGTATTGGCCCTCGGCCCCGGCAGTACGAATCATCCCGTATCCCTCCATAGACTCCGGTCGGTATCCTCCGGATGACCGCCAGGTCCAACCAATCACCGGTAGGTAGTAGTCCCTCCGCCGGGCTCACCGTCTAACCAATACGAGTCTTCTCGCCCCGGGGTACCGTACCGGGTCCACCATGTACCCGCAATCGGTGCCTACCTCTCCTCGAATCGGGTATACTCACACAAGCTCTCTAGAACCGAGAAAACTCATGGCGGACGCACTAAAATATCATATCAAGGAAAACCGGGTTTTTAAATAATTAACAATACTCTTTGAAATATCCACGGTTTCCCAAATCCAGAAATTTACATGAAAACAACATATCTCAAGGCGTAATCTAAGCAGGTATGAAGATATCAATATATGTGTGCACTGGTATGAATATACAGTGTGCATGTGCGCAGGTATGAAGATATCAGTATATGGGTGCACTGGTATGAATATACAGTGTGCATGTGCGCAGATATGAAGATATCAATATGTGTGCACTGGTATGAATATACAGTGTGCATGTGCGCAGGTATGAAGATATCAATATATGTGTGCACTGGTATGAATATACAGTGTGCATGTGCGCAGGTATGAAGATATCAGTATATGGGTGCACTGGTATGAATATACAGTGTGCATGTGCGCAGGTATGAAGATATCAATATGTGTGCACTGGTATGAATATACAGTGTGCATGTGCGCAGGTATGAAGATATCAATATATGTGTGCACTGGTATGAATATACAGTGTGCATGTGCGCAGGTATGAAGATATTAGTATATGGGTGCACTGGTATGAATATATACAGTGTGCATGTGCGCAGGTATGAAGATATCAATATGTGTGCACTGGTATGAATATACAGTGTGCATGTGCGCGGTATGAAGATATCAATATATGTGTGCACTGGTATGAATATACAGTGTGCATGTGCGCAGGTATGAAGATATCAGTATATGGGTGCACTGGTATGAATATACAGTGTGCATGTGCGCAGGTATGAAGATATCAATATGTGTGCACTGGTATGAATATACAGTGTGCATGTGCGCAGGTATGAAGATATCAATATATGGGTACACTAGTACCAGTAGGGGTATGTGATGCATCTGTGCCCGAACATGGATATAACATATGACGTTATGCGGCAAATCATGACAACATCAATAAGGTAGAATCAGTATGGTATATGATTTATAGCAATCCTATAATGTGAGTGTCATGGCAATCACTAACGGTGTGGGTGTAGCATATCAAACGTGCTCGTGCGACTTGAACCGTTAGTGACAGTGCAGTGTCCTAGGCTAACATTTCTATATGCAACAATAAGGTATGCTACTACAGTTCATATGAACATCTACAACCTAATATCCTGACTCGCCCTGACGCTTAACGCCATACGGGCGATTTCCCCGTAGATGTTAAATCTACTCACCTGGTCGTACGCTACTCGTAGCCGACCACCTGCTTCTCTTCCGTAGTCTCGTCCGACGTACCCGCCTGCGAACCTGGAATTACACAAGAATCCATATAAGCAACTATCTCGCAAAATGCGATATCGAGGTCAAACGATACGCTCGCGTCGCAAACTAAACGCGCGTGAGTACGATACGCTAAACGTGTGCACACGTCTAAAACTAACCCCGATACGCCGCGATACGTTGCATCACGGAACCCTCTCGCGTATCGCGTGTATCGCGCGAACCAAACGCACTAGAAATACGATATAACGTCCCAGATTCTACCCAGGCTAACAAATTACAAAACTATACATACCACTGGCCTAGAAATCATAACAGACTCCTACCCATCCAAACAACATCCAAGACTTCCCCTGTCTGGCCGCAATTTGCGGCCAGAATGAGAAAATTGGCGGCCTCGTATTGGGGTGGGGGTCTCGGGCTCTGGTGGTGTGGTCCATACCCTATATACAAGCTCCAGTTTCCACAATTTCAACCTGAACTACCCGGGCCTATAGCAGATCACAAAAATCCAAATAGTTCACTTAAAAACACTAAATTTGCACAATTGAAACCTTATGGTATTTTGGTGAAATCTGGGGTCTAACTAGGTTAACATGGCCTTAACAACACCTAATTAGGCTAGGTTATCCAATATTAACAGCACTAAACCATAAGTTCACACAAATCACTATTTCAAGCACAAAACTCACTTTTTACACAAACCGAAGCTAAACTACGCATACGCTAATCGAACATGAAGTTGGGCTTAGATTCTATACCTTACAAGACCCTAGGTGTAAGGAGGAAGGAGGTGGAGAAGCTGGGGAGTGCTGCTGCAGCTGCTGGGGCTGCTGTTGATGTTGTTACTGCTGCCACTGCCTGTTGCTGCTGCTGCCAAGGCCTGCTGCTGCTGCTGCTTCTGCAGCTGCTGCTTCTCTCTCTCTCTCTCTCTCTGCAGTGAGTGTGTGTGTGTGAGGGAATTGGGAGAATGAGAATGAGGAGAGAATTAGAGTCCAAGTCAAAGACCCCCCTCTCTCTTTCCCTCTCTCTTCATTTAATGAGCATGGCTCAAGCCATGCCCATATCCCCCTCTCTCATGCACCAAGTCAACAAAACAACAAAAAAAAAGAAAAAAAGAAATTCAAATAACAAATACACACAAAAAGAAAAGCCCAATTAAAACCCAAAACACTTAATACAAATTGGTTAACCCTTCATGCTAGCTAAACATGGTTTTAACCCCAAATCTAACCCTAGTTAACATGCACAAGTGTGTGTGTGCCTAGATAAATCCTAATAAAATATTCATTAATTAGAATAAATTATCTAAAACTTAATTTGGTACACTTTTTACCAAAACTATCTATTAAAATAAACTTAACCCCTAAACACAACCTAAGGTGTTACATTATCAAAGAGTTTGATTTCGTCAAAAACGTAGATGAACCTTGTATCTACAAGAAAGTGGAAGAGAGTAAAGTTGTCTTCCTCGTATTTTACGTGGACGACATACTCTTGATAGGAAATGACATTCCTATGCTGCAATCGGTCAAGCTCTTCTTATCACAAAGATTCTCAATGAAAGATCTAGGTGATGCCTCCTGCATAATGGGAATTATGATCTATAGAGATAGATCTAAAAGGATATTGGGATTGTCCCAATCCAGGTACGTTGACACCATACTAAAGAGGTTTAGTATGGAAGAGTCCAAACATGGGTTTTTACCCACGATCTCAGGGCTCACTCTCTCCAAAGAGATGTCTCCCAAGACTGATTTAGAGAGAGCTCGCATGCAAGGGATACCCTATGCTTCGGCTGTAGGCTCTATCATGTACGCGATGCTATCTACCAGACCCGATGTAGCATACTCACTAAATGTAGTGAGTAGGTATCAAGCTGATCCTGGAGAGAGTCACTGGACAGCTGTGAAGAGCATTCTCAAGTACTTACGAAGGACTAAAGAGATGCTCTTGGTGTATGGTAACGGAGAACTCCAAGTGGAGTCCTTTACCATTTCGAGCTTCCAGAGTAATAAGGACGACTCTAAGTCTCAGTCGGGATTTGTCTTTACTTTACGGAGGGGCGGTTAGCTGGAAGAGTTCCAAGCAGGAAACCGTGGCAGACTCGACGATGGAGGCTGAATATATCGCTGTCAACGATGCTGCCAAGGAGGCTGTCTTGATCAACAAGTTCATTACTGAACTTAGAGTGGTTCCATCCATTGAGGATCCAATACATTTGTATTGCGATAACAATGGAGCGGTGGCTTTAGCCATGGAACCCAGGTCCCATCAGTGATCCAGGCATATTCTGAGGCGGTATCACCTGATCCGGGAGATAGTTGATCGCCGGGAGATCGAGGTCAGGAGGGTTGACACGAAGAACAACACAGCGGATCAACTCACGAAGGCCATTCCCCAGATACAGTTTGAGAGACTCTTCAGGATGCTTGGTATGCGATTCTACAGCAGCTGGCCTTAGTGCAAGTGGGAGATTGTTAGTTGTATGTATGCCCTAGAGGCCAATATTGTACAGATGATGTATATTATATTGGATGCTTGGATAAATATAGAGAGGACTTTCTTGCTCGACATGATAGTATGTTATCTGGTTGCTCTTTATCTTAACATGTATGCTTGTCTCTTTATACTGTCTTATAGTTACATGTTAGTAAAGCCCTTAGGATGTGTACTTGACTACCTGGACTATGATACAGATCATAATAGTGGGGACATGGTAGTCCATAAGTACATCCTTCAAGGTCCCTAGTCGTCGGTGTTTCGAGATGGGGCATCGATATACCAGTGTAGACTAGCGTATACGCTTCTTGACCCATGAGATGGGCGATGGATGATCCCATATCCATTGGTGTTTGACATCAGAGATGGTATACGGGTGCTCAGTGGAGACTGGGTACACTGGACGGACTTGAAAGTCCACGGTAGCGCCCCGGCCGTCTGACAGACGCCAATATGCGGAACAAAACTTTTACGACTGGCTCTATCGCGTACTATAACCCGGATCTGCCATTAAAGATAAACTAACATATTGTAAAGAGGGTAGAATTTTTATACCGAATGATCCGAGTCCTTCGGTTTTTAACCATCATCCCACGCTTTTTTGCGGCGGCTTCGATCTTCTGAAACTCCAGTCTCATCGTCCAGGTGGCACCACGTTGACGGATCTTTAAACGGGCTCCCGCCTCTGAACCGAGGCAACTCGGTCGTCAGGTTTGCTAAAAGAGATGACCAAGATGAAGCAGAGAATGAGTAGAACACTTTGTCCCGTTACGTCCAAGGCTATGGACGAACGGTTAATGAAGTTGCCATTTGGAATCGGGTGAATGGAAATTGAACTAGGAAATTTCCATACACTAAACTATTATAATCTTTTTCTCACAAATCAAATGAACAACCATTCCTCTTCCCACAAGAGGGCCCGGCCACTAAATAGAAGAGGGAGGGTGAGTGTAGGAGAGGGGAGGGTGAGTGTAAGAAAAAGATCAAGGAGAAAATATCTTAAGCACTAAAAGAAAAGGATGACTCAAAAGAACACCTAGTATGAACAAAATAAATGAATTAAGCCACCTCACTTAACACCCCACCTCACAATTAAAGCAAATGATGAGTCACTAATCCTAGTCACCATTTCTAGAATCTTCTAGAACCATGACTCACCAAAAAGACGAAAAGATAAATCCGCATTTAACCGAATGTTAAATACGGCCGATAGAAAACTGGAAACTGGCAACTTCCAAAAGTGATCCTGAAACGAATTTCAGGATAACCCCGTAACAGTATAAACATACCCGTATTTATATTATGACCGAATACAAACGCAACTGAGACAAAGATATTATATCTACACAGTATAATACTGGGATCCGGCTTAAACCAAAGCCTACCAGTATTATCTGCCCAAAAAATGACACGTTCGAAAACGCACGTGCATTTTCCGAACCTTACCATAATCCCATACGGCATCTACAACGTTTCGCCCGAACTTGGGAAAGTGTCTATAGGGGACTCTAATGACTCATCAATACACCGGCACTGGGTATAACCACTAGCACGTCAGAGGTACAAGCTGTACGTAACGGTTTGCCTATGTATTGATTGGAAGGGAAGCTGACGAGCGAACTCATCTATAAATCCTACTGAACCTGACAGTGACAATATCCGTACAGTCTGGAACATTCTTCTATGAGTATCGCATATTAGGCCTAGGGGGTCGGTAAACGTCAGACCCCCAATAGCTGCATAAGTCGTGTTAGAAAGCAGCCCAGAACACCCTGAGATACTACTGGTATACCTACCAGTATATCTCGATTACCCTGGCCAGGGATTTCGTGTAATGGCTCTCCTAAACACAGCATGATCTCACCCCCAATACCGGGAGAGACGAATCCCCGACGATCCGCTCACTTGCCTCTAATGTGGCTCGGGACTGTACCCAAAATATACTTGTTTGCACGACTCCTTTGACCCGTGGTAGGGTATAAATCAAAGCACAGTGGGAACTCACACGAAACAAATGACAACCTCAGGTCGATGAACTAACCTGTACACATGTCACCAGGGAACTGCTATCTGACGATATGTATAATACCAACTATTATGTTCCCGGCGAGTCCTGTCCGGTGTACTCAAAACCCAATGAGCACCGGTATACATCTTAGGTGATCCAACTAACACCAGTGGCTTATGAGACCGGCCACCGCCCTTGGTCGTGGTCTCGACTGTATACACTAGTCTACTCTGGAGTATCGATGTCCTGCCTCGAAACTCCCACGACTAGGGACACTTTAAGGATGTGCTTATAGACCCCAGCTCCCACATATATGATCGCCATCATACTGCTGGTAGTCAAGCAAGAATCCTATGGGCTATATCAACATATACATGATGATAAAGACAAACCAGATAGCATATTATCATCTCAAGTAAGACTGTTCTATTGTTATATGTCCTCCCTCAATCATTGCAATCACGTAACTGCGATCCAATAATTGACTTAGAGGGCATTATATCCAACAATCTCCCACTTGCACTTAAGGCTAATTATTGTGATGTCGTGTACTCACAGCTCGTGTGATACCGAGCATCCAACCCCTCTACTAATCAGTTTGACAAAGCTCTTTTGTAAAACTCTTGTGTTCGAGAAATAGCCTCAGTGAGTGGATCCGCTCTGGTGTTTCTTTCTGTATCTCTCTATATCTTAACCTCGCGGAGAAAACCATCTCCCGAATTGAGTAATACCTGTCTTAGAATATGTCTGGATATCTGATGGGACCTAGTTCAAAAATGAACTCTAAATCCAAACTTCTTAGACTGTATCGATAACTGAAAACAATCAGTGTCCAGCACCATGTCTCCCACAGTATCCCCTCGGACCACCTGTCCGTAATACTGTTCCGCGTCTGAGGGAAAACTATAACTCAGACAATCACCATGTCATCCAGGTCACCTGTGAAGCCTGGAATATTAACCGTCTCCCGAAGGAGGCTGCCGTCATCATATCCGTAGAACATGTAATTATGTTCTATAACTGCTTCCTTATGTTTCTTCAGGATTGGATTAATATAAACTTATTGTTAGTGTTTATGCCCTAGAAGGCCATTACTGTATCATACTAGCTTGTATATTACTTAATGGAAGCTTGGGATATTCACATGTATATAACAGTCTTACTAAACATGGTAGTATGCTACTTGGTTTTTCTATCTTAATATGTGAGTGTACGTATTGATAGAGCTCTTAGGATCTTGCTTGTCTACCAGCGTTGTGATGGCAGTCACACTAGTGGGGGCTGGGTAGTCTACAAGCACATCCTCATTCAGGTCCCTGGTCGTTGGATTATCGAGACAGAGCATCGATACTCCGGAGTAGACTGGTGTGTACGCTTCTCATCCCAGTTGGGGAGATGGTCTGTCCCACAGCCGTCAGTACGTCGTACTGGAGATAGTATGCAGGTGCTCGTTAGGTTACGGGTACACCGGACAGGACTCACAGGGAACTGTTGGTTGGTTTGATACCAGTCGTCAGTGAACAGTGCCCAGGTGACATGAGTACAGCGTAGTCCGCAGACTTGACACTGCTACTTCGCCTCGAGTGTGTCCCACTGTTCTTAGATTGCTACCCTACCACGGCTCAAAGGAGTCGTGCAAACAGGTAGCAGTTAGGTGCAGTCCCGAGCACTTGGAGGCAGTGGCGGTTAGACAGGATTCGTCCCTCCCGGTATTGGGAGTAGATATCGTGATGTGTCAGAGAGCCATTACGCAAAGTCCCTGGCCAGGGCAAGCGAGATTTGCTGGTAGGTTCCAGTAGTTTCTCAGGGTGTAATGGGCTTCCCTCCGACACGACTTATACCGCTATTAGGGGACTGACGCTTGCCGCCCCTCTAGGCCCGATATGCGATAGTCTTGGACGAACGGACCGGACTGTATGGAGATTGTCACATCAGACTCAGTAGGAGTTCGGATGGGTTTACTCATCGGCCTTCTTATCGACAACTACCTGGGGACCGTTACGTACAGCTAGTGCCGCTTGCGGTCTGTGGTTAAACCCACTGCCAGCGTAGTAGTCGAGTCTCTAGAGTCCCACACAGAGAGTTTCCTACTCCAGGCGAAACGATATAGATGTCGCATGGTTTTGCGACAAAGGGTTCGGACGCATACGTGCGTTTACGCACGTACGACTTTCGGACAGTTTTTACCAGTCGGCTTTGGTTTAAGCCAGTTACTGGTATCCGATTATTGGATTTTTACAGTCTAAAGTTTTTCCGTATTTTTGCGGATTGAAGGGGCGTTCTCGTAATTGTACGAGAAGCTTCTAGAAGATGTGACTAAGGAGGTTACTTTGGATGAGATTGTGAGTCATGAGGTGATTCATCATTATCATTAATTGCACCATAAATGATAATGACACATGCTTAATGAATCACCATTTAGATATTTGTGAAGCATGCTTATTCATCACTCATTTTCTTTTGTTGATAAATTAGAATGCTTCATAATATATTATGATACACTCTCTCTCCTCTCATTATCTTATCTCATATTCTCTCTCCTCAATCTCTCATCTTCAAGAGACTAATCCTTAATCCTCATGAGTTGAGATCAAAGGTGTAGTTAGACTTAAGCATCCATTACCTTCACTCTATATCATCCTTTCATCTTTGATTAGCAATCAAAGTTGATTAGTTACCTCAAGTTAGAGGTGTAGCTTGGTGTTTTGCTCTCGGGTGGATCGTCTACTACCTAGAGAAGGCCGAGGAGAACAAGGAGATCGTAAAGACGAAGGACTAGTTTTCATTAGGTATAATCCCTTAACACTATAGTTTAGTATAGCTATGTGTTAGGTTATTATTTGTTTAGCTTCGATTCAAGCGGTTAGTCGATGTTCGTTCTTTAAACTTGATCGTTTTTGAAAATTCCGCCTCCCCATAAGTACTGGGGTGTACTACATCGACTTACAGTGGTATCAGAGCCTCGCTAAACAATAAATAACTTAATTGCAAATTTGTACGAATTTCGAACGGAAAAACGAAGCCGGAAAACCCTAAATCTGTTCAGTTTCTGTCGAACTTAAAATGAAGTCCAAAAATTTTTCAGGTGTGCTCAGAAAGCTAGAAAGGAGTCCAGGAGAACACCCAAAAAATTCGAGCCCATGAGTCGGCTAAAGCGCCGCGGAAGAGCGGCGGATCCCACCGATCCGCCGCGCTTTCGCGGCCGAGTTGCCGAGTCATGGACTCGTCTTTCTTGTGTGGGTCCCCTGTGATATTTTGGGTTTTCTGGAATATTTAATATTTGCTCAGGTTACTGTTTAACAGAGCAGACTTTGGAGCAATATTGATGTTGTTTAGTCGATCAAAATTGTACAGTATTTGCGTATTGGATTATATCTGTGATTGTTTAATGTGTTCGTAAACCTTCCCCAACTGCTAGTATGTCGGTTGGCAGGGGGTTGCACATTTCTGAAATGGTTATATCTGTTTGTCCATATAAACTGTATTGGACTGTTGTGGTGTATAGCCGGGGTAAGCAATGGGTTATTGATTAATTCATTTGTTGTAAATGTAATTTGTTGTAATATTATTTTTGCGAGGCACTTCCAGGTTGCGGTCGTAGCCACCGTTGTATTATTTCATTTTACTGTTTTTGCTCCTAGGACTGACCCAAGGTGGGGTACACAGACTGCCGGGTGGGTAGTTTGCCGTACCCGTAGGGGTCGAGGGTGGGGTAACGGCTATTCATCACAACTGTGTAATCTGTCTTTTCTTGCAGGCTCAAAAGAAATACAGATTGCTTGCAAATCCAATATTGTTTATCTGTGTTCTGGAATGAATATCATTGCGTCAGACGAATGTAAAATATCTATATTATTGTAGCTATTTAGACGTCACTTATGTTTTACACCCGCGCTAGCCCAGCCCCCGCTCTGTCGTTAGTTAAGTAACCTAACGAGTGATGACGGGACCCCGTGGCGAATGCGGATCGCATAAGAGGACGTTGTATTTTCGTTGTTTTCTGCAATGATAGGTTAATGATGGGATGCATTATCTATAATGCAAAGTAAAACAAACCAAAGTTTAAATCGTTGGAACAATTTAAAAGAAACCACTCGGTTATTTTTAAAACTGATATTTTTAAATGCGGAGATTTAACCACTCCTTTTAAAAGCTATCAGGTTCCTTCGGTTATATCAAGTTCACTACGTTCACGGTTTCGCCAAAACCATTCGTAGCCCTCCGTCATTTCATCTGGGTATTCAGTAGTATTCAAGCTATGTATTTTGACCTAACGCCAAGGCATAGTGTTTGGTAGCTGCTGGATATTCATTTGTTGCATAGATAGATGAGTTAGTTTGGGACAGTCGTATTATCATTTTGGCCGAACGTCAAGGATATATACGGATGGGTTCAAATTGACAAGATAATGATGGGTAGAACTTGACATGTGACTTATGACATTTTGACCTAACGCCAAGGTCATAAGAGCATGGGGCAAAAACATATATCGGGAATTTCTAAAGAAACTGAAATTTGCAAAGAGATGCATACCATTTTGAGTTTGATGAATGTTGGTAGCATTCCTACAGCATTATCAGACGATGATATTTGGATCCCGATCCTACTGTGAGTATATGATACTTATCAGGATATTCGTCACTTAACGATCAATGCTATAAACCTAGTAGGTGTCCAGAAAAGTGTCAGCGGGGTTACGCCCCCAGAGAAAAGAGGTTATTTAATTAAGGAACTTCGCGAAAGCGTTGGAAAACCTCCCTCGAAGTACCGACACCAGCCTGGCTGAACGGTTAAGCAAGTATTGTACGGTGAGAATAGTTCTGGCTAATTCTTCTTTTATGGTTTGAGGAAGGATTCGAGAAACAGTGGGAGCCATCCAGTTTAGATAAACTAAAAACCACTCTAAACTTGCAAGAGCATCATGCTAAAGAGTTTTCTTCTCTCTCTCCTAATTGCAGCGACCCTGAAAATGACTGGACTTAAGTTACTTTTAGAGAAAAATATACTGACGGGGCCAAACTATAAAGATTGGCTGCGGAATGTCAAAATGGCTTTGACCTATGACAAACTGGGGTACGTCCTCACCGCTACGGCACCTGCTGTCCCTGGTCCCAAATGCAGCAATGCGGATAAGGAAATCCGCAAAACCTGGGATTTAGATTGCGCGAGAGCCAAGTGCATCGTGCTTGCCTCGATGAACAATGAACATCAGAGGAGGCACGAGGATATGTCCTTAGATGGCATATTTCTCCATACAAAGGAACTTTATGGAGAGCAATCTCGTATAGCAAGATACGAGACCTCAAAGAAATTGTTTCGAGCGAGGTTGGCTGTCGGGTCATCGGTAGGTGAACATGTCCTACAGATGATTGGCTATATAGAAGAGCTCGCAGACCTTGGGACGACTTTGGATAATGAGCTCTATACAGACCTTGTTCTCCAGTCCCTTCTTCCCACCTACGCCCAGTTTATCCTCAACTTCAATCTTCAAGGAAAAGAAGTTGAACTTGCGGAACTCCTGAACATGTTAAGGAGTGCGGAGGGCACCTTGCAGAAGGCAAGGGAAACACCCGCTATGTTTGTTGGCGGTTCATCTTCTTCCGGGTCCAAGGCTAGGGCCAAAGGAAGGAAGAAGAAGGCCGCACCCAGACCTAGAGGAGGTGTTAGTAAGGTGGGAGGGAAGGGAAAGCAAAAGAAAGCAGTACCGATAGTTGGACAGGATGAGTGCTTCCATTGTCACAGGAAAGGGCACTGGAAGAAGGATTGCAAGGCGTGGAACGCCAAGAACCAGGAACCGAAGCAAGCTGTGGCTTCGACTTCAGGTGTGTTTGTAATTGAGAATTGTCTGTCGATCAACTCTACTTCCTGGGTATTGGATACCGGATCAGGATCTCATATTTGCAATTCATTGCAGGCACTGAGAAACCGTAGAGTGCTGAAGGAAGGTGATATGACCCTAAAGGTTGCTAACGGAGCTAGCGTGGGAGCTGCGTCCGTCGGGGACTATCACCTAGGATTGACGAGTGGACACATTTTGGTTTTACATAACTGTTATTTTGTACCGAGCTTAACGTGTAATATCATATCAGTTTCCTTGTTATCAAATAAAGGTTATGATTTCACGTTTGTAAGAGATGTTGTTAACATCCACCTTAATCATGGTTTGATTGGGTCCGGTACATTAAATAACGGGATATATGTTTTAAACCAACTCCAAATTTTCAATGTCCAGAACACACTAAAAAGAAAGTCTCCAGATTTAAATAAAGCTTTCTTATGGCATTGTAGACTGGGTCACATCAATGAGAGAAGGTTGACTAAGTTGCATAGAGAAGGATATTTGGACTCGTTCGAATATCAATCTTATGACACTTGTCAATCCTGTCTCAAAGGAAAGATGACAAAGACTCCATTCACTGGACAAGGAGTAAGAGCGAGCGAGCTCTTAGGACTCATACACAGTGATGTATGCGGTCTAATGTCTACACATGCGAGAGGTGGTTTTTCCTATTTCATTACTTTCACGGATGATTACTCAAGATACGGATTCATTTATCTGATGAAACATAAATCCGAGGCTTTTGAGAAATTCCAAGAGTATAAGAATGAAGTAGAAAACCAAACCGGCAAAAGTATAAAGACACTTAGATCTGATCGAGGTGGAGAATACTTGAGTGCCGAGTTCCTAGGTTACCTAAAAGGGAAAGGAATTCTCTCTCAGCTTACTCCTCCGTACACTCCACAGCATAATGGTGTATCGGAGAGACGGAATCGAACCCTATTGGATATGGTACGATCCATGATGAGTAATGCTGAGTTACCGCGATCTTTCTGGGGACATGCGCTAGAATCAGCGGCATATCTTTTGAACATGGTACCTACCAAGACTGTGCCTACCACTCCATATCAGATGTGGAGCGGGAAGAAACCCCATCTACAGTATATAAAGATTTGGGGATGTCCAGCTTTTGTTAAAAAGCAGCATGTGGACAAGCTCGAGGCACGATCAGTAAAGTGTAAGTTTGTGGGATATCCAAAGCACTCCAGGGGATATCTATTCTATTACGCAGAGGAACAAAAAGTATTTGTTTCTCGTAATGCCCATTTTCTAGAACATCAGTTTTTAGAAAAGGAATCAAGTGGGAGCGAAATAGAACTGGAAGAAATTCCAGAACCACAAACTACCACTGAAAGTTTGGTAGAACCGGAAGTTCAAGAAGAACAGGACATTCCCGCACCCCTCCGCAGGAGTAGTAGGCCGTCTCATCCGCCTGAGAGATACTACGGTTTTCTCATTGACGGGGATAGAGAGGATTGCATCATAGATGATGATGAACCTACTGACTTCCAGCAGGCCATCCAGAGCGGCGACTCGGTACGATGGCTAGATGCAATGCGGACCGAGATGGAGTCCATGTACACCAACAAAGTATGGACTTTGGACTTTGCACCAGATGGGGTAAAACCCATAGGATGCAAATGGATCTTCAAGAAAAAGATGGGTGTAGATGGACAGGTGGAAACCTATAAGGCTAGACTTGTTGCAAAGGGTTTTCGTCAAAGACCTGGTTTGGACTATGACGAAACTTTTTCTCCAGTGGCTATGCTCAAATCCATTCGGGTCCTTCTTGCTATTGCTGCCTTCCATGATTATGAAATCTGGCAGATGGACGTAAAGACGGCTTTTCTGAATGGAAATTTAGAAGAAAGCGTCTATATGGATCAGCCAGAGGGTTTCAATCAGAGTGGGAGCAGCGGGAAAGTATGCAAGCTGCTTAAGTCCATTTATGGACAAAAGCAGGCATCGCGGAGTTGGAACATCTGTTTTGATGAGACAGTCAAAGAATATGACTTTATCAAAAATCCAGATGAACCGTGCATATATAGTAAAGTCGTGGCCAGAAGTGTCGTATTCCTCGTCTTGTACGTGGATGACATTCTATTGATAGGAAATGACATTCCTATGCTACAATCTGTCAAAGGATTCTTGTCACACAGGTTCTCCATGAAAGACCTGGGTGATGCCTCTTACATTCTGGGGATCCGGATCTATCGTGATAGATCCAAGAGGATGTTGGGACTTTCGCAGTCCAGGTATATCGACACTATACTGAAAAGATTCAGTATGGAAGATTCTAAGTGCGGCAATCTACCGGCTTGTCACGGAATCACCCTCTCCAAAGAGATGTCTCCTAAGACTGATTTGGAAAGGGAACGCATGTCTATTATACCCTACGCTTCTGCGGTAGGCTCTATAATGTATGCGATGTTGTGTACCAGACCAGATGTAGCTTACGCACTGAGCGTGGTAAGCCGGTATCAGTCAGACCCAGGGGAGAAACACTGGATAGCAGTAAAGAACATTCTCAAGTACCTGAGGAGGACTAAGGAGATGTTCTTGGTTTACGGCGCTAAAGACCTCAGGTTGGAGGCCATTGCTGATTCCGGCTTCCAGAGTGATAAGGACGATTCCAAGTCCATGTCGGGTTATGTCTTTACCCTCAATGGAGGGGCGGTGTGCTGGAAGAGCTCCAAGCAGGACACCGTTGCTGACTCGACGATGGAAGCGGAGTATATAGCTGCTTGCGATGCCGCAAAAGAAGCAGTCTGGATGAAGAAGTTCCTAACAGAACTTCAGGTTGTTCCTACCATAGTTGATCCAATACCTCTGTATTGCGACAACAACGGAGCTATAGCTTTAGCAAAGGAACCAAGGTCCCATCAGAAGTCCAGACACATCTTGAGGCGGTATCACCTGATCAGGGAGATCATTGATCGTCAGGAGATCGAGGTTCGGAGAGTTGCTTCAGAAGAAAACATTGCTGATCCATTCACGAAGGCCCTTCCTCAGATTCAGTTCGAGAGGCTGCTCGAGATCATTGGTCTACGATATGCCAGTACATGGCCCTAGTGCAAGTGGGAGATTGTTAGTGTTTATGCCCTAGAAGGCCATTACTGTATCATACTAGCTTGTATATTACTTAATGGAAGCTTGGGATATTCACATGTATATAACAGTCTTGCTAAACATGGTAGTATGCTACTTGGTTTTTCTATCTTAATATGTGAGTGTAGGTATTGATAGAGCTCTTTGGATCTTGCTTGTCTACCAGCGTTGTGATGGCAGTCACACTAGTGGGGGCTGGGTAGTCTACAAGCACATCCTCATTCAGATCCCTGGTCGTTGGATTATCGAGACAGAGCATCGATACTCCGGAGTAGACTGGTGTGTACGCTTCTCATCCCAGTTGGGGAGATGGTCTGTCCCACAGCCGTCAGTACGTCGTACTGGAGATAGTATGCAGGTGCTCGTTAGGTTACGGGTACACCGGACAGGACTCACAGGGAACTGTTGGTTGGTTTGATACCAGTCGTCAGTGAACAGTTCCCAGGTGACATGAATACAGCGTAGTCCGCAGACTTGACACTGCTACTTCGCCTCGAGTGTGTCCCACTGTTCTTAGATTGCTACCCTACCACGGCTCAAAGGAGTCGTGCAAACAGGTAGCAGTTGGGTGCAGTCCCGAGCACTTGGAGGCAGTGGCGGTTAGACAGGATTCGTCCCTCCCGGTATTGGGAGTAGATATCGTGATGTGTCAGAGAGCCATTACGCAAAGTCCCTGGCCAGGGCAAGCGAGATTTGCTGGTAGGTTCCAGTAGTTTCTCAGGGTGTAATGGGCTTCCCTCCGACACGACTTATACCGCTATTAGGGGACTGACGCTTGCCGCCCCCCTAGGCCCGATATGCGATAGTCTTGGACGAACGGACCGGACTGTATGGAGATTGTCACATCAGACTCAGTAGGAGTTCGGATGGGTTTACTCATCGGCCTTCTTATCGACAACTACCTGGGGACCGTTACGTACAGCTAGTGCCGCTTGCGGTCTGTGGTTAAACCCACTGCCAGCGTAGTAGTCGAGTCTCTAGAGTCCCACACAGAGAGTTTCCTACTCCAGGCGAAACGATATAGAGGTCGCATGGTTTTGCGACAAAGGGTTCGGACGCATACGTGCGTTTACGCACGTACGACTTTCGGACAGTTTTTACCAGTCGGCTTTGGTTTAAGCCAGTTACTGGTATCCGGTTATTGGATTTTTACAGTCTAAAGTTTTTCCGTATTTTTGCGGATTGAAGGGGCGTTCTCGTAATTGTACGAGAAGCTTCTAGAAGATGTGACTAAGGAGGTTACTTTGGATGAGATTGTGAGTCATGAGGTGATTCATCATTATCATTAATTGCACCATAAATGATAATGACACATGCTTAATGAATCACCATTTAGATATTTGTGAAGCATGCTTATTCATCACTCATTTTCTTTTGTTGATAAATTAGAATGCTTCATAATATATTATGATACACTAAACAACATCTGGTGTGGTACTTGACATCTCACGATTGACTCAATTGCCTAAGCAAGTGATCTACCAATCATGCATGTCCCTCTCCCTTTAGTCTGTAAGACAACTTTAGAGAGGGTGACTCCATCACCTGCAGGTACACCACCATGCCAGGAGTCAACTATTCTAAAATACTATTAGAATACTGTCAATGTACCCATATTGGGAAACTACCCAAATCTAGATCTAAAACCATAGATCTAGTAACCAGAATGTCAAATATAATATCCATATCCTTTGTGGAGAAACAACTGTGTGACGACCAAAGTACAACCGATCGTAGTATAGGAATTTTACTTCCTACTCTGTGTATGTCATCCAAATACCAAGACATCACACCCTATTACCTTCTTAATAGATCCATCCCTTATTCTGATGAAGTCAAAACCATGACTGTCACATCAAAAATTAGATGATCTTATCTTTGCTATATGTGCTTAAGTCTATAAATAGACATAAGCTACTTGCCCACTATGCTTCCGCTGCTCTCACTGACTACGACAACCCTCAGGCAGAATAATATATACGTACACTTCTAAAACTAGTTTAGAACGGCGCTATACATATCCTCCTGCCGGGTCTCATAGTCTGGAACAACAGTAGTGTCATGTCTGGGTAAACAAGAACCTCCATGCCACCGTCCTTGAGGCTACCAGAGTACCTTCCATTTCTGCGGAGTGGCTATTGTAAGTATGCGGTGGCGCCCCAGCCGTCTAACAGACGCCGATATGCGGAACAAAACTTTTACGACTGGCGCTATCGCGTACTTTATCCCGGATCGTCCATTAAAGCTAAACTAAGAAATTGTAAAGAGGGTAGAATTGTTATACCGAATGGTCCGAGTCCTTCGGTCTTCAACCATCATCCCATGCTATGTTGCAACTGATTCGAACTTGCTCGATCTCCGGTTTGGTCGTCCAGGTGGCACCACGTCGACGGATCTTTAAACGGGCTCCCACCTCTGAACCGAGGCAACTCGATCGTCAAGTTTGCTAAAAGTGACGACCAAGATGAAGTAGAGAATGAGTAGAATACTTTGTCTCGTTACGTCCAAGGCTATGGATGAACGGTTAATAGATGTTGCCTTTTGGATCAATCGAATTCAGAAATGAGCAATCTAATTTTCATGAAGCCAAAACTATAATGCTTTTAATCAAAAATGAATCTCGCATGCCATAAGAGGGGGCTGGCCACATTTTATGAAGAGGAGGGTGAGTGTAGGAGCTTGCAAGAGGGTGACCATATCCATCATACTTATCATAACCTAACAACAAAGCATGACTCACTAGAAATCAACAAATGCAAACCAATCACATTAAACCTAGTCATCCTCCATCATTAATGAACATTAATGACACAAATGAGTCACAAGCCTAATCATCACTTCTAGAACCTTCTAGAAGCATGACTCACTCTGAAGACGAAAAGAAAAATCCGTATTTAACCGAATGTTAAATACGGCTGATAGAAAACTGGAAACTGGCAACTTCCGAAAATCATCCCGAAACGAATTTCAGGATAACCCCGCATCGGTATAAACATACCCGCATTTGTATTACGACCGAATACAAATGCAACAGAGACAAAGATATTATATCTACACTGTATAATACTGGGATCCGGCTTAAACCAAAGCCTACCAGTATTAACTGCCCGAAAAATAACACGTGCGAAAACGCACGTGCTTTTTCTGAACCTTGCCATAAACCCATACGGCCTCTACAACGTTTCGCCCGAACTTAGGAAAGTGTCTGTAGGGGACTCTAATGACTCATCAACACACTGGCACTGGGTATAACCACTAGCACGTCAGAAGTACTAGCTGTACGTAACGTTTTGCCGATGTATTGATTGGAAGGGAAACTGACGAGCGAACTCATATATAAACCCTACTGAGCCTGACAGTGACAATAACCGTACAGTCCGGAACATTCGTCTATGAGTATCGCATATACGGCCTAGAGGGTCGTTAAACGTCAGACCCCAATAGCTGCATAAGTCGTGTCAGAGAGCAGCCCAGAACACCATGATATTCTGCTGGTATACCTACCAGTATATCTCGATTACCCTGGCCAGGGATTTCGTGTAATGGCTCTCCTAAACACAGAGCGATCTCATTCCCAATACCGGGAGAGACGAATCCCCGAATATCCGCTCACTTGCCACCAATGTGGCTCAGGACTGTACCCAAAATATACCTGTTTGCACGACTCCTTTGACCCGTGGTAGGGTATAAATCAAAGCACAGTGGAAACTCACACGAGACAAATGACGACCTCAGGTCGATGAACTAACCTGTACACATGTCACCAGGGAACTGTAAGTCCATGCTACCTCTCCCGGTACTTTTGGGCATGTGGAATTTGGTGAAAAACGATTTTTCTAGAGGTGGTAACATGGACTCAAAACCGGATCTTTGTTAAACATCTAACTAACAACCTAACTAGGAGTTGCTAACTACTCGGTTAGGGGGTTTATACCTTTCTTATCTCGAACTCCTTCGTCTTCAAGCCTTGATGGTTGTCCGGATCGGCTTCTCCCCGTCGTCTCCTTGCGCCGAAGATAGATCCACCTGAAAGCTTCAACCTTTGGCTCCTTCTTCGAACTTTGAAGAAACTAGTTCACTCGGTTTGCTAAACCTTGTGAACTAGAGTGAGTAGAGAAGAGTTTGTATGGGATTTTATCTATGGTTCTTGGTTCTCAACTCATGAGACAAGTGAACCATAGACTCAAGAGAGGGAGAGCAAGAGGAGGAGATGAGAGCTCAAGAACAAGAGAGAGAATGAGCATGAAAGAATGAGAGAAGACTTTTCTCATTTGGTTCTAATAATCCAAAATCATCATAATACATCATATCAATCAAGTATTATGTGATGGTTTAAGCAACCATAGCCATATCATTTCATGCACTCATTTTGCACAAAAGAGAAAGCAAGCAAAAGTCTTTGCCATGAAATGATAGCTATAGTTATCATGATGGTCAACTAGTCAAGCCTAGTCAACCGGAAAACAAAGTCAACAAGTCAACAAAGTCAACAAGTCAACAATGTCAACCCCTCAATAACCATGTCATCATAATACATAATTAATATAATTGTTAATCACATATCATATTCTCATTAGGTTTGAGCAAAAAGTCAATAGTCAACGGTCAACAATCCTAATGTGAATCCTCTGCCTCTGTCTCTCCGTCAACTGTGCATACACACCCGCATCCGCGTTCCGAGGAACACGAATACAAACTGGATAAATCCAATCCCAAAAGGTACACTAGGATCTGGCTTAAACCAAAGCCCGCTAGTGTAAACTGCCCGGACACTGTACGTGCACAAGTGCACGGATGTGACCGAACGCTGTCGCAAAACCATGTGACCTGTCGCAAAACCATGCGACCTCTACTCTTTTGCCTAAAGGCGAATAGCTTTCTGTGTGGGACTCTAAAGACTCGACACTACGCTGGCAGTGGGTTTAACCACAGACCGCAAGCGGCACTAGCTGTGCGTAACGGTCCCCAGGTAGATGCCGACAAGAAGACTGGCGAGGCGAAACACATCTGAACTCCTACTGAGCCTGAATGTGACATTCTCCGTACAGTCCGGTCTGTTCGTCTGATACATCGCATGGCGGGCCTAGGGGGCGGTAAACGTCAGTCCCCCAATAGCGGTACAAGTCGTGTCGGAGTGAAGCCCAAAACACACTGAGATAACACTGGAAGCCTACCAGTATATCTCGTTTGCCCTGGCCAGGGATTACTCGTGTAATGGCTCTCCTAGACACAGCGCGATGTCAACCCCCAATACCGGGAGAGACGAATCCTGTCTAACCGTCACTGCCTCCAAGTGCTTCGGGACTGCACCCAACTACTACCTGTTTGCATGACTCCTTTGAGCCGTGGTAGGGTAGTAATCAAAGTGTAGTGGGAACACACTCGAGGCGAAGTGACAGTGTCAAGTCAGCGGACTAAGCTGTACTCATGTCACCTAGGTACTGATAACTGACGATAGGCATAATACCAACTAGTCAGTTCCCGACGAGTCCTGTCCAGTGTACCCGTAACCTAACGAGCACCCGCATACTATCTCAAGTACGACGTACTGACGGCTGTGGGACAGACCGTCTCCCATACTGGGATGAGAAGCGCATGTGCTAGTCTGCTCCGGAGTATCGATGCCCTGTCTCGATAGTCCTGCGACTAGGGACCTGCATAAGGATGTGCTTATAGATTACCCAGCCCCACTAGTGTGACTGCCATCACATCGCTGGTAATCAAGCAAAGATCCTAAGGGCTCCACTAATCTGCATAGGTGATATACTAAAATAAACACATGTACACATTGAAGTAGAAACAATACAACTAGCATACTACTATTTTAAGCAAGATTGTATATACAAGGTGAATATCCCAATCTTCCATTAAGTAATATACAAACTAGTATGATACAGTAATGGCCTCTAGGGCATATACACTAACAATCTCCCACTTGCACTAAGGCCATGTACTGGCGTATCGAAGACCTATCATCTCGATCAGCCGCTCGAACTGAGTCTGGGGCAGGACCTTGGTGAATGGATCCGCACTGTTATCTTCTGAAGCGACTCTCCGAACCTCGATCTCCTGGCGATCTACGATCTCCCTGATCAGGTGATACCGCCTCAAGATGTGTCTGGATCTCTGATGGGACCTGGGTTCCTTCGCTAAAGCTATAGCCCCATTGTTGTCGCAATACAGAGGTATTGGATCAACAATGGACGGAACCACCTGAAGTTCTTTCAAGAACTTCCTTATCCAGACAGCTTCTTTTGCGGCATCAGATGCAGCGATGTATTCCGCTTCCATCGTCGAGTCTGCAACGGTTTCCTGTTTGGAACTCTTCCAACACACCGCCCCTCCATTGAGGGTAAAGACAAAACCCGACATGGACTTGGAATCATCCTTGTCACTCTTGAAGCTGGAGTCAGCAAAGGCCTCGATCTGGAGGTCTTTTCTGCCATACACCAAGATCATCTCTTTAGTCCTTCTCAGGTACTTGAGAATGTTCTTTACTGCTATCCAGTGTTTTTCCCCAGGGTTTGACTGATACCGGCTTACCACACTCAGTGCATAAGCTACATCCTGTCTGGTACACAACATCGCATACATTATAGAGCCTACCGCAGAAGCGTAGGGTATAATAGACATGCGATCCCTTTCCAAATCAGTCTTGGGAGACATCTCTTTAGAGAGGGTGATTCCGTGACAAGCCAGTAGGTTACCGCGCTTGGAATCTTCCATACCGAATCTCTTCAGTATGGTGTCGATGTACCTGGACTGTGAAAGTCCTAATATCCTCTTGGATCTATCACGATGGATCCAGATCCCCAGGATGTATGAGGCATCACCCAGGTCTTTCATGGAGAACCTGTGTGACAAGAACCCCTTGACAGATTGTAGCATAGGAATGTCATTTCCTATTAAGAGAATGTCATCCACGTATAAAACGAGGAATACTACAGTTCTCGCTACAAATCTACTATAGATGCATGGTTCATCTGGATTTTTGATAAAGCCAAATTCCTTGACCGTCTCATCAAAACAGATGTTCCAACTCCGCGATGCCAGCTTTAGTCCGTAGATGGACTTAAGCAACTTGCACACCTTTCCGCTGCTCCCACTCTGAATGAAACCCTCTGGTTGGTCCATATAGACACACTCCTCTAAATTTCCATTTAGAAAAGCGGTCTTTACATCCATCTGCCAGATCTCATAATCGTGGAAGGTAGCAATGGCAAGAAGGATCCGAATGGATTTCAGCATAGCCACTAGAGAAAAGGTTTCGTCATAGTCCAAACCAGGTCTTTGACGAAAACACTTTGCAACAAGTCTAGCTTTATAGGTCTCAACTTGTCCATCTACACCAATCTTCCTTTTGAAGATCCACTTGCATCCTACGGGTTTTACCCCGTCTGGAGCAATGTCCAACGTCCATACTTTGTTGGTGTACATGGACTCCATTTCGGTCCGCATTGCATCCAGCCATTTTACCGAGTCGACGCTCTGAACGGCCTGCTGGAAGCTAGTAGGCTCATCATAATCTATGATGCAATCCTCTCTATCCCCGTCTATGAGAAAACCGTAGTATCTCTCGGGCGGATGAGACTGCCTACTACTCCTGCGGAGCGGCGTAGGAATGTCCTGTTCTTTTGAACCCTCTGGTTCCACTAAGCTTTCAGTAATAGCTCGTGGTTCTGGAATTTCTTCCAGTTCTACTGCGCTCCCACTGATCTGGGTTTCCAAAAACTCAGTTTCCAAGAAGTAGGCATGATGAGAAACAAGAACCTTTTGTTCCTCTTCGCAGTAGAAGAAATATCCCTTGGAGTTCTTTGGATATCCCACGAACATACACTGTACTAAGCGTGCCTCGAGCTTGTCCGCATGCTGCTTTTTAACAAAAGCTGGACATCCCCATGTCTTAATGTGCTTAAGATAGGGTCTCTTCCCACTCCACATCTCATATGCTGTAGTAGGCACAGTCTTAGTCGGAACTCGGTTCAAAAGGTATGCAGTTGATTCTAGCGCATACCCCCAGAATGATCGCGGTAACTCAGCGTTACTCATCATGGACCGTACCATATCCAATAGGGTTCGGTTCCATCTCTCCGATACACCGTTATGTTGCGGAGTGTATGGAGGAGTAAGCTGAGAGAGAATTCCGTTCTCTTTTAAATAGTCCAGGAACTCGGCACTTAAGTATTCACCACCTCGATCTGATCTTAGGATCTTGATACTTTTGCCGGTTTGTTTTTCTACTTCATTCTTATAATCCTGGAACTTTCCAAAGGCTTCGGATTTATGTTTCATTAAGAAGACATAACCGTACCTTGAAAAGTCATCCGTAAAAGTAATGAAGTAAGAATAACCGCTTCGCGCATGTGTAGACATTGGACCGCACACGTCACTGTGTACGAGTCCTAAGAGCTCACTCGCTCTTACTCCGTGTCCAGTAAACGGAGTCTTTGTCATCTTTCCTTTGAGACAGGATTGACAAGTGGCATACGATTGATATTCGAACGGATTCAAATATCCTTCTGTATGTAACTTAGTCAACCTTCTCTCATTGATGTGACCCAGTCTACAATGCCATAAGAAAGTCTGATTTATTTCCAGAGACTTTATTTTGTGTGTATTCTGGACATTGAAATCAGTGGTTGGTTTAATACGTATATACCATTGCTCAATGTACCTGACCCAATCAGAACTTGATTAAGGTGAATGTTTACAACATTGCTTACAAACGCAAATTCATAACCTTCTTTAGAAACCAAAGATACAGAAATGATATTACAAGTTGCTTTGGGTACAAAAAAGCAATTACGTAAAACCAAAACATGTCCATCTGACATTCCCAGGTGAAAGTCCCCCACGGCTTTAGCATCCATGCTAGCTCCGTTCGCAACTCTGAGGGTCATGTCACCTGCCATTAAAACCCTACGGTTTCTCAATGCCTGCAAAGAATTACAGATATGAGATCCTGATCCGGTATCCAATACCCAGGAAGTAGAGTTTATTAAAAGACAGTTTTCAATAACATACACACCTGAAGCTGAAGCTGTAACCTGCTTCAATTCCTGTGTTCCGGCCTTCCAGGCCCTGCAATCATTCTTCCAGTGTCCTTTCTTATGACAATAGAAGCATTCTTCCTTATCCACAAGCTTCCCCGCTTTCTTTGTAGCTTTTGCTTTTCCCTTCGTATCCACTTTACTAACACCGCCCCTTGGTTTGGCGGGGGCTTTCTTCTTCTTTCCCTTGGCTTTCGCCTTGGACTTAGAAGGAGATGATCCTCCTACAAACAAACTGGATGTTTCCCTACCTTTCTGTAGGGTGCCCTCTGCGCTTCTCAGCATGTTGAGGGGCTCTGAAAGTTCAACTTCTTTTTCTTGTAAGTTGAAGTTTAGTATAAACTGGGCGTAAGTGGAAGGAAGGGACTGGAGAACTAAGTCCGTATAGAACTCACTCTCCAATGTGGTTCCTAGGTCCGTGAGCTCCTCAATGTAGCCGATCATCTTAAGCACGTGTTCTGCTACTGATGATCCGACGGCCATCCTTGCCGAAAATAACTTTTTCGACGCTTCGTATCTTGCGATACGAGACTGCTCTCCATACAGTTCTTTTGTATGAAGAAATATGGATTCCAGGTCCATATTCTCGTGCCTCCTCTGATGTTCATTGTCCATAGAGGCAAGCACGAGGCACTTGGCCTTCGCGCTATCAATCTCCCAAGTCATACGGATTTCCTTTTCCGCGACGCTGGAAGTGGGACAAGGGACAGGGGGAGCTTTGGTCGTAAGAAGATACCCCAGCTTGTCGTAAGTGATTGCCATTTTGACATTCCTGAGCCAATCTTTGTAGTTTGGCCCTGTCAGTATGTTTTTATCTAGAAGTAACTTAAGTCCAGTCATGTCGATTGGTCGCTGCAATTAGGAGAGAGAAGAAGAAACACTCAGCATGATGCTCTTGCAAGTTTAGAGTGGTTTTTAATTTGTCTAAACAGGATGGCTCCCACTGTTTCTCGAATCCCTCCTCAATCCAAAAAGGAAGAATTAGTCAGGATCAATCTCACCGTACAATACTTGCTTAACCGTTCGGCCAGGCTGGTGTCGGTACTTCGAGGGAGGTTTTCCAACGCTTTCGCGAAGTTCCTTAATTAAATAACCTCTTTTCCCTGGGGGCGTAGCCCCGCTAACACCTTTCTAGACACCTACTTGGTTTATAGCATTGATCGTTAAGTGAGAAATTTCCCGAGGAGTAGAATATACTCACAGTAGGATCGGGATCCAAATATCATTGCGTGACAAAACTGAAGGAATCCTACCAGAATCATCACACTCCAAATGGTATGCAACACTAGCAAGTTTCAGTTCTTTTGAAACTCCCGATGTGGATTTTTGCCCTATGCTCTTATGACCTTGACTTTGGCCAACAAATCATAAGTCACATGTCAAGTTCTACCTGTCGTTCTCCAGGTTAATTTGAATCCACCCGCACCTACCCTTGACTTTGGCCAACAAGGCAGTACGACTGTTCCAAACTAACGCATCTATCTCTGCTGCACATGAATACCTAATAGCTACCAATCACTATGCCTTGACTTTGGCCAACAAACACAGCTTGAATACTATTGACTATTCATGTGAAACGACGGAGGGCTACGAATGGTTTTGGCGAAACCGTGAACGTAGAGAACTTGATATAATCGATGGAACGAGATAGCTTTTAAAAGGAGTGGCTCAAGCTTCGCATTTAAAAGTTGGTTTTGAAAAGAACCGAGTGGTTTTTCGAAAGTGTTCCAACGACTTTTACTTGGTTTATTTTCTTGCATTAGTTCTTTTAATGCGTGATATTCTTGCATTAGTTCTTTTAATGCGTCCCATCATTTAATCCTACCATTACAGAAAACAACCAAAATATGACATACGCTTATGCCATTCGCATTCGCCACTGGGCCCCGTCATTACCCGTTAGGTTACTTAACTAACGACAGAGCGGGGGCTGGGCTAGCGCAGCTGTAAAACATAAGCAACGCCTAAATAATATCATATATAGATATATTGCAATGATAGCCATTTCAGATCACAGATGAACACATTGGATATACTAGGAACCTGCAATTCGTACGGGCCTGTAGCGAAAAGCAGATTACACGGTCGCGGTGAATAACCAGAACCCCACACAAGACCTATACGGGTGCGGAAAACTACCTGCCAAGTACCCGAAGCGAAGCAACCTCCCTCAACCCCGTAAGTAGGCCACTCGGCACTTCGGCATACCCGGTAGTTTGTGCACCCCCTCCATGGGTCTATCCTAGGAGCAAAAACAGTAAAAAGAAATTATACAATGACGGCTACAACCCCGACCCGGTTGTGCGGCCATACAAATAATTATTACATCAATTTACAAATTTACATGAATTGAAAGAAAAGAAAACTCTCGTCTCACAACCCCCGGCTATTCACCCGCGACAATCCAACGAATTCATATACACATTCCAATAACATTACAGATCATAGATTTGTATAACCCCCACTAATCGACATATAGCGATTAGCAGACGTTCAATACAAATAGCACATCACAGAAAAACCCGTCAGCTTAAGTCTTTTAGAAGTTCGATCAAAAATACGGATTTTCAGGCCCCAAACAGAAAATTTTCGTTCTGGAAAATCTGGGTAGAAAATACATATTCCAAAATTCTAAAAATACCCCTATAAGCACACTGTAGCAAAGAACAACCAGAGAGGAGCCAAGACGGCCGCGGAACCGCGGCAATAGGAAGCTATTGCCGCGTTTCCGCGGTGCAATGATGAGATCAGGGGACCGTCTTTCTACAGTGGACTCTAAAAACCCTGAGTCGATTCTTGATGCATGATTTATTATTTTTACAGAACATAAAAAATCGACATCAAGTTTGAAAACGGGGTTCATTTCGGGAATTTTTCTTTGATCGATCTTCTAGCTACTTTGCTAACATATTAGATAGAGTTTAACTAGGCTCTGATACCACTGTAAGTCCATGCTACCTCTCCCGGTACTTTCGGGCATGCGGAATTTGGTGAAAAACGATTTTTCTAGAAGTGGTAACATGGACTCAAAACCGGATCTTTGTTAAACATCTAACAAACAACCTAACTAGGAGTTGCAAACTACTCGGTTAGGGGGTTTATACCTTTCTTATCTTGAACTCCTTCGTCTTCAAGCCTCGATGGTTGTCCGGATCTGCTTCTCCCCGTCGTCTCCTTGCGCCGAAGATAGATCCACTTGAAAGCTTCAACCTTTGGCTCCTTCTTCGAACTTTGAAGAAACTAGTTCACTCGGTTTGCTAAACCTTGTGAACTAGAGTGTGTAGAGAAGAGTTTGTATGGGATTTTATCTATGGTTCTTGGTTCTCAACTCATGAGACAAGTGAACCATAGACTCAAGAGAGGGAGAGCAAGAGGAGGAGATGAGAGCTCAAGAACAAGAGAGAGAATGAGCATGAAAGAATGAGAGAAGACTTTTCTCATTTGGCTCTCATAATCCAAAATCATCATAACACATCATATCAATCAAGTATTATGTGATGGTTTAAGCAACCATAGCCATATCATTTCATGCACTCATTTTGCATAAAAGAGCAAGTAAGCAAAAGTCTTTGCCATGAAATGATAGCTATAGTTATCATGATGGTCAACTAGTCAAGCCTAGTCAACCGGTCAACAAAGTCAACAAGTCAACAATGTCAACCCCTCAATAACCATGTCATCATAATACTTAATTAATATAATTGTTAATCACATATCATTTTCTCATTAGGGTTGAGCAAAAAGTCAATAGTCAACGGTCAACGGTCAACAACCCTAATGAGAATTCTCTGCCTCTGTCTCTCCGTCAACTGTGCATACACACCCGCATCCGCGTTCCGAGGAACACGAATACAAACTGGATAAATCCAATCCCAAAAGGTACACTAGGATCTGGCTTAAACCAAAGCCCGCTAGTGTAAACTGTCCGGACACTGTACGTGCACAAGTGCACAGATGTGACCGAACGCTGTCGCAAAACCATGCGACCTGTCGCAAAACCATGCGACCTCTACTCTTTTGCCTAAAGGTGAATAGCTTTCTATGTAGGACTCTAAAGACTCGACACTACGCTGGCACTGGGTTTAACCACAGACCACAAGCGGCACTAGCTGTGCGTAACGGTCCCCAGGTAGATGCCGACAAGAAGACTGACGAGGCGAAACCCATCTGAACTCCTACTGAGCCTGAATGTGACATTCTCCGTACAGTCCGGTCTGTTCGTCTGATACATCGCATGGCGGGCCTAGGGGGCGGTAAACGTCAGTCCCCCAATAGCGGTACAAGTCGTGCCGGAGTGAAGCCCAAAACACCTTGAGATAACACTGGAAGCCTACCAGTATATCTCGTTTGCCCTGGCCAGGGACTACTCGTGTAATGGCTCTCCTAGACACAGCGCGATGTCAACCCCCAATACCGGGAGAGACGAATCCTGTCTGACCGTCACTGCCTCCAAGTGCTTCGGGACTGCACCCAACTACTACCTGTTTGCATGACTCCTTTGAGCCTTGGTAGGGTAGTAATCAAAGTGCAGTGGGAACACACTCGAGGCGAAGTGACAGTGTCAAGTCAGCGGACTAAGCTGTACTCATTTCACCTAGGAACTGATAACTGACGATAGGCATAATACCAACTAGTCAGTTCCCGATGAGTCCTGTCCAGTGTACCCGTAACCTAACGAGCACCCGCATACTATCTCAAGTACGACGTACTGACGGCTGTGGGACAGACCGTCTTCCACACTGGGATGAGAAGCGCATGCGCTAGTCTACTCCGGAGTATCGATGCCCTGTCTCGATAGTCCTGTGACTAGGGACCTGCATAAGTATGTGCTTCTAGATTACCCAGCCCCACTAGTGTGACTGCCATCACGTCGCTGGTAATCAAACAAAGATCCTAAGGGCTCCACTAATGTGTATAGGTGATATACTAAAATAAACACATGTACACATTGAAGTAGAAACAAACCAAGTAGCATACTACTATTTTGAGCAAGATTGTATATACAAGGTGAATATCCCAATCTTCAATTAAGTTATATACAAACTAGTATGATACAGCAATGGCCTCTAGGGCATATACACTAACAGGAACTGCTATCTGACGATATATATAATACCAACTAGCATATTCCCGGTGAGACCTGTCCGGTGTACTCATAACCCAATGAGCACCTGTATATATCTTAGGTGATCCATTTGACACCAGTGGCTTGTGAGACCGGCCACCGCCCCTCGTCGGGGTCTCGACTGTATACACTAGTCTACTCCGGAGTATCGATGCCCTGTCTCGAAACTCCCACGACTAGGGACACTTTAAGGATATGCTTATAGACCCCAGCTCCCACATATATGATCGCCATCATACTTCTGGTAGTCAAACAACAATCCTATGGGCTCTATGATAATGATAAAGACAAACCAGATAGCATACTATCATCTCGAGTAAGACTGTTTTATCAGTATAGGTCATACCTCAATCATTGCAATCACTCTATTTATTAATTGTGAAGCCATATATTCTGCAAAAATATTAGGGTGTCCATAAGGTTTTTCAATTCTTGTGATAGCAATGTTGAGTCTTCGGTTTACAGAATGAAACTCTTTTTGCACATTCATCTGTAATTCTTCGATCCCTCGTGTTCGGCCCTCTATTAATAAATTTGGGAATCCAATATAGATTATGACCTGCGATCCAAAAATTGACTTAGAGGGCACTATATCCAACAATCTCCCACTTGCACTTAAGGCTAATTATTGCGATGTCGTGTACTCATAGCTCGTGTGATACGGAGCATCCAACTCCTCTACTAATCAGTTTCACAAAGCTAGTTTGTAAAACTCTTGTGTTCGAGAAATAACCTCAGTGAGTGGATCCGCTTTGGTGTTCTTTCTGTATCTCTCTATATCTCAACTTCGCGGAGAAAACCATCTCCCGAATTGAGTAATACCTGTCTTAGAATATGTCTGGATATCTTATGGGACCTAGTTCATAAATGAACTCCAAATCCAAACTTCTTAGACTGTATCGATCACTGAAACTAATCAGTGTTGCGCACTATGCCTCCACAGTATCCTCTAGGACCACATGTCCATAATACTGTCTCTCGTCAGAGGGAAAACTATAACTCTGACAATCACTCTGTCATCCATGTCATCTTTGAAGCCTGGAATAATAACTGTCTCCCTAAGGAGGCTGCCGTCATCAAATCCGTAGAACATGTACTTATGTTCTAAAACTGCTACCTAATGTTTCTCCAGGATTGGATTAATATAAACTTATTGCATCTAGTGCAATAACAATATCTGGTGTGGTACTTGACATCTCACGATTGACTCAGTTGCCTAAGCAAGTGATCTGCCAATCATGTACGTCCCTCTCCCCTTTAGTCTGTAAGACACCTTTAGAGATGGTGACTCCATCACCTGCACGTACACCACCATGCTAGGAGTCAACTATTCTAAAATACTATTAGAATACTGTCCAAGTACCCACATTGGGAAACTCCCCAAATCTAGATCTAAAACCATAGATCTTGTATCCAGAATGTCAGATATTACATCCATGTCCTTTGTGGAGAAACAACTGTGTGACGACCAAAGTAAAACCTGATCATAGTATATGAATTTTACTTCCTAATATGTATATGTCATCCAAATACCAAGACATCACACCCTACTACCTTCTTAACAGATCCATCCCCTATTCTGATGAAGTCAAACCCATGACTGTTACATCAAAAATCAGATGATCAATCTCCGCTATATCTGCTCAAGTCTATAAATAGACACTAGCTTCTTGCCCACTAAGCTTCCGCTGTTCCCACTGACTACGACAATCCTCTGGCAGAATAATATATATGTACATTTCTAAAACTAGTTTAGAATGACGCTATACATATCCTCCTGCCGGGTCTCACAGTCTGGAACAACAGTAGTGTCAAGTCTGGGTAAACAAGAACCTCCCTGTCACCGTCCTTGAGCCTACCGAAGTACCTCTCGGGTGTCTGAGGTTACCCACCATATCTGCGGAGTGGCTATTTGAATGTCAAACCTGATTGAATATATAGGTCCTATTAAATTTTCCGTAATCATTTGTGGTTTTGGAATCACTTCCAGTTCTACTATAATCCCAATACTGTTTTCTGAAAAAATCCATTTTATTAAAACTGTGGCGAGTCAAGAACAATATCACCATTGATCTTCCAGATGGTAAAAAATCAACCCTCGTCGAAGCTAGGGTCAACCCGCAAACTGCCATTACAGAAACGTGTCTTGAGTTATCCAGTGTCTGGTTTTAAGCATAAGCTGGACAACTCCCCTTACCTTAACATCGTTAAGATATGAATCGTTCTATATCCAATATAGAAACTTTGGCACTTATTTAATCGGAACCAGATTCAAATCATGCAGCTGTCTCCAGTGCATATCATTTTAATGGAGAAAGGCTAATCAGCATTACTCAACTTAGGAATCCATCCAATTATTAGTAACCTGAAAGAAAAAGAAGTTTCTCAAAACCATTACTATCAACTGAATACTTATCACAAGTATCTGCATCTTCGAATTCTTTTTGAAGAATCCCGATACTTGCGACATCTGGTTCTCTACTTTATTCCTATACCCACAGCTTCTCAAAACTTAGACATTGTATTTCTACGAAACACTTGTCTAAAAGCTAGAGAAGTCACAAGTAAATAGAAAATAGTAGGAGAACCAATCCCTTTGTCCTGATGGACACTGGACAACATACAATACTCTGTATAAGTCCGCTGAGTTGAATAACTCAAAACATGTGCATCGTAGGTTGAAAAATGTACCCAGGCGATTTCCTCAAATATCACCAATTACATCGAATTCCGATATAATGAGGATGATCACCTAATTTCCAATAACTTACTCCCACTCATTATCTGTAAAACTATACAGATGTGAGAATGAAACCTGGTAAATACATACCCTGGAGTAAGTATCTAATCGGGAAATCAGTTTTCAATTAACAATGCATAGTGAATATGAAACATAAATATGTTTCGTAGGGGTATCCTGGTATTCATTAGTAATGCCTTTTCTATAATCCATATCATGACTTTAACCATATATTTCCCTGCCATTTTTCCAATTCCCTTTAATTTGTCTTTAGTCGTTACCTTATGTACACCAACATAAGGCTAAATGGTTTTCTTCCTTCCCTACCGTTCGGCACCAGCCTATGGTTTGGAAGAAGACTATCCAGCAAGCATAATAGGTGTACTCTCCTAATCCTAAGAGTACTCGCATCTTGAGAGGTGATGATAAAAGACAACTGAATAAACCTTATTCCTATATCTCCTGAACCAGAATCCATCCTCGAAAAAATATCCTTCGAGTTCGTATATAACCATACGATGGATTTATCCAATGGAATTGGATGTTCGTAGTGATATGGGTTGTTCTGGAGAAATCAAAGGTGAAGTAGGAGTGGCGATGAAACACGTGGTTTGGTCGTGAATATGAATAGTCGCAATTTATTTTGCCCTCTTTCTAATTCTTTATCTTGTCTTTACATATTACCTTCTGCACACCCCACTTAGGCTTAATAGGTTTTCTTCATTCCCTACCTTTCGGCACCTGCCTATGGTTTGGAAGAAGACTATCCAATAAGCGTAATAGGTATACTCTCCTAAACCAAGGAGCCCTCGCAACCTGAGATAAGGTGATAATAAAAGACTTACTGAATAAACCAATTCTATTTCTCCTGAACCTGGATCCATCCTCGAAGAAGTTCCTTCGAGTTCGTATATAACCATACGATGGATCTATCTAATGAAAGTGAATTTCCGTAGTAATACGGGGTGTTCTGAGAAATAGAAAGGGTAAAAGAAGGAGCGGTAATGACTTATGCAACATTAGATAATCCAAAAGTTAGTAAATTAAGAAAGTTCGGTCAAGTTGGTCACTGAGTCATATTCTAGGGTCGGTCAAAAAGTCGCTGCCAAAGAGAGAGAGAGAGAAAAGAAACACTATGCGTGCACTCTAGCCTAAATCAGAATGGTTATCACTTTATCTAATAAGGAAACCTCTCAATGTAATCTCAAATTCTCCTCCAAACCTTAAAGAAGAATTAGTCGGGGTCACCCGAAGAGTAAACCAACTCATCAGTGAGAATCGAGATCCAACTATCATCGCATCATAACTTGATGGAAGCCACTCATGTCATCACACTCCAGAAGGTATGCGCAAGTCTGGCAAGTTTCTTGTATGTTTGAAACTCCCGATGTAATTTTTATCCCATGCTCTTATGACCTTGACGTAGCCCAACAAATCATAAGCAACATGTCAAGTTCTACCCATCGTTGTCCTGATCAACTTAAGTCATCGTCCATGCTCTTGACGTAGGCCAACAAGGTGTACGTCTGACTTAAACTAATGCATCTATCTATGCAACAAATGAATACCCAGCAGCTACCAAACACTATGTCTTGACGTAGGCCAACAAACATAGCTTGAATACTATTGACCATCAATAAAAAACGACGGAGGATTACGGCTGGTTTTTGGCGAAAAACCTTTAACGTAATGAACCTGATCTTGTTGAAGGAACCTGATAGCTTTATAAAAATATATAGCAGCGAAAACCCTTTTGTTAAAGAAGTCACTCCCGGTGAAGGGATCTCGGCTCTTTCCTCGTGGAATGAGGTACAGGATATTCCAACTGAATACCGCTATGCAAAACAAATGGAAACGTCTTTGTAATAATTTTAAAATTTGTTCCAACAATATCAAATATAGGTTTGTTTTATCCTTGCATTGATAAGAATCAATACAGTCCCATCAATCAATCACACTAGAAAAGAACGAAAATAAAATGTACGTATATGCCATCCGCATTCGTCACTGGGTCCCGTCGTCACCCGTTAGGTTACTTAACTAACGACAGAGCGGGGACTGGACTAGCGCGGGTGTAAAACATATACAACATCTAATAGTATATATACTAATATACAATAATCGCTCCAGGCGTGAAAATATGCAAAATTACAGAAAAGTAATAAGCATCACAGAATAATACAGATAATCTAGGATCCCCGGGTTTTACAGAGCCGCTACTGAAACCCGACGTTCCCCTGGTCGTGTGGATAGCCTGTGCAATGAAACCTAGACCCCTACGGGTGCGGTAAGTTACCCGCCAAAACCTGAAGCGAAGCGGTCCCCACAACATAGTGAATGGAACACCCGGCACTTCACGGAATCCGTTAAATTGAGCACCCCTCCTTGGGTCAACCTGTACCCCCTACGAGTGCGGCGAATAGTCTACCAATTCTAGAGTGAGGTCCCTTTGCCTCTCAATGTCATGAGATACGAACCCGTTGCCCTCCAGAACCCGGCTATTCGTGCACCCCACCGCGGGGTAAACCTAGTACAGAAATAAAAAATAGCACAACAGGTAAATCGACCGCAACCTGGTCGTGCCCCAAAAGAATATTATACAAACAGGCAGTGACGGCAGTCCATAAGTCGGACGCTCGCCCCGCAAAATCAAATATACAAATAAATTTGAACAGCACTATCATTGCACCCTGCTATCCACCACGACAAATATGCAACATTACAGCACAACACAGAACATCAACGCGAATGTCACGTTTGCAAACCTGTCTGAAAGAACTATAGCAATCAGACGCGGTTTACCGATCAAATGACATTCCCGGTCGGAGATATAATGAAAGTACTGCATAACTAACACGTTTAAAATTTTGATCGACAAAAATTTCCCGAAGTGGGCCCCACGTACATCTGGTGTACAGTAACAAAATTTTGGCCCAAAAGACATATACCAAAAACCACCATTTCCCATGAGAAACCCACTGAAAAAATTTGGCGCACTGTTCCCACAAAAGCGCGGCCGATCAGCGGCCAAACCATGGTTTGGGCCGCGGATCCGCGGTCTTTTTGTAGGATCACGTGCCCTAATTTCACCAGTATTCTTCAAAAACCCTACATGATTTTCTGAAATGCTCAAAATGAATTTAAGAACAGTTTAAAAATCGATAGTAACATGATGTACAGAAAATTGTGATTTCGCGAAATCCGTTCAATCGATCTTTTAAACGTGTTAGCACAAGTTAGTATAACTTAATGGTGAGGCTCTGATACCACTGTAAGTATGCGGCGGTGCCCCGGCCGTCTAACAGACGCCGATATGCGGAAAAAAACTTTCACGACTGGCGCTATCGCGTACTTTATCCCGGATCGTCCATTAAAGCTAAACTAACAAATTGTAAAGAGGGTAGAATTGTTATACCGAATGGTCCGAGTCCTTCGGTCTTCAACCATCATCCCACGCTATGTTGCAACTGATTCGAACTTGCTCGATCTCCGGTTTCGTCGTCCAGGTGGCACCACGTCGGCGGATCTTTAAACGGGCTCCCGCCTCTGAACCGAGGCAACTCGATCGTCATGTTTGCTAAAAGAGACGACCAAGATGAAGTAGAGAATGAGTAGAATACTTTGTCTCGTTACGTCCAAGGCTATAGACGAACTGTTAATAGAAGTTGCCTTTTGGATCAATCGAATTGAGAAATGAGCAATCTAATTTTCATGAAGCCAAAACCATAATGCTTTTAATCAAAAATGAATCTTGCATGCTATAAGTGGGGGCCGGCCACATTTTATGAAGAGGAGGGTGAGTGTAGGAGCTTGCAAGAGGGTGACCATACCCATCATACTTATCATAACCTAACAACAAAGCATGAATCACTAGAAATCAATAAATGCAAACCAATCACATTAAACCTAGTCATCCTCCATCATTAATGAACCATCAATGACACAAATGTGTCACAAGCTTAATCATCACTTCTAGAACCTTCTAGAAGCATGACTCACTCTGAAGACGAAAAGAAAAATCCGTATTTAACCGAATGTTAAATACGGCTGATAGAAAACTGGAAACTGGCAACTTCCAAAAATCATCCCGAAATGAATTTCAGGATAACCCCATATCGGTATAAACATACCTGCATTTGTATTACGACCGAATACAAATGCAACTGAGACAAAGATATTATATCTACACTGTATAATACTGCGATCCGGCTTAAACCAAAGCCTACCAGTATTAACTGCCCGAAAAATAACACGTGCGAAAATGCACGTGCTTTTTCCGAACCTTGCCATAAACCCATACGGCCTCTACAACGTTTCGCCCAAACTTGGGAAAGTGTCTTTGGGGGACTCTAATGACTCATCAACACACTGGCACTGGGTATAACCACTAGCACGTCAGAGGTACTAGCTGTACGTAATGTTTTGCGTATGTATTGATTGGAAGGGAAACTGACGAGTGAACTCATCTATAAACCCTACTAAGCCTGACAGTGACAATAACCGTACAGTCCGGAACATTCGTCTATGAGTATCGCATATACAGCCTAGAGGGTCGGTAAACGTCAGACCCCAATAGCTGCATAAGTCGTGTCAGAGAGCAGCCCAGAACACCCTGAGATTCTGCTGGTATACCTACCAGTATATCTCGATTACCCTGGCCAGGGATTTCGTGTAATGGCTCTCCTAAACATAGCGCGATCTCATTCCCAATACCGGGAGAGACGAATCCCCGAAGATCCGCTCACTTGCCTCCAATGTGGCTCGGGACTGTACCCAAAATATACCTGTTTGCACGACTCCTTTGACCCGTTCTAGGGTATAAATCAATGCACTATGGGAACTCACACGAGACAAATGACGAGCTCAGGTCGATGAACTAACCTGTACACATGTCACCAGGGAACTGCTATCTGACGATATGTATAATACCAACTAGCATATTCCCGGCGAGTCCTGTCCGGTGTACTCATAACCCAATGAGAACCTGTATAAATCATAGGTGATCCATCTGACACCAGTGGCTTGTGAGACCGTCTACCGCTCCTGGTCGGGGTCTCGACTGTATACACTAGTCTACTCCGGAGTATCGATGCCCTGTCTCGAAACTCCCATGACTAGGGACATTTTAAGGATGTGCTTATAGACCCCAGCTCCCACATATATGATCGCCATCATACTGCTAGTAGTCAAACAAGAATCCTATGGGCTCTATCATAATGATAAAGACAAACCAGATAGCATACTATCATCTCGAGTAAGACTGTTTTATCGGTATAGGTCCTACCTCAATCATTGCAATCACGTACCTGCGATCCAATAATTGACTTAGAGGGCACTATATCCAACAGCCATTGGAATGTCAAACTTGATTGAATATATAGGTCCTATTAGATTTTCCATAATCGTTTGTGGTTCTGGAATCACTTCCAGTTCTACTATACTCCCACTACTGTTTTCTGAAAATATCCATTTTAATAAAACTGTGGCGAGTCAAGAACAATATCACTATTGATCTTTCAGATGGTAGAAAATCAACCCTCGTCAAAGCTAGGGTCAACCCACAAACTGTCATTACAGAAACGCGCCTTGAGTCGTCCAGGGTCTGTTTTTAAGCATAAGCTGGACAACTCCTTTTACCTTAACATCTTTATGATATGATCCATTCTATATCTAATATAGAAACTTTGGCACTTATTTAATTGGAACTAGATTCATATCATGCAGCTGTCTATAGTGCATATCAATTTAATGGAGAGAGGATAATCAGCATTACTCAAGTTAGGAATCCATCCATTTATGAGTAACCTGAAAGAGAAACAAGTTTCTTAAAACCATTACTATCAACTGAATACCAATCACAAGAATCTACATCTTTCATTTCTTTGAAGAATCACAATACTTGCGATACATGGTTCTCTACTTTATTCCTATACCCACAACTTCTCAATACTTAGACATTGTATTTCTACGAAACACCTGGCTAAAAACTAGAGAAGTTACAAGAAAATAGAATATAGTACGAGGACCTACCCCTTTGTCCTGACTGACACTGGACAACATACAATACTCTGTATAAGTCCGCTGAGTTGAATAACTGAAAAATCTGTGCGTCGTAGATTGAAAACTGTCCCCAGGCGATTTCCTCAAATATCACCAATTACAACGAATTCCGATATAATGAGGATGATCACCTAATTCCCAATAACTTACTCCTACTCATCATCTGTAAAACCATACAGATGTGAGAAGCATACTTGGTAAATACATGCCTTGGAGCAAGGGTCTAATCGGGAAATCAGTTTTCTATTAACAATGCACAGTGAATATGACACATTAATATGTTTCGTAGGGTTATCCTGGTATTCCTAGTAATGCCTCTTCCATAATCCAAATCATGATTTTAACCGTATATTTCCCTGCCATGTTTCCATTTCCCTTTATTTGTCTTTTAGTCGTTATTTTCTGTACACCATCATTAGGCTAAAATGGTTTTCTTCCTTCCCTACCGTTCGGCACCAGCCTATGGTTTGGAAGAAGAATATCCAGTAAGCATAAAAGGTGTACCCTCCTAAACCTAGGAGTACTCGCAACTTGAGAGAAGGTGATGATAAAAGACAACTGAATAAACCTTATTCCTGTTTCTCCTGAACCAGAATCCATCCTCGAAAAAATATCCTTCGAGTTCGTATATAATCATACGATGGATTTATCCAATGGAATTGGATGTTCGTAGTGATACAGGTTGTTCTGGAGAAATTAAAGGTGAAGTAGGAGTGGCGATAAAATACGTGGTTTGGTCGTGAATGATAGCAGTCGCAATTTACTTTGCCCTCTTTCTAATTCCTTTATTTGTCTTTACATATTATCTTCTGCACACCCTACTTAGGCTAATTGGTTTTCTTCATTCCCTACCTTTCGGCACCTGCCTATGGTTTAGAATAAGACTATCCAATAAGCGTAACAGGTGTACTTTCCTAATCCAAGGAGTCCTCGCAACCTGAGAGAAGGTGATAATAAAAGATAACTGAATAAACCAATTCTATTTCTCCTGAACCTGGATCCATCCTCGAAGAAATCCCTCTGAGTTTGTATATAACCATACGATGGATCTATCCAATGGAAGTGGATGTCCGTAGTATTACGGGTTGTTCTGAGAAATACAAAGGGTAAAAGAAGGAGCGGCAATGACTTATGCAACTAGGACAATCCAAAAGCCAGTATATTAAGAAGGTTCGGTCAACTTTGGTCACTGAGTTATAGTCTAGGGTCGGTCAAAAGACGCTGCCAAAGAGAGAGAGAAAAGAAACACTCTGCGTGCACTCTAACCTAGATCAGAATGGTTATCATTTTATCTAATTAGGAAACCTCCCACTGTAATCTCAAATTCACCTCCAAACCTGAAAGAAGAATTAGTCGGGATTATCCGAAGAGTAAACCAACTCATCAGTGGGAATCGGGATCCAACGATCATTGCATGATAACTTGATGGAAGCCACTCAAGTTAACACACTCCACAAGGTATGCGCAAGTCTGGCAAGTTTCCTGTATGTTTGAAACTCCCGATATAGTTTTTATCCCATGCACTTATGACCTTGACGTAGGCCAACAAATCATAAGCCACATGTCAAGTTCTACCCGTCGTTGTCCTGATTAATTTAGGTCATCGTACATGCCCTTGACGTAGGCCAACAAAGCTGTATGTCTGTCCTAAACTAATGCATCTATCTGAGCAACAAATGAATACCCAGCAGCTACCAAACACTATACCTTGACGTAAGCCAACAAACATAGCTTGAATACTACTAACCATCCATAAGAAATGACGGAGGATTACGGCTGGTTTTTAGCGAAAAACCTTTAACGTAAAGAACTTGATCTCGTTGAAGGAACTTGATAGAATTTTATAAAAAATATAGTAGCAAAAACCTTTTGCTAAAGAAGTCACTCCCGGTGAAGGGATCTCGGCACATTCCTCGTAGAATGAGGTGCAGGATATTCCATCTGAATACCGTGATGCAAAGCAACTTGTAATCGATTATATAGAAGTTATTACCCTGATGCAAACTTCTGCCCAAGGGGTCACTCCCGGTGAAGGGATCTCGGCCCTTGCCTCGTCGAATGAGGTGCAGGATATTCTAACTGAATATCACTATGCAAAACAAAAGGAAACATCTTTGTAATAACTCCTTTTTAAAAATTTGTTCCAACAACATCAAATATAGGTTTGTTTTATCTTGCATTGATAAGAATCAACGCATTCTCATCATTTAATCACACCAGAAAAGAACGAAAATGAAATGTACGTATATGCCATCCGCATTCGTCACTGGGTCCCGTCATCACCCGTTAGGTTACTTAACTAACGACAGAGCGGGGGCTGGACTAGCGCGGGTGTAAAACATATACAACATCTAATAGTATATAGACTAATATACAATAATCGCTCCAGGCGTGATAATATGCAACATTACAGAAAAGTAATAAGCATCACAGAGCAAAACAGATAATCTGGGATCCCCGGGTTTCACAGAGCCGCTGCTGAAACCTGACGTTCCCCTGGTCGTGTAGATAGCCTATGCAATGAAACCTAGACCCCTGCGGGTACGGCAAGTTACCCGCCAAAACCTGAAGCAAGGTAGTCCCCCACAGCATAGTGAATGGAACACCCGGCGCTTCACGGAATATGGTAAATTGAGCACCCCACCTTGGGTCAACCTGTACCCCCTACGAGTACGGCGAATAGTCTGCCAATTCTAGAGTGAGGTCCCTTTACCTCTCAAAGCTATGAGATACGGACCCGTTGCCCTCCATAACCCGGCTATCCGTGCACTCCTCCACGGGATAAACCTAGTACAGAAATAAAAATATGTACAACGGGTACGTCGACCTCAACCCGGTCGTGCCCCAAAAGAATATTATACAACAGGCAGTGACAGCAGTCCACATGTTGGACGCTCGCCCCGCAATATCAAATGTACAAATAAATCCAAATAGCACTATCATTGCACCCTGCTATCCACCACGGTAAATCCGCAACATCACAACACAACAAAGAATATCAACGCGAATGTCACGTTCGCAAACCCGTCTAAAAGAACTATAGCAATCAGACGCGGTTTACCGATCAAATGACATTCCCGGTCGGAGATATAAAGTAAGTACTGTAAACTAACACGTTTAAATTTCGATTGACAAAATTTCCCGAAGTAGGCCCCACAAACATCTGCTGTACGGTAACCAAATATGGGCCCAAAAGAAATATACCAGAAATCATAATTCCCTGTATAGAAGCCTCTGTACAATTTTGGATCACTGTTCCCACTAAACCGCCGTGGATGCGCAGTCAAACCCTAGGTTTGACCGCGGATCCGCGATGGGAATGTGAGATCACGTGACCAAATTTATACGGATTGCTTAGAAAAGCGTGCTTGTTTTTCTGAAGTGCTCAAAATGAATTTTAGAACAGATTTAAAATTAACAGAAACTTTTAATATTGAAAAATGTAGTTTCGAAAATTCCGTTCGATCGATGTTTTAAATGCGTTAGCACAAGTTAGTATAGTTTAATGGTGAGGCTCTGATACCACTGTAAGTCCACGGTAGCGCCCCGGCCGTCTGACAGACGCCAATATGCGGAACAAAACTTTTACGACTGGCGCTATCGCGTACTGTAACCCGGATATGCCATTAAAACTAAACTAACATATTGTAAAGTGGGTAGAATTGTTATACCGAACGATCCGAGTCCTTCGGTCTTTAACCATCATCCCACGCTTATTTGCGGCGGCTTCGATCTTCTGAAACTCCAGTCTCGTCGTCCAGGTGGCACCACGTCGACGGATCTTTAAACGGGCTCCCGCCTTTGAACCGAGGCAACTCGGTCGTCAAGTTTGCTAAAAGAGACGACCAAGATGATGTAGAGAATGAGTAGAACACTTTGTCTTTTTACATCCAAGGCTATGGACGAACGGTTAATGAAGTTGCTATTTGAAATCGGGTGAATGGAAATTGAACTAGGAAATTTCTATACACTAAACTATCATAATCTTTTTCCCACAAATCAAATGAACAACCATTCCTCTTCCCACAAGAGGGCCCGACCACTAAATAGAAGAGGGAGGGTGAGTGTAGGAGAGGGGAGGGTGAGTGTAAGGAAAAGATCAAGGAGAAAATATCTTAAGCACAAAAATAAAAGGATGACTTAAAAGAACACCTAGTATGAACACAATAAATGAATTATGCCACCTCACTTAACACCTCAGTTCACAATAAATGCAAATGATGACTCACTAATCCTAGTCACCATTTCTAGAATCTTATAGAACCATGACTCACCCAATAGAAGAAAAGATAAATCCGCATTTAACCGAAAGTTAAATACGGCCGATAGAAAACTGGAAATTGGAAACTTCCAAAAGTGATCCTGAAACGAATTTCAGGATAACCCCGTAACACTATAAACATACCCATATTTGTATTACGACCGAATACAAATGCAACTGAGACAAAGATATTATATCTACACTGTATAATACTGGGATCCGGCTTAAACCAAAGCCTACCAGTATTATCTGCCCGAAAAATGACACGTGCGAAAACGCATGTGCAGTTTCCGAACCTTGCCATAATCCCATACGGCATCTACAACGTTTCGCCCGAACTTGGGAAAGTGTCTGTGGGGGACTCTAATGACTCATCAATACACCGGCACTGGGTATAACCACTAGCACGTCAGAGGTACAAGTTGTACGTAACGGTTTGCCTATGTATTGATTGGAAGGGAAGCTGACGAGCGAACTCATCTATAAACCCTACTGAGCCTGACAGTGACAATATCCATACATTCCGGAACATTCGTCTATGAGTATCGCATATTAGGCCTAGGGGGTCGGTAAACGTCAGACCCCCAATAGCTGCATAAGTCATGTCAGAGAGCAGCCCAGAACACCCTGAGATACTACTGGTATACCTACCAGTATATCTCGATTACCCAGGCCAGGGATTTCGTGTAATGGCTCTCCTAAACACAGCGCGATCTCCCCCCCAATACCGGGAGAGACGAATCACCGACGATCCGCTCACTTGCCTCCAATGTGGCTCGGGACTGTACCCAAAATATACCTGTTTGCACGACTCCTTTGACCCGTGGTAGGGTATAAATCAAAGCACAGTGGGAACTTACACGAGACAAATGACGACCTCAGGTCGATGAATTAACCTGTACACATGTCACCAGGGAACTGCTATCTGATGATATGTATAATACCAACTAGCATGTTCCCGGCGAGTCCTGTCCGGTGTACTCATAACCCAATGAGAACCTGTATACATCTTAGGTGATCCAACTGACACCGGTGGCTTGTGAGACCGGCCACCGCCCTTCGTTGGGGTCTCGACTGTATACACTAGTCTACTCTGGAGTATCGATGCCCTGTCTCGAAACTCCCACGACTAGGGACACTTTAAGGATGTGCTTATAGACCCTAGCTCCCATATATATGATCGCCATCATACTGCTGGTAGTCAAGCAAGAATCCTATGGGCTCTATCAACATATACATGATGATAAACACAAATCAGCTAGCATACTATCATCTCGAGTAAGACTTTTCTATCGGTATAAGTCCTCCCTCAATCATTGCAATCACGTAACTGCGATGCAATAATTGACTTAGAGGGCACTATATCCAACAGAACTCGCTGAGAACTCCCAGATGGAATTATACCTCACGTCAGATGGCAGTTCTCTGGTGAAACTTGTGCAGGTTAGTCTGTAGACCTAAGATCGTCATAGAGTCTTGTGTGATTCCTACTGTGCTCTGATTTCCACCTTACCACGTCCATGAGGGCGTGCAAAACGGTGGTTTTTGGGTACAGTCCCAAGTCACATGGAGGCAATGAGCAATGGGAGGGGTTTCGTCTTTCCCGGTATTGGGGGTTGATGTTGCGCTGTGCTCGATTGGCCATAAAGGGAAGTCCCTGGCCAGGGCTGATATAGAGATTTACTGGTAAGTGTTACGAGTAGTTTCTCGACCCGTTATGAGCCTCACATCGGCACGACTTATCGGTTATTGGGGTCTGACGTTTACCACCCCTAGACTTGATATGCGATATATCAGACGAGGAGACCGGACTGTACGGGAAGTGTTACCGGCAAGCTTTTACAGGAGTTGGAGCGGGCTTGCTTGCTGATCTTCTGATCGCTCATTACCCGGGTAGCCGTTACGTCCAGCTAGTACCGCTGACAGCTTGTGGGTGCTTGATGTGATCATCACCTACTGCCGACGTATTGACGAGTCTTTAGAGTCCTACACAGAGGTTTTATTGGCTCAGGCAAAACGAAATAGGAGCGCATATGTGATATGTACGGGACCGAGAATAATGCGTGTATGTGATACCGTATTCTATTCTCGTGACTTTTTGTATCGATCGGTTATATATGATATAGCCGGGTTATCGAATCAAGTGTTGATTCGATAAGTCGATGCATTGGATGTTAGTCGGTTATATGTGATATGACCGGATTATTAAGTCAAGTTTTGATTTAATAATTTATTGTATAATTGTATATTTGATATACTAGTTTGCATTAACTAACACTTGTTCACTTTATGGTTTTTCTCACATGAGCACAATTTTAATGTATATACGATATATATTAAAATGTGGTTTCCTTCTTGTATCATGGTTGATGATACACATGACTTGGGTGTATAAGACTTACACCATGCTATCTTTTATGTTGGATTTTAATATTCAAAATAGTTACAAAATTAGTGGAGGATTAGCTAAATGCTTGAAGCTTGTGGAAGCTTGTGGAAGCATTTGACTAATTCCACTAAATTTGTTTTTACTATGGATATTTCTTAACCAAACCATAAGGATTAGCCATGGGTTAAGTCTCTACAAGAGTTAGTATATGATACTCACTCACCAAGGCTAGCCTTCTCACTTGATCATTATCCTCATCTCTTTCTTTTGTTCTTCTTCTTCATTGTTAAAAAGAAAAAAGCTTGCTAGGGTTTGATCAAAAGTGAGAAAGATTGTGAGAAATAAAATTCTAAAGAGAACCCACTTCCTATTTCTCCATCCTCTACTAGACTAGCACGTTAGTTTAGGGTGTTTGCTTCACTAATTCTCAAGTTAGTGAAGTAGAAGCTTGAGTTGGCATCCCCTCGATGTAGATTATCTTCGGCCTCGAAGACTTCAATCAAGGACGCGTCTTTTGCCTCGTGAAGCCATGCAAGGGTCTGGGAGAACCACAATCGCAGCGAAGGGACTTCAACAAGGATCTATAGAAGTGAAGGATCGATCTACAAAGGTTGTATTTCGTTTTCACTTAGTCGTAAACGTAGTTTACTAGCATATGAAATCCTAATTTTCTAGCAACGATCTTGCTTAGGGTTATTCGGCACGGCTAAAATTTTAAACGGGCATGGTTGATGCAATGTAGAACCTTATTAGAGTGCCTAGTAACCCTACAATTTTCTTAACAAAGATATGAATAAAAAGGACTTGTTAAGTGTAGTAATAAGTTAGATTGTATGAAGGTGATGTTTTCCAATTCCTTATAGCCCCAACTTGGAATTGACACTAAAGAAATAGGTAACAACGCGGATTAGGGAACTTAAAATACGGTATTTGCGGAATTTTGCTAAATGCGTTTTCCTTGTTCCTTGTCCTTCTGTTGTTATCTCTTGATTTTAGCCTTCGGCAAACCACAGGCAATGCAGTCATGATTAGGAATCATCACTATCGTAGTAGGATAGGATGCCTACCTAGCGGAGTTGCGCGTGATTTGCATGCAGTTTCAATAGTAAGTTAAGGTTTTAAAGTTTAAACAAAGGACATTTTCGAATACGAACTAACATATTACACCCTTAACAAGTGAAAAGATTACTCACGCATATTTACAAATTAAAAAGAAATAAAACAGAAGATACATAAAAAAATGCAAGGAAAGAAAGATGAAAAGAGAACCGATGAGTTCAAGCGTATTATCTCCAAGTGTTCGATCCCCGACAACGTGTGAAATCCAAATACCAAGCTTTATGGTTGCAAGCTCACTTAAGAGCTTGCAAGATCAAAGCAAAGAAAGAATTTCATAATTGAAATCATGTAAAATGGAACAAGACATGTAATAATAATAAGAACTTTTATTGAGGAACAAACATGATACAAGAGATCTTGAAGTCAAGAACCTAAGCGTTAAGCTTGCAAGTTCAAAATGAGAAGTTGCAAGATCAAGACAAAGGGGCAAAATCTCAAGAATGAAAAGAAAAATTACAGGAATTCTAAGATAAAACTCAAGAAGAAGCTACCCCTACCTTCGTGCCTCTGGTCTGTATTTATAGGATCGGAAAGAAAACAAATAAACAATAAAATCAAGACCAACTGGCAGCGAGGAGGTGTGTGTGAGAAGCTGGGGGCCACTTGAGCCTGTGGGGCCGGCCAAGCCGGTTTTTATGGGAGGGTGGCTAGTCCAAAACAGGTGGTAGGGTCTAGAATTTGTTGCGTTGTCTTTTGTTGTCCCCGGTGTCTCTTTGGTCGAGTTTATTTCCTCTGTTTCGACCTGATTTGCGCCCAGTGTTTGGAGGGAATTTTGAATATTCAATTCAACACATGATCTTCACCATTAAATGCTCATTACTTCATTCCCACATGTGGCTTGATTAATAGCTGCCCCCATTATGGCTCATGCTGATTTGTTTGATTGCTTTTGATTTGATTTCAATTTTGGAAGGAAAAAATCTACACATGATGTTTAGCTTTGAATGCATATAATATCGTATCCTTGAATGCATATAAAATCATATCCACATATTCCTAAAAGTCATGTGTACATACTTATTGTGTTGGACCATTTAGACAAAAAAATGTGTACACAAACTTGTTGCAAAAAGGAACTCCTGAAGTATCGGTCGGTTTGCGGTTCTGGTTGCAGTGTCTTCTCTCAAGTGATATATCTGTGCTTTTGAATGCATTTCCAGTATTTTGACATGGATACCTGTAATCTGTAATACTGATCAGACATTGGTTAATAATACCGATAAATACAACAATTAGATAATGCATGAGTGATATTAGAATGCAGTTTTCTGATATGAACAAATACCCCCAAACTTATCTTTTGCTTGTACCGAGAAAAACCATTTATTCCCAAAAGAAAATCCTAAACGCACTTTCGCAGGGAACGCGATTGCACTGAGCATGTGCAATAAGCCGTTAAACCTCTAGGTGTCCCTAGTAGGAGAAGTGTTGTCTCCTGAGGGTTTTCAGCGAATAATACCCAGAAAATCCCGTCAAACTAGTTTTGCGAAATAACTATGATTCAAACCCTAAGCTTTTGTTTTAAAAATAACAATTCTAGACTATCGAACCTTAATTTTTCACAGCTCTTCTTATTTAACTTAAGATTTTATATGCCTTTATGTGCAGTGCAAATAGTGTCGTTAAGTTTCAAAAGGATCGATAAAAGTCGTCATGTCACAAAATAAAGCCCAGAAGAAAAAAAAACTTAAAAAGGATCACATAAGTTTTATAAAGAGTTAAGTATCTCTCATGTTTCGTTTTCCAATTAGGTTTCAAATTCAGAATTTTTATTTTCCTTAACAGGAAACTATGTCTTATTTTTCACTCCACCTTTCTCTTATTTTCATTTCAGACACACCCCTGTGAACGTGCAATAGTCTTTATCATAGAATAAAACCTTCATATCTCCGCTAGAAATACTTTTTTTTATAAAAACTTGTCTTTTGCTAAGATTATTCTCACACAAAGAACCGTTAGGAATTTTAACTCGGAGAGAACACTTGCTTAACTTTGTTTTAATCTGGACTTTCTAGGCTTCTTAACGAGCTTTGGACCAATGCTCCTAGACCAGTTGGCTTTAGGGCATTAGGTGTAGAGACACCCCAGCGGACTTAATTACTTAAGTTACCTAGGCCCAAGACAATTTTAGCGTGAAAATCATGATGATTTAATGCGAACGGAGATATAATCGGTAGTTCAATTATTTTTTAGATAAAAGACGTGTTTAGTGGTTTAGGTGTGCAATCATTCCAATAAAGTTTCAAATGCATTATTTTTTCAGAATTAGTTCCAATTAAGGCATCAATAACATCCCTTCATATCCGCTTCACTTCATAAACTATTCATGGTATTACTTATTTCAGAACAAACCTATTTGATCCTCAGAAAATAATTTATCCATTTAAAAGTTTTCAGATATAACAGACTTGTCTTCTAATTTTCAAAAACTCACAACACGTGTAGTGTGATGTAAAGACATATATTAGCTATAGTTAATTTCAAAGGAGGGTTATCTTTCAGGTTATCAAAATCTAAAAATAAGATTTAGTTATTTCTATCTTATCAAACAAAACCGCCGAAATATGAATCTAAGTTCTCCCACTAGCTAACTTGACGACAAAGTTTTTATGAATTTTTTTTAGAATTTTTTTTGATTTTTGTAGGCTTTTTTTAGGCTTTTTTTTATATGTATGCAAATGAAGAATTTACAAATGAATGCGAAGGTTAGAAATGCGTACCGAGCGTATCCCCAAACTTAAACTTGACAGTGCCCCCACTGTCATTGTACATCAAGAAGGCAAAAATATTGAAGGGTCAAAAACGTCGGTTATATATACAATTTTTTTCTCAACATATATATACAAAGGAAAATCGTATATTCATACCCCCAAACTTGTTTGAAACAGTGTCCACTGTTTTGGTTGGATAACCGAAGTTTGGTGGTAGGCAGAGGAAGATTATGCAGGGTAAACCGGCTCCTGCAAGATCAGGAGCTCCTCTGATGGTTCAGCGCTAAGGTACGGTTTCAGTCTGTGTCCGTTTACTTTGAAAAGCGAACCGTCCTTTCGATTTTCCAAATCCACCGCGCCGTGCGGATATACCGTCCACACAACAAAGGGTCCCTTCCAGCGAGATCTGAGCTTACCGGGGTGAAAATATAGTCGGGTGTCGTAAAGAAGCACCTGTTGTCCAGGTGTGAAAATTTTGCGCGTAAGGTGTTTATCATGAAACACCTTCATTCAGTTCTTTACAATAACCGCGTTGTCGTAAGCTTCATCCCGAAGCTTGTTCAATTCATTCTGCTGCAGCTTCCGATAGCTGCCCGCATCTTTGAGAGATAGATTCAGCTCTTTTATCGTCCAAAATGCTCGATGCTCTATTTCCTCTGGAAGGTGGCAAGCCTTTCCGTAAACAAGCCAATAAGGAAACATGCCAAGATTGATCTTATAGGCAGTTCGAAATGCCCAAAGGGCATCGGTGAGTTTCAAAGACCAATCCTTACGGTTCTTAGAAACCGTCTTCTCCAAAATCTATTTGATTTGCTGATTAGAAACTTTGTCTTGCCCACTCGTTTAGGGGTGATAAGGCGTAGATAGCTTATGATTTATGGAATGTTTCCACATTAAGGCCTCGAAAGTCTTGTTACACAAATGTGTTCAATTGTCACTAATGATCGCGCGGGGGTGTCCAAACCGGGAAAAGATGTTTTCCTTAAGGAATCCAACGACAATTCTGTTGTTGTTAGTCTGGCTGGGCATGGCCTCGACCCATTTAGAGACGTAATCAACAGCTAGAAGAATATACAGGTTCCCAAATCAGCTGGGAAATGGCCCCTTGAATTCTATAACCCAAACATCGAAAATCTCAACAACCAAGATTGGTTGGAGCGGCATCTCGTTTCTTCTGGATATCCGGCCCAAGTGTTGGCACCGGGAGCAAGTCCTGCAGTAATCATAAGCGTCTTTAAAGAGTTGTGGCCAGTAGAAGCCACACTGCAAGATCTTCTCGGCTGTCTTTCTAGGGCCAAAATGCCCGCCACATGCTTGATCATGGAAAAATGACAACACACTCTTGAATTCATTGTCAGGGACACAGGGACAAATAATATTGTCGGGACAGTACTTGAACAGATAGGGTTCGTCCCAGTAAAAGTTTTTCACTTGGGATAAGAATCGAAGTCTGTCCTGAGTGGACCATTCAGTCGGTAGTAATCGTATGGCCAAATAGTTCACAATATCTGCGAACCAGGGTTCGCAAGATACCGTCAAGAGTTGTTCATCCAGAAAAACGTCGTTGATCGGAATTTGAAGCGACGGTGAAGAAGAAAGTCCTGAGAGATGGTCGGCTACCACGTTTTCACATCCTCTTTTGTCCTTGATAACAAGGTCAAACTCTTGAAACAAGAGGATCCAACGTATCAGCCGAGATTTTGCATCCTTCTTTGCAAAAAGATGGTGAAGAGCTGAATGGTCCTTATAGACTATAACTGGAGAGCCCATCAAGTAAGGCCTGAACTTTTCTATAGCAAATACAACAACCAAGAATTCCTTCTCGGTTGTTTTGTAGTTCATTTAGGCATCATTCAGGGTTCGGCTAGCATAATAGATTACATGTGGAATCTTATCGATGAGCTGTCCAAGGATCGCACCGATGGCAAAGTCAGATGCATCACACATAATATCAAATGGATGCGTCCAGTCAGGAGAGGAAAGAACAGGAGCAGAAGTGAGTGTGCTTTTTAATGACTCGAACGCAGTCACGCAGCTCGAGTTGAAGTCAAATGTCGTGTCTTTGGCCAGCAAAAGAGTCAAGGGCCTAGCAATCTTACTAAAGTCCTTGATGAACCGTCTATAGAAACCGGCAAGGCCAAGGAAGGCTCGGATGTCTCTGACGCATTTGGGAGGAGGGAGATTGGAAATGAATTCAATCTTCGCTTTATCTACCTCAATTCCTTTTTTCGAAATGATATGTCCTAGGACAATACCTTCGCGTACCATGAAGTGGTACTTCTCCCAGTTCAAAGTGAAGTTCTTATCCTTACACCGGGTAAGGACAGCGTCGAGATGCAACAAACACTCATCAAAGCAATCGCCGAAAATGGAGAAATCATCCATGAAGATCTCTAAGAAGTTTTCCACCATGTCTGAGAAAATTCCCATCATATATAGGGTTCCTAGGTATACTTGTGAAGGTTCATAAAGCATCAAACATTCCCGAATAAAATTTTAGATGTGCCGAACAACCCAAAGACGGGATCTTTGCTTGATTATTAGGGTTTAACATGCAAGATAACATCTTTAAACCTAAGTGTGACGGATTACAACCGTTGTTGTCCGCTCCTTCACTTCACAAGCTCCGAGTAGAAGTCGCTTCGCCACGATCCATGATCTCCCGGACTCAAGAAAGGCTCCACGACTCGAACGATCCATGATAGCTTGTCGTATTCCTTTTCTCCGATGATCTATGTCGAAGTTGCAATAGTTCAAGCTTTCTCTCACTCTAATGAGGTGAACATCCTAATCTAATGGGCTAGATTAGATGAGGATGATGGAGTAGTATTTATGCTTTCTTTTTATATCATTTTTTCACAATAACTCAACACAAAAGAAAACTCAAGTGAACTCTCTCTCAAACTCAACAGAGAAGAAGATGAAGAATGAAAAGAATAATGAGATAATTCCTTTTTTGATGAATAGTAGATAAGAGTATATGATTGATTATGGAACCATGGTCAAGGATGAGAGGCTAAAACTTTGTAGAGAATAAACTAGAGTTAGGGTTTGGTTAGGTTAAGGATAAGGATCAACCATAATATCTTAACCAAGACAAAAGAGAATACTTCTAGAATCAACAAGTAGGAGCTAACCCTAATCAAACCCTAATCCCTTTTTATCATCCTTAAACATGTTTCATAATAAATCATATCATGTCACAATAATATATATCACATATATATTATATATTTGCAACAAAAGAAAATAATACAATTAACATATATCGCATATATATCAATGTATTAATCCGATGAGAAAATGAAATAATAAAGCGAGCCAATATTAGATAATATAATACAATATATCATATATATTATTATACATTAAATCATCGAATCAACACTTGATCCGACGATCCGGCTATATCGAATATAACCGACTAATATATCATGCACCGATTCATCGAATCAACACTTGATTCGATGTCCCGATTCATATCTAAATATCGCGAGAATATAATACGGTATCTCATATCTCATTATCCCCGTTCCTGCACATATCACATATGTGCCTCTACTCCATTTTGCCTGAGCCAAGAAACCTCTGTGTAGGACACTAAAGAATCGTCAATACGCTGGTAGCAGGTGATGATCATATCAAACACCCACAAACTGCAAGCGGTCAGCTAAACGTAACAGCCACCCAGGTATTGAGTGATCAGAAGATCAACAAGCTAGCCTGTTCGTTCTCCTGTGAATCCAATCAGTAACACTCTCGTACAGTCCAGTCTGTTCGTCTGATATGCCGCATATCAAGTCTATGGGTGCTATACGTCAGACCCCAGTAACCAATAAGCCGTGTCGATGTGAGGCTCATAACAGATCGAGAAACTACTAGTAACACTTACAAGTATGTCTCTATATCAGCCCTGGCCAGGGACTTCCAGTTATAGCCAATCGAACACAGCACGACATCAACTCCCTATACCGGAAGAGACGAATCCCCTCCTATCGCTCATTGCCTCCAAGTGATTCTGGACTGTACCCAAAATCCTCCATTTTGCACGCCCTCTTAGATGTGGTAAGGTGGAAATCAAAGCACGGTGGGAATCACACAAGACTCTATGACGATCTCGGGTCTACAGACTACCCTGTACCAGTGTCACCGGAGAACTGCCATCTGACGTGTGGTATATCACCATCTGGGAGTTCTCGGCGAGTCCGTCCAGTGTACCCAGTCTCCACTGAGAACCCATATACCATCTTTGATGTCAAACACCGATGGATATGGGATCATCCATCGCCCATCATATGGGTCAAGATGCGTATACGCTAGTCTACTCTGGTGTATCGATGCCCTGTCTCGATATACCCTCGACTTGGAACAGTTATAAGATGTACTCATCGACTACTATGGCCCCACTAGTATGATCTCATCATAGTCCCAGTAGTCGAGTAAAGATCCTAAGGGCTTTATCAAGATGTGAGAGTAAGACAATAAACCAATACAAGTCAACATGTTAAGATAAAGTGAAACCAACTAGCATACTATCATGACGAGCAAGAAAGTCCTCTCTATATATATCCAAGCATCCATCATAATATACATCATATGTACAACAATAGCCTCTAGGGCATATACATAACTAACAATCTCCCACTTGCACTAAGGCCAGCTGCTGTAGTATCTCATACCTAGCAACCCGAATAATCTCTCAAACTGTATCTGGGGAATGGCCTTCGTGAGTGGATCTGTAGTGTTTTCCTTCGTATCTACACTCCTGATCTCGATCTCCCAGCGATCAACTATCTCCCTGATCAGGTGATACTGCCTCAGAATATGTCTGGACTTCTGAATGGATCTGGATTCGTTGGCCAAAGCCATAGCTCCATTGTTATCGCAATACAGAGGTATTGGATGCTCAATGGATGGAACCACACCAAGTTCACTAACGAACTTCTTAACCTAGACAGCCTCTTTGGCAGCATCGTTGGCAGCGATGTATTCAGCCTCCATCGTCGAGTCTGCAACGGTATCCTGTTTGGAACTCTTCCAACATACCGCCCCTCTATTGAGGGTAAAGACAAATCCCAAGTGCTACTTAGAGTCGTCCTTATCACTTTGGAAGCTGGAATCGGTAAAGGACTCCTCTCGGAGTTCTCCGTTACCATACACCAAGAACATGTCTCTAGTCCTCGTAAGTACTTGAGAATGTTCTTCACGGCTGTCCAGTGACTCTCTCCAGGATCTGCTTGATACCGACTCACTACACTTAGTAAGTATGCTACATCGGGTCTGGTACATAGTATCGCGTACAAGATAGAGCCTACTGCCGAAGCATAGGGTATCCCTTGCATGCGAGCTCTTTCCAAATCAGTCTTGGGAGACATATTTTTAGAGAGAGTGAGTCCAGAGATCATGGGTTGGTTCCCACTCTTAGATTCTTCCATACTAAACCTCTTTAGTATGGTTTCGATGTACCTGGATTGGGAAAATCCCAATATCCTTTTGGATCTATCTCTATAGATCCTAATCCCCAATATGCAGGAGGCATCACCTAGACCTTTCATTGAGAATCTTTGTGATAAGAAGAGCTTGACTGATTGCAGCATAGGAATATCATTTCCTATCAAGAGTATGTCATCCACGTACAATACGAGAAAGACAGCCTTACTCTCTGCTACCTTCTTATAGATACAAGGTTCATCTATGTTTTTGATGAAGTCAAACTCTTTGACTACTACATCAAAACAGATGTTCCAACTCCACGATGCTTGCTTTAACCCATAAATTGATTTAAGCAGTTTGCACACCTTTCCGCTGCTCCCACTATCTGTGAAGCCCTTTGGCTGAGTCATGTACACGCACCCTTCTAAATCACCGTTAAGAAAGGCGGTCTTAACATCCATTTGCCAGATTTCGTAGTCATGGTATGCAGTAATAGCAAGTAAGATCCAGATGGACTTAAGCATAGCCACTGGAGAAAAGGTTTCGTCATAATCCACACCTGGTCGTTGACGAAAACCCTTTGCTACAAGTCTCAACTTTTCCATCTACACCAAATTTCTTTTTAAAAATCCACTTGATCCCAATGGGTTTTACCCTTTCAGGAGCATTTTCCAAAATCCATACTTTATTGGTGTACATGGATTCCATCTCAGTTCGCATTGCATCCAGCCATTTCACAGAGTCACCACTCGTGATGGCCTGCTCGAAACTAGTTGGGTCATCATCTTCCATGATGCAATCCTCGCTTCCACCATCAATTAGAAAACCGTAGTATCTCTCAGGTGGATGAGAAACCCTGCTAGATCGGCGGAGAGGCTGGGGTTCGTCGGGTACTACTGAATCCTCTGGTTCTACCAAATCATCTGTTGTAGTTTGTTCTGCTGGAACTTCTTCCAGTTCTACCTCAATGCCACTAATCTGTTTCATAAGAAAACCTTTTTCTAAGAAAGTGACATGTCGAGAAACAAACACCTTTTGTTCCTCGGAGTGGTAGAAGATATACCCTCGCGAATGTTTGGGATATCCAATAAACTTACATAGGACAGACCTTGCTTCGAGCTTGTCCGGATTGTGTATTTTAACATAGGCCGGACAACCCCATATCTGAATAAAATTAAGACATGGTCTCTTACCATTCCATATCTCATATGGAGTGGTAGGCACTGATTTGGTTGGAACTCTATTCAATAGGTATGCAGCTGTCTCTAGTGCATATCCCCAGAAGGAAATAGGTAACTCAGCAGTGCTCATCATAGATCGCACCATATCTAATAAAGTGCGATTTCTTCATTCCGATACACCGTTGTGCTGTGGTGTATAAGAAGGAGCAAGCTGAGAGAGAATCCCATTCTCTTTTAGATAATCTAGGAATTCATTGCTTAAGTATTCACCTTCTCGATCAGATCGAAGAATCTTAAGACTCTTGCCCGTTTGATTCTCTACTTCGTGCTTATATTCTCTGAATTTCTCAAAAGCTTCAGACTTCTGTTTCATCAGGAATACATATCCGAATCTTGAGATATCGTCAGTGAATGTAATGAAGTAGGAAGAACCGTTCCTGGCATGCATAGACATGGGACCGCATACATCACTATGTACCAGTCCTAAGAGTTCGGTAACTCTTTCTCCGTGTCCACTAAACGGAGCTTTGGTCATTTTTCCTTTGAGACATGAATGGCAAGTATTATAAGATCATAGTTCAAACGGATTCAAATCACCATCCTTATGTAACTTAGCCTGTCGTGTCGCATTGATATGACCAAGTCTACAATGCCATAAGAAGGATTCGTTCATTTCTGAACTTTTCCTCTTGTGTGTGTTTTGTATATTGAGGACTGTATTCTGATTTAGAATGAATATGCCATTATGTAACGAGCCTGATGCAATCAAATTTTGATCTAGGAATATGTTCATAACATTATCCTGTACTACAAAATTATATCCTTCTATACTTAATAAAGAAACCGATATAATGTTGCACATCATGTTTGGTATATAATAGCACTCATTCAGAATCAGTGTATCACCACTTGGTAATACTAGGTGATATTCGCCGACTGCTTTGGCTGCAACATTTGCACCGTTCCCTACTTGAACGGAATGATCACCTTTTCCCAGTTCTCTACCTTTTCGTAGCCCATGTAACAATTTACATATGTGGGATCCTGATCCGGTATCTAATACCCAGGACGTAGGGTGAACTGAGAAACAGTTCTCAATAACTAACATACATGAAGAAGATGCATCAACATGCATGTTCTTTTGGGTGGCGTGAGAATCCAGAGATTCTCCTGTTTCCTGTTCAGTCTTATAACTCTTATAAGAAAGAACGGGTCCAACGTTCCCCTGCTCAGTATAATAAGCGGGTTCAGTCAATACATCCATATTATTATCTTGATTATGGCCTGACATGGTCGCTACCTGGAGAGAGAGAGAAGAAAACACTTTAGCATATGATCTTGGAAGATTAGATTGGTTATTATCTTATCTAATCAGGATGTCTCCCACTGTTTTTATCAAATCTACCTTCAAACCCTAAAATGTAAGATTAGCCGGGATTAATTACACTCTACAATTTCGTCAATCTTTCAGCCAGATCAGTGTCGGTACTTGAGGGAGGTCCCCCGTGCTTTCGCACGGACCTAATTAAAGTAAACCTCGTTTTCCCAGAGGCGTAATCCCGTTAACACTTTTCTAGACACCTACTTGATCGGCTAATTGTCCTGTGTAAAACTCTCCCAGGAGTAACTCTTACTCGCAGTGGGTATCGAGATCCAACTATCTCATAGGAGGTATGCAATCTCATTGCAAATTTCAACACTTGAAATTCCCGATAATGCTTTTACCTCTAGCGTCCCATGACCTTGACGGAGGCCAAACTACCCATAAAGCGCTAGTCAAGTTCAACCCGTCATTTCTTGATTGAATTAAACTCACCCGTACGACCCTTGACGGAGGCCAAACTACACCGTACGAATACCGTAATTCAATCGCATCATATGCTAGCAGATAAGCACTAGTTAGCTACCGTACACTACGCCTTGACGGAGGCCAAACTACCGCAGTACGAATACTAAGTAGTACTTACCTGAAATGATGGAGGGCTACGCAGGTTTTTCAGAAAACCATGAGCGTAATGAACTTGATATCGTCGTAGAATCATGTGAAATTTTGAAATGGAGTGTTTATGAGGCTTTCATTGGTTTTTCTAAAGAGGCCACTCCCGGTGAAGGGATCTCGGCTCTTTCCTCATCGAATAAGGTGCAGGACAAATCATATATATCACTGTGCAAAGCAAAACTCTAAAAGCAATCAAACGACAAACCGAGTTTTGTTGCATCTTCCAATTTCGCTAAAGTGGTCACTCCCAGTGAAGGGATCTCGGCTCTTTCCTCATCGAATAAGGTGCAGGGTATATCATATATACCACTATGCAAAGCAAAACTGTAGCTACCCTTTTTATAAAGTTTTGATTCTACAACATCTTTTAGGTTTCTTTTCTTTTTGTTAATCTCATTAATAAAAAATCCCATCAGCTTATGCTTCCTAAGCATCACAGATAAATACGATGTACACTTATGCCATCCGCATTCGTCTCGATGTCCCCTCGTGCACCGTTAGGTTAGGTAACTAACGACAGAGTAGGGCAGGGCTAGTGCGGGTGTAAAACATAAGTAACGTCTATATAATATATCATATATACTATATATTGTATCCATCGCAATATATCAAATGATCACATCACAGATATCGCAGCAGAAACATAGATATAATGTGGGATATACTAGGACGTCCGTATTTAGTATTTAGCCAACAATAGAAAATACGGATTCCACAGTCGCGATGAATAGCCAAGCCCACACCCAGGACCCCTACGAGAGTGGCAAGCGACCCTACCAATTCTGGAGTTTAGGAGACCCGGTCTCGACTCCTAGAGATGGCCTCCAACTGAACCCCAGAACCCGTCACCTGTGCTCCCCTCCTTGGGTCCAACCTAATGCGGAAAAGTAAATAATATACAACACTGGTTGCATCAACCTCAACCCGGAAGTGCCCCAAATAAAAGAATATTACATTACAATAGAATTTACAAGAATGAAAATATAAAACTCTCATCTCACATAAAACCCCCGGCTATTCAATCGCGACAATCCTGCACATCATATCTCAGCAACACATAATATTTCATATCATCAACGTAAGTAAGTATGCATACACCGATCGTCATCGATGTATAGCAACGACAACCGGAAATACAACTACATACTACACTTACGGTCACAGAAAAGAAAGTGTAAAACTACAATATTTGGAATCGACAATCACTTTAGACATCCTAAATCCGAAATATCACAATCTTCGCATTTCATGCCTAACTCTATGAATTCCACATATTGTATCAAATTTCAGATAAATAGATAGTATTAAACTTTTAGAACAGATAATCAAATACCCAAAATTTTCCAAATTGCTCAACACTTGAGCGGAGTTCAAATAATCCGGAATGTGTCACAGTAGTAGCGGTCCAGCCGTAAAAGGGTCAAGCCAACGCCTCACATGTGGCACGCCGTACTGCCCTAAACCCGAAGGTTCAAAAGGCAGTTCAAGACGGTCACATAATCGAGTTAAGGTTTGTTGTATTCTAGAGGGTCCACCACAAAACTTGCACGCATTTACGAAAGATTTAAACTTGAGAAAAGATTCAACACTTGAAAATTTTTCGTGTCGGGAAAAATTGAGTTAATGATATCCGTTCGAACATTTTAACATATTCTAAATATCTGGAAATTAGAACGAATTTAAATTTTCCGATCGAATCTACGATTACAAAATAAACCCCAGAACACTCAACCCTTGAGCCAAAATAAAAATGCCAGAAACTGTATAAGAATCAAAAACAAAAATTACTGTGAAATTAAAATTGTCCCATCAAGCAGTACTGCCGCGGAACCGCGGCCCAAGCAGGGTACGGCCGCGATTCTGCGTTCGTTTGTACGGATCAATGGCTCGTATTTCACAGTTATTCTTATTTTTGTCTGAGGTATTTTTAAGGTATTTTTAATTCAGAAAAAATCGCATTTTTGAAAAATATCCAGAGAGGGGTTCATTTACGTCGGTTCGGGTTCGATCGGAGTTTTAACCTCGTAAACACGTCGCCTAATGCTCTAGCTAGGCTCTGATACCACTGTAGGGTTCCTAGGAACACTTGTGAAGGTTCATAAATCATCAAACATGCACGAATAAAATTTTAGATGTGTCGAACAACCCAAAGACGGGATCTTTGCTAGATTATTAGGGTTTAACATACAAGATAACATCTTTAAACCTAAGTGTGAGGGATTACAACCTTTGTAGTCCGCTCCTTCACTTCACAAGCTCCGAGTAGAAGTCCCTTCGCCGCGATCCATGATCTCCCGGACTCAAGAAAGGCTCCACGACTAGAACGATCCATGATAGCTTGTCGTATTCCTTTTCTCCGATGATCTACGTCGAAGTTGCAACAGCTCAAGTTTTCTCTCACTCTAATGAGGTAAACACCCTAATCTAATGGGCTAGATTAGATGAGAATGATGGTGTAGTATTTATGCTTTCTTTTTATATCATTTTCTCACAATAACTCATCATAAAAGAAAACTCAAGTGAACTCTCTCTCAAACTCAACAGAGAAGAAGATGAAGAATGAAAAGAATAATGAGATAATTCCTTTTGTGATGAATAGTAGATAAGAGTATATGATTGATTATGGAACCATGGTCAAGGATGAGAGGTTAAAACTTTGTAGAGAATAAACTAGAGTTAGGGTTTGGTTAGGTTAAGGATAATGATCAACCATAATATCTTAACCAAGACAAAAGAGAATCCTTCTAGAATGAATAAGAAGGAGATAACCCTAATCAAACCCTAATCCCTTTTTATCATCCTTAAACATGTTTCATAATAAATCTTATCATGTCACAATAATATATATCACATATATATTATATATTTGCAACAAAAGAAAATAATACAACTAACATATATCGCATATATATCAATGTATTAATCCGGTGAGAAAATGAAATAATAAAGCGAGCCAATATTAGATAATGTAATACAATATATCATATATATCATTATACATTAAATCATCGAATCAACACTTGATCCGACGATCCGGCTATATCGAATATAACCGACTAATATATCATGCACCAATTCTTCGAATCAACACTTGATTCGATGTCCCGGTTCATATCTAAATATCGCGAGAATATAATACGGTATCTCATATCGCATTATCCCCGGTCCTGCATATATCACACATGTGACTCTACTCCGTTTTGTCTGAGCCAAGAAACCTCTGTGTAGGACTCTGAAGAATCGTCAATACGCCGGTAGCAGGTGATGATCATATCAAACACCCACAAGATGCAAGCGGTCAGCTAAACGTAACAGCCACCCAGGTATTAAGCAATCAGAAGATCAACAAGCTAGCCTGTCCGTTCTCCTGTGAATCCAATCAGTAACACTCCCGTACAGTCCGGTCTGTTCGTCTGATATGTCGCATATCAAGTCTAGGGGTGGTATATGTCAGACCCCAGTAACCGATAAGTCGTGTCGATGTGAGGCTAATAACAGGTTGAGAAACTGCTAGTAACACTTACCAGTATATCTCTATATCAGCCCTGGCCAGGGACTTCCAGTTATAGCCAATCGAACACAGCACGACATCAACTCCCTATACCGGGAGAGACGAATCCCCTCCTATCACTCATTGCCTCCATGTGATTTGGGACTGTACCCAAAATCCACCATTTTGCACACCCTCTTAGACGTGGTAAGGTGGAAATCAAAGCACGGTGGGAATCACACAAGACTCTATGACGATCTCGGGTCTACAGACTACCATGTACCAGTGTCACCGGAGAACTGCCATCTGACTTGTGGTGTATCACCATCTGGGAGTTCTCGGCGAGTCCGTCCAGTGTACCCAGTCTCCACTGAGAACCCATACACCATCTCTGATGTCGAACACCGATGGATATGGGATCATCCATCGCCCATCATATGGGTCAAGATGCGTATACGCTAGTCTACTCTGGTGTATCGATGCCCTGTCTCGATATACCCTCGACTAGGAACAGTTATATGATGTACTCATCGACTACTATGGCCCCACTAGTATGACCTCATCATAGTCCCAGTAGTCGAGTACAGATCCTAAGGGCTTTATCAACATGTGAGAGTAAGACAGTAAACCAATACAAGTCAACATGTTAAGATAAAGTGAAACCAAATAGCATACTATCATGACGAGCAAGAAAGTTCTCTCTGTATATATCCAAGCATCCATCATAATATACATCATATGTAAAACAATGGCCTCTAGGGCATGTACATAACTAACATCATACACCGCTGGAAGGTAGCGGGCACATTGCATAACCCAAAAGGCATGCGACGATATGCAAACGTGCCGAAAGGACAGGTGAATGTGGTCTTGTCCTGGTCTTTTTCAGCGATGGGGATTTGATTATTGCCGGTGTAGCCATCCAGAAAGAAGTAGTACTCATGTCCAGCCAATCGTTTAAGCATTTGGTCAATGAAAGGTAGCGGAAAGTGGTCTTTCTGCGTTGTGGCGTTGAGTTTTCTATAATCGATGCATACTTACCACCCAGTCTGGGTGCGAGTAGGGATTAACTCGTTTGCCTCATTGATTATGACCGTTATGCCCGACTTCTTGGGGACAACGTGAATGAGGCTAACCCACTGGCTATCAGAGATAGGGTAAATGATACCACTATCCAGATACTTTACGATCTCCTTTTTTACAGCCTCCTTCATGACAGGGTTGAGTCGCCTTTGTAAATCCCAGGCTGGTTTGGCATCATCCATCATATGAATATGATGTTCAACAATCAGAGGACTAATGCAACTTAGACAAAGATATTATATCTAAAGAGTATAATACTCGGATCCGGCTTAAATCAAAGCCCACCGGTATTATCTTCCCGAAAAACGACACACGCGTAAATGCACGTGCATTTTCCGAACCCTGCCATAAAACCATACGGCCTCTACAACGTTTCGCCCGAACTTGGGAAAGTGTCTGTGGGGGACTCTAATGACTCATCAACACACTGGCACTGGGTATAACCACTAGCACGTCAGAGGTAGAAGCTGTACGTAACGGTTGCCTATGTATTGATTGGAAGGGAAGCCGACGAGCGAACTCATCCAGAAACCATACTTAGCCTAACAGTGAAAATATCCGTACAGTCCGGTCCGTTCGTCTAAAGAGTATCACATATCGAGTCTAGGGGGGTGGATAAAGTCAAACCCCTAATAACGCGATAAATCGTGTCGGCATGAAGCCCATCACCACCTGAGAAACTACCGATCCAAATCAGTAATTCTTCACTACCTCGGCCGAGGATTTCTAGTGATGGCCACCCGTGCACTATGCGACATCAACCCCCAATACCGGGAGAGACGAATCCCCGACGATCCGCTCACTGCCACCATATGGCTCGGGACTGTACCCAAAAAATACCTGTTTGCACGTCTCCTTTGAGCGTGGTAGGGTAGGAATCAAAGCATAGTGGGAACTCACACGAGACAAATGATGATCTCAGGTCGACAAACTAACCTGTACACATGTCACCTGGGAACTGCTATCTTAGGTGAACCAACTGACACCAATGGCTTATGAGACCGGCCACAACCCCTCGTCGAGGTCTCGACTGTATACACTAGTCTACTCTGGAGTATCGATGCCCTGTCTCGAAACTCCCACGACTAGGGACACTTTAAGGATGTGCTTATAGACCCCAACTCCCACGTATATGATCTCCATCATACTGCTGGCAGTCAAGCAAGAATCCTATGGGCTCTATAATCATGCAATAGTGAACTAAAGCATATATACGATGATAAAGATAAACCAGATAGCATAGTATCATCTCGAGCAAGACTGTCATATCGGTATAGGTCCTGCCTTAATCATTGCAATCGCGTACCTGCGATCCAATAATTGACTTTGAGGGCACTATATCCAACATGAACAGAATCTCGGTCAGCGTCGGAGTTGACCGACAATGTTAAAGGTGATAAAGGGGTGGGGTGAGTTTCGACGTTGTAGTCGATCGCGTAGTCCGTAGGGACTAACGAAATGCGGACTAAATGGGAACTAGGGTCCCTAGTCCAAGCGGACATACACTAAACGAGTTTAGTGTAGTCAAAGCGTAGAATGTGAGGGTAAGAAAACGAAAGTGTAGAAAATTGGGTGATTGTGGTAAAAATAGAGAATTTGTGTTTGTTTCGAAAGAATGGGAAAATGAAACGACTGTTCGAAAAATACATTCACAAATGCACAGTCACAAATGCACAATCAATACCTACACCAGGGTCCTCTAAGTCTACTAGACCTGCTTCTAACTGTTTCAAAGAGATAAATTGTGAGATAACCCTCAGATCGCCTCTTCACATCCAGTTGTGTCTAGGTAAGAACAAGTGAGGTATGGAGGGATCCGCTCATGAATCACCGTGAGACGGGCCTTTTAAAGTTTCCTCCTCACTTTTCTAGCTTAGGCACCACAAGAGTTATGTTTAGATAAACGATTGAATGCCCACAATCTTCCTTTGTCCTATTGAGCGCGACAAGTCCTTAGTTTGGCTGAGTCTAGATATTTTTTATTAAACTTGAGGTGACACTTATGCAATAAGTGAATTCCGGGGTGTTAGGAAAGGTGATGAAATCCCCACCCAATCTGGATTGGTGTCAGAGCCCCTTAAGTCCGTATTAAATGATGCATTGTGAAAAATCAACAAAGTTTTGTTTTCATGCAAACAATTATCTTTTTTAACTTTTAATGCGGCGCTGCAACAAATACGATTAGTTTTTTCTTTGGCTTTTAATGGCGATTTTTGCTAAGAATCCTGCAAAGACAAGAATATTGGAGCGTTGGGTTTGAGAGGGGAAGTTTAGAAAAATACATACTAAAAAGTATCGAGTTTCAGAAACTCGTGTCGATATTGCCTCTGAGTGGTCGAATGGTTCGCTTGAGCGGGTCCAAATACCCAGATCTTTGGCACTGAGTGCTCACCCCCTTGCACTTGAAAATGCCCCTTGTTCCGCACGATCGCAGCTCACAATCCGTCAAATCTGCATATGTCGGAAAAATACGGATATTTGAGCCAAAAAGCAATATGAATAACCACAATTCTGAACACAAATAATTAAGAAAATCAAATAATAAAAATGGAATTATATCAAAACACTGGAGGCGACATAGAAAAACAAAAGTGAAGAGGCCACACCAAGGCCGGCGAGCTCGGTTTTTCAGAGTATGTCGCCGGTTTTTGTGTGCGGAAATGGGCTCAAATTTTGTGTGTTGTCTAAGTGAAGAAATGTCATTCCAATTTTATAACTTGATTTATTTCTTTAGCATCAGAGTGTTAGCAGAATTCAAATCCAGAGAAGAAAAGAATTTTATTTGTGTTTGTGGTTGGTTTCAAAAAGAATGGTTATTTGTTTGAATGTGTTAGAAAATTAGTTTTATACAAAATATGCACAAATTTAACCCGAGACTACAAGTATAAAAACGTTACCGTCTCCCGGAAACGACGCCATTTGATTGTCACGTTCTTAACGTGTTGTATTTAAAAAGAGTTTTGAAATTACCGCAATCAAAACGGTGTCGCTTGTAGCGAGCCGCGATGAATACGGGTCATCCACAGGGAGATGGTAAGCTTTTATCGCTTATTTTAACGAGTTAATACCGTGTTTTGATTTGTTGGATAACTAATTGTCGTAACAAAGATATGAATAAAAAGGACTTGTTAAGGGTAGTAATAAGTTAGATTGTATGAAGGTGATGTTTGCCAATTCCTTATAGCCCCAACTTGGTATTGACACTAAAGCAATAGGTAACAACGCAGATTAGGGAACTTGAAATATGGTATTTGTGGCATTTCGCTGAATCCGTTTTCCTAGTCCCTTGTCCTTCCGTTGTTATCTCTTGATTTTAGCTTTTGGCAAACTACGGGCAATCCGGTCAGGATTAGGAATCATCACTATCGTGGTAGGATAGGATGCCTAGCAAGCGGAGTTGCGGGTGATTTGCACGGAGTTTCAATAGCAAGTTTTAGGTTTTAAAGTTTAGACAAAGGACATTTTCGAATACGAACTAACATATTACACCCTTAACAAGTGAAAAGATTACTCACGCATATTTATAAATTAAAAAGAATGAAAAGAGAAGATACGTAAAAAATGCAAGGAAAGAAATATGAAAAGAGAACCGATGAGTTCAAGCGTATTATCTCCAAGTGTTCGATCCCGGACAATGTCTGAAATCCAAATACCAAGCTTTAAGGTTGCAAGCTCACTTAAGAGGCTGCAAGATCAAAGCAAGGCAAGAATTTCAAAATTGAATTCATGTAAAATGGAACAAGACATGTTATAATAATAAGAACTTTTATTGAAGAACAAACTTGTTACAAGAGATCTTGAAGTCAAGAACCAAAGCCTTAAACTTGCAAGTTCAAAATGGGAAGTTTCAAGGTCAAGACAATGGGGCAAGAGCTCAAGAATGAAAAGAAAAAATACAAGAATTCTAAGATAAAACTAAAGAAAAAGCTACCTCTTCCCTCATGCCTCTGGTCTGTATTTATAGAATCAGAAGGAAAACAAATAAACAATAACATCAAGACCAACTGGCAGCGAGGAGGGGTGTGTGAGAAGCTGGGGCCCACTTGAGCCTGTGGGGCCAGCCAGGCTGGTTTTTATAGGAGGGTGGCCGGTCCAAAACAGGTGGTAGGGTCTAGACTTTGGTGCGTTGTCTTTTGTTGTCCCCGGTGTCTCTTTGGTCCAGTTTATTTCCTTTGTTTAGACCTGATTTGCACCCAGTGTTTGGAGGGAATTTTGAATATTCAATTCAACAAATGATCTTTACCATTAAATGCTCATTACTTTATTCCCACATGTGGCTTGATTCATGGCTGCACCCATTATGGCTCATGCTGATTTGTTTGATTGCCTTTGATTTGATTTCTGTTTTGGAAGGAAAAAATCAACACATTATGCTTAGCCTTGAATGCATATAATATCATATCCTTGAATGCATATAAAATCATATCCACAAGTGCCAAAAAGTCTTGTGTACACACTTGTTATGTTGGACCATTTAGATAAAAAAAAATGTGTACAAAAACTTGTTGCAAAAAGGAACTCATGAAGTATCGGTCGGTTTGCGGTTCTGGTTGCAGTGTCTTCTCTCAAGTGATATATCCGTTCTTTTGAATGCATTTCCAGTATTTTGATATGGATACCTGTAATCTGTAATACTGAGCAGTCATTGGTTAATAATACCGATAAATACAACAATTAGATAATGCATGAGCGGTATTAGAATGCAGTTTTCTGATATGAACAGTGTCATCAGTCGGCATTAACGAGACACGGACTAAACGGGCACTAGTGTCTCTAATCCAACCGGACATACACTAAAGAGGTGTAGTGTAGTCAAAAAGGTGAAAACAGAAGGTGGGGGAAAGAAAACGTCAATGGAAGGAAGTGGGTGCAAGTGGGGTGCAATGGATTTCTTAGCGACAAGTGACAAGTTTTTATAAAAAAAATTTCGTTTTGTGTTTTTTTTATAAGGAGCGTTTTGTAAATAGATTTTCAATAAAAGGCTTAGACACACGTTCAATTAATCACAAAATGCACAATCGAGCCTAGATCTAGGGTCACCTAGGTCAACTAGACTGCTCCTAACTATTCTTGTGAGAACCTCAAATCGCCTCTTCACCGCCAATTGTGGCCAGGTAAGCACAAGTAAGGAAAGGAGGGATCCGCTCACGAATCATCGTAAGACGGGCCTTTTAAAGTTACCTTTCCCCACCTGTCTAGCCTAGGCACCACCAAGTCTGGTTTAGATAAACGATCGATAACTACAACTATTCCTTTGTCCTATTGAGAGCGACAGTCCTTAAGGCTGAGTCTAATCTTTTTTAATTTAACTTGATGGTCAATGCAATATGCTTTTTTTGATTTTTGGGGTCCTAGGAAGGGTAATGAAATCCTCACCCAATCTGGATTGGTGTAAAAGCCCCTTAAAATCAATTTTAAATATGCAAAGCAGTAACCACAATCAAACACTTGCAAACAATTTTTTTATTGCGGCGCAAAGAATCCTGCACAAGATCAAGTAATTAGAGAAGGGGAGAAGTTTTTGCGCAAAGAACCCTCCAGGAAAATTTTTCAGAGGAGATAAGGTGGTTCAGAAGAAGAAAAGAAAGCTTACAAAGCGGTTTCGGATTGCTGACGTTAGCAACCCACGGCGGAAGCGCGGTCAAAGACAGGTCAACGCGGCGGTTCCGCGGTCAGTCTGTCTGTTCAGATCTCCAAATCTTTTTTGTTTCTCTGTTGTGCTTCTCCTCTGTAGGTTTAGATCTGCTGTTTGCCGTTTCGCTCTCTGGAATTTTCCAGATCTGAATCCGTTCGTCGATCCTGCACAATTCAAACAAAACACTTCAAAAAATAACAAGATGATAAATTTTTTATATTTTTTATTTTTTAGTTTTTTATGAATTTTATGATTTTATATTAACCCGAAATTGCAAAAAGAAAATAACTACGCCATCCCCGGCAACGGCGCCATTTGATTGATGTAAGATTTAGTGTGCGCTTTCTCTTTCAAAAGATGAATCAAAGAATTATTAACCACAATCATGAACGGCGTCGCTTGGTAGCTAGCCGGTGAGTACAGGTCGGTCCACAGGGATTTTTTGTATTTTTTATTTTTTCTAACGAGTTAATTCCAATTGGGGTTGGATTGATTATCACAAAAACTAAGGTTGATTTAGATTAGTATTAAAACCTTGATAGGGTTAGGTTTAGGTTAAGTTTGGAAATTTAATATTTCTCACCGCTTTCAATGCCCTAATTAAGATCTATTTAGGTGTTATGGTAATAATTAATAAAGGGGATTAGCATGATCGGGAAGAAACTATGTTTCTTCCTTTAGGTCCTTGTCCGTCCTTTCTTAATTCTTACCCTAAGCTCTATGGAAAACATACACAACAGGTCTTTTAAACTACGGTATCACAACTACCTCATGGGATAGGGTGCTGTAGTGAGCGGTGTGTGTATGTATGCATGGAGTCCTATAAAAAATATGCGATGGGCAAGAAAGGGGTGAGAGATTTTCATCTCTCAAACCTTTCCTATTCCTAACCCTAACAAGTGAGGAACTACTCACTCATTAAAGAATTGATAAAAATAGACATTTTTTACGATTGTTTTTAATAACCTAATTATCTTATCTACGGCAATTAAATAAAATTCCTAACTAATTAACTAGGGCAGATAAATAAAATTACTGAACTACGGCAGAAAAGAAATTAACTAGGGCAAGCTAAAGAAAAACTACGTACTTTTATTCGATGCTCTCTTCAAAACTTTACAGCGAATTAAGAATTCTGAATTTGGTAAACAAAAAGAGGCATGCCCCAAAAAGAGCATTAGGGTTTCTATTTATAGATCATAGAAACCTTAGAGTTACATCTGATCCCTATCTGCATTTACAAATTTACCCTAAGAAGCCTAGTCAACGCACCGCCACACTGTCAAAGTTTGCACCGACACGTGCCTAGCACGGCCGCGGATCCGCGGCCATATTCCCTGTTTGGCCGCGGATCCGCGACCATCTAGTGGGGTCTTTGGCTGGATTTTTCTGGGGTTCTTTCTGTTGCTTTTTACTGGGCTTTTCTTCACTTGGTTCTTCAGAATGTCTTCTAGTCTCTTCCAGATTTCCACAGTGCCTAATGCCGTAGACTTTTACCCTTTGCTTCGTGTCAAGGTCTTGAACCTTGCGCTGCCTTTGTACATTGTGAAATTGTCCATTGATCTTCCTTTGTTCTTCAAACTGTAGGTACGATAAAGATTCTTTATTGGTTGGTCGAAGTCACATTTTTGTATAGTCTTTTCATCATTTTCACTGTTTTGTTCCGAGAACCAGTAACCTGTAACTATGTAGCAGACATGGATCAAAAGTACCTGTTTATTTGTAGAATGAATAAGATTGGGGAATATGATAATGCGAAATTATGATATGAACAATGGTCTCCCAGTGGACTTTAGAACCTGGTTACTTGTGCTCCCCTCCTTTGGTCTATCCTAAAGCGGAAAAGTCAATAATATACAACAAAGGTGATATCATTCTCAACCCTGAAGTGCCCCAATAAAAGAATATTACAAACAATGAATTTTACATGAATGAAAATAAAAACTCTCATCTCACATAAAAGCCCCGGCTATTCAAAACACGACGATCCAATATAACATATCACAGCAACACATAACATCGCATGTCATCAACGTAAGTAAATATGCGTATCCCAATTGTCGTTGACATATAGCAACGAAACCGACGATACACCACATATTATACTTACGGTCGCAGAAAAGAAAATGTCAAACTAAAACATTCGGAATCTACAATCACCTTCGATATCATAAACCCGAAATATCACATACTTCGTATTTTATGCCTAACTATATGAATTCCACATATTGTATAACATTACAGAAAAAACTAGACGATGTGAAACATTCCGATCTAATCAACAAACACCCAAAATTTCCCAAAAAGCACAACACTTAAGCGCAAAAAAATACTCAGAACATGTCACAGTACCAATGGACCAACCGTAGAAGGGTCAACCCTTGCCTCATCTATGGCGCCGCGGAACTACCGCAAACCCTAGGGTTTAGCGGCAGTTCATACGGTCATAGAATCGAATTAGGGTTTCATTCTTCTATACGGTCAATCGAATAACTTGCACGATATTTGAATGTTCTTTAACTTGAAAAAAAATCGAACTCGAAAATTTTCTGGCAAAGGTTAAAGTGGATATTTGATATCCGTTCGAACTTTTTAACGCCATCTAAATAACCCGAAAACATGTTAGAATTATGACTACGAAACACTCCGAATTACCTTTGTATAACATCACATGAAAATTTAGCAAAAATAAGAAACACCTGAAATACCGAAACCCAGAGACTGGAACACCCTAGAAACTTCAACCCAGAAACCCTCAAGATGGCTGAGCAGACCGGATTTTTAACACTTTTGGCCGGCAAAAATCCAGTGAGGGGAGTTGAATTTTCTACTGTGTTCATGTTGCATCTTATACAACATTCTGCAGTCGCTTAAAAAAAATTTGACTCTCTGAAAATTTCGACAGAAACTAGGGTTTTGATTCGGGTGTTTCGGTTTCGTAATCCTAAAAACTTCATGTAATTCTCTAGCTTGGCCCTGATACCACTGTAGGGTTCCTCAGCGCGACAACAAGATTTCGGGTGGTATCGTCCATGCCAATTTAAAATTTTCTCCATGCTAAAAGAACCCTAACCTAGAATCTTTAACTAGAGAATCATACGAAAACATAATGTAAACAACTTTACAACTAAGTGAACTAGAAATACAACCTTTATAGATCGTCCATCACTTCAATAGCTCCGTGTAGTAGTCCCTTCGCTCCAAGTAATGATCTTGCGGATTCTAGAGTGGCTCCACAAGATGAAAGCAACGAGCTTGCACGAAGTCTTCGAGGCCGAAGATGATCTACGTCGAGAAGACACTAACCCAAGCTACCTCTTCACTAATATGGGATTAGTGAAGATAACATCCTAAACTAAATGGCTCATCTAGTAGAGGATGTTGAAGTAGGATTTTTTGCTCACTTTAGAATTAATTTTCTCACTATTTTTCTTCAGTTGCTCAAAAGCTAGAGAGCTAACCTCTTGAGGAAGAAGAAGATGAAGAGATAATGGATGAGAGAGTGAATGGGAACCATGGGTGAGTTTGTATCATATACTAACTCATGTAGTGGCATAACCATGGCTATGTGATAATGGTTAGGTTAATAAATATCTTAGGTAAAACAAAATTAGTGGACTAAGTAAATGCATCTACAAGCTTCCACAAGCTTCATACATGTGACTAATTTCCATCTAATTTGGATTTACTTAAAATAAATAATCCTCACAATTATCATAAGCATGGTGTAAGTCTTATACACCCATGTAGTGTGTATCATCAAGTATCACACAAAAAAGAAAATACAAATAATATATATCACATATTTATTAAGTGTGCACATGTGAGAAAATGAAATGCTTAAGTGACCAAATATTAGTTAATGTAAATTAATATATCAAATATATAACTATACATTAAATCATTAAATCAACACTTGATTTAATAATCCGGCTATATCATATAGAACTGACTAATATAATTTGTATCAACTTATCGAATCAGCACTTGATTCGATAACCCGACTATATCACATATAACCGACCGATACGAATAAATCGCGAGAATAGAATACGGTATCACATACTCGCATTATTCTCGGTCCCGCACATATCACATATGTGCTCCTACTACGTTTTGGCTGAGCCAGTAAACCTCTATGTAGGACTCTAAAGACTCGTCAATACGCCGGCAGTAGGTAATGATCATATCAAACACCAATAAGCCGTAAGCGGTACTAGCTGAACGTAACGGCTACCCGGGTATTGAGTGATCAAAAGATCAACAAGTAAGCCCTCTATAACTCTTGTAAAGCATGTCAGTAACACTCCCGTACAGTCCGGTCACTTCGTCTGATATGTCGCAGATCTAGCCTAAGGGTGGTAAACGTCAGACCCTAGTAACCGATAAGTCGAGAAGATATAAGGCTCTTAACGGGTCGCGAAACTGCTGTTATTACTTATCAGTAAATCTCCGTATCAGCCCTGGCCAGGGACTCATCGTTATGGCCAATCGAGCACAACACAACATCAACCCCCAATACCGGGTGAGATGAATCCCCTCCTATCGCTCATTGTCTCCATGTGATTCGGGACTGTATCTAAAAGCCACCGTTTTGCACGTTCTCTTGAACGTATTAAGGTGGAAATCAAAGCACAGTGGGAATCACGCAAAACTCTATGACGATCTCGGTGTTAGTTATATATATGCCCTAGAGGCCATTACTGTACATAGGATGTATATTGTAGTGGATGCTTGGACATATATAGGGATGACTTTCTTGCTCGACATGAGAGTATGCTATCTGGTTACTCTTTACCTTAACGTGTACACTGATTGTCTCTCTGTGACATGTTGGTAAAGCCCTTAGGATGTGTACTTGACTACCTGGACTATGATGCAGATCATACTAGTGGGGACATGGTAGTCCATAAGTACATCCTTCAAGGTCCCTAATCGTGGGTGTATCGAGACGGGGCATCGATATACCAGAGTAGACTAGCGTATACCTTCTCGACCCATATAGATGGGCGATGGATAATCCCATATCTATTGGTGTTTGACATCAGAGATGATATACGGGTGCTCAGTAGAGACTGGGTACACTGGACGGACTCGCCGAGAACTCCCAGATGGTATTATACCATACGTCAGATAGCAGTTCTCTGGTGACACTGGTACAGGTTAGTCTGTAAACCCGAGATCGTCATAGAGTCTTGCGTGATTCCTACTGTGCTTTGATTTCCACCTTACCACGTCCAAGAGGGCATGCAAAACGATGGCTTTTGGGTACAGTCCCGAATCATATGGAGGCAATGAGCGATAGGAGGGGATTCGTCTCTCCCGGTATAGGGAGTTGATGTTGCGCTGTGTTCGATTGGCTATAACCGGAAATCCCTGGTCAGGGTTGCTGAGATTTACTGGTAAGTGTTACCAGTAGTTTCTCGAACTGTTATAGTCCTCATATCGACACGACTTATCGAGCTACTGGGGTCTGACGTTTACCACCCCTAGACGAGATATGCGACATATCAGACGATCAGACCGGACTGTACGGTAAGTGTTACTGGTTGGATTCATAAGAGTGTGAGCGGGCTTGCTCGTTGATCTTCTGATCGCTCAATACCTGGGTGGCCGTTACGTTTAGCAGACCGCTTGCGGCTTGTGGGTGTTTGATAAGATCATCACCTGCTGCCGGCGTATTGACGAGTCTTTAAAGTCCTACACAGAGGTTTCCTGGCTCAAGCGAAACGAAATAAGAGCGCATATGAGATATGTGCGGGACCGAGAATAATGCGTGTATGTGATACCGTATTCTATTCTCGCGATGAATGTATCGAATGGTTGTATGCGATATAACTTAGTTATCAAATCGAAGATTGATTCGATAAGTCGATACATTGGATATTAGACGGTCATATGCGATATGACCAGATAGTTAAATCAAGTGTTGATTTAATGATTTAATGTATAATTATATATTTGATATATTACTTTACATTAACTAGTATTTGTTCACTTAAGATGGATTTTCTCACTTGATGTGCACATTGTATATATGATATAATTTTGTGCACTAGTTTGTATCATGTTTGATGATACATGCAAACTTGGGTGTGTATGATTAAACCATGGTTATGTTAATGGTTAGGGTTTTGATTTACTTATTTATTTATTCTCTTTATTCCTTTTGGCAAAGGAAAATGAAATGGTGGCTTCCTTTGTCTTTTGATGAAGCTTCATGAAGCTTTGAAAAGTTCAACCATTTTTGTTTCTTTCGTCTAACCTAACCATTCACCTAACCCTAGTTTATTGTCTACACATAACCATGGTTGCATTATGATAAGTATTCACTTGGATTTTTATTTTGAAATGATTATTCATTTTTCTTGTTCTTCATCTTCTTCATGAGTTGAAGAAAGCTTGCTAAAAATTTCCAAGTGATGAAATCAAGTGAGAAATCCAAATCCAAAGTGAATCCACTTCCTATTTCTTCATCCTCTATCACTTGCCATGTAGTAAAGGATGTTTTCTTCACAAGTTCCTTGACCTAGTGAAGATGGAGCTTGAGTTTGAGTCGCCTCGACGTAGATCATCTTCGGCCTCGAAGTCAATGACCTAGCTCGATCATTTCTCCGACGAAACCATCGCTAGAGTCTGGGATCCCGATGATCGCAGTAGAGGGACGTCAAAACGGAGCTAAAGAAATGGGGGAGCGGATCTACAAAGGTTGTATTTCCATTCACTACTTTGTTAAGTTGTTAACTAGTTGCATGTTTCGCCTAATCTCTAGTTACGATCTTGCTTAGGGTTTCTCGGCGCCTAGAAAAATTTTGAATTTGGCATGGTTGATGCCTTGTGAGACCTCATTAGTGTGCCCAGGAAACCTACAGTGGTATCAGAGCCTGGCTAGAGCCTTAGGCAATGGGTAGACGAAGTTAGAAACCCGATCGAACCCGAAACCCTAATTCAAAAACCCTCTCTGTACATTTTCTGGAACTGTGAAATTTTCCCAATTAAAAATACCCAAAAAATTCAGCAGGCATTTTTATGAGTTACTGTGAAGCACGTGCTCGTAAGTCGATTAAAGAGCCGCGGAACCGCGGCACGAGCATGGCTCGTGCGGCGGTTCCGCGGCCATGTTGTCACTTCATCTGTTTCTGTTTGCACAGTAATCTCTCTATGATAATGCTGTATTTACTGGGATTTTTTAAAGTTTGCTCAAGAGTTGAGTTTTCTGGGTTGTATTGGGGACTCGGTGTTTCGATCGGGATGTTTAACTTCGTCTATAGGTTTTTCCGGATAATTTAGAATATGTTAAAAAGTTCGACCGGATATAAAATACCGACTTTTTCCCCGTCGGGAAATTTCCAAATGTTGGATTTTTCCGTGGTTTAAAGACGTTCTAAGTAGTGCAAGTAACGTGATGTACCCTCTAGAAGACAACAAACCTTAACTCGATTATGTGACCGTCTTGAACTGCCATTTGAACCTTCGGGTTTGGGGCAGTACGGCGTGCCACATGTGAGGCGTTGGCTTGGCCCTTCTACGGCTGGACCGTTGGTACTGAGGTATGAACTGGATGTTTTTAAACTTATTTCATATGTTGAGCTGTTTCGGGAAAACTTGGGTGTTTGAATGTTCGATCGTAAAGTTTAACATTTTCTATTTATCTGGAATGGGATACAATACTTAAAATTCACAAGTAGTTATGAGATAACTGATATGAATGTTATAAACATAGCACTTTAGTCTCACTTGATCGGTTGCCACGGAATTTTGATGCGATCAAAATTCCGTCGCATTCACGTAGCGTACGCGAATACACGCCGGGTAAACTTAATAGACAGCCTCACCCCATAGCCCCGACCAAGTGACTGTAGGAGAACCCCACCGCCGAAAGCATCCGTTCGGGTGCTAGCGACAGTGGTGTTCCGCCTTGGTGCACTTCGTTGACGGCGTCGGGGGTGCGGCCGTCTACTAAAGTTTGCGACGAGCATTCGATCAGAGATGTCGGGAATCTTGTTGAATTGCTCGACTTGATATTGAAATGTGTTTTCGATAATGACACTAAAATGCGGGGTTTATAATTGTTAGGCGTGTGATGTCTAAGGAATTCATTTGGTTAGGCATGCGATGTCTAAAGAGGTTGCGGATTCCAATTGTTGTAGTTTTACACTTTCTTTTCTATGACCGTAAGTGTAATATGTGATGTTGCCGGTTTCGTTGCTATATGTCAACGACAATTGGGATACGCATATTTACTTACGTTGATGACATGTGATGTTATGTGTTGCTGGATATGTTATATTGGATCGTCGTGTTTGAATAGCCGGGGGGGTTTTAAGTGAGATGAGTGTTTTTCATTTTCATTCATGTAAAAACTTGTATGTAATATTCTTTATTGGGGCACTTCCAGGTTGCGGAAGTTGTCACCGTTTGTATATTATTTACTTTTCCGCACTAGGATAGACCCAAGGAGGAGGGCACAAGTTGTTGGAGATAGTGCCCTCAGAGTCAATTATTAGGTCACAGGTACGTGATTGTAATGATTGAGCGAGGACCTATCCCGGTAGGACAGTCTTACTCGAGATGATAGTATGCTATCTGGTTTACCTTTATCATCGTGTACTGCTTTAGGTGACATGACAGGTCGCTATTACACGTTGATAGAGCCCCTAGGATTCTTGCTTGACCACCAGCAGTATGAGGGCGATCATATAAGTGGGAGCTGGGGGTCTACAAGCATATCCTTAAAAGGTCCCTAGTCGTGGGAGTTTCGAGACCGGGCATCGATACTCCATTAGTAGACTAGTGTATACAGTCGAGACCCCGACGAGGGGCGGTGGCCGGTCTCACAAGCCACTGGTGTCAGTTGGATCACCTAAGATGTATACAGGTGCTCATTGGGTTATGAGTACACTGGACAGGACTCGCCGGGAACATGCTAGTTGGTCATATACCAGATGTCAGATGGCAGTTCCCTGGTGACATGTGTGCAGGTTAGTTCATCGACCTGGGGATCGTCATTTGTCTCGTGTGAGTTCCCACTGTACTTTGATTACTACCCTACCACGGCTCAAAGGAGTCGTGCAAACAGGTTTTAGTTGGGTACAGTCCCGAGCCACATGGAGGCAGTGAGCGTATCTTCAGGGGTTCGTCTCTCCCGGTATTGGGGGTGAGGTCGTGCTGTGTCTAGGAGAGCCATTACACAAAGTCCTTGGCCAAGGCAAGGAGATTTACTGGTAGGTATTCCAGTAGTATCTCAGGGTGTTCTGGGCTACACTCCGACACGACTTGTACCGCTTTTGGGGGTCTGACTTTTACCAACCCCCTAGGCCCGCCATGCGATACTCATAGACGAACGGACCGGACTGCACGGATATTGTCACTGACAGGCTCAGTAGGGTGTCAGGATGAGTTCGCTCATCGACGTCCCTTTTAGTCAATAGCTGGTGGCCCGTTACGTATTGGCTTATACCTCTGACGTGCTAGTGGTTAAATCCACAGCCATAGTATTGACGAGTCTTTAGAGTCTACCACACTTTCAGTTACTCAGCTTTCGGGCGAAACGCTGTAGAGGCCGTATGGAGATATGGCAGGGTCCGATCAGATACGTGCGGTATTGCACGGATCAGGATCGGACGGTTTTGTACTAGTAGCCGTATAGGCATATGGCAGGGTTCGATCAGATACGTGCGGTATTGCACGGATCAGGATCGAACGGATATTACTAGCCGGTTTTGGTTTAAGCCGGTCCTAGTTTAGTACAGTGTAGATTTTGTCTTTTTGCATTTGTATCCGGACGGAATACAGATGCGGGTGTGTATGCACAGTATCGGGGTTTTCCTGTAATTTATTACGGGACCAGTTTTCTGGAGTTGCCAGTTTGCATTCCGTTCCGGCCGGTTTTCCTTTGTTCTTTCCCGGCCGGACTTTTCCGATGGAGGGGGTAATTTGCAGTTTTGCAAATTACTTTTGTGGAGGGATTTTCTTGCATAATGGTTTGATTATGATAGGATTTGATATCTTTCATCCATGCTTGCATTTACTTGTGATTGGAAAGGGTATGGTTTGATAAAAGTTGAAGCATGGTGTATGTTTGTTTAGAGTCACCACTTCCATTCTCCTACACTCACCTCCCTCTTGTTTTTGTTTCACCCTCCACCACAATTCCTCAAGTTTAATGGCCGGCCAACATTTTGGGTGAGGAGAGAAAAATGAGAGTTCTCATTTTGGTGAAAGAATTTAATCATCCATCTCATTCCATTTGCTAGAAAATTGAAAGCACCAATTTTCTTTAGACCATACCTCCATCAAGGCAACTATAAACCCCATTGAGACAAAGCGTATTCTACACTACACTTCCTACAGCAAATCTTGGACGCGTCGATTCGCCAGCTTCGCGCCCGAGTTGCCTCGGTATTGAGGTGGGAGCCCGTAAAAGCTACAGGCGATGTGGTGCCCTTTCCGACGAGGAGGAGACAGACGGAGATCCCGCGAGGAGATCGGAGTGGAGATGAAGACCGGAGGACTCGGATCAGTCGGTACATCTCTTCCCCTCTTGTTAGTTAGCTAGACTAGTTTAATGGTTACGATCCGGAGTTTAGTGCGCGGTGGTGCCGGTTTGCAAAGTCCGCAAAATTTAAGTTTATCACCGTTTCCGCATTCCGGCGTCAGATTGACGGCCGGGGCGCCGCCGTGCACTTACAGTGGTATCAGAGCCTCGCCATTAACTTAGTCTAGCTTTGTGTAATGTGTTTTTCAGTTCCGATCGATCGAAATGTCCAAAAACCGTATTTTTGTTCACATCAGTTTCTGTTGAAATATTTTGGTCTCGAAAATTTTTTCAGGTTGTAAAATATTGATGTACTGGAAAATCTAAGAGCTCTGTAAAAATTCGATGAAGTGACTCCACAGTTGGAGCGCGGAACCGCCGCGAAAACCACCTTTGTGCGGCCCTTCCGCCGCGCACTATTCACATCACTTCACCATTTTTTTACAGAGGCCTTCTGGGATTAAAATATGGGCTTTGGAATATTAAAGTTGGGCCAATTGTTTCTGTGAGTGCTACAGTTTTCTTTGGGGCCCACTTGTTAATTGTTTGATCAATCGGAAATTTTTTAAACACATTTTTCACAGTATTTACATTATATCTGCGACCGTGAATGTCACATGATCGGTAAATCCGGTCTAACTGCTATAGCCCGGTTAGACGGATTTGCGAACGTGATTTTCACGTTGATGTTCTATGTATTTGCTGTGTTGTTGCGGATCGGTCGTGGGGGATAGCCTGGATGCAATGCTAGTACTGTGCTGTTGTATTATGTACATTTGATATTGCGGGGCGAGCGTCCGACATGTGGACTGCCGTCACTGCCTGTCTGTATTATTATTTTGGGGCACGACCTGGTTGCGGTCGATGTACCCGGTGTATGTATATTTTACTTTCTGTACTAGGATTGCCCCGCGGTGGGGTGCACGGATAGCCGGGTTCTAGAAGACAACAAGCCCGCATCTCATGGCATTGGGACGGAGGGGGCTTCACTCCAGGATTGGCTGGCTATCCGCCGCACTCGTAGGGGGTACAGGTTGACCCAGGAGGGGTGCCCAAGTTACCGGATTCCGTGAAGTGCTGGGTGGTCCATTCACGGTGCTGGAGGGGGCTGCCTCGCTTCAGGTTTTGGCGGGTGACTTGCCGCGCCCGTAGGGGTCTAGGATTCTCATTGCACAGGCTATCCACACGACCAGGGGAACGTCGGGTTTCAGTAGTGGCTCTGTGAAACCCGGGGATCCCAGATATCTGTATTGTTCTGTGATGCTGTACATTTCTGTGATGTTGCATTTCTATTCACGCCTTGAGCGAAATACTATATATTGGTATATATATTAGTAGATGTTGTATATGTTTTTCATCCGCGCTAGTCCAGTCCCCGCTCTGCCGTTAGTTAGCTAACCTAACGGGTGATGACGGGACCCAGTGGCGAATGCGGATGGCATATACGTACGTCAGTATATTTTCGTTCTTCTTGGTGTGATCAATTGATGGGACTGCATTGATTCGGATCAATGCAAAGTTAAAAACAAACCTATTCTGATGTTGTTGGAACACTTTTTCAAAAGCTGTTATTGCAAAGACGTTTACTTTTGTTTTGCATCGTGGTATTCATTAGAATATCCTGCTCCTCAGTCGACGAGGCAAGGGCCGAGATCCCTTCACCGGGAGTGACCCCTTGGACAGAAGTTTGCGTCAGGGCACTAACTTCACTATAGCCGATTACTTTTGCTTTGCACCGTGGTATTCAGTTGGAATATCCTGCACCTCATTCTACGGGGAAAGAGCCGAGATCCCTTCACCGGGAGTGACCTCTTTAGCAACGGTTTTCGTCACTATATTTTCAAAAAGCTATCCGTTCCTTCGACGATATCAAGTTCATTACGTTAAAGGTTTTCGCCAGAAACCATTCGTAGCCCTCCGTCATTTCAGTTAAATATTCGGTAGTATTCAAGCTATGTATTTTGACCTCACGCCAAGGCATAGTGATTGGTAGCTGCCGGGTATTTATCTGTTGCATAGATAGATGCGTTGGTTTGGGACAGTCGTACTACTATTTTGGCCTACGTCAAGGGTATGTACGGGTGGGTTCAGATTAACCTGGATAATGACGGGCAGAACTTGACATGTGACTTATGATATTTTGACCTCACGCCAAGGTCATAAGAGCATGGGGCAGAAATTACATCGGGAGTTTCAAAAGTACTGAAACTTGCCAGATATGCGCATACCTTCTGGAGTGTGATACCGTGAGCGGATTCCGTCACGTTATCATGCGATGAGAGTTGGATCCCGATTCCCACTGATGAGTTAGTTTACTCCTCGGGTGACCCCGACTAATTCTTCTTTCAGGTTTGGAGGAGAATTTGAGGTACAGTGGGAGGTTTCCAGATTAGATAAATTGGTAACCATTCTGATCTAGGTTAGAGTGCACGCTGAGTGTTTCTTTTCTCTCTCTCTTTGGCAGCGACCATTGACCCGACCCTAAGACTTTGACTCAGTGACCAAGTTGACCGAAGCTTCTTAACACAGGCTTTTTGGATTGTCAGAATTGCAGACCTCATTGCCACTCCTACTTTTACCCTTTTCTCCAGGACACCCCGTATTACTGCGAACGTCCACTTCCATTGGACAAAACCATCGTATGGTTAGATACGAACTCGAAGGAATTCGAGGATGGTTTCTGGTTCTGGAGAAAACGGATAGGATTATTCAGTTGTCTTTTCCTTTTACCCTCTCTCAGGTTACGAGTACTCCTTGGTTTAGGGGTAGTACACCTATTACGCAAATTGGATTGTCTTCTTCCAAACCTTAGGCTGGTGCCGACCGGTAGGGAATGAAGAAAACCAATTAGCATAACGATGGTGTGCAGAAGGTATTAAGTTCAGACAAAGCAAGGGATTAGTAAGAGGGCAAAGTAAATTGCAACAGATATTCACGACCAAACCAAATATTTCGTTACCACTCCCACATCACCTTTGTATTTCTCCAGGACACTCCGTATCACTACGAAGATCCACAGTTTATTTGGATACTCCATCGTATGGTTATATACGAACTCGAATGGAACTTGTTCCAGTTCGGGGATGGATTCTGGTCCAGGAGAAATAGGAATAAAGTACATTCAGGTGTCTTTTATCTTCACCTTCTCTCGCGTTGCGAGTGCTCCTAGGATTAGGACAGTACACCCTTTATGCTTATTGGATAGTCTTCTTCCAAACCATAGGCTGGTGCCGAACGGTAGGGAAGGAAGAAAACCAATTGGCCTAAAGGGGTGTGCGGAAGGTAATGACTAAAGACATATGAAGGGATTTGGAGAGGTGGCAAAGAATTATACGGTTATAGTTGTGAATCTGGATAATGGAAGAGGCATTACTAAGAATACCGGGATAACCCACCGAAACATTTCAATGTTTCAGTTTCACTGTGTACTGTTAAAAGAAAACTGATTTCCCGATTAGATACTTACTCCAGGGTATGTATTTACCAGGTATGATTCTCACATCTGTATGGTTTTACAGATGATGAGTGGGAGTAGGTTATTGGGAATTGGGTGATCATCCTCATTATATCGGGATTCGTTGTAATCGGTGATATTTGAGGAAATCACCTGGGCTGTTTGCCGGTCGGCAAATATTTGGTTTTGAATATCCGCAGTTATGCACCAATTTCAAATTGATATATCTGTACGTCTATTTTCATAGAGTGAGATATACCTTTCTGAAATTATGTCTACGACATTTACCTATATCAGTGGATGGTTAGGTAAGGAGCATTAAACAGCGGTGTAATTCTTCATAACCATAAGTACAGTTTTCAACCTACGACACACAGTGAAAGAGTTGTTAGACTCAGCGGACTTATACAGAGTATTGTATGTTGTCCAGTGTCCATTAGGACAGAGGGGTTGGTCCTCATACTATATTCTGTTTACTTTTAACTTCTCTAGTTCTTAGACATGTGCTTCGTGGAAACACAGGGTCTAAGTTTTGAGGAGTTATAGGTATTTGAATAGAGTAGAGAACCAGGTATAGCAAGTATCGGGATTCTTCAAAGTGATCGAAGATGTAGATACTTGTGCATGGTATTCAGTTGATAGTAATGATAAAGAGAAATTGCTTCTCTTTCAGGTTACTCATAATTGGAAGCATTCATAAGTTAAGTAACGCTGATTAGCCTCTCTCCATTTTGTTGACATGCACTGGAGACAGCTGCATGATTTGAATCTGGTTCAATTAAATCAGTGCCTCTGGTTCTATATTGGATGTAGAACAGTTCATATCTTAACGATGTTAAGGTACGGGGAGTTGTCCGGTTTATGATTAAAACCAGACACTGGATAACTAAAGGCACGTTTCTGTAATGGCTGTTTGTGGGTTGACCCAGGCTATGACGCGGGTTGATTTTCTACCATAAGAAAGATCAATAGTGATATTGTTCTTGACTCGCCACAGTTTTAAAAAGAAATGGTTATTTTTCAGAAAACAGTAGTGGGTGTATGGTAGAACTGGAAGCGATTCCAGAACCGCAAACGATTACTGGAGATTTGATAAGGAACCTAAAGATTCAATCTGATTTGACATTCCATTGGCCACTCCGCAGATAAGGTGGGTAACTTCAGGCACCCGAGAGGTGCTCCGGTAGCCTCAAGGACGGTGACATGGAAGTTCTTGTTTACCCACACTTGCCATTGTTGTTGTTCCAGGCTGCGAGACCCGGCAGGAGGATGAGTATAGCGTCGTTCTAAACTAGCTTTAGAAGTGCACGTCTATATGACTCTGCCAGAGGGTTGTCGTAGTCAGTGGGAGCAGCGGAAGCATTGGTGGACATCAGGCTTATGTCTGTTTATAGACTAAAGCAGATATAGCGGAGATAGATCATCTAATTCTGATGTGACAGTCATGGGTTTGACGTCATCAGAATAGGGGATGGATCTGTTGAGAAGGTAGTAGGGTGTGATATCCGGGTTTTGGATGACATACACAAAGTAGGAAAAGAAACTCCTATACTACAATCGGTTATTCTTTGGTCGTCACACAGTGGTTTCTCCACAAAGGACATGGATTTTATATCAGACATACTGGTTACTAGATCTATGGTTTTAGATCTAGATTTGGGTGGTTTCCCAATCAGGGTACTTGACAGCATTCTAAGAGTATTTAGGATGGACGACTCCTGGCACGGTAGTGTACCTGCAGGTAATGGAGTCACCCTCTCTAAAGGTGTCTTACAGACTAAAGGGGAGAGGGACGTGCATGATTGGCAGATCACTTGCTTAGGCAATTGAGTCAATCATGAGATGTCAAGTACCACACCAGATGTTGTTCTTGCACTAGATGCAATAAGTTGACATTAATCCAATCCTGGAGAAACAGTCGGAAGCAGTTTTAGAACATAAGTGGATGTTCTAGGGATATGATAACGACAGCCTCATTCAGGAGACGGTTATCATTCCAGGCTTCCAAGGTGACATGGACGACAAGGAGGTTGTCAGAGTTATAGTTTTCCCTCTGACGAGGGGCAGTATTTTGGACAGGTGGTCCAAGGCAATACTGAGGGAGGCATGGCGCAGGATACTGATTAAGTTCAGTTGACGATACAGTCTAAGAAGTTTGGATTTGGAGTTCATTTATGAGCTGAGTCCCATCAGACATCCAGACACTCTAAGACAGGTATTGCTCATTTCGGGAGATGGCATTCTCCGCGAACTTGAGATATAGAGAGATATAGAAAGAAACTTCAGAGCGGATCCACTCACTGAGGCTATTCCTCGAACGCAATAGTTCCACAAACGAGCTTTGTGAGACTGACTAGTAGAGGAGTTGGATGTTCGGTATCACACGGGCTGTGAGTATGCGACATCGCAATAATTTGCCTTGAGTGCAAGTGGGAAATTGTTGGAGATAGTGCCCTCAGAGTCAATTATTAGGTCACAGGTACGTGATTGTAATGATTGAGCGAGGACCTATCCCGGTAGGACAGTCTTACTCGAGATGATAGTATGCTATCTGGTTTACCTTTATCATCGTGTACTGCTTTAGGTGACATGACAGGTCGCTATTACACGTTGATAGAGCCCCTAGGATTCTTGCTTGACCACCAGCAGTATGAGGGCGATCATATAAGTGGGAGCTGGGGGTCTACAAGCATATCCTTAAAAGGTCCCTAGTCGTGGGAGTTTCGAGACCGGGCATCGATACTCCATTAGTAGACTAGTGTATACAGTCGAGACCCCGACGAGGGGCGGTGGCCGGTCTCACAAGCCACTGGTGTCAGTTGGATCACCTAAGATGTATACAGGTGCTCATTGGGTTATGAGTACACTGGACAGGACTCGCCGGGAACATGCTAGTTGGTCATATACCAGATGTCAGATGGCAGTTCCCTGGTGACATGTGTGCAGGTTAGTTCATCGACCTGGGGATCGTCATTTGTCTCGTGTGAGTTCCCACTGTACTTTGATTACTACCCTACCACGGCTCAAAGGAGTCGTGCAAACAGGTTTTAGTTGGGTACAGTCCCGAGCCACATGGAGGCAGTGAGCGTATCTTCAGGGGTTCGTCTCTCCCGGTATTGGGGGTGAGGCCGTGCTGTGTCTAGGAGAGCCATTACACAAAGTCCTTGGCCAAGGCAAGGAGATTTACTGGTAGGTATTCCAGTAGTATCTCAGGGTGTTCTGGGCTACACTCCGACACGACTTGTACCGCTTTTGGGGGTCTGACTTTTACCAACCCCCTAGGCCCGCCATGCGATACTCATAGACGAACGGACCGGACTGTACGGATATTGTCACTGACAGGCTCAGTAGGGTGTCAGGATGAGTTCGCTCATCGACGTCCCTTTTAGTCAATAGCTGGTGGCCCGTTACGTATTGGCTTATACCTCTGACGTGCTAGTGGTTAAATCCACAGCCATAGTATTGACGAGTCTTTAGAGTCTACCACACTTTCAGTTACTCAGCTTTCGGGCGAAACGCTGTAGAGGCCGTATGGAGATATGGCAGGGTCCGATCAGATACGTGCGGTATTGCACGGATCAGGATCGGACGGTTTTGTACTAGTAGCCGTATAGGTATATGGCAGGGTTCGATCAGATACGTGCGGTATTGCACGGATCAGGATCGAACGGATATTACTAGCCGGTTTTGGTTTAAGCCGGTCCTAGTTTAGTACAGTGTAGATTTTGTCTTTTTGCATTTGTATCCGGACGGAATACAGATGCGGGTGTGTATGCACAGTATCGGGGTTTTCCTGTAATTTATTACGGGACCAGTTTTCTGGAGTTGCCAGTTTGCATTCCGTTCCGGCCGGTTTTCCTTTGTTCTTTCCCGGCCGGACTTTTCCGATGGAGGGGGTAATTTGCAGTTTTGCAAATTACTTTTGTGGAGGGGTTTTCTTGCATAATGGTTTGATTATGATAGGATTTGATATCTTTCATCCATGCTTGCATTTACTTGTGATTGGAAAGGGTATGGTTTGATAAAAGTTGAAGCATGGTGTATGTTTGTTTAGAGTCACCACTTCCATTCTCCTACACTCACCTCCCTCTTGTTTTTGTTTCACCCTCCACCACAATTCCTCAAGTTTAATGGCCGGCCAACATTTTGGGTGAGGAGAGAAAAATGAGAGTTCTCATTTTGGTGAAAGAATTTAATCATCCATCTCATTCCATTTGCTAGAAAATTGAAAGCACCAATTTTCTTTAGACCATACCTCCATCAAGGCAACTATAAACCCCATTGAGACAAAGCGTATTCTACACTACACTTCCTACAGCAAATCTTGGACGCGTCGATTCGCCAGCTTCGCGCCCGAGTTGCCTCGGTATTGAGGTGGGAGCCCGTAAAAGCTACAGGCGATGTGGTGCCCTTTCCGACGAGGAGGAGACAGACGGAGATCCCGCGAGGAGATCGGAGTGGAGATGAAGACCGGAGGACTCGGATCAGTCGGTACATCTCTTCCCCTCTTGTTAGTTAGCTAGACTAGTTTAATGGTTACGATCCGGAGTTTAGTGCGCGGTGGTGCCGGTTTGCAAAGTCCGCAAAATTTAAGTTTATCACCGTTTCCGCATTCCGGCGTCAGATTGACGGCCGGGGCGCCGCCGTTCACTTACACAAGTAACCGGGTTCTGGAGTCCAATGAGAGACCAACTCGAGGAGTCGAGTCCGGGTCTCCTAACTCTAGAATTGGTGGGGTTGCTCGCCGCTCTCGTAGGGGTCTAGGGGTGTGGGATTGGCTATTCATCACGACCGTGGAATCCGTGTTTTATACTGGCTCGTATTGAAAACACGGACGTCTTAATATATCCAATATTTCATATGTTTCTTCTGCTGTGATATCTGTGATGTGATCATTTGATATGTTGTGATGGATACTGTATATAGTATATATGATATATTATATATACGTTACTTATGTTTTGCACTCGCGCTAGCCCTGCCCCGCTCTGTCGTTAGTTACCTAACCTAACGGTGCACGAGGGGACATCGAGGCGAGTGCGGATGGCATAAGTGTACGTCTTATTTATTTGTGATGTTTAGGTGATTTAAATGATGGGACTTCATTAATATAAGTAATGAAAGAAAAGAAACCTAAGATGTTGTGGAATCGAATTTCTTAAAAACAGGTAGCTACAGTTCTTTCTTTGCATCGCGGTTTTCCTTGTAGAACATCCTGCACCTTATTCGATAAGGAAAGGGCCGAGATCCCTTCACCGGGAGTGACCCCTTTAGCAATAACTGGCAGATGCTACACACTCGGTATGTCTTTTGATTGCTTCTATAGTTTTTGCTTTGCACAGTGATATATATGATCTATCCCGCACTTCATTCGACGAGGAAAGGGCCGACGATCCCTTCACCGGGAGTGACCCCTTTAGCAAAACTAGAAAAGCCTCAAAACACTCTATTTTAAAATCATTTGATTCTACAACGATATCAAGTTCATTACGCAATAGGTTTTCAGAAAAACCTGTCGTAGCCCTCCATCATTTCAGATAAGTAATAGTTAGTATTCGTGCTGCGTTTGCTGGCCTTTGTCAAGGCGTAGTGTGAGGTAGCTAATTGGTGCTTATCTGCTTATGCATATGATGCAGATTGGGTTAGGGTAGTCGTGCGACCTTGTTGGCCTTTTTCAAGGGTCGTGCGGGTGGGTTTAATTCAATCAAGAAATGACGGGTTGAACTTGACTAGCATCCTATGGTTTGTTGGCCTTTGTCAAGGTCATAGGATGTTAGGTGCAAAATTATCGAGAATTTCAAGTGTTGAAATTTGCAATGAGATTGCATACCTTCTATGAGATAGTTGGATCCCGATACCCACTGCGAGTAATTGTTACTCCTGGGAGAGTTTTACACATTACAATTAGCCGATCAAGTAGGTGTCTAGAAAGGTGTCAACGGGGTTACGCTTCTGGGAAAACGAGGTTTACTATAATTAGGTCCGTGCGAAAGCACGGGGAACTTCCCTCAAAGTACCGACACTGGCCTGGCTGAAAGATTGGCAAACTTGTAGCGTATAATTAATCCCGGCTAGTCTTTCCTTTTAGGGTTTGAAGGAAGATTTGATAAAAACAGTGGGAGCCATCCTGATTAGATAAAATAATAACCAATCTGATCTTTCAAGAGCGCACGCGGAGTGTTTTTTTCTCTCTCTCTCCAGGTAGCGACCAAGTCACGTCTTAATCAAGATAATAATACGGATATTGACCGAACCGCCTGTTATACTGAGCCGGGGAACGTTGGTCCCGCTCCTACTTATAATTGTTATAAGACAGAGCAGGAATTGTGGAATACCAGATTTCCCGTGCCGCCCAAAACGAAGAAAGTGCATGTTGATGCATCATCTTCGGGTGTGTTCGTTACAAAGAACTATTTCTCTGTATACTATACATCTTGGGTATTTGATAACTGATCAGGATCCCAGATATGTAATCTGTTACATACGGCTACAAATAGGTAGAGAACTGAGAACGGGTGATAAGTTTCATGAGACAGAAAACGGGGCAAGTGTTGCAGCCAAGTCTGTTGGTCACTGTCACCCTGTATTATCAGTACATTGATCCTGAACAAATGCTATTAGATACCGAACCAGATATACAAAATCATATCAGTCTCTTTATTAGTAAAGAGATGATAAAATTTTGTATTGATGGACAATGTTTTGAACATTTCGTATATCAAAAGTTGCTCAGTTCAGGCACGTTATCTAAAAGCTTTGATGTTCTAAATCAAACTACAGTTCCTAGTATACAGAACACACACAAGAGGAAGAGTTCAGAAATGAATGATTCCTTCTTGAGGCATTGTAGACTAGGTCATATCAATGCGACCCGACTGGCTAAAGTTACATTTAGATGCATATTTAAATCAGTTTGAATTTACATCTTGTGAAACTTGCCAGTCATGTCACAAAGATAAGATGACCATAGCTCTGTTTATTGGAAACAGACAAAGAGTTAATGAACTCTTAGGACTGATGCATGATGATGTATGTTAGGTCCCTGTCTACACATGCCAAGACCGGTTCTTTATACTTCATTACAATCTCTAATAATCTCTCAAGATTCAGACATATGTTCCTGTTGAAATACAAGTCCGAACCTTTTGAGATATTCACAGAATATAAGTTAGAAGTAGAGAACCAATACGGGTATAAGAATTATTTCCTTTGATGAGATCAAGGTGGAGAATACTTGAGCACGGAAATCCTGGACTATTCTAAAGGAGAATGAGATTCTTTCTCAGCATTACTCCTCCGTATACACCACAGCACGACGGTGTATCAGGGCGGAGCAGATACACCCTATTTGATATGGTGTGCTCTATGATGAGTACTACTGAGTTACCTTTTTCCTATTGGGTGTTATGCACTTGAGAAGCTCCATACCTATTGAATAGGGTTCGAATCAAATCTGTGCCTACCATTCCATATAAGATATGGTATGGGAAGAACCCATCTCTTAAGATAGTTAAGATTTGGGGTTGTCCGGCCTATGTCTAAAAGAAAAATCCGGACAAGATCGAGGTAAGGTCAGTTCTATAGAACTGGAAACGTTCCAGCTATACAAAATACAGCAGATGGTTTGATAGAACCAAAGGATTCAGTAGATTCCAACGAACCTTAGCCTCTCCGCCGATCTAGTAGGGTTCCTCACCCACCTGAGAGACACTTCGGTTTCTCTATGACAGTGGGAGCGAGGATTGCATCATGAGATGATGACCCAACTAGTTTCGAGCTGGCCATCAGGAGTAGGACTCTGTAAGGACGGCTGGATGCTTAGCGATCTGAAATGGAATCCATGTACACCAACAAAGTTTGGACTTTGGTTTCTTTATCTGAAGGGTTAAATCCCCATCAGGAGCAAGTATATCTTGAGAAGATTACTTGGTGCACATGGAAAAGTTGAGACTTTCAAAGCTAGACTTGTTAAAGGTTTGCATCATTGACCAGGTATGGATTATGTTGAAACCTTTTCTAAGGATCTATGCTTAAGTCCATCCAGATCCTACTTCCCATGGTACATACCATGACTACGATATCTGGCGGTTGGGTGTCTTGACTGCTTTTCTAAACAATGATTTAGAACAGAACGTCTATAAGTACACAGCCAGAGGACTTCGTAAACAGTGGGAGCAGCGGAAACGTGTGCAAGATGTTTTATGTGATGAAGCAGGCATCGCGAAGTTGGAACATCTGTTTTGATGAGTTAGTCAAACAGTTTGACATCATCAAAATGGTAGATGAACCTTGTATATACAAAAAGGTAGTAGGGAGTATGGTAGTGATCCTCGTAAAGTACGTGGATGACATACTCTTGATTGGGAAGGAGTTTCCTATGCTTCGCTCGGTCAATCTCCGCTTATCACAAGGATTCTCCATATAGGATCAAAGTGATACCTCCTAAATCCTGAGTTTTCATCTATGAGATAGATGTAATTGGATGCTAGGATTCTACCTAGTAGTAGTGAGATGGTATCAATCGATCCTGGGGAGAATCACTGGAAAGGTTCCAGAGTAATAAGGACGACTGAATGACAGTCACAGGCATTGTCTTTACCCACAGTTGAAGGACGGTATGTTGGAAGAGTTCCAAACTAGATACCGTGGCATACTAGACGATAAAGGCTAGATACATCGCTACTTAAGATACTACCAAAGAGCCAGTTTGGGTGTATATTGGTTCATGAGATGAACTAGGTTCCTACCATTGTGTGACAATGGAAGTGTGGCTTTGGCCCAGGAACCCCGGTTCCATCAGTGACCCAGACGTATTCTAAGGCAGTGTCACATGATCATGGAGATAGTTGATCTCCAGGGTGATCGAGGTTAGGAGAGTAGACTCACAAGACAACACGGCGGATTCACTCACAAAGGCCTTTTCCCAGAGAGAGACTATTATGGGATGGTTGAGTATGAGATACTACAACCACTGCTACAGATGGCCCTAGTGCAAGTGGGAGATTGTTAGATATATATATGCCCTAGAGGCCATTACTGTACATAGGATGTATATTGTAGTGGATGCTTGGACATATATAGGGATGACTTTCTTGCTCGACATGATAGTATGCTATCTGGTTACTCTTTACCTTAACGTGTACACTGATTGTCTCTCTGTTACATGTTGGTAAAGCCCTTAGGATGTGTACTTGACTACCTGGACTATGATGCGGATCATACTAGTAGGGACAGGGTAGTCCATAAGTACATCTTTCAAGGTCCCTAGTCGTGGGTGTATCGAGACGGGGTATCGATATACCAGAGTAGACTAGCGTATACCTTCTCGACCCATACAGATGGGCGATGGATGATCCTATATCCATTGGTGTTTGACATCAGCGATGATATACGGGTGCTCGGTGGAGACTAGGTACACTGGACGGACTCGCCGAGAACTCCCAGATGGTATTATACCTTACGTCAGATGGCAGTTCTCTGGTGACACTGGTACAGGTTAGTCTGTAGACGCGAGATCGTCATAGAGTCTTTTGTGATTCCCACTGTGCTTTGATTTCCACCTTACCATGTCCAAGAAGGCATGCAAAACGGTGGCTTTTAGGTACAATCCCGAATCACATGGAGGCAATTAGCGATAGGAGGTGATTCGTCTCTCCCGGTATATGGAGTTGATGTTGCGCTGTGTTCGATTGGCTATAACCGGAAATACCTGGCAAGGGTTGCTGAGATTTACTGGTAAGTGTTACAAGTAGTTTCTCGAACTGTTATAGACCTCATATCGACACGACTTATTAAGCTACTGGGGTCTGACGTTTACCACCCCTAGGCGAGATATGCGACATATCAGACGATCAGACCGGACTGTATGGTAAGTGTTACTGGTTGGATTCACAGGAGTGTGAGCAGGCTTGCTCGTTGATCTTCTGATCGCTCAATACCTGGGTGGCCGTTACGTTTAGCAGACCGCTTGCGTCTTGTGGGTGTTTGATATGATCATCACCTGCTGCCGGCGTATTGACGAGTCTTTAGAGTCCTACATAGAGGTTTCCTGGCTCAAGCGAAACGAAATAGGAGCGCATATGAGATATGTGCGGGACCGAGAATAATGCATGTATATGATACCGTATTCTATTTTCGTGATGAATGTATCGAATGGTTGAATGCGATATAACCTAGTTATCGAATCGAAGATTGATTCGATAGGTCGATACATTGGATATTAGTCGGTCATATGCGATATGACCGGATCGTTAAATCTAGTGTTGATTTAATGATTTAATGTATAATTATATATTTGATATATTACTTTACATTAACTAGTATTTGTTCACTTAAGAAGGATTTTCTCACTTGATGTGCACATTGTATATATGATATAGTTTTGTGCACTAGTTTGTATCATGTTTGATGATACATGCAAACTTGGGTGTGTATGATTAAACCATGGTTATGTTAATGGTTAGGGTTTTGATTTACTTATTTATTTATTCTCTTTATTCATTTTGGAAAAGGAAAATGAAATGGTGGCTTGCTTTGTCTTTTGATGAAGCTTCATGAAGCTTTGAAAAGTTCAACCATTTTTGTTTCTTTTACCTAACCTAACCCTAGTTTATTCTCTACACTTAACAATGGTTGCATTATGATAAGTATTCACTTGGATTTTTATTTTAAAATGTTATTCATTTTTCTTCTTCATCATCTTCTTCATGAGTTGAAGAAAGCTTGCTAAAAATTTCCAAGTGATGAAATCAAGTGAGAAATCCAAATCCAAAGTGAACCCACTTCCTATTTTTTCATCCTCTATCACTTTCGATATAGTAGAGGGTGTTTTCTTCACAAGTTCCTTGACCTAGTGAAGATGGATCTTGAGTTTGAGTCGCCTCGACGTAGATCATCTTCGGCCTCGAAGTCAATGACCTAGCCCGATCATTTCTCCGACGAAACCATCGCTAAAGTCCGGGATCCCGATGATCGTAGCGGAGGGACGTCAACAAGGAGCTAAAGAAATGGAGGAGCGGATCTGCAAAGGTTGTATTTCCATTCACTACTTAGTTAAGTTGTTAACTAGTTGCATGTTTCGCCTAATCTCTAGTTACGATCTTGCTTAGGGTTTCTCGGCACCTAGAAAAATTTTGAATTTTGCATGGTTGATGCCTTATGAGACCTCTTTAGTGTGCCCAGGAAACCTACACTCAGGTCAACAGACTAACATGTACCAATGTCACCAGAGAACTGCTATCTGACGACAGGTATAAGACCAACTAGAAGTTCTCGGCGAGTCCGTTCAGTGTACCCAATCTCCACTGAGCACCCGTATACCATCTTTGATGTCAAACACCAATGGATGTGAGATCATCTATCGCCCATCATATAGGTCAAGAAGCGTATGCGGTAGTCTACTCTGGAGTATCCATGCCCTGTCTCGATATACTCTCGACTAGGAACAATTATAGGATGCACTTGCGGACTATCCTCGGCCCCAATAGTATGATCTCCATCATAGTCCTGGTAGTCAAGTACAAATCCTAAGGGCTTTATCAACATATGAGAGCATGACAGTATCACAATACAGGTCAACATGTTACGACAAAGAGCAACCAGATAGCATACTATCATGTCGAGCAAAAAAGTCCTCTCTATATATATCCAAGCATCCACTATAATATACATCACATGTACAATAATGGCCTCTAAGGCATACATATATCTAACATAATATATCATCAGAATGATCTATGAAAGTACCTTATTCTTTACTTGATATTTATGGATACGATGAGTTGATGTCCACCATGAGCTTGATATTTTCTAATTGTTTTATTCCGAACCAAGTAGGGGAGATATACGGTTAGGGACTTTCTACTTATCCGAGCTGAGTGGGGGAGCATACGGTCAGATACATGGTGGACCCGGTCGAGACCGAAGGGCAGGAAAGCCGCATTAGAGGCAGGAAACCTAGCGAGGACACTCGATACCGGAGATAGAGATGAGTACGATAGATATCCAGGGGATACTGACCGGGGCTCGATTTGGGCACGGCAAATATCCAGAGGATACCAACCGGGGCTAGGGATATCGGGTGGCGATCATCTGTTGAGATGGTGTCGATGATATCTGTATTTGCGTGTCGGTGATGAACACGAGAGATTTGAGGATTTACGTGTCGGTGATGGACACGAGGGATTTCTGATTGCGGGTGTCGATGCTGGACATCTAGATGTTGATATATTGCTATCTTATGAGGTATACAGTTAAGTTATGAGTTGTTGTAGCCGACTAGGACTGATCCGGGGGACAGTACCTGCATTTTTTTTATGGGCTATTGCATATAAAAAGGAATTCAAAATCGAGTTATAGCGTCATTATTTTTACATGTCTAATATGACACTGGGATCTTTTAAATTGTAAAGCTCTTAACACTCTTCACTAAAACAGCAAGACGTATATCTTAAATAAGATACCTATTTTATTTCATACTATCATGTCTGCTTTTATGCCGTGGCATATGTATTACACGGCTATTTTAAAAAAGAGGTTTTACCTATATATTTTCGGCTACTTATGTGCTTATACCTAGATACAGGTCATTTGTATTGATATATTTTATTTTGGATTCATGTCATAGATAGAGTTACATTTATGATACATATGCATATCATATATTATATTAGTACTGGATATGATAGTACTATACTTATGACCTAGGTATCGTTTTGCATTTCGATGTCTACCTTGTGATGTAGTTTTATTCACTGAGTTGGCAACTCACCACCGTTGTGCCACAGTTTCTTGCAGGTTTTACCGCTTGGATTATCAGCGGCTTAGGGCACACATTCCTTTCGGTTATTGCTTTGGTAGGTGGGTTACTTTTGTATCATACTCACACTTATATATTCATATCTTATTGTATCTAATAAAACGCCATCGACTTAGAACTGGTATATTATGGACTTAGAAACGAGACTTAGAATTGTGTGTTTATGGGCGTTTTACTCATTGGAGTCGACCTTTTTATATTGTTGAATTTGTTTTGCTTTTATTTTCTTCGCCATTATGCGTCGTATAGAATTTGCTTGGTTGCTCCGCCGTTTGGGTATGGAAACTAGCTCCCGTTAGGATGCTATTTTTATTGTTATGTTTGTATCGGGTTTTATTCAAAATTTACAAAGGAGGCGCTGTCGAATTTTAAAACACCATAGATGTTTTTCAAACATACTTAATTAGACTTAAATGTTTATTTTAAGCCGATCCCATCTGATGACTATTTTAAACCTTACCTCCAATATTTTCAAAATGGGTTTAGATTCCGTGTTTTGGCTTACTTGGACCGCGTGGACGTCTTTAGATTTCACGTGATTTAATTGCCGGTCACGTGCCACATTCGGTTCGTAACAAAGTTGGTATCAGAGCGTTTGATTTAACCTTTGTTCGAGTCTTGGTTTGTTTATATAGAATCTAGGCATACACTTTTGTTACCTAGGCTTTACTTTATAGGACTTATACTTGACTTTAGGGGCCTTATACCCGGACTTTCACTACATAGGATGACCTCAGTTGATGGAGTATGTACTGAGTAGAGTGACGTACCGTATATGTGTTCCGCGGCATATTTACGATATGATACTCCGCCTAAGTTACCTTGGGTTTTTATCTTGAGATCTTTTCTTCTATTCGTTCTGTTGATCTTGTTAGTGTATATGCCCTAAGGGCCATTATTGTATCATACTAGTTTGTATATTACTTAATGGAAGCTTGGGATATTCACAGTTATATAACAGTCTTGCTAAACATGGTAGTATTCTACTTGGTTTTATCTATCTTAATATGTGAGTATACGTATTGATAGAGGTCTTAGGATCTTGCTTGACTACCAGAATTGTGATGGCAGTCACACTAGTGGGGGCTGGGTAGTCTACAAGCACATCCTTTTTCAGGTCCCTAGTCATAGGATTATCGAGACAGGGCATCGATACTCCGGAGTAAACTACTGTGTGCGCTTCTCATCCCAGTTGTTGAGATGGTCTATCCCACAGCCATCAGTACGTTGTACTGGAGATACTATACAGGTGCTAATTGGGTTACGGGTACACCGGACAGGACTCCCAGGGAACTGTTGGTTGGTATTATACCCGTCGGCAGTTAATAGTTCCCAGGTGACATGAGTACAGCATAGTCCGCAGACTTGACACTGCTACTTCGCCTCGAGTGTGTCCCACTGTTCTTAGATTGCTACCCTACCACGGCTCAAAGTAGTCGTGCAAACAGGTAGCAGTTGGGTGCAGTCCCGAGCATTTGGAGGCAGTGGCGGTTAGACATGATTCGTCTCTCCCGGTATTGGGAGTTGATATCGCGCTGTGTCAGAGAGCCATTACGCAATGTCCCTGGCCAGGGCAAGCGATATTTACTGGTAGGTTCCAGTTGTTTCTCAGGGTGTAATGGGCTACGCTCCGACACGACTTATACCGCTATTAGGGGACTGACGCTTGCCACCTCCTGGCCCGATATGCGATAGTCTTAGACGAACAGACCGGACTGTACGGAGATTGTCACATCAGGCTCAGTAGGAGTTCGGATGGGTTTCCTCATCGGCCTTCTTATCGACATCTACCTGGGGACCGTTACGTACAGCTAGTGCCGCTTGCGCTCTGTGGTTAAACCTACTGCCAGCGTAGTAGTCGAGTCTTTAGAGTCCCACACAGAGAGTTTCCCTACTAAAGGCGAAACGATATAGAGGTCGTATGGTTTTATGACAAGGGTTCGGACGCATACGTGTGTTTACGCACGTACGACATTCGGACAGTTTTTACTAGCCGACTTTGGTTTAAACCAGTTTCTAGTATCCGGTTATTGGATTTATACAGTCTAAAGTTTTTCCGTGTTTTCACGGATAGGAGGGGCGTTCTTGTAATTTCACGGGAAGCTTCTAGAAGGATGGTGACTTGAGGGTTTAGGTGGTATAAGCATTAATTGATTTTGTGACTCATGAGATGAATCATTCAAGTGAGTTAATGAAGCATTTATTTCTTAATGACTCACTTGATGATTCATTGCACATATTAAATGAAGCATGATGATAAATCATTTGATTTATTTTATTTGATATTCTTTATGCTTCATGATATATTAGAAGTGAGAAACAATTTCAATTGATTATCATTCTCACCTTCTCTCTCCTCAAGCTCTCTCTCTCTTCAAACCCTAACCCTAACCCTTCATGTGTTGAGATCAAGGGTTAGCTAGACTAATACATCCATAATCCAACTCTATATCACCTAGGTTGCTTAGATTAGCACTTTAAGAAACCTAGTTACCTCAAGTTAAAGGTGAAGCTTGGAGTATAGCTCTCGGGTGGATCATCTATTACGTGGAGGAGGCCGAGAAGGAGGTGGATAACGAAAAGGAGAAGGACACGGTTCATTAGGTATAATCACTTATTATAGTAGTTAACAACTTCTATGTTTTTTAAGTTATAGTTTACCAAAGATTCTTCGGTTAGTCGATGTTTACGCAAAGAACAAGATCGTTTTTCATTTTTCCGCCTCCCCGCATGTCGTAGGGTGTAGTACATCGACTTACAGTAGTATAAGAGCCTCGCTAAACAATAATTAACTTATTAGCAAAGTTGTATGAATTTCGAACGCAAAACGAACCGGAAAAAACATCGATATCACTAAGTTTATGTCGATTTTAAAACAGGCCCTAAAAATTTTTTAGGGACTTCTAAAATAACAAGAAAGGAATTATAAGGTTACTGGAGAAAAATGGGTTCATGAATCGGCCAAACAGCCGCGGAACCGCGGCCAAACAGCCGCGGAACCGCGGCCGATCCCACCGATCCGCCGCGTATTCGCCGCCGAGTTGAAGCCGATTCTACCCAGTTTGCTCCAGTAACTCTTCTGTGATATTTTTGTGTTTTCTGGAATGTTTATTTTTCTGCTCAAGTCTCAGATGCACAGAGAAGTTTTGGAGTAGAATCTAAAGTGTTTGCTCGATCGAAATTTTACGATATTTGCTAATTTGATTATATCTGTGATTGTATAATGTGTTCGTAAACCTCCCCTAACTGCTAGTATGTCAGTTGCCAGGGGGTTGCACATTTCTGTAATGGATTTTACTGTTTGTGGTTATGAACTGTATTGGATTGTTGTGATGATTAGCCGAGGTTTGTAATGGGTTATTATATTCATTCATTCGATGTAATTGTAATATGTTGTAATATTATTTTGCGGGGCACATCCAGGTTGCGGTTGTAGCCACCGTTGTATTATTTCATTTTACTGTTATTGCTCCTAAGACAGACCCAAGGTGGGGTGCACAAACTACTGGGTACTTTGAAGTGTTTATTGGCCTACTAACGTTGTTGAGGGAGACCGCTTCACTTCGGGTACTTGGCGGGTAGTTTGTCGTACCCGTAGGGGTCTAGGGTGGGGTAAAGGCTATTCATCACAACTGTGTAATCCGTCTTTCGTTGCAGGCTCAAATGAAACGCGGATTGCTTGCATATCCAATAATGTTCATCTGTGATCTGGAATGCCTATTATTGCGTCTGACGAATGTACAATATCTATATATGATAGCTATTTAGACGTCGCTTATGTTTTACACCCGTGCTAGCCCAGTCCCCGCTCTGCCATTAGTTAAGTAACCTAACGGGTGATGATGGGGCCCAGTGACGAATGCGGATGGCATAAGAGGACGTTGTATTTTCGTTGTTTTCTGCAATGATAGGTCAATGATGGGACGCATTATTATTAATGCAAAAAAAATAAAGCAAAGTTGAATCGATGGAACATTTTAAAAGAAACCACTCGGTTATTTTTAAAACAGAAGATATTTTTAATTGCGGAGCTTTAACCACTCCTTTTAAAAGCTATCAGGTTCCTTCGGTCATATCAAGTTCACTACGTTCACGGTTTCGCCAAAACCATTCGTAGCCATCCGTCATTTCATTTGGCTATTCAGTAGTATTCAAGCTATGTATTTTGACCAACGCCAAGGCATAGTGTTTGGTAGCTGCTGGGTATTCATTTGTTGCATAGATAGATGAGTTAGTTTGGGACAGTCGTATTATCATTTTGGCCAACGTCAAGGATATGTACGGATGGGTTCAAATTAACAAGACAATGATGGGTAGAACTTGACATGTGACTTATGACATTTTGACTAACGCCAAGGTCATAAGAGCATGGGGCAAAAATTTATATCGGGAATTTCTAAAGAAACTGAAATTTGCAAAGAGATGCATACCATTTGGAGTTTGATGAATGTTGGTAGGATTCCTTCAACATTATCATACGATGATATTTGGATCCCGATCTTACTGTGAGTATATGCTACTCATCAGGAGATTCGTCACTTAATGATCAATGCTATAAACCGAGTAGGTGTCGAGAAAGGTGTCGCGGGGCTACGCCCCCAGAGCAAAGAGGTTATTTAATTAAGGAACTTCGCGAAAGCATTGGAAAACCTCCCTCGAAGTACCAACACCGGTCTGGCTGATGTAAGTCCATGCTACCTCTCCCGGTACTTTCGGGAAAGCGGAATTTGGTAAAAAACGATTTTTATAGAGGTGGTAACATGGACCTATAACCCGGATCTTGGTTAAACATCTATCTAACAACTTAACTACGAGTTTCTAGCTACTCGGTTAGGGGGTTATACCTTGCTTGTCTTGAACTCCTTCGCCTTCAAACTCCGATGGTGGTCCGGATTGGCTTCTTCCCGTCGTCTCCGTACGCCGAAGATAGATCCACCTGAAAGCTCCAACCTTTGGCTCCTTCTTCGTTCTTTGAAGAAACTAGTTCACTCGGTTTGCTAAACCTTGTGAACTAGAGTGAGTAGAGAAGAGTTTGTATGGGATTTTATCTATGGTTCTTGATTCTCAACTCATGAGACAAGAGAACCATAGATTAAAGAGAGGGAGCAAGAGCAAGAGGGTGAGAGAAAAGCAAGAGAGCTCAAGAACAAGAGAGAGAATGAGAAAGAAAGAATGAGCAAGTATTTTGTCTCTCACCCTCTCATAATCCAAAGTCATCATAACTCATTATACCAAATCAAGTGTTATGTGATGGTTGAAGCAACCATAACCATATCATTTCATGCACTCATTTTACACAAATGAGCAAGCAAGCAAAAGTCTTTGCCATGAAATGATGGCTATGCTTATCATGATGGTCAACTAGTCAAGCCTAGTCAACCGGTCAACAAAGTCAACAAAAGTCAACAAGTCAATAAAAGTCAACAAGTCAACAAAGTCAACAAAAGTCAACAACCATGTCACCATAATACTTAATTAATATAATAGTTAATCACATATCATATTCTCATTAGGGTTAAGCAAAAGGTCAAATAGTCAACGGTCAACTGACAACAACCCTAATGAGAATCCGCTGCCTCTGCCTCCCTGTCAACTGTGCATACACACCCGCATCCGCGTTCTGAGGAACACGAATGCATACTGGATAAATCCAATCCCAAAAGGTACACTAGGATCTGGCTTAAACCAAAGCCCGCTAGTGTAAACTGTCCGGACACTGTACGTGCACAAGTGCACGGATGTGACCGAACCCTGTCGCAAAACCATGCGACCTGTCGCAATACCATGCGACCTCTACTCTTTTGCCTAAAGGCGAAAAGCTTTCTGTGTGGGACTCTAAAGACTCGACACTATGCTGGTAGTGGGTTTAACCACAGACCGCAAGCGGCACTAGTTGTGCGTAATGGTCCCCAGGTAATGCCGACAAGAAGACTGACGAGGCGAAACCCATCTGAACTCCTACTGAGCCTGAGTGTGACATTCTCCGTACAGTCCGGTCTGTTCGTCTGATACATTGCATGGCGGGCCTAGGGGGCGGTAAACGTCAGTCCCCAATAGCGGTACAAGTCGTGCCGGAGCGAAGCCCAAAACACCCTGAGAAAACACTGGAAGCCTACCAGTATATCTCGTTTGCCCTGGCCAGGGACTACTCGTGTAATGGCTCTCCTAGACACAGCGCGATGTCAACCACCAATACCGGGAGAGATGAATCCTGTCTAACCGTCACTACCTCCAAGTGCTTCGGGACTGCACCCAACTACTACCTGTTTGCACGGCTCCTTTGAGCCGTGGTAGGGTAGTAATCAAAGTACAGTGGGAACACACTCGAGACGAAGTGACAGTGTCAAGTCAGCGGACTAAGCTGTACTCATGTCACCTGGGAACTGATAACTGACGATAGGCATAATACCAACTAATCAGTTCCCGACGAGTCCTGTCCAGTGTACCCGTAACCTAACGAGCACCCGCATACTATCTCAAGTACGACATACTGACGGCTGTGGGACAGACCGTCTCCCACACTGGGATGAGAAGCGCATGCGCTGGTCTACTCCGGAGTATCGATGCCCTGTCTCGATAGTCCTGCGACCAGGGACCTGCATAAGGATGTGCTTATAGATTACCCAGCCCCACTAGTGTGACGGCCATCACATCGCTGGTAATCAAGCAAAGATCCTAAGGGCTCCACTAATGTGTATAGGCGATATACTAAAATAAAAACATGTGCACATTGAAGTAGAAACAAACCAAGTAGCATACTACTATTTTGAGCAAGATTGTATATACAAGGTGAATATCCCAAGCTTCCATTAAGTAATATACAAACTAGTATGATACAGTAATGGCCTCTAGGGCATATACACTAACAGCTGAACGGTTAAGCAAGTATTGTACGGTGAGAATAGTTCTGGCTAATTCTTCTTTTATGGTTTGAGGAAGGATTCGAGAAACTGCGGGAGCCATCTAGTTTAGATAAATTAAAAACCACTATAAACTTGCAAGAGCATCATGCTAAAGTGTTTCTTCTCTCTCTCCTACTTGCAGCGACCCTGAAAATAACTGGACTTAAGTGAATTTTAGAGAAAAATATACCGACAGGGCCAAACTATAAAGATTGGCTGCGGAATGTCAAAATGGTTTTGACCTATGACAAATTGGGATACGTCCTCACCGCTAAGGCACCTGCAGTCCCAGGTCCCAAATCTAGTAATGCGGATAAGGAAATCCGCAAAACCTGGGAGTATGATTGCGCGAAGGCTAAGTGCATCGTGCTTCCCTCGATGATCAATGAACATCAGAGGAGGCACGAGGATATGGATATGGAGAGCAATCTCGTATAGCAAGATACGAGACCTCAGAGAACTTGTTTCGAGCGAGATTGGCCGTCCGATCATCGGTAGGAAAACATGTCCTAAAGATGATAGGCTATATTGAAGAGCTCGCTGATTGATCTTAATTTCTCGTTGTGTCGGTTTAGAAAATGAATAGAAATCACAATCAAAGAATTATTTGACCGCAATCAATAATTGTGTTGGTTTGTAGCGTGTTAGTAAGTGCGGATCGTCCACAGGGATTGTGCGATTCGTTCGTATTTGTTTTTGTTTTGAATTGAAAATTTAACAGAAAGAAAAGCAAAAAGATTTAAGATTTAAATCAATGAATTTTAAGAATCAACTAGATCTAATCAACAATCAAGAAAGCATTAAAAATCAAGAATCAAGAATTGATATAATTCCAATCGATTAAAGTTTCAAGAATTGAAATATAGCTCGTAGGAGTCGATTAGATCTCAGATGTGAAGAAGACTAGAAATTACCTTTTCTTATCAATTAACAAATTGATGCTAAATCGATGTCGATTTATCGAGGATTAAGGATCTTGCAAAGAATTAGGGTTTCCTCATCCTATCCTTTGTCCTTTCGATGAATCACATTCACAAGATAGCTTCTAGGAAATCAAATGATCGATCGTTGATCTCTAGATCATGCAAAAATAATCAAGAACGCATTTCGCATCGATCGAGATCATCGATCGTTCAATTTTCAAGAACTTACAATCGTTATAGGACTTAAGAAAACGTTTAAAGATTCGTCAACATCATCATTCTACCGATCATCTCGACTCCTCCACGAGCGGAGTTTTACTCAAGCGTCATCATAAAGAATACATTCAAGAATCGAAGTTGAATCATAATGCTTGAATTGAAATATAAGAAAGTTAAAAGAATCGTTACCTTTATTTATTCAACAACTTGTTACACATTGCTCAAGACTACAAGAATTTGAGAAGGAACAAGATTGTCGAATCTAGCGTTGCATTGGCTCCTTGAGTCTCGGATCGGCTTAGATCTCATGCTCCGATGAAGACCGGCTTCGCTTCTAAAGGATGGTTGAAGGCTTGCTTTACTTGCACTCAAAGAATCTTGAACTTTTTTTTTCTTGATTGGATTAGGGTTAGGGTTTGGAGGTGGCAAGAGTTGAGTTGAAGAGGTGAAAGAATTTCAACAACAATCAACAACCACAGCCAACAACCTTTTCAAGTGAGGCCTAGGGTCATTTTTATAGGTTTTGGAATGATTAGCTTCCTTAAGAAGCTTGGATTAGGTTAGCTTCTCTTGTAAGCTAGTTAGTTAGGCAGAAGCCTCTAGAACTAGTTAGTTAGGGTTTAGCTTCCACCTTAAGCTAGGAGGTTAGGGAGAAGGTTCTAGGCTCTTAATGTAGTTAGGGTGAAGCTTGCTTTGGAAGCTTGGACATCATTAGTTTGCACAAGGAACCTTTGCTGATCTAGCAGAATGTTCAGGAGAGGTGTAGGCACTGAGGTAAGAACACTGGGCTGAAATTGAAATGATGACATGGCATGTCAGCCGCGGTTCGGCGGCGCAAGGCGGGTCCGGCCGCGGAACCGCGGCCATATGGCTGCCTCAGAGCTTCAGTTTTGTATTGTTGCTTCCTGCTGTCTTTGGGATTATTCTCTAATATATTGATTCCCTGAATTCCTTATAGATCATTTCCAGATTTCAAATCCTTGAGTTGGCGTATTCTTTAGCAGCACTGTTATGTAAATTTGACCATTCTTCTGGAATTTCCTGCATAGACTTCGAAACACAAGTTGCGCTACACAAGATTGATGCGATGTTATGAAATACGGTCAATTTCCCTTAAAGTGTCGGTTTTAAAGTCTAACATATGCAATCTGGTATTTTACGACTGTTTTGTTAATATGTGTAGATGAGTGCAAATGATAGGGAAATTGCCGTGTTAAAAATGCAGTATTTTCGACTGATCAAATTCCCGCAAACTTATTTTCGATCGTCTCGAGCGAACTGTTTTATTAAAAAGAGAAGGACAAAATAAAGAAAGAGAAAAACTAACTATCACACTTTCGTAGGCAATACGATTGCATTGAGCACGTGTAACAAGCCTTTAAACCTCTAGGTGTCCCTAGTAGGAGGAGTGTTGTCTCCTGAGGGTTTTCAGTGGATTGCATCCACCAAATCCAATAATAAAAGGAAGATCGTGAATATTACATTTAAAGATAAGAATTGTAAAAGAAAAGCCTTGAAAATTAGGGTTTCCAACTAAGCTAGTTTTTCGGTTTTCATTAGCCCTATCTTAATAGTCATGAAAAGATGTCAGAAATCACGTCCTCCCTCAATAAAACATCGTCTTATTCTTCATTCCTATCTTTTTTCCAAACATCGATCATATAACCCTGCGTGTGTGTAAAGACATCCCTATACCCGGAGAATTCAATTCAAGCTATCATACTCTTGCCCATCAGCCTCAGTACATTTTAATTAATGAATATTTAGATGAGATTGCTCACACACTTTCATACGAACATTAATACTTCTTGAGGTACTAATCGACCGATTACTCATGTGCTTGCTTATTTGGTGTTTTTCCTCGTCTTGCACCACCTAAGGCTTAGCAGTGTCTCCCAGTCCGGTTGGCCTGAGGGCACTAGGTGAAGAGGCACCCTCGCTATTTTTTTTATTGCTGCCTTGGCGATAACAAAACCAGTGTCCATTTTTCTCACCATTTTACATTTTCTTCATTTTTTTATTTCCTTCATACATCGGCTTTAAGACAAGAGCATTTCAAGGTATCCTCTACTATTCCGAGCCTCAAGATATATGTAAGTGCATATAGTAGGGTATCAACGTTCAAAATGTTTGGCTTCCAGAATAGGAACTATTTTTCAGACTTATTTTTATCCTTAGATTAGTGACTTCTTTCATCTTCTAACCCTTGGGACAACGGCTCATTACTACTTATTACTAGTTCGTATAAGAAAACTTCTAATTTTCTTGGTTTTCTTAAATTTTTCTAATCTCATGTATGTAATTTTTCACTAACTAATCTTTTATTATCTTATTTATGTACAAAAATGTTAAATATTAAATTTTTATATTTTGAAAGTTTTTTAATTTTTATGGGTTTTGATAATTTTTAAATTTTTATAGGTTTTTAAAGAAATGTTTTGTGCTTATGCAATTGATATGCAAATGATGCAAAAATAAGCACAAACCTCCCTTAAACTTGTTTTCAACAGTGTCCTCACTGTTGCCAACCGCTATATCTACAAAACCTGTAAGCCTGGAAGGAATTTATTAGTGGGGGCAAAATATATAAGTGAAGAACCTCCCCCAAACTTATTCTTTTCACTCACCTCCATTCCAAAAATGATGCAGTGATATACATGACTTGGGGGTGAGACGGAGGAATTTTAATCAAGGTAAAATGGCTCCTGTAAGAACATGAGCTCCTCCGTGGGGTCAGTGGAAAAATACGGCTTTAGTCTATGTCCATTCACTTTGAAAAATATGTCGTTTTTAACATTTTCTACCTCTACTGCCCCGTGCGGGTATACAGACCATACAACAAAAGATCCCTTCCACCGAGATCGAAACTTACCCGCGTGAAGGTGTAGTAGTGAATCATAAAGAAGGACATGCTGACCAGGTGTAAATGTTTTCCTCAAAATGTTTTTATCATGAAAAACCTTAGTCCTATTCTTTACGATTACAGCGTTATCATAAGCTTCATCGCGGAGTTTCCTTAGCTTATTTAATTGCAGCTTCCGAAAGTTGCAGGCTTGGTTTAGGTCAAAGTTGATTTCTTTAATAGCCCACAATGCTTTATGCTCAATCTCGACTGGCAAGTGACATGCCTTTCCAAACACTAACCTATATGGAGACATCCCTAGGTCGGTTTTAAATGCAGTTCGGAATGCCCAAAGGGCATCCGTCAGTTTGGTCGACCGATCTTTTCTATTCTTAGCAACAGTCTTCTCGAAGATTTGTTTGATCTGTCTATTCGAAATCTCAGCCTGCCCGTTCGTTTGGGGATGATAGGGTGTAGAAAGTCTGTGGTTGATTGTGTATTTCCGCATCAGTGTCTCGAAAGACCTGTTGCAGAAATGTGTCCCGTTATCGCTAATGACAGCGTGTGGGTATCCAAATCGCGAAAAGATATTTTCTTTTAAGAAATTAATGACAACCTTCTTGTCATTAGTGCGACATGGAATGGCTTCAACCCACTTCGAGACGTAATCAACCGCAAGCAGTATGTACAAATTCCCATAGGAGTTGGGAAAGGGACCCATAAAGTCAATGCCCCAAACATCGAAAATTTCAACCACTAAGATGGGTTGTTGAGGCATTTCATTTCTCCGGGAAATTCTACTCGTGTACTGACACTATGTACAGGTTTTGCAATGCTCAAATGCGTCCTTGAACAAGGTCGGCCAATAAAATCCATATTGTAAAACCTTCTCCGCCGTCTTTTTAGGACCGAAGTGATCCCCACAGACCTGATCATGACAAAAAGATAGAAAACTCTTGAATTCCTCATTCGGGAGACACCGGCGAATGATCTGGTCAGGACAATACTTAAACAGATAAGGTTCATCCCAGTAAAAGTATTTTACTTGGGATAGAAAACGGTATTTGTCCTGTTTTGACCAATCGCTGGGTATAAGTCCCGTGACAAGATAGTTCACAATATCCCTGAACCAAGGTTCATTGGATACGCTCAAGAGTTGTTCATCCGGAAATGAATCATTGATCGGCAGGGTCACAGGGGAAGAAGAGATGCGTGAAAGATAGTCGTCTACAACGTTTTCGCATCCTTTCTTATCTTTGATAACAAGATCAAATTCTTGTAATAGAAGCATCCAACGTATTAGCCTACCTTTAGCATCCTTCTTCGCCAGAAGATGTTTCAAGGCGGAATGGTTAGTGTACACTACTATTGGAGAGCCAATCAGGTAAGGCCTGAATTTTTCTAATGCAAATACAACTGCCAAAGTTCTTTTTCGGGTAGTTGTATAGTTGATTTGAGCATCATTCAGGGTCTTACTCGCATAATATATCACGTGTGGCATCTTTTCAATGTGATGTCCTAAGACTGCACCAACTGCAAAATCGGATGCATCACACATCAGCTCAAAGGGATAGTCCCAATTGGAGACGATAGAACGGGGCTGTAGTTAGGGAGTGTTTGAGTGAGTCGAATGCTGCTTCACAATCCGAGTCAAAGTGGAAGGTCATATCCTTGGCGAAGAGAAGAGTTAAGGGTCTAGAAATTTTGCTAAAATTCTTAATGAATCTCCTATAAAAGCCCGCATGGCCAAGAAATGATCGAATGTCTTTGACGCTTTTGGGATGAGGAAGGTTTTGAACGACATCTATCGTAGCTCTGTCAACTTTAATGCCTTTCTATGAAATAACATGTCCAAGTACAATTCCCTCTTGGACCATGAAATGGCATTTTTCCTAATTCAAGGTTAAGTTCTTCTTTTTGCAACGAGTAAGAACTGCACCAAGATTCGATAGGTAATCAGAAAAAGAGTCCCCAAAAATCGAGAAATCGTCCATAAAAATCTCCAAAAAATTCTCGACCATGTCAGAGAATATCCCCATCATACACCGCTGAAAGGTAGCGGGAGCATTGCACAACCCAATGGGCGTGCGTCTATAAGCAAAGGTACCAAAAGGACAAGTAAAAGTGGTTTATCTTGATCCTTTTTGGCAATGGGGACCTGATTATAGCCAGAGTATCCGTCCATAAAGCAATAATACTCACGTCCAGCCAAGCGTTCCAGCATTTGATCAATGAAAGGTAGAGGAATGTGGTCTTTCCTCGTGGCAGCATTGAGTTTTTTGTAATCAATACATACACGCCACCCAATTAGGGCGCGTGTCTGAATCAACTCATTTGCCTCATTGGTAATAACAGTGATGCCGGATTTCTTAGGGACGACATGTATAGGACTCACCCATTGGCTATTGGAGATTGGGTATATAATATCATTATCAAGTCATTTGACGATCTCTTTCATCACCGCTTCCTTCATGATGGGATTTAACCGTCTCTGTGGTTCTCGGGTTGGTCTGGCATCGTCCATCACATTTATATGATGTTCTACAATCAAGGGACTAATCCCTTTGATGTCCGCCATAGTCCAACCAAACGCCTCTCTATTAGATTTTAATACCGATTAAAGTGCGTTCTCTTGCTCTGATGCTAGAGAAGAGGATATGCTAACGGGTAAGGACTCATTCTCACCTAAATAAGCATATTTAATATGAGAAGGTAAAATTTTGAGATCTAATGCGGGCGGAGAAATAATAGAAGGTGGTATCATCGAGTGATTTTTGGAGTCACAAAGAAGCTCATAACCTGTGAAAGATACAGACTCGGCTGATGATAAGTCAAGAGTGTCGGACTCAAGTGTAGGAAAGGTGTCCTCACTAAGATCATGTGCAAGATCAAACAGTGATGTGGTAGTGTCGTTGAGATCTGTAAAGCAAAGTTCATCAACTCCGCAACTTTCGGGAGCAATCTCGTGGACAAAGTACACATCAAGAATATGAGCAGAGGGTTCTGATGGCTGACTTCCAACTTTGTCGATGTTTAGTTCAATGGTCATATTTCCAAATGATAAGTTCATTGAACCATTTCTACAGTTAATAACAGCATTGGAAGTGGCAAGGAAAGGTCGACCCAAAATCGCCGGAATTTGGCTCCGGGGGTTTGCTACAGGTTGTGTATCGAGTATAATGAAGTCCACACGGAATACAAATTCCCCGACCTTTATCAACACATCCTCTAGTTCACCCCTAGGTTTGGTGATTGAACGGTCTGCCATTTTGAGAGTGCAGTGAGCAGGTTTCAACTCGCCAATCCCTAGCTGCTCATAGACAGAATATGGAAGTAGGTTAACACTTGTGCTAAGGTCTAAAATTGCACGATTTATGTTTTTACCCCCAATAGAAATCGATATCGTAGGACATCCGGGGTCATTACGTTTCTTTGGTAGCTGTGGGATAAAAGCAGTGCTAATATTATTCAACATGAAGACCTTCTTCGGCACTTGAGTCTTCCTCTTCCTAGTGCACAAGTCCTTATGAATTTTCGCATAAGCGGGGACTTGTTGAATAGAATCTCGGAGAGGGATGTTGATGTTAACCTGTTTGAACATTTCCATAATTTTCTCCATATGTGGACTCGATTTGTTACCCCTTAACCGATTCGGGTAAGGAGCTTTAGCAATAAGCGCTGGGTCCATCATAGGAGAAGGAAGTGGGGGTAGACGTGATCCCAAAAGTGGAATGGGGATCATCTGTGGAGAACTAGAAGAGCTATACTGAGGTGTCGAGCCTAGTGGGAAATGGAGAATAGGCTCGCGGGAAGGTGGTGGGGTAGAAGAACAAGGATCAGAAGTAGAAGTGTGTGTGTGAGGAAAGATCTCAGCCGGGGTGTTAATGATAGGATTTTCAATATCATCAATTCCTTCCCCAACATGGTTATTCAGCACTTTTCCAGATCTAAACGTTGTGACGGCATTTACATTGTAATGCCCAGGATTCGGTAGGGGTTGAGACGGAAGTTTCCCTTTTTCTCTCGCACTCATTTCGGTTTTAAGTCATGCAATTTCAGCTTCCATCGATCTGATACTCTCAGCTTGAGACGCTGAGTTTTTCTTTATCTCACTGACGGAAGATCTAACCTCAGCCGACACCTCTATGAAATTTGACAAGAGCGATTTCATGGTTTGAGTGAATTGAGAGAATTCGTCAGAACAGGTCATCTGCATAGGATTAGATGGTGCAGGAGTGTTGACCTGATTTTGAAAATTTTGTGACTGGTAGGGGTGCTGAGTGAGTTGAAGTGGTTGATGTTGTGGTGGAAGAGCCCTTTGGAAATTATTTTGGCTTGGAACCGTGTTTTGAGATTGTTGTTGGTTCCAAGAAAAATTCGGGTGATTCCTCCAACCCTGATTGTACGTGGAAGAATATGGATCGTTTCTAGGTCTTTGAAATGCGGCATTGGTATGCTCGTGACCTTGAAACGGAGAGTTTAATGGACATTCTTCCGTTAAGTGAGAAGGATCAGAACAACACCCACATACAGTTTTGGGGAGCGACATTCGGTTCAGGGAGGCTGCTGAAAATTTGTGTTCCATAGCCTCGAGCTTCTTTTGCATTGCTGCCATCTCAGCTCGAACATCTATGGACACATCAATTTGGTGTACGCCACCCCTAGTCGATGATTGGGTTCCACTCTCCCACTGTAAGGATTTTTCAGCGAACTCTTCCAAAAATTTCCAAGCTTCCCCATCATCCTTGGTCATAAAGGTGCCTTGACACATGTTTTCTGTAAGGTTCCTAGGCACTCTTGTGAAGGTTCATAAGGCATCAAACATGCCCGGATAAAAATTTAGACGTGCCGAACAACCCAAAGCCGGGATCTTTGCTAGATTATTAGGGTTTAACATGCAAGATGATAACTTTTATCTAAGTGTGAGGGATTACAACCTTTGTAGTCCGCTCCTTCGCTTCACAAGCTCCGAGTAGAAGTCCCTTTGCCACGCTCCACGATCTCCCGGACTCATGAGAGGCTCCACAACTCGAACGATCCACGCTAGCTTGAAGTGTTCCAAATCTCCGATGATCTACGTCGAAGTTGCAAAGACTCAAGCTTTCTCACTCTAAAGAGATGAACACACTAATCTCATGGGCTAGATGAGATGAAGATGAGAGAGTAGTATTTTTGCTTTCTTTTTAATTCATTTTCTCATATTTATTCATCACATAAAGAAAATCAAGTAAGCTTTCTTCAAGAGAGAAGAAGAAGATTATGGAAAATCAATAATAAGATTAATCCTTTTGTGATGAATAGAATGAAAGCTATATGATTGATTTATTAACCATGGTCAAGGATGAGTGGTCAAGATTTAGTAGAGAATAAACTAGAGTTAGGATTTGGTTGGGTTAAGAATGTGTCATCCAAAAATATCTTAAGAATGACAAAAGAAAAAGCTTCTAGATGGTGCATGAAGCATCTAACCCTAATCAAACCCTAACCTCAATTAATCATCCTTAAACATGTTTAACAATTAACCATATCTTGTCACAATAATATATATCACATATATATTATATATTTGCAACAAAAGAAAATAATACAATTAACATATATCGCATATTTATCAATGTATCATCCAGTGAGAAAATGAAATAATAAAGCGAGCCAATATTAGATAATGTAATACAATATATCATATATATTATTATACATTAAATCATCGAATCAACACTTGATTCGATGATCCGGCCATATCGAATATTACCGACTAATATATTATGTACCGATGCATCGAATCAACACTTGATCCGATGTCCCGGTTCATATCTAAATATCGTTAGAATATAATACGGTATCTCATATCGCATTATTCTCGGTCCTGCACATATCACATATGTGCCTCTATGTTAGTTATATGTATGCCCTAGAGGCCATTACTATACATGGGATGTATATTGTAGTGGATGCTGGGACGTATATAGGGAGGACTTTCTCGCTCGACATGATAGTATGCTATCTGGTTGATATTTACCTTAACGTGTATGCTGATTGTCTCTCTGTTACATGTTGGTAAAGCCCTTAGGATCTGTACTTGACTACCTGGACTATGATGCGGATCATACTAGTGGGGACATGGTAGTCCATAAGTACATCCTTCAAAGTCCCTAGTCGTGGGTATATCGAGACGGGGCATCGATATACCAGAGTAGACTAGCGTGTACCTTCTCGACCCATACAGATGGGCGATGGATGATCCCATATCCATCGGTGTTTGACATCAGAGGAGATATACGGGTGCTCAGTAGAGACTGGGTACACTGGACGGACTCGCCGAGAACTCCCAGATGGTATTATACCTCACGTCAGATGGCAGTTCTCTGGTGACACTGGTACAGAGTAGTCTGTTGACCCGAGATCGTCATAGAGTCTTGTGTGGTTCCCACTGTGCTTTGATTTCCATCTTACCACGTCCAAGAGGGCGTGCAAAACGGTGGTTTTTGGGTACAGTCCCGAGTCACATGGAGGCAATGAGCGATAGGAGGGGATTCGTCTCTCCCGGTATATGGGGGTTGATGTTGCGCTGTGTTCGATTGGCTATAACAGGAAATCCCTGGCCAGGGTTGCTGAGATTTACTGGTAAGTGTTACCAGTAGTTTCTCGAACAGTTATAGACCTCATATCGACACGACTTATTGAGCTACTGGGGTCTGACGTTTACCACCCCTAGGCGAGATATGCGACATATCAGACGATCAGACCGGACTGTACGGTAGTGTTACTGGTCGGATTCACTGGAGTGTGAGCGGGCTTGCTCGTCGATCTTCAGATCGCTCAATACCCGGGTGGCCGTTACGTTTAGCAGACCGCTTGCGGCTTGTGGATGTTTGATATGATCATCATCCGCTGCCGGCGTATTGACGAGTCTTTAGAGTCCTACACAGAGGTTTCCTGGCTCAAGCGAAACGAAATAGGAGCGCATATGAGATATGTGCGGGACCGAGAATAATGCGTGTATGTGATACCGTATTCTATTCTCGCGATATATATATATCGAATGGTTGTATGCGATATAACCTAGTTATCGATTCAAGCGTTGATTCGATAAGCCGATATATTGGATACCAGTCGGTTATGTGCGCATGACCGGATCATTGAATCAAGTGTTGATTTAATGATTTAATGCATAATTATATATTTGATATATTACTTTGCATTAACTAGTATCGGTTTACTTTAGACAGATTTTCTCACTCGGAATGTGCGCATTGTATATGCGATATACTTTTGTGCACTTGCTTGTATCATGTTTGATGATACATGTCATGCTAGGGTTCAAGTGTAAAGATTAAACCTTGGTTAATGAAATAGTTTAGGGTTTCCTATTTGTTATTCATTTATCTATTTATTTATCCTTTTTATTTTTGATAAATGAATAAATGAAAATGAGAAAAGAATGGTGGCTTCTTTTGTTCTTTAGTTGAAGCTTCATGAAGCTTTGTTCAAGTCAACCATACTTATCTCATCCTTAACCCTAACCATTCCCACTAACCATGATTCATTCTCTACACTTAACTCTAGTTAATATTATGATAAGAATTCATTTTCTTTTCATTTTCTAAAAACTTATCATAATATCTTTCTTCTTCTTCTTCATTCTTCAAGTGAAGAAAAGCAAAGTCCATCAATGGTGATTGTTGGATATGAGTGAGAAATCCAATTCTAAAGTTAACCCAATTCCTATTTCTTCATCCTCTACCTCTTGCCAAGTAGTAGAGTGTGTTTCCTTCACAAGATTTTAGGGTTTGGTGAAGGTGGAGCTTGATTCATCGATGCCTCGACGTAGATCATCTTCGGCATGGACATCGACGACCTAGCCTGCCCATTCTCCGACGAAGTCGACTCTAGAGCCCGGATTTGATTTGGACAGCGGAGATGACCTCGTTGCGGAGCCGTGGAGGTGGATATCCGGATCTACAAAGGTTGTAATTTCCGTATCTCTTTAGTTAACTGTTAACTAGTTCTTGTTCGCCTAGATATCTAGCAAACGATCCGTACTTTAGGGTTTGTAGGCACCATAATTTTTGAAATTGCCATGGTTGATGGCTTGGGAGACCTCACTAGAGTGCCTAGGAACCCTGCAGTGGTATCAGAGCCTAGCTAGAGCCTTAGGCGATCCCCGGACGGAATTAGAAACCCGATCGAACCAAAATCCCATTACAAAATTGCTCTCTGTACTTTTTTCAAAACTGTTGATTTTTGGCAATTAAAAATATCCATAAAAACAAGAAGGCTTTTTGAAGAATTACTGTGAAATTTGGTACCCTAATTCCACAAAAGCGCGGCTGAAGGGCCGCCAATAAGAAGCCGACACGTGTCAAATTTCACAGTAACTCGTAAAATTCAATGCTCATTTTCCTGGAATATTTAAACTGAACTCAAGAGTTGAGTTGTTCTGAGTTGTTTTGGGAATCATTGTTTCGATCGGAAAGTCTAATTCTGTCCATGTGTTTTCCGGATAAATTTTAGAATATGTTAAAAAGTTCGACCGGATATAAATACCCGATTTTTCCCCTGTCGGGAAATTTCCAAGTGTTGGATTTTTCCGTAGTTTAACGACGTTCTAAGTAGTGCAAGTGACGCGATGGTCCCTCTAGAAGACACAAACCTTAACTCGATTATGTGACCGTCTTGAACTGCCCTTTGAACCTTCGGGTTTGGGGCAGTACGGCGTGCCACATGTGAGGCGTTGGCTTGACCCTTCTACGGCTGGACCGTTGGTACTGAGGCACGAACGGAATGTTGTTATACTTGTTTCATGTGTTGATCAGTATCGGGAAAACTTGGGTGTTCGATTGTTCGATCGAAAAGTTTAACATTTTCTGTTTATCTGGAATGGGATACAATAATTGGAATTCACAATAAGTTATGAGATAACTGAATGAATGTTATAAACGTAGCAATTTAGTCTCACTTGATCGGTTGCCACGGATTTTTGATGTGATCAAAAGTCCGTCGCAATCACGTAGCGTACGCGGATATTCGCCGGTAAACTTAATAGACAGCCTCACTCCATAGCCCCGACCAAGTGACTGTAGGAGAACCCCGTCGCCGAAAGCATCCGTTCGGGTGCTCGCGGTAGCGGTGTTCCGCCTTGGTGCACTTCGTCGACGGTGTCGGGGGTGCGGCCGTCTACTGAAGTTTGCGACGAGTATTCGATCAGGATGTCGGGAATCTTGTTGAATTGCCCGACTTGATATTGAAAAGTGTTTTCGATAATGAGACTAAAATGCGGGGTTTATAATTGTTAGGCATGTGATGTCTAAGGTATTCATTTGATTAGGCATGCGATGTCTATGCAGATTGCGGATTCCAACTGTTGTAGTTTTACACTTTCTTTTCTGTGACCGTAAGTGTAATATGTGATATCGCCGGTTTCGTTGCTATATGTCAACGACAATTGGGATGCGCATATTTACTTACGTTGATGACATGTGATGTTATGTGTTGCTGGATATGTTATATTGGATCGTCGTGTTTGAATAGCCGGGGGTTTTTTTGTGAGATGAGTGTTTTTCATTTTCATTCATGTAAAAACTTGTATGTAATATTCTTTTATTGGGGCGCTTCCAGGTTGCGGGAGTTGTCACCTGTTGTATATTATTTACTTTTCCGCACTAGGATAGACCCAAGGAGGAGGGCACAAGTAACCGGGTTCTGGAGTCCAGTGGGAGATCAACTCGAGGAGTCGAGTCCGGGTCTCCTAACTCTAGAATTGGTAGGGTTGCTTGCCGCTCTCGTAGGGGTCTAGGGGTGTGGGTTTGGCTATTCATCACGACCGTGGAATCCGTGTTTTATACTGGCTCGTATTGAAAACACGGACGTCCTAGTATATCCAATATTTCATATGATTCTTCTGCTGCGATATCTGTGATGAGATCATGTGATGTTTCTGTGATGGATACAGTATATAGTATATATGATATATTATATAGGCGTTACTTATGTTTTACACCCGCGCTAGCCCTGCCCCGCTCTGCCGTTAGTTACCTAACCTAACGGTGCACGAGGGGACATCGAGGCGAATGCGGATGGCATAAGTGTATGTCGTATTTATCTGTGATGATTAGGTATTTAAATGATGGGACTTCATTAATGTGATTAATGAAATAAAAGAAACCTAAGATGTTGTAGAATCGAATTTCAAAATAAAACAGGTAGCTACAGTTGTTGCTTTGCACAGCGGTATATGCGATATATCCTGCACCTTATTCGATGAGGAAAGGACCGAGATCCCTTCACCGGGAGTGACTCCTTTAGCAATAACTGGCAGATGCTACACACTCGGTTTGTCTTTTGATTGCTTTTAAGTGTTTTTGCTTTGCATAGTGATATATATGATATATCCCGCACCTCATTCGACGAGGAAAGGACCGACGATCCCTTCACCGGGAGTGACTCCTTTAGCAAAACTAGAAAAGCCTCAAAAGCACTCCATTTTAAAATCATTTGATTCTGCAATGATATCAAGTTCATTACGCAATAGGTTTTCAGAAAAACCTGTCGTAGCCCTCCGTCATTTCAGATAAGTATTAGTTAGTATTCGTGCTACGTTTGTTGACTATGTTAAGGCGTAGTGTGCGGTAGCTAATTAGTGCTTATCTGCATAAGCATATGATGCGATTGGATTAGGGTAGTCGTGCGACTTTGTTGACTATGTTAAGGGTCGTGCGGGTGGGTTTAATTCAATCGGGAAATGACGGGTTGAACTTGACTAGCACTTATGATTTGTTGACTATGTTAAGGTCATATAGCTGCTAGGGGCAAAAGATTATCGGGAATTTCAAGTGTTGAAATTTGCAATGAGATTGCATACCTTCTATGAGATAGTTGGATCCCGATACCCGCTGCGAGTAAGTGTTACTCCTGGGAGAGTTTTATACATTACAATTAGCCGATCAAGTAGGTGTCTAGAAAGGTGTCAACGGGGTTACGCCTCTGGGAAAACGAGGTTTACATTAATTAGGTTCGTGCGAAAGCACGGGGGACCTCCCTCAAAGTACCGACACTGGCCTGGCTGAAAGATTGGTGAACTTGTAGTGTGTAATTAATCCCGGCTAGTCTTTCCTTTTAGGGTTTGAAGGAAGATTTGATAAAAAGCAGTGGGAGCCATCCTGATTAGATAAAATAATAACCAATCTATTCTTGACAGAGCGCACGCTGAGTGTTTTCTTCTCTCTCTCTCCAGGTAGCGACCATATCACGCCTTAATCAAGATAATAAAATGGAATATTGACCGAACCCGCTTGTTATACTGAGCTGGGGAACGTTGGTCCCGCTCCAACTTATAATTGTTATAAGACAGAGCAAGAAATAGTGGAATACCAGAATTCCTATGCCGCCCAAACGAAGACAGTGCATATGATGCATCTTCTTCGGGTGTGTTCATTACAAAGAATTGTTTCTCAGTATCCTCTGAATCCTGGGTATATGATACCGGATCAGGATCCCAGATATGTAATCTGTTACATAGGGCTACAAAAAGGTAGAAAAACTGAGAACGGGTGATAAGTTTCATGAGACAGAAACCGGGGCAAGTGTTGCAGCCAAGTCTGTTGGTCACTGTCACCCTGTATTACGAATACATTGATTCTGAACAAATGCTATTAGATACCGAACCTGATATACAAAATCATATCAGTCTCTTTATTACTAAAGAAAGGATATAATTTTGTATTAATGGATAATGTTTTGAACATTTCCTATATCAAAAGTTGATCGATTCAGGCACGTTATCTAAAAGCATTGAAGTTCTAAATCAAACTCCAGTTCCTAGTATACAGAACACACACAAGAGGAAGAGTTCAGAAATGAACGAATCCTTCTTGAGGTATAGTAGACTAGGTCAGATCAATGTGACCCGACTAGCTAGAGTTACATAAAGATGCATATTTAAATCAGTTTGAATTTACATCTTGTGAAACTCGCCAGTCATGTCACAAAGAAAAGATGACCACAGCTCTGTTTATTGGAAACAGAGAAAGAGTTAATAAACTCTTGGGATGATACATGTTGATATATACAGGTCCCCTGTCTACACATGCCAAGACCGGTTCTTTGTACTTCGTTACATTCTCTGATAATCTCTCAAGTTTCAGACCTATGTTCCTGTTGAAACACAAGTCCGAACCTTTTGAGATATTCACAGAATATAAGTTAGAAGTAGAGAACCAGAATACGGGTATAAGTATTATGTCCTATGATGAGATCAAGGAGGAGAACACTTGAGCACGGAAATACTGGACTATTCTAAAGGAGAATGAGATTCTCTCTCAGCATTACTCCTCTGTATACACCATGGCACGATGGTATATCGGGGCGGAGCAATCACACCCTATTTGATATGGTGTGCTCTATGATGAGTACTACTGAGTTACCTATTTCCTTTTGGGAGTTATGCACTTATGAAGTTGCATACCTATTGAATAGGGTTCGAATCAAATCAGTTGCCTACCACTCCATATGAGATATGGAAAGGGAAGAGCCCATGTCTTAAGCCAGTTAAGATTTGGATTTGTCCGGCCTATGTCTAAAAGCAAAATCCGGACAAGCTCGAGGCAAGGTCAGTTATGTACAACTGGAAAGGTTCCAGCTATACAAACTACAGCTGATGATTTGAAAGAACCAAAGGATTCAGTAGATACCAACGAACCTCAGCCTCTCCGCCGATCTAGTAGGGTTCCTCACCCACCTGAGAGATACTTCGGTTTCTCTATGACAGTGGGAGCGAGGATTGCATCATGAGATGATGACCCAACTAGTTTCGAGCTGGCCATCAGGAGTAAGACTCCGTAAGAATGGCTGGATGTTTAGTGATCTTAGATGGAATCCTTATACACCAGCAAAGTATGGACTTTGGCTGCTAGATCTGAAGGGTTAAATCCCCATCAGGAGCAAGTATATCTTGAGAAGATTACTTGGTGTAGATGGAAAAGTTGAGACTTTCAAAGCTAGACTTGTTAAAGCTTTTCGTCATCGACCAGGCATGGATCATGATGAAACCTTTTCAAGTAGCTATGCTTAAGTCCATCCAGATCCTACTTACCACGGCTACATACCATGACTACGATATCTGGTGGTTGGGTGTCTTGACTGCTTTTCTAAATGATGATTTGGAAGAGAGCGTCTGTAAGTACACAGCCAGAGGGCTTCGTAGACAGTGGGAGCAGCGGAAACGTGTGCAAGATGCTCTATAGGATAAAGCAGGCATCGCGGAGTTGGAACGTCTGTTTTGATGAAGTAGTCAAAGAGTTTGACATCATCAAAATGGTAGATGAACCTTGTATAAACAAAAAGGTAGTAGGGAGTATGGTGATGATCCTCGTAGAGTACGTGGATGACATACTCTTGATAGGGAAGGAGTTTCCTATGCTACGCTCGATCAATCTCCGCTTATCACTATGATTCTCCATATAGGATCAAAAGTGATACCTACTAAATCCTGGGTTTTGGATCTATGAGATAGATCTAAATGGATGGTAGAATTCTCACTAGATGTAGTGAGACGGTATCAAATGATCCTGAGGAGAATCACTGGAATGGTTCCAGGGTGATAAAGACGACTGAATGTCAGTCGCAGGCATTGTCTTTACCCTAAGTAAAGGGACGGTATGTTGGAAGAGTTCCAAGTAGGATACCGTGGCATACTAGAAGATAAAGGCACGATACATCGCTACTTAAGATGCTACCAAAGAGGCTGTTTGGGTGTATATTGGTTCATGAGATGAACTACGTTCCTACCATTGTGAGACAATGGAGTTGTGGCTCATGCCGAGGAACACCGGTCCCATCAGTGATCCAGACTTATTCTAAGGCAGCATCGCCTGATCATGGAGATGGTTGATCTCCAGGGTGATCGAGGTTAGGAGAGTAGACTCAAAGGACAACATAGCGGATCCACTCACAAAGGCCTGTTCCCAGAGAGAGACTTTTATGGGATGGTTGAGTATGAGATACTGCAACCACTGCTACAGATGGCCCTAGTGCAAGTGGGAGATTGTTAGTTATATGTATGCCCTAGAGGCCATTACTATACATGGGATGTATATTGTAGTGGATGCTGGGACGTATATAGGGAGGACTTTCTCGCTCGACATGATAGTATGCTATCTGGTTGATATTTACCTTAACGTGTATGCTGATTGTCTCTCTGTTACATGTTGGTAAAGCCCTTAGGATCTGTACTTGACTACCTGGACTATGATGCGGATCATACTAGTGGGGACATGGTAGTCCATAAGTACATCCTTCAAAGTCCCTAGTCGTGGGTATATCGAGACGGGGCATCGATATACCAGAGTAGACTAGCGTGTACCTTCTCGACCCATACAGATGGGCGATGGATGATCCCATATCCATCGGTGTTTGACATCAGAGGAGATATACGGGTGCTCAGTAGAGACTGGGTACACTGGACGGACTCGCCGAGAACTCCCAGATGGTATTATACCTCACGTCAGATGGCAGTTCTCTGGTGACACTGGTACAGAGTAGTCTGTTGACCCGAGATCGTCATAGAGTCTTGTGTGGTTCCCACTGTGCTTTGATTTCCATCTTACCACGTCCAAGAGGGCGTGCAAAACGGTGGTTTTTGGGTACAGTCCCGAGTCACATGGAGGCAATGAGCGATAGGAGGGGATTCGTCTCTCCCGGTATATGGGGGTTGATGTTGCGCTGTGTTCGATTGGCTATAACAGGAAATCCCTGGCCAGGGTTGCTGAGATTTACTGGTAAGTGTTACCAGTAGTTTCTCGAACAGTTATAGACCTCATATCGACACGACTTATTGAGCTACTGGGGTCTGACGTTTACCACCCCTAGGCGAGATATGCGACATATCAGACGATCAGACCGGACTGTACGGTAGTGTTACTGGTCGGATTCACTGGAGTGTGAGCGGGCTTGCTCGTCGATCTTCAGATCGCTCAATACCCGGGTGGCCGTTACGTTTAGCAGACCGCTTGCGGCTTGTGGATGTTTGATATGATCATCATCCGCTGCCGGCGTATTGACGAGTCTTTAGAGTCCTACACAGAGGTTTCCTGGCTCAAGCGAAACGAAATAGGAGCGCATATGAGATATGTGCGGGACCGAGAATAATGCGTGTATGTGATACCGTATTCTATTCTCGCGATATATATATATCGAATGGTTGTATGCGATATAACCTAGTTATCGATTCAAGCGTTGATTCGATAAGCCGATATATTGGATACCAGTCGGTTATGTGCGCATGACCGGATCATTGAATCAAGTGTTGATTTAATGATTTAATGCATAATTATATATTTGATATATTACTTTGCATTAACTAGTATCGGTTTACTTTAGACAGATTTTCTCACTCGGAATGTGCGCATTGTATATGCGATATACTTTTGTGCACTTGCTTGTATCATGTTTGATGATACATGTCATGCTAGGGTTCAAGTGTAAAGATTAAACCTTGGTTAATGAAATAGTTTAGGGTTTCCTATTTGTTATTCATTTATCTATTTATTTATCCTTTTTATTTTTGATAAATGAATAAATGAAAATGAGAAAAGAATGGTGGCTTCTTTTGTTCTTTAGTTGAAGCTTCATGAAGCTTTGTTCAAGTCAACCATACTTATCTCATCCTTAACCCTAACCATTCCCACTAACCATGATTCATTCTCTACACTTAACTCTAGTTAATATTATGATAAGAATTCATTTTCTTTTCATTTTCTAAAAACTTATCATAATATCTTTCTTCTTCTTCTTCATTCTTCAAGTGAAGAAAAGCAAAGTCCATCAATGGTGATTGTTGGATATGAGTGAGAAATCCAATTCTAAAGTTAACCCAATTCCTATTTCTTCATCCTCTACCTCTTGCCAAGTAGTAGAGTGTGTTTCCTTCACAAGATTTTAGGGTTTGGTGAAGGTGGAGCTTGATTCATCGATGCCTCGACGTAGATCATCTTCGGCATGGACATCGACGACCTAGCCTGCCCATTCTCCGACGAAGTCGACTCTAGAGCCCGGATTTGATTTGGACAGCGGAGATGACCTCGTTGCGGAGCCGTGGAGGTGGATATCCGGATCTACAAAGGTTGTAATTTCCGTATCTCTTTAGTTAACTGTTAACTAGTTCTTGTTCGCCTAGATATCTAGCAAACGATCCGTACTTTAGGGTTTGTAGGCACCATAATTTTTGAAATTGCCATGGTTGATGGCTTGGGAGACCTCACTAGAGTGCCTAGGAACCCTGCAGTGGTATCAGAGCCTAGCTAGAGCCTTAGGCGATCCCCGGACGGAATTAGAAACCCGATCGAACCAAAATCCCATTACAAAATTGCTCTCTGTACTTTTTTCAAAACTGTTGATTTTTGGCAATTAAAAATATCCATAAAAACAAGAAGGCTTTTTGAAGAATTACTGTGAAATTTGGTACCCTAATTCCACAAAAGCGCGGCTGAAGGGCCGCCAATAAGAAGCCGACACGTGTCAAATTTCACAGTAACTCGTAAAATTCAATGCTCATTTTCCTGGAATATTTAAACTGAACTCAAGAGTTGAGTTGTTCTGAGTTGTTTTGGGAATCATTGTTTCGATCGGAAAGTCTAATTCTGTCCATGTGTTTTCCGGATAAATTTTAGAATATGTTAAAAAGTTCGACCGGATATAAATACCCGATTTTTCCCCTGTCGGGAAATTTCCAAGTGTTGGATTTTTCCGTAGTTTAACGACGTTCTAAGTAGTGCAAGTGACGCGATGGTCCCTCTAGAAGACACAAACCTTAACTCTATATATATATATCCAAGCATCCATTATAATATACATCATATGTACAACAATGGCCTCTAGGGCATATACATAACTAACAATCTCCCACTTGCACTAAGGCCAGCTGCTGTAGTATCTCATACCTAGCATCCCGAATAATCTCTCAAACTGTATCTGGGGAATAGCCTTCGTGAATGGATCCGCAGTGTTGTCCTTCGTATCTACTCTCCTGACCTCGATCTCCCGGCGATCAACTATCTCCCTGATCAGGTGATACCGCCTCAGAATATGTCTGGACTTTTGATGGGACCTGGGTTCCTTGGCCAAAGCCACAGCTCCATTGTTATCGTAATACAGAGGTATTGGATGCTCAATGGATGGAACCACACCAAGTTCACTGATGAACTTCTTTATCCAGACAGCCTCCTTGGCAGCATCGTTGGCAGCGATGTATTCAGCCTCCATCGTCGAGTCTGCAACGGTATCCTGTTTGGAACTCTTCCAACATACCGCCCCTCCATTGAGGGTAAAGACAAATCCCGAGTGCGACTTAGAGTCGTCCTTATCACTTTGGAAGCTGGAATCGGTAAAGGACTTCACCTGGAGTTCTCCATTACCATACACCAAGAATATTTCCTTAGTCCTTCGTAAATACTTGAGAATGTTCTTCACAGCTGTCCAGTGACTCTCTCCAGGATCTGCTTGATACCGACTCACTACACTTAGTGAGTATGCTACATCGGGTCTGATATATAGCATCGCATACATGATAGAGCCTACTGCCGAAGCATAGGGTATCCCTTGCATGCGAGCTCTCTCTAAATCAGTCTTGGGAGACATCTCTTTGGAGAGAGTGAGTCCAGAGATCGTGGGTTGGTTCCCACGCTTGGATTCTTCCATACTTAACCTCTTTAGTATGGTGTCAATGTACCTGGATTGGGACAATCCCAGTATCCGTTTAGATCTATCTCTATAGATCATGATTCCCAATATGCAGGAGGCATCACCTAGATCTTTCATTGAGAATATCTGTGCTAAGAAGAGCTTGACTGATTGCAGCATAAGAATATCATTTCCTATCACGAATATGTCATCCACGTACAATACGAGGAAGACAACCTTACCCTCTGCTACCTTCTTATAGATACAAGGTTCATCTATATTTTTGATGAAGTCAAACTCTTTGACTACAACATCAAAACAGATGTTCCAACTCCGCGATACTTGCTTTAACCCATAAATGGATTTAAGCAGCTTGCACACCTTTCCGCTGCTTCCACTATCTACGAAGCCCTCTGGCTGAGTCATGTACACGCTCTCTTCTAAATCACCATTTAGAAAGGCTGTCTTAACATCCATTTGCCATATTTCGTAGTCATGGTATGCAGCAATGGCAAGTAAGATCCGGATGGACTTAAGCATAGCCACTGGAGAAAAGGTTTCGTCATAATCCACACCTGGTCGTTGACGAAAACCCTTTGCCACAAGTCTAGCTTTGAAAGTCTCAACTTTTCCATCTACACCAAATTTCTTTTTAAAAATCCACTTGCTCCCAATGGGTTTTACCCCTTCAGGAGCATTTTCAAAAATCCATACTTTATTAGTGTACATGGATTCCATCTCAGATCGCATTGCATCCAGCCATTTTACAGAGTCACTACTCGTGATGGCCTGCTCGAAACTAGTCGGTTCATCATCATCCATTATGCAGTCCTCGCTTCCACCATCAATGAGAAAACCGTAGTATCTCTCAGGTGGACGAGAAACCCTGTTAGATCGGCGGAGAGGCTGGGGTTCGTCGGGTACTAGTGAATCCTCTGGTTCCATTAAATCATCTGCCGTAGTTTGTGTTGCTGGAACCTCTTCCAGTTCTACCTCATTGCCATCAATTTCTTTCATAAGAAAACCCTTTTCTAAAAAGGTGGCATGTCGAGAAACAAACACTTTTTGTTCCTCGGAGTGGTAGAAGATATACCCTCGCGAATGTTTGGGATATCCAATAAACTTACATAAGACAGATCTTGCCTCGAGCTTGTCCGAATTTTGTCTTTTGACATAGGCTGGACAACCCCATATCTTAATATACATAAGAGATGGTCTCTTCCCTTTCCATATCTCATATGGAGTGGTAGGCACTGATTTGGTAGGAACCATATTCAATAGATGTATGGCTGTCTCAAGCGCATACCCCTAGAAGGAAATAGGTAATTCAGCCTCGCTCATCATAGAGCGTACCATATCTAATAGGGTGCGATTCCTCCGCTCAGATACACCGTTGTGCTGTGGTGTATAAGGAGGAGTAAGCTGAGAGAGAATCCCATTCTCTTTTAGATAATCTAAAAATTCACCGCTTAAGTATTCACTTCCTCGATCAGATCGAAGAATCTTAATAATTTTGCCCGTTTGGTTTTCTACTTCGTGCTTATATTCTCTGAATTTCTCAAAAGCTTCAGACTTGTGTTTCATCAGAAACACATGTCCGTATCTAGAGAGATCGTCAGTGAATGTAATGAAGTAGGAAAAACCGTTTCTGGCATGCGTAGACATGGGACCGCATACATCACTATGTATCAGTCCTAAGAGTTCGGTAACTCTTTCTCTGTGTCCACTAAACGGAGCTTTGGTCATTTTTCCTTTGAGACATGAATGGCAAGTATCATAAGATGATAATTCGAACGGATTCAAATAACCATCCTTATGTAACTTAGCCAGTCGTGTCGCATTGATATGACCAAGTCTACAATGCCACAAGTAGGATTCGTTCATATCCGAACTTTTCCTCTTGTGTGTGTTTTGTATATTCATGACTGTATTCTGATTTAGAATGAATATGTCATTATGTAACGAGCCTGATGCAATCAACTTTTGATCTAGGAATATGTTCATAACATTATCCTGTACTACAAAATTATATCCTTCTTTACTTAATAAGGAGACTGATATAATGTTGCACATCATGTTCGGTATATAATAGCACTCTTTTAGAATCAGAGTATTATGACTTAGTAATACAAGGTGATATTCGCCAACTGCTTTAGCTACAATACTTGCACCGTTCCCTACTTGAACGGAATGATCACCTTTTCCCAGTTCTCTACCTTTACGTAGCCCATGTAACTGTTTACATATGTGGGATCTTGATCCGGTATCTAATACCCAGGACGTAGGGTGAACTGAGAAACAGTTCTCAATAACTAACACACCCGAAGAAGACGCATCAACATGCATGTTCTTTTGGGCGGCTTGAGAATCCAGATATTCTGCTGTTTCCTGTTCAGTCTTATAACTCTTATAAGAAAGAACGGGTCTAACGTTCCCTTGCTCAGTACAATAATTGGGTTCGGTCAATACATCCATATTATTATCTTGATTATGGCCTGACATGGTCGCTACCTGGAGAGAGAGAGAAGAAAAACACTTTAGCGTATGCTCTTGCAAGATTAGATTGGTTATTATCTTATCTAATCAGGATGTCTCCCACTGGTTTTATCAAATCTACCTTAAAACCCTAAAAGGTAAGATTAGCCGGGATTAATTACACCCTACAATTTCGTCAATCTTTCAGCCAGATCAGTGTCGGTACTTTGAGGGAGGTTCCCCGTGCTTTCGCACGGACCTAATTAAAGTAAACCTCGTTTTCCCATAGGCGTAACCCCGTTAACACTTTTCTAGACATCTACTTGATCGGCTAATTGTCCTGTGTAAAACTCTCCCAGGAGTAACTCTTACTCGCAGTGGGTATCGAGATCCAACTATCTTATAGAAGGTATGCAATCTCATTGCAGATTTCAACACTTGAAATTCCCAATAATACTTTTGCCCCTAGCGTCCCATGACCTTGACGAAGGCCAAACTACCCATAGGGCGCTAGTCAAGTTCAACCCGTTCATTTCTTGATTGAATTAAACCCACCCGTACGACCCTTGACGAAGGCCAAACTACGCCGTACGAATACCCTAATCCAATCGCATCGTATGCTAACAGATAAGTACTAGTTAGCTACCGTACACTATGCCTTGACGAAGGCCAAACTATCGTAGCACGAATCTAAGTAGTATTTATCTGAAATGACGGAGGGCTGCGCGGGTTTTCAGAAAAACCCACCCTGAGCGTAATGAACTTGATATCGTTGTAGAATCGAGTGAAGTTTTGAAAAGGAGTGTTTTTGAGGCTTTTCTTAGTTTCGCTAAAGGGGTCACTCCCGGTGAAGGGATCGTCGGCCCTTTCCTCATCGAATAAGGTGCAGGATATATCATATATACCGCTGTACAAAGAAAAACTCTAAAAGCAATTAAAAGACAAACCGCATTTTGTAGCATCTGCCAGTTTCGCTAAAGAGGTCACTCCCGGTGAAGGGATCGTCGGCTCTTTCCCCATCGAATAAGGTGCAGGATATATCATATATATCACTGTGCAAAGCAAAACTGTAGCTACCCTTTTTATAAAGTTTTGATTCTACAACATCTTTAGGTTTCTTTCCTTTTATTAATCTCATTAATAAATATCCCATCAGCTTATGCTTCCTAAGCATCACAGAAGAAATGAAAGCAGTAATATTTATATATCAGCATATATATATAGTATAAGCATTCGTCTCAGGCAGTAATATGATCTCATCACAGAACATTGCAGCAGAAGAACATATATGAAATTTTGGATATACTAGGACGTCCGTGTTTTCAATACGAGCCTGTATAAAACACGGATTCCACGGTCGCGACGAATTGCCAAACCCACATCCCAAGACCCCTACGAGAGCGGCAAGTAACACTGCCAATTCTAGGGTTAGGAGACCCGGTCTCGACTCCTCGAGATGGCCTCCCACTGGACCCTAGAACCCGGTTACTTGTGCTCCCCTCCTTGGGTCTACCTAATGCGGAAAAGTAAATAATATACACCGGTGACAGCAACCTCAACCTGGAAGCGCCCCAAAGAAAAGAATATTACATTACAAATGAATTTTACATGAATGAAAATAAAAACCCTCATCTCACATAAAACCCCCGGCTATTCAAAACGCGACGATCCAATATAACATATCACAGCAACACATAATATCTCATATCATCAACGTAAATAAATATGCGCATCCCAATTGTCGTTGACATATAGCAACGAAACCGGCGATATCACATGTTACACTTACGGTCACAGAAAAGAAAGTGTAAAACTACAATATTTGGAATTCACAATCACTTTAGACATCATAAATCCGAAATATCACATACTCCGCATTTCATGCCTAACTCTATGAATTCCACATATTGTATCACATTCCAGATAAATAGACAGTATTAAACTTTCCGAACAGATAATCAAACACCTAAGATTTCCCAAAGTGCTCAACTCTTGAGCGGAGTTCAAATAATCGTAGAACATGTCAAAGTACCAGTGATCCAGCCGTAGAAGGGTCAAGCCAACGCCTCACATGTGGCACGCCGTACAGCCCCAAACCTGAAGGTTCAAAAGGCAGTTCAAGACGGTCATATAATTGAGTTAAGGTTTGTTGCCTTCTAGAGGGTCCACCGCTTAACTTGTACAATTTTTCCGAAAGATTTAAACCCGATAAAAATTCAATGCTTGAAAGTTTTACGTACCGGGAAACAGTAAGTTAATGATATCCGTTCAAATAGTTTAACAGTTTCTAAATATCCGGAAAGAAATACGAATTAAATATTCCGATCGAATCTACTATTACAAAACAAACCCCAGAATTTTCAACACTTGAAACAGATTAAAAATACCCAGAAGCATCAACAAGCACCTACGGATATTACCATAATAGCCACGTGTCGCCAATCCATGAATCCGCCGCGGAACCGCCGCGCAAGCATGCTTGCGCCGCGGTTCCGCCGCCGTTTGGACGAATTAGGGGCCCGGGTGTTATGGTAATTCTTAGAATTCCCTGCTGATTTTTTTACGTATTTTGAATTCAGAAAAAACCCAAAATTTAAAAAATTTCCCGAGAGGGGTCTAATTTTGTCGGTTCGGGTTCGATCGGAGTTTTAACTTCGTAAACACATCGCCTAATGCTCTAACTAAGCTCTGATACCACTGTAAGGTTCCTAGGCACTCTTGTGAAGGTTCATAAGGCATCAAACATGCCCGGATAAAAATTTAGACGTGCCGAGCAACCCAAAGCCGGGATCTTTGCTAGATTATTAGGGTTTAACATGCAAGATGATAACTTTTATCTAAGTGTGAGGGATTACAACCTTTGTAGTCCGCTCCTTCGCTTCACAAGCTCCGAGTAGAAGTCCCTTTGCCACGATCCACGATCTCCCGGACTCATGAGAGGCTCCACGACTCGAACGATCCATGCTAGCTTGAAGTGTTCCAAATCTCCGATGATCTACGTCGAAGTTGCAAAGACTCAAGCTTTCTCACTCTAAAGAGATGAACACACTAATCTCATGGGCTAGATGAGATGAGGATGAGAGATTAGTATTTTTGCTTTCTTTTTAATTCATTTTCTCATATTTATTCATCACATAAAGAAAATCAAGTAAGCTTTCTTCAAGAGAGAAGAAGATTATGGAAAATCAATAATAAGATTAATCCTTTTGTGATGAATAGAATGAAAGCTATATGATTGATTTATTAACCATGATCAAGGATGAGTGGTCAAGATTTAGTAGAGAATAAACTAGAGTTAGGGTTTGGTTGGGTTAAGAATGTGTCATCCAAAAATATCTTAAGAATGACAAAAGAAAAAGCTTCTAGAAGGTGCATGAAGCATCTAACCCTAATCAAACCCTAACCTCAATTAATCATCCTTAAACATGTTTAACAATTAATCATATAATGTCACAATAATATATATCACATATATATTATATATTTGCAACAAAAGAAAATAATACAATTAAGATATATCGCATATATATCAATGTATTATCCAGTGAGAAAATGGAAAAATAAAGCGAGCCAATATTAGATAATGTAATACAATATATCATATATATTATTATAAATTAAATCATCGAATCAACGCTTGATTCGATGATCCGGCCATATCGAATATTACCGACTAATATATTATGTACCGATTCATCGAATCAACACTTGATCCGATGTCCCGGTTCATATCTAAATATCGCGAGAATATAATACGGTATCTCATATCGCATTATTCTCGGTCCTGCACATATCACATATGTGCCTCTACTCCGTTTCGCCTGAGCCAAGAAACCTCTGTGTAGGACTCTAAAGAATCGTCAATACACCGGTAGCAGCTGATGATCATATCAAACACCCACAAGCTGCAAGCGGTCAGCTAAACGTAACAGCCACCCAGGTATTGAGCGATCAGAATATCAAAAAGCTAGCCTGTGCGTTCTCCTGTGAATCCAATTAGTAACACTCCCGTACAGTCCGGTCTGTTCGTCTGATATGTCGCATATCAAGTCTAGGGGTGGTATACGTCAGACCCCAGTAACCGATAAGTCGTGTCGATGTGTGGCTCATAACGGGTCGAGAAACTACTAGTAACACTTACCAGTAAATCTCTATATCAGCCCTGGCCAGGGACTTCCAGTTATAGCCAATTGAACACAGCACAACATCAACTCCCTATACCGGGAGAGACGAATCCCCTCCTATCGCTCATTGCCTCCATGTGATTCGGGACAGTACCCAAAAGCCACCGTTTTGCACGCCCTCTTGGACGTGGTAAGGTGGAAATCAAAGCACAGTGGGAATCATACAAGACTCTATGATGATCTCGGGTCTAAAGACTATCCTGTACCAGTGTCACCGGAGAACTGCCATCTGACGTGTGGTATATCACCATCTAGGAGTTCTCGGCGATTCCGTCCAGTGTACCCAGTCTCCACTGAGCACCCGTCCACCATCTCTGATGTCAAACACTGATGGATATGGGACATGTTTAGTGTTTGGGTTCATGCCCTCATAAATGATTCGGCAAAGATCTCATCTCGGGATGCCGTGATGTGGACATTGAACCAAAAGATCCTTGAATCGTTCAAAGCATTTCGAAAATGGTTCCGTTGGAAGTTGGGTGAATTGATTTAGTTCGCTACGGATTCGAGTTGTCTTTTGCATAGGGTAGAATTTCTTAAGTAATGCCGCAACGAATTCTTCCCAATTCGTAATGGAATGTGCGGTAGTGTTATATAGCCACTTCTCGGCTATATCGCACGAAGTAAATGGAAGAAGTCGTAGACGCATAGCGTCCACTGAAAGTTGTGACGTACCCATCATTGCGCATAAGTTTTCAAATTTGGTGATGAAAACGTATGCATCTTCAGTCTCGAGTCTCTGGAATTTGGGTAGAAGGTTGATGTATTAGGGTTTAATCTCAAAATTATCCCCGTTGGCTGGTGGAATGGATAAGCAGGTCGAAAGAGGACCTCGCAAAGGATAGCACCTCTCCTGGAGAGAGATGTGGGGTGGATTCTGCGCACCAACGGACGGCGGCAGATTAGTGGTAAAGAAATTCGATGGAGACGGATCCATCAATGTGGGGGTGGTGGTGGGTAAAGAAGAAGTAAATGGAGAAATACCGACTTCGGAGTCGATCAAGGGAACGCGGACTAAACGGGCACTAGAATCCCGTGTCCAACCTATCTTGCACTAAAAAGGGTTAGTACAAGTGGCAGCGTGACTTATAATTAGGGGAAATGAATGAATGCGGTGTTTGTTTTGAAAAATGATACGGATTTTTTGAAAAAATGATGCGATAACAACAAATGCAACAAGCAAAAACCCTAATTCTAAGGGTCACCTAGGTAAAAGCTCTAGACCGCTCCTAACTGCCAAAAGACAAGGCATATGATAAATCCTCCACTGCCTCTTTGTCTCTACTGTGGCCAGGTAAGTTGGAGGTTCTCCACTACGTAAGTAGTGGGCCTAATTAAGTAACCACTAGCCTTCGACACACTTGCCTTAGACACCATAAAAGAAACGCGGATAAGTAATGAATTACCCACGGCCTTCTTCTGTCCTAAGTGAGCGCGGCGGTCCTTAGAGTCATCTCTAGATATTTTTTAGTTAATAAGGGTAAATGCGGATGCAAGTTTGTGATTTTTGGGGCTTAGGAAGGGTAATGAACTCCCCACCTAATCTGGATTTGGTCGTGCCCCTTAATGTCCGTATTAATATGCAAACAACCACAAAACCAAAAACACGCACAATTTATTTTGCTTTTTGCGGCGCTGGGATTTTTGCCAAGAAACCTGCAGAAAATTGTTAATTGGAGTAGATGAGGAAGGAGGTAAGAAAGTTAGAGATATACCTGCAAATTTTTTGTACAGAGAAGAAGCTACTAGGATGCGGAACCGCCGCAATAGAGAGCTAGGGCCGCGGAATCGCGGGGGCACAGTGGGATCGCTGCACAAAAATTTCATGGAGGGCTTCTGTTCACCTCCTGTGTCCTCTACAATATTCTGAAAAAAAATTCGCTTGCTCCACAGCTTCCAGATTTCCTCGTAATCAAATCACAACAACACGTTTAGATTTTTTCCGAATTTTGATCTCAAAATTGTAATGGAATAAATCTTTCAATTCAAATTTCAATAAAGAACGAATTAGCGCACGATCCCCGGCAACGACGCCATTTGATTGATATTTTTTCCGTTGTGTATAGAGAAAATTATGTATAGAAATCACAATCAAAGAATTATTTGACCGCAACGAATAAAGGTGTCGGTTTGTAGCGTGTTAGTATGTGTGGATCGTCCACAGGGATTGTGCGATTCGTTCATATTTGTTATTGTTTTGAATTGAAAATTTAATAGAAAAGAAAAGCAAAACGATTCAAGATTTATATCAATGGATTTCAATAATCAACTAGATCTAATCAAGAATCAAGAAAGCATTAAAAATCAAGAATCAAGAATTGACATAATTCCAATCGATTAAAGTTTCAAGAATTGAAATGTAGCTCATAGGAGTCGATTAGATCTTAGATGTGAAGAAGACTAGAAATTACCTTTTCTTATCCATTAATAAATTGATGCTAAATCGATGTCGATTTATCGAGGATTAAGGATCTTGCGAAGAATTAGGGTTTCCTGATCCTATCCTTTATCCTTTTGATAAATCACATTCACAAGATACCTTCTAGGAAATCAAATGATCGATCGTTGATCTCTAGATCGTGCAAAATAATCAAGAACACATTTTGCATCGATCTAGATCATCGATCATTCAATTTTCAAGAATTTACAATCGTTATAGGACTTAAGAAAACGTTTAAAGATTCGTCAACATCATCATTCTACCGATCATCTCGACTCCTCCACGAGCGGAGTTTTACTCAAGCATCATCACAAAGAATACATTCAAGAATCGAAGTTGAATCATAATGCTTGAATTGAAATATAAGCAAGTTAAAAGAATCGTCACCTTTATTTATTCAACAACTTGTTACACATTGCTCAAGACTACAAGAATTTGAGAAGGAACAAGATTTTCGAATCTAGTTGCATCGGCTTCTTGAGTCGCGGATCGGCTTAGATCTCTTGCTCCGATGAAGACCGGCTTCGCTTCTAAAGGATGGTTGAAGGCTTGCTTTGCTTGTTGGAGGTAGTGCCCTCAGAGTCAATTATTGGATCACAGGTACGTGATTGCGATGATTGAGGGAGGACCTATCCCGGTAGGACAGTCTTACTCGAGATGATAGTATGCTATCTGGTTTACCTTTATCATCGTGTACTGTTTTAGGTGACCTGACACGTCGCTATTACACGTTGATAGAGCCCCTAGGATTCTTGCTTGACCACCAGCAGTATGAGGGCGATCATATAAGTGGGAGCTGGGGGTCTATAAGCTTATCCTTAAAAGGTCCCTAGTCATGGGAGTTTCGAGATTGGGCATCGATACTCCATTAGTAGACTAGTGTATACAGTCGAGACCCCGACGAGGGGCGGTGGCCGGTCTCACAAGCCACTGGTGTCAGTTGGATCACCTAAGATGTATACAGGTGCTCATTGGGTTATGAGTACACCGGACAGGACTCGCCGGGAACATGCTAGTTGGTCATATACCAGACGTCAGATGGCAGTTCCCTGGTGACATGTGCGCAGGTTAGTTCATCGACCTGGGGATCGTCATTTGTCTCGTGTGAGTTCCCACTGTATTTTGATTACTACCCTACCACGGCTCAAAGGAGTCGTGCAAACAGGTTTTAGTTGGGTACAGTCCCGAGCCACATGGAGGCAGTGAGCGTATCTTCAGGGGTTCGTCTCTCCCGGTATTGGGGGTGAGGTCGTGCTGTGTCTAGGAGAGCCATTACACAAAGTCCTTGGCCAAGGCAAGGAGATTTACTGGTAGGTATTCCAGTAGTATCTCAGGGTGTTCTGGGCTACACTCCGACACGACTTGTACCGCTTTTGGGGGTCTGACTTTTACCAACCCCCTAGGCCCGCCATGCGATACTCATAGACGAACGGACCGGACTGCACGGATATTGTCACTGACAGGCTCAGTAGGGTGTCAGAATGAGTTCGCTCATCGACGTCCCTTTTGGTCAATAGCTGGTGGCCCGTCACGTATTGGCTTATACCTCTGACGTGCTAGTGGTTAAATCCACAGCCATAGTATTGACGAGTCTTTAGAGTCCGCCACACTTTCAGTTACTCAAGTTTCGGGCGAAACGCTGTAGAAGCCGTATGGAGATATGGCAGGGTCCGATCAGATACGTGCGGTATTGCACGGATCAGGATCGGACAGTTTGTACTAGTAGCCGTATAGGTATATGGCAGGGTTCGATCAGATACGTACGGTATTGCACGGATCAGGATCGAACGGATATTACTAGCCGGCTTTGGTTTAAGCCGGTCCTAGTTTAGTACAGTGTAGATTTTGTCTCTTTGCATTTGTATCCGGACGGAATACAGATGCGGGTGTGTATGCACAGTATCGGGGTTTTCCTGTAATTTATTACGGGACCAGTTTTCTGGAGTTGCCAGTTTGCATTCCGTTCCGGCCGGTTTTCCTTTGTTCTTTCTCGGCCGGACTTTTCCGATGGAGGGGGGTATTTGCAATTGTGCAAATAACTCTTGTGGAGGGGGTTTCTTGTAAAAGATTGATTATGATAGCTTTCATTTCTTTTCAACCATGCTTTTGCTTTATGAGATTTGATTGTGATAATGTGAGGGTATGGGTTCAATAGTGAGAAGCATGGTGTATGTTTCTTTGTCCCTTGGATGTGGTCACCTCTTCTCATCTCCAACACTCACCTCCCTCATATGATATATGTTGTTTTTCCTCCACCATTATTCTTACTTGAGAGAATGAGAAGGTTTTCATTAGAAAAGTAAGAAGAAGAAAAGAAGAAGAGAGAGCTTCATCTTTGAGAGTGATTCATTTGGTGTATATCATTCTTCATCTCATTCCATTGCTAGAAAATTGAAAGCACCAATTTTCTATACACCATTCCTCCATCTATGGCAACAAACCCCAAAGTGAGACATCCACTCTACACTACACTTCCTACAGCATATCTTGAGCATGTCGAGTTGCCGGCTTCATGCGCGAGTTGCCTCGGTATTGAGGTGGGAGCCCATAAAAGTACCCGGCTTCGTGGTGCCCTTTCCGACGAGGAGGAGACGGACGGAGATCCCGCGAGGAGATCGGAGTGGAGATGAAGACCGGAGGACTTGAATCGTCGGTATACATCTCTTCCCTTTCTTATTAGTAGCGTAGACTTGTTAATGGTTACGATCCGGAGTTTAGTGCGCGGTGGTGCCGGTTTGCAAAGTCCGCAAAATTTTAAGTTTATCACCGTTTCCGCATTCCGGCGTCGGATTGACGGCCGGGGCGCCGCCGTGCACTTACAGTGGTATCAGAGCCTCGCCATTAACTTAGTCTAGCTTTGTGTAATGTGTTTGCATTTCCGATCGATCAAAAAGTTCCAAAACTGCATTTTAGTTCGCATCAGTTTCTGTTGATAATTTTTGGTCTCGAAAAATTTTTCAGGTTATAAAATATTGATGTACTGGAAAATCTAAGAGTTCTGTAAAAATTTGACGAAGTAACTCCACAATTGGAGCGCGGAACCGCCGCGAAAACCCCATTTGTGCGTCCTTCCGCCGCGCACTATTCACATCACTTCACCAATTTTTTACAGAGGCCTTCTGGGCTTAAAATATGGGTTTTGGAATATTAATATTGGGCCCAGGATTTCTGTGAGTGCTACAGTTTTGATTGGGGGCCCACTTGTTAATTGTTTGATCAATCGGAAAATTTTAAACACATTTTTCACAGTATTTACATTATATCTGCGACCGTGAATGTCACTCGATCGGTAAATCCTGTCTAACTGCTATAGCCCGGTTAGACGGATTTGCGAACGTGACTTTCACGTTGATGTTCTATGTTTATGCTGTGATGTTGCGGATCGGTCGTGGGGGATAGCCTGGATGCAATGCTAGTTCAGTGTTTGTTGTATTATGTACATTTGATATTGCGGGGCGAGCGTCCGACATGTGGACTGCCATCACTGCCTGATTGTATTATTCTTTTGGGGCACGAACTGGTTGCGGTCGATGTACCCGGTGTATGTATATTTTACTTTCTGTACTAGGATTACCCCGCGGAGGGGTGCACGGATAGCCGGGTTCTAGAAGGCAACAAGCCCGCATCTCATGGCATTGGGACGGAGGGGGCTTCACTCCAGGATTGGCTGGCTATTCGCCGCACTCGTAGGGGGTATAGGATTTCATTGCACAGGCTATCCACACGACCAGGGGAACGTCGGGTTTCAGTAGTGGCTCTGTGAAACCCGGGGATCCCAGATATCTGTATTGTTTCTGTGATACTGTACATTCTCTGAGATGTTGCATTTCTTTCACGCCTTGAGCGAAATATAATATATTGGTATATATATTAGTAGATGTTGTATATGTTTTGCATCCGCGCTAGTCCAGTCCCCGCTCTGTCGTTAGTAAGCTAACCTAACGGGTAATGACGGGACCCAGTGGCGAATGCGGATGGCATATACGTACATCAGTATATTTTCGTTCTTTTTGGTGTGATCAATTGATGGGACTGCGTTGATTCGGATCAATGCAAGTTAAAAACAAACCTAATCTGATGTTGTTGGAACACCTTTCAAAAAGCTGTTATTGCAAGGACGTTCATTTCTGTTTTGCATCGTGGTATTCATTTGGAATATCCTGCTCCTCAGTCGACGAGGCAAGTGCCGAGATCCCTTCACCGGGAGTGACCCCTTGGACAGAAGTTTGCGTCAGGGCATTAACTTCACTATAGCCGATTACTTTTGCTTTGCATCGTGGTATTCAGTTGGAATATCCTGCACCCCATTCTACGGGGAAAGAGCCGAGATCCCTTCACCGGGAGTGACCTCTTTAGCAACGGTTTTCGTCACTATATTTTTAAAAGCTATCCGTTCCTTCGACGATATCAAGTTCATTACGTTAAAGGTTTTCGCCAGAAACCATTCGTAGCCCTCCGTCGTTTCAGACGGGTAGCACGTAGTATTCATGCTATGTTTGTTGACCTTCGTCAAGGCATAGTGTATGGTAGCTGCTTGTTACCTTTCTGCTGCATAGATAGATGCGTTGGTTTGGGACAGTCGTACAGCCTTGTTGACCTTCGTCAAGGGCTTGTACGGGTGGATTCAAATTAACCTGGATAATGACGGGTAGAACTTGACATGTGACTTATGATTTGTTGACCTTCGCCAAGGTCATAAGAGCATGGGGCAGAAATCACATCGGGAGTTTCAAAAGAACTGAAACTTGCCAGATATGCGCATACCTTCTGGAGTGTGATACCGTGAGCGGATTCCGTCACGTTATCATGCAATGATAGTTGGATCCCGATTCCCACTGATGAGTTGGTTTACTCCTCGGGTGACCCCGACTAATTCTTCTTTCTGGTTTGGAGGAGAATTTGAGGTACAGTGGGAGGATTCCAGATTAGATAAATTGGTAACCATTCTGATCTAGGTTAGAGTGCACGCTGAGTGTTTCTTTTCTCTCTCTCTCTCTCTGGCAGCGACCATTTGACCCGACCCTAAGACTTTGACTCAGTGACCAAGTTGACCGAACCTTCTTAAACACCGGCTTTTGGATTGTCAGAGTTGCAGACCTCATTGCCACTCCTACTTTTACCCTTTTCTCCAGGACACCCCGTATTACTGCGAACGTCCACTTCCATTGGACAAAACCATCGTATGGTTAGATACGAACTCGAAGGGATTCGAGGATGGTTTCCGGTTCTGGAGAAAACGGATAGGATTATTCAGTTGTCTTTTCTTTTCACCCTCTCTCAGGTTACGAGTACTCCTTGGTTTAGGTGTAGTACACCTATTACGCAAATTGGATTGTCTTCTTCCAAACCTTAGGCTGGTGCCGACCGGTAGGGAATGAAGAAAACCAATTAGCATAACGATGGTGTGCAGAAGGTATTAAGTTCAGACAAAGCAAGGGATTAGTAGGAGGGCAAAGTAAATTGCAACAGATATTCACGACCAAACCAAATATTTCGTTACCACTCCCACATCACCTTTGTATTTCTCCAGGACACTCCGTATCACTACGAAGATCCACAGTTTATTTGGATATTCCATCGTATGGTTATATACGAACTCGAAAGGAACTTGTTCCAGTTCGGGGATGGATCCTGGTTCAGGAGAAATAGGAATAAAGTACATTCAGGTGTCTTTTATCTTCACCTTCTCTCGTGTTGCGAGTGTTCCTAGGATTGGGACAGTACACCCATTATGCTTATTGGATAGTCTTCTTCCAAACCATAGGCTGGTGCCGAACGGTAGGGAAGGAAGAAAACCATTTGGCCTAAAGGGGTGTGCAGAAGGTAAAGACTAAAGACATATGAAGGGATTTGGAGAGGTGGCAAAGAACTATACGGTTACAGTAGTGAATCTGGAAGAGGCATTACTAGGAATACCAGGATACCCCATCGAAACATTTCAATGTTTCAGTTTCACTGTGTACTGTTAATAGAAAACTGATTTCCCGATTAGATACTTACTCCAGGGTATGTATTTACCAGATACGATTCTCACATCTGTATGGTTTTACAGATGATGAGTGGGAGTAAGTTATTGGGAATTGGGTGATTATCCTCATTATATCGGGATTCGTTGTAATCGGTGATATTTGAGGAAATCACCTGGGTTGTTTGCCGGTCGGCAAATATTTGGTTTTGAATATCCGCTGTTATGCACCAATTTCAAATTGATATATCTGTACGTCTATTTTCATAGAGTGAGATATACCTTTCTGAAATTATGTCTACGACATTTACCTATATCAGTGGATGGTTAGGTAAGGAGCATTAAACAGCGGTGTAATTCTTCTTAACTATAAGTACAGTTTTCAACCTACGACACACAGTGAATGAGTAATCAGACTCAAGGGACTTTTACAGAGTATTGTATGTTGTCCAGAGTCCATCAGGACAGAGGGGTTGGTCCTCGTACTACATTCAGTTTACTTATGACTTCTCTAGTTTTTAGACAGGTGTTTCGTGGAAACGCAGGGTCCGAATTTGGAGAAGTTACAGGTATTTGAATAGAGTAGAGAACCAGGAGTAGCAAGTATCGGGATTCTTCAAAGAGATCGAAGATGTAGATACTTGTGGTATTCAGTTGAAAGTGATGATTAAGAGAAATTGCTTCTCTTTCAGGTTACTCATAATTGGAAGTATTCCTAAGTTGAGTAACGCTGATCTGGCCTCCTTCCATTTAGTTGACATGCACTGGAGACAGCTGCATGATTTGAATCTAGTTCAATTAAATCAGTGCCTCTGGTTCTATATTGGATATAGAACAGTTCATATCTTAACGATGTTAAGGTACGGGGAGTTGTCCGGTTTATGATTAAAACCAGACACTGGACAACTCAAGGCACGTTTCTGTAATGGCTGTTTGTGGGTTGACCCAGGCTATGACGAGGGTTGACTTTCTACCATCTGGATGAACAATAGCGATATTGTTCTAGACTCGCCACAGTTTTATTAAAAATGGATTTTTTCAGAAAATAGTAGTGGGAGTATGGTAGAACTGGAAGTGATTCCAGAACCACAAACGATTACTGAAGATTTGATAAGGAACCTAAAGATTCAATCTGGTTTGACATTCCATTGGCCACTCCGCAGATAAGGTGGGTAACTTCAGGCACCCGAGAGGTACTCAGGTAGCCTCAAGGACGGTGACAGGGAAGTTCTTGTTTACCCACACTTGCCATTGTTGTTGTTCCAGGCTGCGAGACCCGGCAGGAGGATGAGTATAGCGTCGTTCTAAACTAGTTTTAGAAGTGCACGTCTATATGACTCTGGCAGAGGGTTGTCGTAGTCAGTGGGAGCAGCGGAAGCATTGGTGGACATCAGGCTTATATCTATTTATAGACTAAAGCAGATGTAGCGGAGATAGATCATCTATTTCTGATGTGACAATCATGGGTTTGACGTCATCAGAATAGGGGATGGATCTGTTGAGAAGGTAGTAGGGTGTGATATCCTGGTATTTGGATGACATACATAGAATAGGAAAAGAAATTCCTATACTACGATCGGTTATACTTTGGTCGTCGCACAGTGGTTTCTCCACAAAGGACTTGGACATTATATCAAACATACTGGTTACTAGATCTATGGTTTTAGATCCAGATTTGGGTGGTTTCCCAATCAGGGTACTTGACAGCATTCTAAGAGTATTTAGGATGGACGACTCCTGGCACGGTAGTGTACCTGCAGGTAATGGAGTCACCCTCTCTAAAGGTGTCTTACAGACTAAAGGGGAGAGGGACGTGCATGATTGGCAGATCACTTGCTTAGGCAATTGAGTCAATCATGAAATGTCAAGTACCACACCAGATGTTGTTCTTGCACTAGATGCAATAAGTTGACATTAATCCAATCCTGGAGAAACAGTCGGAAGCAGTTTTAGAACATAAGTGGATGTTCTAGGGATATGATAACGACAGCCTCATTCAGGAGACGGTTATCATTCCAGGCTTCCAAGGTGACATGGACGACAAGGAGGTTGTCAGAGTTATAGTTTTCCCTCTGACGAAGGGCAGTATTTTGGACAGGTGATCCAAGGCAATACTGAGGGAGGCATGGCGCGCAGGATACTAATTAAGTTCAGTTGACGATACAGTCTAAGAAGTTTGGATTTGGAGTTCATTTATGAGCTATGTCCCATCAGACATCCAGACACATTCTAAGACAGGTATTGCTCATTTCGGGAGATGGGTTTCTCCGCGAACATGAGATATAGAGAGACATAGAAAGAAACATCAAGGCGGATCCACTCACTAAGGCTATTCCTCGAACGCAATAGTTTCGCAAACGAGCTTTGTGAGACTGACTAGTAGAGGAGTTGGGTGTTCGGTATCACACGGGCTGTGAGTATGCGACATCGCAATAATTAGCCTTGAGTGCAAGTGGGAGATTGTTGGAGGTAGTGCCCTCAGAGTCAATTATTGGATCACAGGTACGTGATTGCGATGATTGAGGGAGGACCTATCCCGGTAGGACAGTCTTACTCGAGATGATAGTATGCTATCTGGTTTACCTTTATCATCGTGTACTGTTTTAGGTGACCTGACACGTCGCTATTACACGTTGATAGAGCCCCTAGGATTCTTGCTTGACCACCAGCAGTATGAGGGCGATCATATAAGTGGGAGCTGGGGGTCTATAAGCTTATCCTTAAAAGGTCCCTAGTCATGGGAGTTTCGAGATTGGGCATCGATACTCCATTAGTAGACTAGTGTATACAGTCGAGACCCCGACGAGGGGCGGTGGCCGGTCTCACAAGCCACTGGTGTCAGTTGGATCACCTAAGATGTATACAGGTGCTCATTGGGTTATGAGTACACCGGACAGGACTCGCCGGGAACATGCTAGTTGGTCATATACCAGACGTCAGATGGCAGTTCCCTGGTGACATGTGTGCAGGTTAGTTCATCGACCTGGGGATCGTCATTTGTCTCGTGTGAGTTCCCACTGTATTTTGATTACTACCCTACCACGGCTCAAAGGAGTCGTGCAAACAGGTTTTAGTTGGGTACAGTCCCGAGCCACATGGAGGCAGTGAGCGTATCTTCAGGGGTTCGTCTCTCCCGGTATTGGGGGTGAGGTCGTGCTGTGTCTAGGAGAGCCATTACACAAAGTCCTTGGCCAAGGCAAGGAGATTTACTGGTAGGTATTCCAGTAGTATCTCAGGGTGTTCTGGGCTACACTCCGACACGACTTGTACCGCTTTTGGGGGTCTGACTTTTACCAACCCCCTAGGCCCGCCATGCGATACTCATAGACGAACGGACCGGACTGCACGGATATTGTCACTGACAGGCTCAGTAGGGTGTCAGAATGAGTTCGCTCATCGACGTCCCTTTTGGTCAATAGTTGGTGGCCCGTCACGTATTGGCTTATACCTCTGACGTGCTAGTGGTTAAATCCACAGCCATAGTATTGACGAGTCTTTAGAGTCCGCCACACTTTCAGTTACTCAAGTTTCGGGCGAAACGCTGTAGAAGCCGTATGGAGATATGGCAGGGTCCGATCAGATACGTGCGGTATTGCACGGATCAGGATCGGACAGTTTGTACTAGTAGCCGTATAGGTATATGGCAGGGTTCGATCAGATACGTACGGTATTGCACGGATCAGGATCGAACGGATATTACTAGCCGGCTTTGGTTTAAGCCGGTCCTAGTTTAGTACAGTGTAGATTTTGTCTCTTTGCATTTGTATCCGGACGGAATACAGATGCGGGTGTGTATGCACAGTATCGGGGTTTTCCTGTAATTTATTACGGGACCAGTTTTCTGGAGTTGCCAGTTTGCATTCCGTTCCGGCCGGTTTTCCTTTGTTCTTTCCCGGCCGGACTTTTCCGATGGAGGGGGGTATTTGCAATTGTGCAAATAACTCTTGTGGAGGGGGTTTCTTGTAAAAGATTGATTATGATAGCTTTCATTTCTTTTCAACCATGCTTTTGCTTTATGAGATTTGATTGTGATAATGTGAGGGTATGGGTTCAATAGTGAGAAGCATGGTGTATGTTTCTTTGTCCCTTGGATGTGGTCACCTCTTCTCATCTCCAACAATCACCTCCCTCATATGATATATGTTGTTTTTCCTCCACCATTATTCTTACTTGAGAGAATGAGAAGGTTTTCATTAGAAAAGTAAGAAGAAGAAAAGAAGAAGAGAGAGCTTCATCTTTGAGAGTGATTCATTTGGTGTATATCATTCTTCATCTCATTCCATTGCTAGAAAATTGAAAACACCAATTTTCTATACACCATTCCTCCATCTATGGCAACAAACCCCAAAGTGAGACATCCACTCTACACTACACTTCCTACAGCATATCTTGAGCATGTCGAGTTGCCGGCTTCATGCGCGAGTTGCCTCGGTATTGAGGTGGGAGCCCATAAAAGTACCCGGCTTCGTGGTGCCCTTTCCGACGAGGAGGAGACGGACGGAGATCCCGCGAGGAGATCGGAGTGGAGATGAAGACCGGAGGACTTGAATCGTCGGTATACATCTCTTCCCTTTCTTATTAGTAGCGTAGACTTGTTAATGGTTACGATCCGGAGTTTAGTGCGCGGTGGTGCCGGTTGGCAAAGTCCGCAAAATTTTAAGTTTATCACCGTTTCCGCATTCCGGCGTCGGATTGACGGCCGGGGCGCCGCCGTGCACTTACATTGCTTGCACTCAAAGAATCTTGAACTTTTTTTTTCTTGATTGGATTAGGGTTAGGGTTTGGAGGTGGCAAGAGTTAAGTTGAAGAGGTGATAGAATTTCAACAACAATCAACAACCACAACCAACAACCTTTTCAAGTGAGGCATAGGGTCCTTTTTATTTGATTTAGAATGATTAGCTTCCTTAAGAAGCTTGGATTAGGTTAGCTTCCCTTGTAAGCTAGTTAGTTAGGTAGAAGCCTCTAGAACTAGTTAGTTAGGGTTTAGCTTCCACCTTAAGCTAGGAGGTTAGGGAGAACGTTCTAGGCTCTTAAGGTAGTTAGGGTGAAGCTTGCTTTGGAAGCTTGGACATCATTAGTTTGCACAAGGAACCTTTGCTGATCTGGCAGAATGTTCAGGAGTTTTCTGGAACTTGCAGTGGCTTTCTGAGGTGTAGGCACTGAGGTAAGAACACTGGGCTGAAATTGAAACGATGACGTGGCATGTCAGCCGCGGTTCCACGGCGCAAGGTGGCTCCGGCCGCGGAACCGCGGCCATGTGGCTGCCTCAGAGCTTCAGTTTTGTATTGTTGCTTCCTGCTGTCTTTAGGATTATTCTATGATATATTGATTCCCTGAATTCCTTATAGATCATTTCTAGATTTCAAATCCTTGAGTTGGCGTATTCTTTAGTAGCACTGTTATGTAAATTTGACCATTCTTCTGGAATTTCCTGCACAGACTTCGAAACACAAGTTGCTCTACACAAGAATGATGCGATGTTATGAAATACAGTCAATTTCCCTTAAAGTGCCGGTTTTAAAGTCTAACACATGCAATCTGGTATTTTACGGCTGTTTTGCTAATATATGCTATATGAATGCTGAACAACTCTAGATGCGTGGAAATGATAGGGAAATTGTCGTGTTAAAAATGCAGTATTTTCGACTGATCACTCGCAGACCTTGGGACGACTTTGGATAATGAGCTCTATACAGACCTGATTCTCTAGTCCTTTCCTTCCACCTACGCCTAGTTTATTCTGAATTTCAACATTCAAAGAAAAGAAGTTGAACTTCCAAAACTCCTTAACATGTTGAGGAGTGCAGAGGGCACCTTGCAGAAGGCAAAGGAAACACCCGCTATGTTTGTTAGCTGTGCTTCTTCTTCCGGGTCTAAGGCTAGGGCCAAAGGAAAGAAGAAGAAGGCCGCCACCAAACCTAGAGGAGGTGTTAATAAGGTGGGAGCGAAGGGAAAGAAAAAGTTTGCGGTACCAGTACTGGCCCAGGATGAGTGCTTCCATTGTCATAGGAAAGGGTACTGGAAGAAAGACTGCAAGGCGTGGAATGCCAAGAACCAGGAACCGAAGCAAGCTGTGGCTTCGAATTCAGGTGTGTTTGTAATTGAGAATTGTCTGTCAATCAACTCTACTTCCTGAGTATTGGATACCGGATCAGGTTCTCATATATGCAATTCATTGCAGGCACTGAGAAACCGTAGAGTGCTGAAGGATGGTGATATGACCCTGATTGTTGCTAACGGAGCTAGCGTGGGAGCTGTGTCCATAGGGGATTATCACCTAGGATTGACGAGTGGACACATTTTATTTTTACATAACTGTTTTTGTGTACCTAGCTTAACGTGTAATATCATATCGGTTTCCTTGTTATCAAATAAAGGTTATGATTTCACGTTTGTAAGTGATGTTGTTAACATCCACCTTAATCATAGTTTGATTGGGTCCGGTACACTGGATAACGATATATATGTCTTAAACCAACTCCAGATTTTCAATGTCCAGAACACACTAAAAAGAATGTCTCCAGATTTAAATAAGGCTTTCTTATGGCATTGTAGACTAGACAAGGTTGACTAAGTTACATAGAGAAGGATATTTGAACTCGTTCGAATATCAAACTTATGCCACTTGTCAATCATCTCTCAAAGGAAAGATGACAAAGACTCCTTTCACTGGACATGGAGTAAGAGCGACCGAGCTCTTAGGACTCATACACAATGATGTATGTGGTCCAATGTCTACACATGCAAGAGGTGGTTTTTCCTATTTCATTACTTTTATGGATGATTACTCAAGGTACATATTCATTTATCTGATGAAACATAAATCCGAGGCTTTTGAGAAATTCCAGGAGTATGATAATGAAGTAGAAAACCAAACTGGCAAAAGTATCAAGACACTAAGATCTGATCGAGGTGGTGAATACTTAAGTGCCGAGTTCCTAGGTTACCTAAAAGAGAAAGGAATTCTCTCTCAGCTTACTCCTCCATACACTCCACAGCATAACGGTGTATCGGAGAGAAGGAATCGAACCCTATTGGATATGGTACGTTCCATGATGAGTAATGCTGAGTTACCGTGATCTTTCTGGGGTTATGCGCTAGAATCAGCAGCATATATTTTTAACATGGTTCCTACCAAGACTGTGCCTACCACGCCATATCAGATGTGGAGTGGGAAGAAACCCTATCTTCAGTATCTAAAAATATGGGTATGTCCATCTTTTTTTAAAAAGCAGCATGTGGACAAGCTCGAGGCACGATCAGTACAGTGTAAGTTTGTGGGATATCCAAAGAACTCCAAGGTATATCTATTATATTACGCAGAGGAACAAAAGGTTTTTGTTTCTCGTAATGCCCATTTTCTAGAATATCAGTTTTTAGAAAAGGAAATAAGTGGGAGCGAAATAGAACTGGAAGAAATTCCAGAACCACAAACTACCACTGAAAGTTTGGTAGAACCAGTAGTTAAAGAAGAACAGGACATTCCCGCACCCCTCCGCAGGAGTAGTAGGCCGTCTCATCCGCCAGAAAGATACTACGGTTTTCTCATAGATGGGGATAGAGAGGATTGCATCATAGATGATGATGAACCTACTAGCTTCCAGCAGGCCATCCAGAGCGGCGACTCGGTACGATGGCTAGATGCAATGCGGACCGAAATGGAGTCCATGTACACCAACAAAGTATGGACTTTGGACTTTGCTCCAGACGGGGTAAAACCCATAAGATCCAAATGGATCTTCAAGAAAAAGATTGGTGTAGATGGACAGGTGGAAACCTATAAGGCTAGACTTGTTGCAAAGGGTTTTCGTCAAAGACCTGGTTTGGACTATGACGAAACTTTTTCTCCAGTGGCTATGCTCAAATCCATTCGGGTCCTTCTTGCTATTGCTGCCTTCCATGATTATGAAATCTGGCAGATGGACGTAAAGACAGCTTTTCTGAATGGTAATTAAGAAGAGTGCATCTATATGGATCAGCCAGAAGGTTTCAATCAGAGTGGGAGCAGCGGGAAAGTATGCACGTTGCTTAAGTCCATTTATGGACTAAAGCAGGCATCGTGGAGTTGGAACATCTGTTTTGATGAAACGGTCAAAGAATATGGCTTTATCAAAAATCCAGATGAACCATGTATATATAGTAAAGTTGTAGCACGAACTGTCGTATTCCTCGTCTTGTACATGGATGACATTCTATTGATAGGAAATGACATTCCTATGCTATAATTTGTCAAAGGATTCTTGTCACACAGATTCTCCATGAAAGACCTGGGTGATGCCTCTTACATTCTGGTGATCCGGATCTATCGTGATAGATCCAAGAGGATGTTGGGACTTTCGCAGTCCAGGTATATCAACACTATACTGAAAAGATTTAGTATGGAAGATTCTAAGCGCGGTAATCTACCGGCTTGTCACGGAATTACCCTATCCAAAGAGATGTCTCCCAAGACTGATTTGGAAAGGGATCGCATGTCGATTATACCCTACACTTCTGCGGTAGGCTGTATAATGTATGCGATGTTGTGCACAAGACCAGATGTAGCTTACGCACTGAGCGTGGTAAGCCGGTATCAGTCTGACCCAGGGGAGAAGCACTGGATAGCAGTAAAGAACATTCTCAAGTACCTGAGAAGGACTAAGTAGATGTTCTTGGTTTACGATGGAAAAGACCTCAAGATGGAGGCCTTTGCTGATTCCGGCTTCCAGAGTGATAAGGACGATTCGAAGTCCATGTCAGGTTATGTCTTTACCCTCAATGGAGGGGCGGTATGCTGGAAGAATTCCAAGCAGGACACCATTGCTGACTCGACGATGGAAGCGGAGTATATTACTGCTTGCGATGCCGCAAAAGAAGCGGTCTGGATGAAGAAGTTCCTAACAGAACTTCAGGTGGTTCCTACCATTGTTGATCCAATACATCTGTATTGCGACAACAACGGAGCTATAGCTTTAGCAAAGGAACCAAGGTCCCATCAGAAGTCCAGACACATCTTATGGTGGTATCACCTAATCAAGGAGATCGTAGATCGCCGGGAGATCGAGGTCCAGAGAGTTGCTACAGAATAGAACATTGCTGATCCATTCATAAAGGCCCTACCTCAGATTCAGTTCGAGAGGCTACTCGAGATCATCGGTCTTCGATATGCCAGTACATGGCCCAAGTGCAAGTGGGAGATTGTTAGTGTATATGCCCTAGGGGCCATTATTGTATCATACTAGCTTGTATATTACTTAATGGATGCTTGGGATATTCACATTTGTATAACAGTCTTGCTAAACATGGTAGTATGCTACTTGGTTTTATCTATCTTAATATGTGAGTATACTTATTGATAGAGCTCTTAGGATCTTGCTTGACTACCAGCGTTGTGATGGCAGTCACACTAGTGGGGGCTAGGCAGTCTACAAGCACATCCTTTTTCAGGTCCCTAGTCGTAGGATTATCGAGACAGGGCATCGATACTCCGGAGTAGACTAGTGTGTACGCTTCTTGTTAGTTATATATATGCCCTAGAGGCCATTACTGTACATAGGATGTATATTGTAGTGGATGCTGGGACATATATAGGGAGGACTTTCTTGCTCGACATGATAGTATGCTATCTGGTTACTCTTTACCTTAACGTGTGCACTGATTGTCTCTCTGTTACATGTTGGTAAAGCCCTTAGGATGTGTACTTGACTACCTGTACTATGATGCGGATCATACTAGTGGGGACATGGTAGTCCATAAGTACATCCTTGAAAGTCCCTAGTCGTGGGTGTATCGAGATGGGGCATCGATATACCAGAGTAGACTAGCGTATACCTTCTCGACCCATACAGATGGGCGATGGATGATCCCATATCCATTGGTGTTTGACATCAGAGATGATATACGGGTGCTCAGTGGAGACTGGGTACACTGGACGGACTCGCCGAGAACTCCCATATGGTATTATACCTCACGTCAGATGGCAGTTCTCTGGTGACACTGGTACAGAGTAGTCTGTTGACCCGAGATCGTCATAGAGTCTTGTGTGGTTCCCACTGTGCTTTGATTTCCATCTTACCACGTCCAAGAGGGCATGCAAAACGGTGGTTTTTGGGTACAGTCTCGAGTCACATGGAGGCAATGTGCGATAGGAGGGGATTCGTCTCTCCCGGTATTGGGAGTTGATGTTGCGCTGTGTTCGATTGGCTATAACAGGAAATCCCTGGCCAGGGTTGCTGAGATTTACTGGTGAGTGTTACCAGTAGTTTCTCGAATTGTTATAGACCTCATATCGACACGATTTATCGAGCTATTGGGGTCTGACGTTTACCACCCCTAGGCAAGATATGCGACATATCAGACGACGAGACCGGACTGTACGGTAGTGTTACTGGTTGGATTCACTGGACTGTGAGCAGGCTTGCTCGTCGATCTTCTGATCGCTCAATACCCGGGTGGCTGTTACGTTTAGCAGACCGCTTGCGGCTTGTGGGTGTTTGATATGATCATCATCTGCTGCCGGCGTATTGACGAGTCTTTAGAGTCCTACACAGAGTTTTCCTGGCTCAAGCGAAACGAAATAGGAGCGCATATGAGATATGTGCGGGACTGAGAATAATGCGTGTATGTGATACCGTATTTCATTCTCGCGATCAATGTGTCGAATGGTTGTATGCGATATAACCTAGTTATCGATTCAAGCGTTGATTCGATAAGCCGATACATTGTATGCTAGTCGGTTGTGTGCGACATGACCGGATCATTGAATCAAGTGTTGATTTAATGATTTAATGCATAATTATATATTTGATATATTACTTTGCATTAACTAGTATCGGTTTACTTAAGATGGATTTTCTCACTCGGATGTACACATTGTATATGAGATATACTTTTGTGCACTTGATTGTATCATGTTTGATGATACATGTTTACTTGTGTATATGTGAAGATTGAACCATGGTCATATGAATGGTTAGGGTTATGATTATTTATTCATTCATTTATTTATTTATTAGTTTTGGAAAATAATAGCAAAAGAGAAAAATGGTGGCTTTCTTTGTTCTTCTTGAAGCTTCATGAAGACTTTGACCAAGTGACCATTTTGTCTCATGCTTAACCCTAACCATTCCACTCAACCATGATTCATTCTCTACACTTGACTATGGTTATATTATGATAAGTATTCATTTATTTTCCTTTTTTGAATAATACTTATCATAACATTATCATCATCTTCTTCTTCTTCTTCTTCTTCTTCAAGAAGAGAAACTAGACTTCATCAATGGTGGATTGATGAAACAAGTGAGAAATCCAATTCTAAAGTCTACCCACTTCCTATTTCTTCATCCTCTACCTCTTGCCAAGTAGTAGAGTGTTTTCTCTTCACAAGTTTTTGGACTTGGTGAAGTTGGAGCTTGATCTAGCGATGCCTCGACGTAGATCATCTTCGGCATCGTCGTCGATGACCTAGCCCGTCCATTCTCCGATGAAGCCGACGCTAGAGCCCGGGGTTCGACTTGGACAGCGAGGAGACTTCATTGCGGAGCTATGGAGGTGGAGCACCGGATCTACAAAGGTTGTATTTCGGTTATCTTATAGTTTAGTTGTAAACTAGTTCTTTTATCGCCTAGAAATCTAGCCAACGATCCGTATTAGGGTTTCTCGGCACCCCGTATTTTTGAAATTGGCATGGTTGATGCCTTGTGAGACCTCACTAGAGTGCCTAGGAACCCTACAGTGGTATCAGAGCCTAGCTAGAGCCTTAGGCGAAGTCCCGACGGAGTTTGAAGTCCGAACGAACCGAAACCCCATAATTTCCATGCTCTCTGGACTTTTTCTGAAAACGTGGATTTTTCCAAATTAAAAATTGCCAAAAAATTCAGCAGGGAATCCTATAAGTTACTGTGATGCACGTGGCTCTAAATCGACCAACGAGCCGCGGAACCGCGGCACCACCCTGGGTTTCGCGACGGTTCCGCGGCCATGTTGGTGATTTATACCACGTGTCTTGCACAGTAATTCTTGTGTCAAAGTGCTGAGTCTTCTGGAAATTTTTATTTTTTATTCAAGAGTTGAATTTTCTGGGGTTGTTTTGGGGATTCGGTGTTTCGATCGGAGTATCAAATTTTGTCTGTGTGGCTTTCCGGATAAATTTTAGAATATGTTAAAAAGTTAGACCGGATATAAATACCCAATTTTTCCCCTGTCGGGAAATTTCCAAGTGTTGGATTTTTCCGTAGTTTAAAGACGTTCTAAGTAGTGCAAGTAACTCGATAGACCCTCTAGAAGACAACAAACCTTAACTCGATTATGTGACCGTCTTGAACTGCCCTTTGAACCTTCGGGTTTGGGGCAGTACGGCGTGCCACATGTGAGGCGTTGGCTTGACCCTTCTACGGCTGGACCGTTGGTACTGAGGCACGAACTGAATGTTTTTAGACTTGTTTCATGTGTTGATCTGTATCGGGAAAACTTGGGTGTTCGATTGTTCGATCGGAACGTTTGACATTTTCTATTTATCCGGAATGGGATACAATAATTGGAATTCACAATTAGTTATGAGATAACTGAATGAATGTTATAAACATAGCAGTTTAGTCTCACTTGATCGGTTGCCACGGAATTTTGATGTGATCAAAAGTCCGTCGCAATCACGTAGCGTACGCGGATACTCGCCGGGTAAACTTAATAGACAGCTACATCCCTTAGCCCCGACCAAGTGACCGTAGGAGAACCCCGTCGCCGAAAGCATCCATCTGGGTGCTCGCGGTAGCGGTGTTCCGCCTTGGTGCACTTTGTCGACGGTATCGGGGGTACGACTGTCTACTGAAGTTTGCGACGAGCATTCGATCAGAATGTCGGGAATCTTGTTGAATTGCCCGACTTGACATTGAAAAGTGTTTTCAATAATGAGACCAAAATGCGGGGTTTATAATTGTTAGGCATGCGATGTCTAAGTAATTCATTCGGTCAGGCATGCGATGTCTGAGTTGGTTGCGGATTCCAACTGTTGTAGTTTTACACTTTCTTTTCTGTGACCGTAAGTGTAATATGTGATATCGCCGGTTTCGTTGCTATATGTCAACGACAATTGGGATACGCATGTTTACTTACGTTGATGACATGTGATGTTATGTGTTGCTGGATATGTTATATTGGATCGTCGTGTTCGAATAGCCGGGGGTTTTTATGTGAGATGAGTGTTTTTCATTTTCATTCATGTAAAAACTTGTATGTAATATTCTTTTATTGGGGCACTTCCAGGTTGCGGAAGATGTCACCGTTTGTATATTATTTACTTTTCTGCACTAGGATAGACACAAGGAGGAGGGCACAGGTAACCGGGTTCTGGAGTCGAGTGGGAGACCAACTCGAGGGGTCGAGTCCGGGTCACTTAACACCAGAATTGGTAGGGTTGCTTGCCGCTCTCGTAGGGGTCTAGGGGTATGGGTTTGGCTATTCATCGCGACCGTGGAATCCGTGTTTTATATTGGCTCGTATTGAAAACACGGACGTCCTAGTATATCCAATATTTCATATGATTCTTCTGCTGCGATATCTGTGATGTGATCATGTGATGTTCTGTGATAGATATAGTATATAGTATATATGATATATTATATAGACATTACTTATGTTTTACACCCGCGCTAGCCCTGCCCCGCTCTGCCGTTAGTTACCTAACCTAACGGTGCACGAGGGGACATCGAGGCGAATGCGGATGGCATAAATGTACGTCGTATTTATCTGTGATGTTTAGGTACTTAAATGATGGGACTTCATTAATATGATTAATGAAATAAAAGAAACCTAAGATGTTGTAGAATTGAATTTCAAAATAAAACAGGTAGCTACAGTTCTTGCTTTGCACAGCGGTATATATGATATATCCTGCACCTTATTCGATAAGAAAAGGACCGAGATCCCTTCACCGGGAGTGACTCCTTTAGCAATAACTGGCAGATGCTACACACTCGGTTTGTCTTTTGATATCTTTTAAGTGTTTTTGCTTTGCACAGTGATATATATGATATATCCCGCACCTCATTCGACGAGGAAAGGACCGACGATCTCTTCACCGGGAGTGACTCCTTTAGCAAAACTAGAAAAGCCTCAAAAACACTCCATTTCAAAATCATTCGATCCTACAACGATATCAAGTTCATTACGCAATAGGTTTTCAGAAAAACCTGTCGTAGCCCTCCGTCATTTCAGATAAGTTGTATATAGTATTCGTGCTGCATTTGTTGGCTTTCGTCAAGGTGCAGTGTGCGGTAGCTATATGCTGCTTATCTGCTAGCATACGATGCGATTGGATTAGGGTAGTCGTGCGGCTTTGTTGGCTTTCGTCAAGGGTCGTGCGGGTGGGTTTAATTCGATCAAGAAATGTACGGGTTGAACTTGACTAGCGGGCTATGGTTTGTTGGCTTTCGTCAAGGTCATAGCACGCTTGGGGCAAAATATTATCGGGAATTTCAAGTGTTGAAATTTGCAATGAGATTGCATACCTTCTATGAGATAGTTGGATCCCGATACCCGCTGCGAGTAAGAGTTACTCCTGGGAGAGTTTTATACATTACAATTAGCCGATCAAGTAGGTGTCTAGAAAGGTGTCAACGGGGTTACGCCTCTGAGAAAACGAGGTTTACATTAATTAGGTTCGTGCGAAAGCACGGGGGACCTCCTTCAAAGTACCGACACTGGCCTGGCTGAAAGATTGGCGAACTTGTAGTATGTAATTAATCCCGGCTAGTCTTTCCTTTTAGGGTTTGAAGGAAAATTTGATAAAAAGCAGTAGGAGCCATCCTGATTAGATAAAATAATAACCAATCTATTCTAGCAAGAGCGCACGCTGAGTGTTTTCTTCTCTCTCTCTCTCCAGGTAGCAACCATGTCACGCCTTAATCAAGATAATAATACGGATTATTGACCGAACCCGCTTGTTATACTGAGCTGGGAAACGTTGGTCCCGCTTCAACTTATAATTGTTATAAGACAGAGCAGGAATTTGGGGAATACCAGATTTCCCGTGCCGCCCAAACGAAGAGAGTGCATGCTGATGCATCATCTTCGGGTGTGTTCATTACAAAGAACTGTTTCTCAGTATCCTCCGTATCCTGGGTATTTGATACCGGATCTGGATCCCAGATATGTAAGATGTTACATAGGGCTACAAAAGGGTAGAAAAACTGAGAACGGGTGATAAGTTTCATGAGGCAGAAAACGGGGCAAGAGTTGCAGCCAAGTCTGTTGGTCACTGTCACCCTGTATTACTGATACATTGATTCTTAACGAATGTTATTAGATACCGAACCTGATATACAAAATCATATCTGTCTCTTTATTAGTAAAGAAACGATAAAATTTTGTATTGTTGGATAATGTTTTGAACATTTCCTATATCAAAAGTTGATCGGTTCAGGCACGTTATCTAAAAGCGTTGATGTTCTAAATCAAACTACAGTTCTTAGTATATGGAACACACACAAGAGGAACAGTTCAGAAATGAACGAATTCTTCTTGAGGTATTGTAGACTAGGTCAGATCAATGTGACCCGACTAGCTAGAGTTACATATAGATGCATATTTGAATCAGTTTGAATTTACATCTTGTGAAACTCGCCAGTCATGTCACAAAGATAAGATGACCATAGCTCTGTTTATTGGAAACAGAGAAAGAGTTAATGAACTCTTGGGATTGATACATGTTGATGTATGTAAGGTCCCCTGTCTACACATGCCAGGACTGGTTCTTTATACTTCATTACATTCTCTGATGATCTTTCGAGATTCAGACCTATGTTCCTGTTGAAACATAAGTCCGAATCTTTTGAGATATTCACAGAATATAAGTTAGAAGTAGAGAACCAAAATACGGGTATAAGTATTATGTCCTATGATGAGATCAGGGAGGAGAATACTTGTGCATGGAATTCCTGGACTATTCTAAAGGAGAATGAGATTCTCTCTCAGCATTACTCCTCCGTATACACCATAGCACGATGGTATATCGGGGCGGAGCAATCACTCCCTATATGATAAGGTGTGCTCTATGATGAGTACTACTGAGTTACCTATTTCCTTTTGGGAGTTATACGCTTGAGAAGCTGCATACCTATTGAATAGGGTCCCGATCAAATCAGTAGCCTACCACTTCATATGTGATATGAAAAGGGAAGAGCCCATCTCTTAAGTCAGTTAAGATTTGGGGTTGTCCGGCTAATGTCTAAAAGTAAAATCCGGACAAGCTCGAGGCAACGTCTGTTATGTACAACTGGAAATGTTCCAGCTATACAAACTGCAGCTGATGATTTGACAGAACCAAAGGATTCAGTAGATTCCAATGAACCTCAGCCTCTCCGCCGATCTAATAGGGTTCCTCACCCACCTGAAAGATACTTCGGTTGCTCTATGACAGTGGGAGCGAGGATTGCATCATGAGATGATGACCCAACTAGTTTCGAGCTGGCCATCAGGAGTAAGACTCTGTAAGAATGGCTGGTTGCTTATCGATCTGAGATGGAATCCTTATACACCAACAAAGTATGGACTTTAGTTGCTATATCTGAAGGGTTAAATCCCCATCAGGAGCAAGTATATCTTGAGAAGATTACTTGGTGTACATGGAAAAGTTGAGACTTTCAAAGCTAGACTTGTTAAAAGTTTGCATCATTGACCAGGTGCGGATAATGATGAATCCTTTTCAAGTAGCTATGCTTAAGTCCATCCAGATCCTACTTGTCACGGCTACATACCATGACTACGATATCTGGTGGTTGGGTGTCATGACTGTTTTTCTAAATGATGTTTTGGAAGAGAGCGTCTATAAGTACACAGCCAGAGGGCTTCGTAGACAGTGGGAGCAGCGGAAACGTGTGCAAGATGCTTTATAGGATTAAAGCAGGCATCGCGGAGTTGGAACATCTGTTTTGATGGATTAGTCAAAGAAGTTGACATCATCGAAATGGTAGATGAACCTTGTATATACAAAAAGGTAGTAGGGAGTATGGTGACGATCCTCGTAGAGTACGTGGATGACATACTCTTGATAAGAAAGGAGTTTCTTATGCTACGCTCGATCAATCTCCGCTTATCACAATGATTCTCCATATAGGATCAATGTGATACCTCCTATATCCTGATTTTGGATCTATGAGATAGATCTAATTGGATGTTAGGATACTCACTAGTAGTAGTGAGATGGTATCTATCGATCCTGGGGAGAATCACTGGAAGTGTTCCAGTGTGATAACGACGACTGAATGTCAGTCGCAGGCATTGTCTTTACCCTCAGTAAAGGGACGGTATGTTGGAAGAGTTCCAACCTAGATACCGTGACAAACTAAACGATAAAGGCTGAATACATCGCTACTTATGATGCTACCAAAGAGGATGTTTGGGTGTATATTAGTTCATGTGATGAACTACGTTCCTGCCATTGTGAGACAATGGAGTTGTGGCTTATGCCAAGGAACGCCGTTCCCATCAGTGATCCAGACTTATTCTAAGGCAGTATCACCTGATCATGGAGATGGTTGATCTCCAAGGTGATCGAGGCAAGGAGAGCAGACTCAGAGGATAACACGGCGGATCCACTCACGAAGGCCTATTCCCAGAGAGAGACTTTTATGGGATGGTTGAGTATGAGATACTTCGACCACTGCTACAGATGGTCCTAGTGCAAGTGGGAGATTGTTAGTTATATATATGCCCTAGAGGCCATTACTGTACATAGGATGTATATTGTAGTGGATGCTGGGACATATATAGGGAGGACTTTCTTGCTCGACATGATAGTATGCTATCTGGTTACTCTTTACCTTAACGTGTGCACTGATTGTCTCTCTGTTACATGTTGGTAAAGCCCTTAGGATATGTACTTGACTACCTGGACTATGATGCGGATCATACTAGTGGGGACATGGTAGTCCATAAGTACATCCTTGAAAGTCCCTAGTCGTGGGTGTATCGAGATGGGGCATCGATATACCAGAGTAGACTAGCGTATACCTTCTCGACCCATACAGATGGGCGATGGATGATCCCATATCCATTGGTGTTTGACATCAAAGATGATATACGGGTGCTCAGAGGAGACTGGGTACACTGGACGGACTCGCCGAGAACTCCCGGATGGTATTATACCTCACGTCAGATGGCAGTTCTCTGGTGACACTGGTACAGAGTAGTCTGTTGACCCGAGATCGTCATAGAGTCTTGTATGGTTCCCACTGTGCTTTGATTACCATCTTACCACGTCCAAGAGGGCGTGTAAAATGGTGGTTTTTGGGTACAGTCCCGAGTCACATGGAGGCAATGAGCGATAGGAGGGGATTCGTCTCTCCTGGTATTGGGAGTTGATGTTGCGCTGTGTTCGATTGGCTATAACAGGAAATCCTTGGCCAGGGTTGCTGAGATTTACTGGTAAGTATTACCAGTAGTTTCTCGAATTGTTATAGACCTCATATCGACACGATTTATCGAGCTATTGGGGTCTGACGTGTACCACCCTAGGCAAGATATGCGACATATCAGACGACGAGACCGGATTGTACGGTAGTGTTACTGGTTGGATTCACTGGAGTGTGAGCGGGCTTGCTCGTCGATCTGCTGATCGCTCAATATCCAGGTGGCCGTTACGTTTTGCAGACCGCTTGCGGCTTGTGGGTGTTTGATATGATCATCATCTGCTGCCGGCATATTGACGAGTCTTTAGAGTCCTACACAGAGTTTTCCTGGCTCAAGCGAAACGAAATAGGAGCGCATATGAGATATGTGCGGGACTGAGAATAATGCGTGTATGTGATACCGTATTTCATTCTCGCGATCAATGTGTCGAATGGTTGTATGCGATATAACCTAGTTATCGATTCAAGCGTTGATTCGATAAGCCGATACATTGTATACTAGTCGGTTGTGTGCGACATGACCGGATCATTGAATCGAGTGTTGATTTAATGATTTAATGCATAATTATATATTTGATATATTACTTTGCATTAACTAGTATCGGTTTACTTAAGATGGATTTTCTCACTCGGATGTACACATTGTATATGTGATATACTTTTGTGCACTTGATTGTATCATATTTGATGATACATGTTTACTTGTGTATGTGTGAAGATTGAACCATGGTCATATGAATGGTTAGGGTTATGATTATTTATTCATTCATTTATTTATTTATTAGTTTTGGAAATTAATAGCAAAAGAGAAAAATGGTGGCTTTCTTTGTTCTTCTAGAAGCTTCATGAAGACTTTGACCAAGTGACCATTTTGTCTCATGCTTAACCCTAACCATTCCACTCAACCATGATTCATTCTCTACACTTGACTATGGTTATATTATGATAAGTATTCATTTATTTTCCTTTTTTGAATAATACTTATCATAACATTATCATCTTCTTCTTCTTCTTCTTCTTCAAGAAGAGAAACTAGACTTCATCAATGGTGGATTGATGAAACAAGTGAGAAATCCAATTCTAAAGTCTACCCACTTCCTATTTCTTCATCCTCTACCTCTTGCCAAGTAGTAGAGGGTGTTCTCTTCACAAGTTTTTGGTCTTGGTGAAGTTGGAGCTTGATCTAGCGATGCCTCGACATAGATCATCTTCGGCATCGTCGTCGATGACCTAGCCCGTCCATTCTCCGATGAAGCCGACGCTAGAGCCCGAGTTCAACTTGGATAGCGAGGAGACTTCATTGCGGAGCTATGGAGGTGGAGCACCGGATCTACAAAGGTTGTATTTCCGTTATCTTATAGTTTAGTGGTAAACTAGTTCTTTTATCGCCTAGAAATCTAGCCAACGATCCGTATTAGGGTTTCTCGGCACCCCGTATTTTTGAAATTGGCATGGTTGATGCCTTGTAAGGCCTCACTAGAGTGCCTAGGAACCCTACACTTCTCATCCCAGTTGGGGAGATGGTCTGTCACACAGCCGTCAGTACGTCGTACTGGAGATAGCATACAGGTGCTCATTGGGTTACGGGTACACCGGACAGGACTCGCGGGGAACTGTTGGTTGGTATTATACCCGTCGTCAGTTAACAGTTCCCAGGTGACATGAGTACAGCATAGTCCATAGACTTACACTGTTACTTCGCCTCGAGTGTGTCCCATTGTTCTTAGATTGCTACCCTACCACGGCTCAAAGAAGTCATGCAAACAGGTAGCAGTTGGCTGCAGTCCCGAGCATTTGGAGGCAGTGGCGGTTAGATAGGATTTGTCTCTCCCGGTATGGGTAGTTGATATCGCGCTGCGTCAGAGAGCCATTATGCAAAGTCCCTGGCCAGGGCAAGCGAGATTTACTCGTAGGTTCTAGTTGTTTCTCAGGGTGTAATGGGCTACGCTCCGACACGACTTATGCCTCTATTAGGGGACTGACGCTTGCCGCCCCCTAGGCCCGATATGCGATAGTCTTAGACGAACAGACCGGACTGTACGGAGATTGTCACATTAGGCTCAGTAGGAATTCGGATGGGTTTCCTCATCGGCCTTCTTATCGACATCTACCTGGGGACCGTTACGTACAGCTAGTGCCGCTTGCGGTCTGTGGTTAAACCCACTGCCAGCGTAGTAGTCGAGTTTTTAGAGTCCCACACAGAGAGTTTCCCTACTCCAGGCGAAATGATATAGAGGTCGTATGATTTTACGATAAGGGTTCGGACGCATACGTGTGTTTACGCGCGTACGACATGTTAGTGTATATGCCCTAGAGGCCATTACTGTATCATACTAGTATGTATATTACTTGATGGAAGCTTGGGATATTCACAGTTGTATATACAATCTTGCTTGAAATGGTAGTATGCTACTTGGTTTATCTCTACTTTAATGTGTGCATGTGTTTCTTTTATTATATCACCTATACGCATTAGTAGAGACCATAGGATCTTTGCTTGATTACCAGCGTTGTGATGGCGCTCACACTCGTGGGGGCTAGGTAATTCATAAGTACATCCTTATACAGGTCCCTAGTCGTAGGACTATCGAGACAGGGCATCGATACTCTGGAGTAGACTAGCGTATGCGCTTCTCATCCCATCGTGGGAGACGGTCTGTCCTACAGCCGTCAGTACGTCGTACTTGAGATAGTATGCAGGTGCTCGTTAGGTTACGAGTACACTGGACAGGACTCGTCGGGAACTGTTGGTTGGTATTATACCTATCGTCAGTTATCAGTTCCCAGGTGATATGAGTACAGCTTAGTCCGCTGACTTAACACTGTCACTTCGCCTCGAGTGTGTTTCCATTGTACTTTGATTACTACACTACCACGGCTCAAAGGAGTCATGCAAATAGGTATTAGTTGGGTGCAGTCCTGAAGCACTTGGAGGCAGTAACGGTTAGACAGGATTCGTCTCTCCCGGTATTGGGGGTCGACATCGCGCTGTGTCCAGGAGAGCCATTACACAAGTAGTCCCTGGCCAGGACAAGCGAGATATACTTGTAGTTTCCAGTGTTATCTCAGGGTGTTCTGGGCTACCCTCCGACACGACTTGTACCGCTGTTAGGGGACTGACGTTTACCGCCACCTAGGCCCGCCATGCGATGTATCAGACGAACAGACCAGACTGTACGGAGACTGTCACATTCAGGCTCAGTAGGAGTTCAGATGGGTTCACCTCATCAGTCTTCTTATCGGAATCTACCTGGGGACCGTTACGTACAGCTAGTGCCACTTGCGGTCTGTGGTTAAACCCACTGCACCCGTAGTGTCGAGTCTTTATAGTACCACACAGAGAGTTATTCGCCTTTAGGCAAAATGAGTAGAGCTTGCATGGTTTTGTGACAGGGTTCGTTCACATCCTCGCACTTGTGTACGTTTGCTGTCCGGACAGATTATACTAGCGGGCTTTGGTTTAAGCCGGATCCTAGTATATGATTTAGGATTGGTTTTATCTCCTTGTATTCATGTTACTCGGATCACGAATACGGGTGCGTATGCACAGTTGATTGAGATAGAGGGAGAGGACTTTGATTAAGGTTGATTACCAATGTCATTTTCTTAACCCTAACACTTATGTGTGTATTATGAATAATTGATATTAGTTAAATATAATTGTGCGTGGTTAGGGTTGTTGACCATTTAACTATCTTGACTTGTTGACTTAGGTTGACATGTTGACCATTATCATTCCATATAAAAGATGCTCTTTGATCCTTGCAATTTGCATTTAATGTGAAATGATAATGGTCAAGTCTTGATTAACCATGACAATTACCTAGCTAATTATCTAATTTACATAATTCACACATATATGAGAGAATGGTTCATTATTCTACTCATTCTATCATATAGATTCTCTCTCCGCCTCTTCCTCTCTCTCTAGCTCTCCCCTCTAATGAGTTGAGAAACACTTGAGCTTGAGATAAACCTCTCTAAAATAATCTCTACTCTCTTCTAAGGTTCTAGGATTAGCACTTCTAGCATCTTAGTTACTTCTAGCTTGAAGTTAAAGCCAAAGGTTGAAGCTCTCGGGTGGATCTTTCTTCTACTAGAGAAGACGACAAGGAGATCACTTCCGTTCACTCCAAGGAGCAAGGAGAGAAGGACATAAAGTCCTAGGTATAACCTTTCTTCCATGTAGCAAAAACTAGTTAGCTTTGTAGTTAGTTTTTGTTTAGCCAAGATCCTCCTTTAGTTAGTCCATGTTGCCTTGAGTGCTAAAAATCAGATTTTTATACCGTTTCCGCCTCCCCGCAAGCACCGGGGTTGGCAACGTGGACTTACAGTGGTATCAGAGCCTAACTAAACATAAACTAGCTAGTTAGTAAAGTGTATAGAAGTTCGATCGGTAAAAATCGCAAAACTATAATTTCAAAACCCTAAGATTCTGTTTTTTTTTCTGCTCTAAAAATAATAAATCATACTTCAAAAATCGGCTCAGGGTTTTGCTAAGAAACACACCAAAGACGATCCAGTGATCCGTTCAAAGTGCCGCGTTTCCGCGGCAATAACATGCTTATTGCCGCGGAACCGCGGCCGAATTGACTCGGTTCTAGACCGAGTTTGGTGCAGTGTTCTTCTGATAAGGTTTTGGGATTTTTAAGATATTTTATTTCTGCCCAGATTTTCCAGAATAGAAATTTGAATTTGGGGTGGCTATAAATCCGTATTTTTGATCGAACTTCACTATACTTTGACTATTGGGTTATATCTGTGATGTTTATATGTATTTGACGTCTGCTAATCGCTATACGATTAGTGGGGGTTATACATATCTATGATCTGTAATGCTTATTGGTTTGTGTATATGAACTCGGTGGATTGTCGCGGATGAATAGCCGGGGTGGATGTGAGATGAGAGTTTCTTTTTTCTTTCATTCATGTAATCTGTAAATTGATGTAATATTATTTGTTTGGCCGCACAACCGGGTCGGGGTTGTAGCCGTCATTGTATAATTTCTTTTTTCTGTTTTTGCTCCTAGGATAGACCCATGGTGGGGTGCACAAACTACCGGGTATCTCAAAGTGCCGAGTGGCCTACTCACGTCGTTGAGGGAGGTTGCTTCGCCTCGGGTACTTGTCGGGTAGTTTGTCGCACCCGTAGGGGTCTTGGGTGGGGTATTGGCTATTCATCGTGACCGTGTAATCTGGTTTTCGTTGCAGGCTCGAACGAATCGCTGATTCCTAGTATATCCAAAGTGTTCATCTGTGATCTGTAATGGCTATCATTGCTATATATTTATATATGATAACTATTTAGGTGTTGCTTATGTTTTGCATCCGCGCTAGTCCAGCCCCCGCTCTGTCATTAGTTAAGTAACCTAACGCGTGATGACGGGGCCCCGTGGCGAATGCGGATGGCATAAGCGTACACCATATTTTGGTTATTTTCTGCAATGGTAGGATTAAATGATGGGACGCATTAAGATTAATGCAAGAAAATAAACCAAGTAAAAGTCGATTGGAACACTTTGAAAAGCACTCGGTTCTTTTCAAAACTAAACTTTTAAATGCGGAGCTTGAACCACTCCTTTTAAAAGCTATCTCGTTCCATCAATTATATCAAGTTCACTATGTTCACGGTTTCGCCAAAACCATTCGTAGCCCTCCGTCATTCCACATGAATGGTCAAAAAGTATTCAAGCTATGTATGTTGGCCAAAGTCAAGACATAGTGATTGGTAGCTATTGGGTATTCATGTGCAGCATAGGTAGATGCGTTGGTTTGGGACAGTCGTGCTGCCATTTTGGCCAAAATCAAGGGTAGGTACGGGTGGGTCCAAATTAACCAGGAGAATGATGGGTAGAACTTGACATGTGACTTATGATATTTTGGCCAAAGTCAAGGTCATAAGAGCATGGGGCAAAAATCCACATTGGGAGTTTCATAAGTACTGAAACTTGCTAGCGCTGCATACCATTTGGAGTGTGATGATTCTGGTAGGATTCCTTCGATTTTATCACGCGATGATATTTGGATCCCGATCCTACTGTGAGTATATGCTACTCCTCGGGAAATCTCTTACTTAACGATAATTGCTATAAACCTAGTAGGTGTCTAGAAAGGTGTTAGCGGGGCTACGCCCACAGGGAAATGAGGTTACTTAATTATGGAGCGAAAGCGTTGGAAAACCTCCCTCGAAGTACCGACACTGGCCTGGCTGAACGGTTAAGCATGTATTGTATGGTGAGATTGATCCCGACTAATTCTTCCTTTATGGTTTGAGGAGGGATTCGAGAGACAATGGGAGCCATCCTGTTTAGACAAACTAAAAACCACTCTAAACTTGCAAGAGCATCATGCTAAAGTGTTTCTTTTCTCTCTCCTAATTGCAGCGACCATTCAACATGACCGGACTTAAGTTATTACTAGATAAAAACATACTGACAGGGCTAAACTACAAAGATTGGCTCAGGAATGTCAAGATGGCAATCACTTACGACAAGTTGGGATATATCCTTACCACCAAAGCTCCCCCTGTCCCAGGTCCCACCTCCAGCGTCGCGGATGTAGAAATCCATAAGACATGGGTGATCGATTGCGCGAAGGCCAAATGCCTCGTGCTTGCCTCGATGGAAAACGAACATCAGAGGAGGCATGAGAATATGGACCTAGAGTCCATATTTCTCTATACAAAAGAACTGTATGGAGAGCAGTCTCGTATCGCCAGATACGAAGTGTCGAATAAGCTATTTTCGGCAAGATTGGCCATCGGATCATCGGTAGCGGAACATGTGCTTAAGATGATTGGCTACATAGAAGAGCTCACGGACCTTGGGACCAAGTTGGAGAATGAACTCTACATTGATTTGATTCTCCAGTTCCTTCCTTCCACTTACGCCCAGTTTATCCTTAACTTCAACACGCAAGAAAAGGAGGATAAACTTTCCGAACTTCTGAACATGTTGAGAAGTGCTGAGGGCACCCTACAGAAAGGTAGGGAGACATCCACTTTGTTTGTAGGAGGATCTTCCTCTTCTAGGTCCAGGGCGAAAGCCAAGGGAAAGAAGAAGAAAGCCCCTGCCAAACCAAGGGGCGGTGTCAGTAAAGTGGATACGAAGGGAAAGGGAAAGGCAACAAAGGTAGCGGGAAAGCTGGTGGGAAAGGAAGAATGCTTCTACTGTCACAAAAGTGGACATTGGAAACAGGATTGCAAGGCTTGGAAGGACAGAACCCAGGATCTGAAGCGAGTTGCGGCTTCAGCTTCAGGTGTGTATGTTATTGAAAACTGTCTATCAATAAACTCTACTTCCTGGGTATTGGATACCGGATCAGGATCTCATATCTGTAATTCTTTGCATGCGTTGAGAAAGCGTAGGGTTTTGAAGGCAGGTGATATGACCCTCAGAGTTGCAAACGGAGCTAGCATGGATGCTGAGGCCGTAGGGGACTATCACCTGGGATTGCCAGATGGACACTTTTTGGTTTTGCGTAGTTGTTATTTTGTACCAAATGCAACTTGTAATATCATTTCTGTATCTTTATTATCTAAAGAAGGTTATGAATTTGCATTTGTAAGTAATGTAGTGAACATTCACCTTAATCAAGTTTTGATTGGGTCAGGTACATTAAACAATGGTATATACGTATTAAACCAACCACAGATTTTCAATGTCCAGAATACACACAAAAGAAAGTCACCAGAAATCAATAAGACTTTCTTATGGCATTGTAGACTGGGTCACATCAATGAGAGAAGGTTGACTAACTTACATACACAAGGTTATTTGGATCCGTTCGAATATCAATCATATGCAACTTGTCAATCCTGTCTCAAAGGAAAGATGACAAAGACTCCGTTCACTGGACACGGAGTAAGAGCGAGCAAGCTCTTGGGACTCGTACACAGCGACGTGTGCGGTCCAATGTCTACGCATGCACGAAGCGGTTATTCTTACTTCATTACTTTTACGGATGACTTTTCAAGGTACGGATATGTTTTCTTAATGAAACATAAATCCGAGGCCTTTGAAAAATTCAAGGAATACAAGAATGAAGTAGAAAAACAAACAAGGAAAAGTATCAAGGCACTGAGATCTGATCGTGGTGGTGAATACTTGAGTACCGAGTTCCTGGGTTACTTAAAAGAGAATGGAATTCTCTCAGCTTACTCCTCCATACACTCCGCAACATAACGGTGTATCGGAGAGACAGAACCAAACCCTATTGGATATGGTACGGTCCATGATGAGTAACGCTGAGTTACCGCGATCGTTCTGGGGATATGCGCTAAAATCAGCTGCATACCTTTTGAACCGAGTTTCAACTAAAACTGTGCCTACTACACCATATCAAATGTGGTGTGGGAAGAGACCCTATCTTAATCACATTAAAATATGGGGATGTCCAGCTTTTGTCAAAAAGCAGCATGCGGACAAGCTCGAGGCACGTTCAGTACTGTGCAAGTTTGTGGGATATCCAAAGAACTCATAGGTATATTTCTTCTATTGCGAAGAGGAATAAAAGGTTTTTTTTTCTCGCCATGCCCACTTTCTAGAACACCAGTTCTTGGAAAAGGAAATTAATGGGAGCGCAATAGAACTGGAAGAAATTCCAGAACCACGAGCTATTACTGAAAGCTTAGTAGAACCAGAGGGTTCGAAAGATCAGGACATTCCCATGCCACTCCGCAGGAGTAGTAGGTAGTCTCATCCGCCCGAGAGATACTACGGTTTTCTCATCGACGGGGATAGAGAGGATTGCATCATAGATTGTGATGAGCCTACTAGCTTCCAGCAAGCCATTCAGAGCATTGACTCGGTAAAATGGCTGGATGCAATGCGGACCGAAATGGAGTCTATGTACACCAACAAAGTATGGATGTTGGACATTGCTCCAGATGGGGTAAAACTCGTAGGATGCAAGTGGATCTTCAAAGGAAGATTGGTGTAGATGGACAGGTTGAGACCTATAAAGCTAGACTGGTTGCAAATGGTTTTCGTCAGCGACCTGGTTTGGACTATGACGAAACCTTTTCTCCAGTAGATATGCTGAAATCCATTCGGATCCTTCTTGCCATTCCTGCCTTCCACGATTATGAGATTTGGCAGATGGACGTAAAGACCGCTTTTCTAAATGGAAATTTAGAGGAGTGTGTCTATATGGACCAGCCAGAAGGTTTCATTCAGAGTGGGAGCAGCGGAAAGGTGTGCAAGTTGCTTAAGTCCATTTATGGACTAAAGAAGGCATCGCGGAGTTGGAACATCTGTTTTGATGAGACGGTCAAGGAATTTGGCTTTATCAAAAATCCTGATGAACCATGCATCTATTGTAGATTTGTAGCAAGAACAGTAGTATTCCTCGTTTTATACGTGGATGACATTCTCTTAATAGGAAATGACATTCCTATGCTACAATCTGTCAAAGGGTTCTTGTCACACAGGTTCTCCATGAAAGACCTGGGTGATGCCTCATACATTCTGGGGATCCGGATCTACCGTGACAGATCCAAGAGGATTTTAGGACTCTCACAGTCCAGGTACATCGACACCATACTGAAAAGATTCAGTATGGAAGATTCCAAGCGCGGTAATCTACCGGCTTGTCACGAGATCACCCTCTCCAAAGAGATGTCTCCCAAGACTAATTTAGAGAGGGATCGCATGTCTATTATACCCTACGCTTCTGCGGTAGGCTCTATAATGTATGCGATGTTGTATACCAGACCAGATGTGGCTTATGGACTGAGTGTGGTAAGCAGGAATCAGTCAAACCCTGGGGAGAAACATTGGATAGCGGTAAAGAACATTCTCAAGTACCTGAGAAGGACTATGGAGATGTTCTTGGTGTATGGCGGAAAAGACCTCCAGACTGAGGCCTTTGCTGACTCCAGCTTCCAGAGTGACAAGGATGATTCCAAGTCCATGTCGGGTTTTGTCTTTACTCTCAATGGAGGGGCGGTGTGTTCGAAGAGCTCCAAACAGGAAACCGTTGCCGACTCGACTATGGAAGCGGAATACATCGCTGCATCTGATGCCGCAAAAGAAGCTGTCTGGATGAGGAAGTTCTTGAAAGAACTTCAGGTGGTTCCGTCCATTGTTGATCCAATACCTCTGTATTGCGACAACAACGGGGCTATAGCTTTAGCGAAGGAACCCAGGTCCCATCAGAAATCCAGACACATCTTGAGGCGGTATCACCTGATCAGGGAGATCGAGGATCGCCAGGAGATCGAGGTTCGGAGGGTTGCTTCAGAAGATAACACTGTAGATCCATTCACGAAGGCCTTACCCCAGACTCAGTTCGAGCGGCTGATCGAGATGATAGGTCTTCGATACGCCAGTACATGGCCTTAGTGCAAGTGGGAGATTGTTAGTGTATATGCCCTAGAGGCCATTACTGTATCATACTAGTATGTATATTACTTGATGGAAGCTTGGGATATTCACAGTTGTATATACAATCTTTCTTGAAATGGTAGTATGCTACTTGGTTTGTCTCTACTTTAATGTGTGCATGTGTTACTTTTATTATATCACCTATACGCATTAGTAGAGCCCTTAGGATCTTTGCTTGATTACCAGCGTTGTGATGTCGCTCACAATCGTGGGGGCTGGGTAATCCATAAGCACATCCATATACAGGTCCCTAGTCGTAGGACTATCGAGACAGGGCGTCGATACTCCGGAGTAAACTAGCGTATGCGCTTCTCATCCCAGCGTGGGAGACGGTCTGTCCCACAGCCGTCAGTACGTCGTACATGAGATACTATGTTGGTGCTCGTTAGGTTACGAGTACACTGGACAGGACTCGTCGGGAACTGTTGGTTGGTATTATACCTATCGTCAGTTATCAGTTCCCAGGTGACATCAGTACAGCTTAGTCCGCTGACTTGACACTGTCACTTCGCCTTGAGTGTGTTCCCAATGTACTTTGATTACTACCCTACCACGGCTCAAAGGAGTCGTGCAAACAGGTAGTAGTTGGGTGCAGTCCCGAAGCACTTGGAGGCAATGACGGTTAGACAGGATTCGTCTCTCCCGGTATTAGGGGTTGACATCGCGCTGTGTCGAGGAAAGCCATTACACAAGTAGTCCCTGGCCAGGGCAAGCGAGATATACTAGTAGGTTTCCAGTGTTATCTCAGGGTGTTATGGGCTACACTCCGACACGACTTGTACCGCTATTAGGGGATTGACGTTTACCGCCCCCCTAGGCCAGCCATGCGATGTATCAGATGAACAGACCGGACTGTACGGAGACTGTCACATTCAGGCTCAGTAGGAGTTCAGATGGGTTCACCTCGTCAGTCTTCTTATCGGCATCTACGTGGGGACCGTTACATACAGCCAGTGCCACTTGCGGTCTGTGGTTAAACCCACTGCCAGCGTAGTGTCGAGTCTTTAGAGTCCCACACAGAGAGTTATTCTCCTTTAGGCAAAACGAGTAGAGGTCGCATGGTTTTGCGACAGGGTTCGTTCAAATCCGCGCACTTGTGCACGTTTGCTGTCCGGACAGCTTATACTAGCGGGCTTTGGTTTAAGTCGGATCCTAGTATATGATATGGGATTGATTTTATCTCTTTGTATTCGTATTCCTCGGATCAGGTATACGGGTGCGTATGCACAGTTGACTGAGACATAGGGAGAGGACTTTGATTAGGGTTGATGACTATTGTCATTTTCTTAACCCTAACACTTATGTGTGTATTATGAATAATTGATATTAGTTAAATATAATTGTGCATGGTTAGGGTTGTTGACCATTTGACTATCTTGACTTGTTGACTTAGGTTGACATGTTGACCATCATCATTCCATATAAAAGATGCTCTTTGATCCTTGCAATTTGCATTTAATATGAAATGATAATGGTCAAGTCTTGATTAACCATGACAATTATCTAGCTAATTATCTAATTTACATAATTCACACATATATGTGAGAATGGTTCATTATTCTCCTCATTCTATCATATATATTCTCTTTCCTCCTCTTCCTCTCTCTCTAGCTCTCCCCTCTCATGAGTTGAGAAACACTTGAGCTTGAGATAAACCTCTCTAAATTAATCTCTACTCTCTTCTAAGGTTCTAGGATTAGCACTTCTAGCATCTTAGTTACTTCTAGCTTGAAGTTGAAGCCAAAGGTTGAGGCTCTCGGGTGGATCCTTCTTCTAAGAAGACGACAAGGAGATCACTTCGGTTCACTCCAAGGAGCAAGGAGAGAAGGACATAAAGCCCTAGGTATAACCTTTCTTCCATGTAGCTAAAACTAGTTAGCTTTGTAGTAAGTTTTTGTTTAGCCAAGATCCTCCTTTAGTTAGTCCATATTGCCTTGAGTGCTAAAAATCAGATTTTTATACCGTTTCCGCCTCCCCGCAAGTACCGGGGTGGGCAACGTGGACTTACACGACATTCGGACAGTTTTTACTAGCCGGCTTTGGTTTAAGCCAGTTTCTAGTATCGGGTTATTGGATTTATACAGTCTAATGTTTTTCCGTGTTTTCACGGATGGGAGGGGCGTTCTCGTAATTTCGCGGGAAGCTTCTAGAAGGATGGTGACTTGAGGGTTTAGGTGACTTGAGGGTTTAATTGATTTTGTGACTCATGAGATGAATCATTCAAGTGAGTTAATGAAGCATTTATTGCTTAATGACTCACTTGATGATTCATTGCACATATTAAATGAAGCATGATGATAAATCATCTGATTTATTTTATTTGATATTCTTTATACTTCATGATATATTAGAAGTGAGAAACAATTTCAATTGATTATCATTCTCACCTTCTCTCTCCCCAAGCTCTCTCTCTTCAAACCCTAACCCTAACCTCTCATGTGTTGAGATCAAGGGTTAGCTAGACTAATACATCTATAATCCAACTCTATATCACCTAGGTTGCTTAGATTAGCACTTTAAGAAACCTAGTTATCTCAAGTTAGAGATGAAGCTTGGAGTATAGCTCTCGGGTGGATCATCTATTACGTGGAGGAGGCCGAGAAGGAGGTGGATAACGAAAAGGAGAAGGACATGGTTCATTAGGTATAATCACTTATCATAGTAGTTAACAACTTCTATGTTTTTTTTAGTTATAGTTTAGCAAAGATTCTTCGGTTAGTCGATGTTTACACAAAGAACAAGATCGTTTATCATTTTTCCGCTTCCCCGCAAGTCGTAGGGTGTAGTACATCGACTTACAGATCTATCCTCATCGATACATGTTGATTGTTCTGGTCTCCATGTCTACGTGAGCCGAGAGGGCTACGATTAGAAACACGGTCAGGGCAGACTTTTCAAGGACGAGGACTAACCAGGGTGACATTCCGATGACATGGGGACATGTTGTTTATCCTTATTGATCGAGTTTCTTATATGGATGTGAGTTTCTTCGGGAGCCGCACCAGTGAGTCGGGTCATTGCTGGAGATCAGCCGAACTTAAGGCATGATGTTTTCCCTCTCCAAAGATCATGGTGTTGCCTACTTTTCAGACAGTGGTACCAATCGTTGCTGAGATTGTCAAGGTGTTGCTTCCAGAATTCATGAAGTTAAAGGTGGCCGATATTTACAAGTATAGATAGAACAAAGGGTCGTAATCGTTCAGATATGTGATAGGTAGGATATTTTAATCTGTCGTGGCCTTCCAATGAGTGATTTGGTGAAATTGATTAGTTTCTTTTATGGGTCATATTCAGACCTAATGCGAGTCACTCAAGAGAGATCGTGTAGTAAGTTTTCCTCCGACGGATTGGAACGAGTTCTTGAAGGTATCCTTAGCCAGAATCTTCTACAGAGTATCAGAGATGCCGGATTCGTATTTTGAGGTTTATGTAAGGCTCTGGGCTTGGTCATAACCATGTATGACTTGCAATTCATGTAACTATCGCGATATGCTCCTTAATGGATTGATATTGGAGAGTAATGGAACAGAAGATTGATGTGAAGTTTCATTAGGCAGTTGTTCTTCACCGTCGATATTGAATATTTGATGGATATGCAGAGGCGCGTACGACCCCACTATCAGAGAAAATATAAAGGAGATGCCAGTTGTTACAAAAAGAAAATGGATTCAGTAATGAGTGCTAGTTCGGAGCAGGCTGGATAAATGATATCATCAGGAGATGATTGATTCGAAAGAGTGTGTTTGTAGAATAACCGCAATCAGAACGGTGTCGCGTGTAGCTAGACCGAGATGAGTACGGGTCGTCCTCAGGGAAACGTTGAATCTTTTACTCTTACTTTAGATGTGTTGAAAAAGAGAGGATGAATAAAGAATTTTGTGGAAAGGTTTCTAGATCTATGTTAAGCAAGAATGCAAAAGATATCGATCTAGATTATTTTAGGAATGTAGTTAATATAATAAGAGGGCTTGTAGGGTTCGTTAGGATTTAGTAGTTATGGAGGATTAATTAAAAGTTACCCTTTTTATCCTTTAATAGATTTAAAACTAGAACGACGGTGATGCGTCTAGATTAGGGTTTCTGGAGGGAAAAGGAATCCCACTCTTAACCCTTATCTTGACACGGAACTCCGTTCATATCTAGACTTTACAAAAACAATCATTAATCTAATCTCTAATTGCGGTCGAGACTAACAATGAATTGTTAGCGCGCCCGATTAGGATGTTAATGATTCTTTTGATAAAGTTCATAAACTTTATAGGACTTAAAAAGGGTTTAGAGATGTTCATCATCCATTAGCCTAACCCTAATCCTACGAACCCTAACAAGCGGAGAATTACTCGTGCATGTTGGGAGAATAAGAGATGGAGAGAAAATGCATAATTAAACTAATAAGAAATAGAATAAGAAAAAGAAAGCTACCTTTATTAATCAACAATATTTATTACACTTTGATTCCTTAGAAAATGATTACAAAGATTAGTTTGCTTCTCGATCGCTTCCAAGGAGGTAGACGAACAGTTGATGATCAACCTGGATGCGTGAGCCATCTTGGACTTCGTGATCTCGTCGGCTTGATGATTTTTCCACTCGATCTTTATTTATAGTCCCAAAGCCAGAAATTTAGATGCTTAAATTGGGGATCTTTAGTTAGGATTCCACCAGAGAAATTCCAGCCTTTACTCCCTCTGCCACGCGACGGATCCACGACTTCAAGGAGCTATGGCCACGGATCCGCGGCCATAAGATCTTATCCGTCGATTTTCTTTTTGTGGTTTCTCTTCTTGTGACATGTGTCTTTCTCTGGAACCTTCATAATTTGGAAATCTTTTCTTTTCTTCTGCAAGAATTGATTTCTTAATTTTGATTTCTTAATTAGGCAGGTTAGCTTGAACAACTTGATTTCCTTGATTTTGGACCTGAAAATTCTGCACAACAACTCAACAAAAAATATTTAGTAGACTTAGTTCTACTAGGATTAGGTCAATAATATTATATACATTTTCCTACCAAATGCTAATTATAATATATCAACACATGGAAAATAGTATTTTTATAAACAAACCCTTATATGTATGATATATTGTAATAAATACCTTTTTAAATATGGAAAATGGTAGGAAAAATGTAATAACAAATGTGCAGTTTTATCAACTGAACAAATACCCCCAAACTTATTGTCACGACCCGCAAAGTACGGAACGCGACCGGCACTTAAGTTACGAAACGTCTCAAGGCGTCCGTATACTAAGTAAGCCGAAGCCCAGAATACAAAACCCAATTTAGAATTTGAGTGAAGGAAAAACCAAATAATTTAATCATTTACCTCATTACCTAGTCAATTTGCCATTATTTCCAAAATTCTAGCAGAATATATAAGAAATCAGTGCATGAGGAATAACATGTCGACTCAAGTGAGCTCGACCCAGATACATCATAAATAAATCCTCAAGTCTCACAATCTCACATCTAGGTCAATATACAGTCATCCGAATAAAACAGGTATAACTGGACTGATAGTAGCAACAGTAGATACAGTAACATCAGTAGAACAGTAGAAACGGTAACGACAGTAGATGGAGTACTCTAGATACAATGAGCATATATAAGGTGGTACAAACTGATAATAACCCACCTATGAGCAAAAGCCTCTAGTCCAGGCAAGAAGTACAAATGAAGCAAAGGTATCCGCCGCTACAGTGCTGACGGAATGGACCTGCAGAGAAGCTGTGGCACAACGGGGGTGAGTTGCCAGCTCGTGAGTAATAGATAACATTTACTAAGGCTATCGTATGCATGCACACAAGTGTCCTGGCATCCCTAAAACAGGTATAGCTACATGTACTAGCAGGTGTGTATGCACCAACAGTATACTAACAAGTATATATGTCACATGGAGGTGATAACAGGTATGTATGCCACATGAAAATACAATCAAGTGTGTATGAGAATTATTCTTCCTTTGTTTTGAAACTCCCATTTTTAAACATCAGTAATAATATCCAGGAAAACAGTAAAATCCGTGTCTAGCAACGACACCTCAAAACCGTCCAAATCTCATATATCCATGTCCAGTATCTCTGGCCTCAGCTATCCGGCTGATCCATATCAAAATCCATATCTCAATCCAGCAGCCACGGTCGGTATCCTCTGGATATCCGCCGTGCCAAAAGAAATCACCGGTAGGTAATCCGTCCCCTGCCAGGCTCAACGCCATCATCTGCGATCTTCTTGCCCCGGGGTACCGTACCGGGCCCACCATGTACCCGAGACGGTTCATCCACCTCCTCGAAACGGGTCTCAAAAACCACAGCAAACTCATGGTGGACGACACTTTACATCACTAGAAAACCGCAGCTTTTATTTTTAACAAATATCAGTTGAAATCTTGCGGCTTTCCCCCGAAATCCAGAAATATCATAAATCTCACAAAATTATCATAAATGCATATGCCGATGATTATGAATGCTTATGGTATCAATTTAAATACTTATTTCAATGTCACATTTCTAGGCAGTTAACATGTTTCAGATTTAAAGTTATTTAGTGTCGTGACATGGCAATTACCAGGGTGTGTGTGTTCACATGAATAGTGCTCGTGCAACATATAAAACCTGGTAATGTGTCACGACCCGAGAATTCGACTCGTGACCGGCACTTAACCACGCAACGTCTACAGGCGCAACGCGGCTAAGTAAGCCGAACCCAGAAATCAAAACCAATAAATATAGAGTGATTTAAAACATTTTTGTAAAAACAATCGTACATGTCCGAAAAACTTCCATTTATTTAGTAGAAATCCTTTTTAAGTTCAATAGTTATAAGTTTTATAATTTTGGTAACATTTCCTTTTTTTTTTTAAAACATTAGCCCCGAAAGTCGGGTAAAAGCAAGGTGTAGCAGAAATAATAAGTGTCATGAATAAAGCATCACAATATGATATACGACGCCGTAGCGAAGAATACACAGTGAAACAAGGACAATATCATAAAAGATGAGACTGCATAAAGTAAAGTCGGCTCACATGCGAGCTCGACACCAGAATATAAAACCATACATATCGTCCTCACAACTGTCTCTAAGTCAATACAGAAAGTAGATGGAGAGTACTAGATACATCAATATACAACTGAAAGATAACAGATACCGTACGAAACCCACCTAAACAGCAAAAAGGCTATCTCTGCTCAAAAGGGGTATCTGTGCCAAAAGATGTGATAACAGCCAGCCGTGACTACTCCCAAGGGCAACCTGCAAACACTGTGGCACAACGGGGGTGAGTTGCCAACTCGTGAATAGAGATAACATATAAAGGTGATCGCAAGCATGCACATATAGCGTGGCTCTACTAATGCCAGCAGATGATATCAATGCATGTCAACAGTGGATACAATAGTAATGCATGTACTCTAACAGGTAAATGCCACAGGATGAGATGTATAGTAATCAATACTGAGTATGGGATAAATAATATCTACATGGACCATGTCAACATGGAAAACAATGATCGGTGCCTCAAACTGCACCCAAATCCCACATATACTCAGGCGCCGGCACACCCATCGGCCCTCAAATCCTGTATATCTCGGAGGAATCACGAGTGCCCAACATCGGCACCCAAAACATCATAAAATACTCGTGTCCAGCATCGACACGTAAATCCTCGAATATCGGGCGCCGTCAATCCGGACCGGCCCCACGGGGTCTGTCTGCGGTATCGGCCCTCGGCCCCGGCAGCACGGATCATCCCGCATCCATCACTCGACTCTGGTCAGTATCCTCCGGACAACTGCCAGGTCCAACCAATCACCGGTAGGTACTCGCCCGCCTCCAGGCTCAATCGGCAAATCCCATCGATCATCTCTCCAAGGGGAACCATACCGGGCCCACCACGAACCCGCAAACGGAACATCCACTCCTCGAATCGGGTTTCAAGCACACGTCTCAGCACCGAGAAAACGCGTGGTGGACACACCAAAATATCATATCAAGAGGTACCGGGTTTTTCAAAATAGCACATCTTTCTTTAAATAATTCCACGGTCCTCAAAACAGAAATCGCATGAAAATCCAACACCAATAGTAAATCCAATGCGAGGTACAATATACATCAATCCATGGTATGAGCATAAGGGAAAAACCGCTTTTAAAGTAGTTTCGTTTCCGGTTTTAAAAGATGTCATGCGGCTCCCAATATACATGAAAATCATATCAAATCACATATGAAGCGAACTCTAGCAATATAATCATGGCAGCTCTACAGTGAGTGTGGCATGGCAGTTACTAACGGTGTGTGTGTAGCATGTAAATAGTGTCCGTGCAACATAAACCGTTAGCAATAGTGCGGTGTTCTATCAGTTCTAAGCAATATATATATCAACACAGCAGAGAATGCAATATGCGATGACAGTCTATGGGGTGCATACAACATATAATAATAAAGTCCTATCAGCCCTGACACATAACGCCATGCGGGCGATATCCCTGTAGATGTGAAATCTACTCACTGTGTCTCGCGCTAAGTGTATCCAACCACTTGCTTGCCCTTCTTTGCAGCGTCCGTCTCACTGGCCTGTGAACCTAAAATCACATAGCATATGCCACACATAAGCTTAATTCACAAAAACGCAACACTATAATCCAACAAGAAACCCATGTCGCAAACCAATCACGCGTGTGCGCGATACGCTAAAACGTGAAATCACGCGCCACGAAACTACCCCGACGCGCCGCGATACGCAGAAACCCAAACCTACTCACGTATCGCGCGTGTCGCGAAGGTTTAGAAAACGGCAAAATAGGTATTTGGCCCCAGATTTTTCTACAGAACCAAACTCCCAAAAATATATATATCAAAGGGCCCTACACACAAAAATACACCTACAGAGCCCAAAAAACACCAAAATACTCCCTGTCTGGCCGCAAATTACGGCCAGAATGGTGATTTTGGCGGCCGGAGTGGGGAGTCAGGGGGTCGGGTTTCACTTGTGGTATCAGCTCTACTCCACTACACTACAGTCTTCCCAAAATCATTCTGCACTCACCGGGTCAATAGCAGTTCCAGAAAACTCACATTTTGCCTAAATACGACATTTGCATCAAATATGAAACTGGTGGTATTTTAGTGTAATCGGGGTTGGACTAGGTTATAATGGCCTCAACAGACCTCAATCATCCCACTGGAACCAACTTACATCCTATAAGCACAAAGTTCCTATTAAACATCCCATATCGCACTAAAACGCACCAATATCCATTAACCGATGCAAATCTACACTAACTAAGCTAACTAGGGACTAAGTTAGGAAATATACCTCATACTTAACCCTAGGAAGCTGGAGGAAGGTGGAGAAGTGGAGGGAAGAGGCTGCACTTGCTGTTGGTGCTCACTGCTGCTGCTGCTGAACTTTGCTGCTGCTGTTGCTGCTTCTTTCTACTGCTGCTGAGTGCTTGCTGCTGCTGGTTCAGGAGCTGGGGTTCTGGGCTGAAGGTAAGTGTGTGGGTGTGTGTGAGTGAGTGTGAGAGTTTGAGAGAAAATACAAGGAAAATGAGAGGCTACAATCATCACACAAAAGTCACCCCCCCTCTCTCTCACTTCATTTAATGCAAGCATGGCCTAAAGCCATGATGCATTCTCTCTCTCTCACACAAGTCAACACTAAATCTAAAATTCAAATTAAAGCAACCTTTTTAATTAGCTAATTAAACTTACTTTAAACCCAAAGGACTTAATCCTAAAATTAACCCACCATGGTTAATAATTATTGTATTTACTTAATTTAAAAACCCTAGTTTACATGCACATATGTGTGCAAGCCTAGGAAAATTTTGGAAAAATATTTATTAGATTAGGAAAAATATTTAAAACACAATTTGGTAAACTTTTTATTAAAAACCATTATTTAATTATAATTATACACTAACCCTTATCCTAAGGTGTTACAATCTCTCCCCCTTAAAGAAATTCGTCCCCGAATTTCAAAAATCTAACTAAGGTTACCTTCAAAAAGATGGGGATACGTCTTCATCATCTCGCTTTCGGTCTCCCAAGTGACCTCCTCACGGTTCTGACCACGCCAAAGTACCTTAACTGATGGAATGTCCTTCGATCTCAATTTCTTCACTTGTCGATCCAAGATCATCACCGGCTGCTCTGCATAGGAAAGATCACGCTCAAGCTGGATCGTCGGATGCTGAATCGCATGCGAAGGATCATGTAGATATCTGCGGAGCATCGAGACATGGAATACGGGGTGCACGTCTGGAAAGCTGGGCGGAAGGGCTAACCGGTAAGCTACTGCACCGACACGCTCGAGGATCTCAAAGGGGCCCACATACCTTGGGCTAAGCTTCCCTTTCTTCCCAAACCTCATCACACCTTTCATTGGGGAGACCCTCAAGAAAACATGATCACCAACAGAAAACTCAAGTCTGCGCCGTCGACGGTCTGCATAAGCTCTCTGCCCACACTGCGCTGCTCTCATCCTATCGTGAATCAACTGGATCTTCGCGGTCGTCTCCTCAACGATCTGTGGTCCTAAGATACTGCTCTCACTGAGCTCTGTCCAACAAGTAGGCGACCTGCATCTCCTCCCATAAAGGGCCTCAAACGGTGCCATCTAAATGGTCTCCTGGTAGCTGTTATTGTAGGAGAACTCTACTAAGGACAAATGATGATCCCAGCTACCTCCGAAATCTAGTACATAAGCTCTGAGCATGTCCTCGAGAGTCTGAATGGTCCGCTCTGACTGTCCGTCGGTCTGCGGATGAAATGCCGTGCTGAAACTCAAGCGAGTGCCCAAAGCCTCCTGAAGCCTCTACCATAGTCTACTGGTAAACTGGGTGCCTCTATCGGACACAATGCATGTCGGGACTCCGTGTAGTCGCACTATCTCGTCAATGTAGATCTGGGCATACTGAGTAAATACGAAAGTCGTCTTCACCGGTAGGAAGTGAGCCGTTTTCGTCAAACGATCCACAATCACCTAGATGGAGTCCTACCCCCGACTAGTCCTGGGTAGACCCACCACGAAGTCCATCGAAATCTGTTCCCATTTCCACTCCGGAATGGGTAACGGCTGTAGCTCTCCCGCGGGCCTCTGGTGCTCAGCCTTGACTTGCTGACAAGTCAGGCATCTCGATACAAAATCTGCAATGTCCCACTTCATTCCGTCCCACCAGTAAACATCTCTCATATCATGATACATCTTGGTGGAACCGGGATGGACGCTAAATACCGATCGATGTGCCTCCTCAAGAATCTCGCGTCTCAGCCCTCCAGCATCTGGTACGCACAGTCTGACTCCAAACCGTAGTACCCCCTGATCATCGATCACGAACTCGGAAAATCTGCCCTGTCCAATCTGTGCCATGATCTCTGAACATCGGTCATCACTGAGCTGTGCCTCACGTATACGATCGATCAACTGTGGGCGTGCACGGACATGCGCTATCTGTCCCCCAATCGGCGTGAACTCGAACTGTACTCGACTGTCGCATAATATCTGCCAATCTGCGGATGACTGCTCCTGCACTGCACTCAAACAAGATAAACTACTCCCGGGCCTCCTGCTCAAAGCATCCGCCACCACATTTGCCTTGCCCGGGTGATATAAGATCTCGCAGTCGTAATCCTTCACTAACTCCATCCATCGACGCTGTCGAAGGTTCAGGTCCCGCTGCTGGAATATGTATTTCAGACTCTTGTGATCCGTAAATATCTGGCACGACTCGCCGTATAGGTAATGTCGCCAGATCTTAAGTGCGAAGACCACTGCTGCCATCTCCAAATCATGAGTGGGGTAGTTCTGCTCGTGCTTCTTCAATTTTCGCGAGGCATACGCGATCACCCTATCATGCTGCATCAGAACGCATCCCAATCCCACTCGAGAAGCATCACAAAAGACCACAAATCCGCCCGATCCGGAAGGTAAAGATAACACCGGTGCCGTCGTCAGCCGTGTCCGTAACTGCTGAAAGCTGTGCTCGCACTCCTCCGTCCAAATGAAAGGAACTCCCTTCCGGGTCAACCCGGTCAACAGTGTAGCAATACGGGAGAAGTCCTGCACAAAACGCCTGTAGTAACCAGCCAATCCCAAAAAGCTGCGAATCTCCGTCACCGATGTGGGTCTGGGCCAACGCTGAACGGCCTCGATCTTCCTCGGGTCTACACATATACCGTCTCGTGAAATCATGTGCCCCAAGAAATCTACGCTGTCCAGCCAAAAAGCACACTTGGAGAATTTCGCATAAAGCTGGTGCTCCCTCAATGTCTGCAATGTAGTCCGCAGGTGCTGCTCGTGCTCCTCACTACTCCGGGAATACATCAAGATATCGTCAATGAAGACTATAATGAACAGATCCAAGTAAGGCCGGAAAATACGGTTCATCAAATCCATGAAGGCTGCTGGCGCATTGGTGAGTCCGAACGACATCACCAAGAACTCGTAATGGCCATAGCGCGTACGGAAAGCTGTCCGGGGAATGTCCTCCTGTCGAACCCGCAACTGATGATAGCCCGATCGTAAATCGATCCTCGAAAAGTACCCTGCCCCCTGAAGCTGGTCGAACAAATCGTCGATACGCGGCAAAGGATACCTGTTCCGCACTGTCACCCTGTTCAACTGGCGGTAGTCGATACAAAGACGCAAACTGCCATCCTTCTTCTTGACGACCAGGACTGGAGCACCCCAAGGAGAAACACTGGGTCGAATAAGTCCCTTGTCCAGCAAATCCTGTAACTGACCCTTCAGCTCACGAAGTTCCGCCGGGCCATCCGATAGGGCGGTATAGAAATAGGCCCGAACCAGGAACCAAATCAATACAGAAGGAAATGTCGCGCTCGGGCGGCAACCCAGGAAGCTCGTCAGGGAACACATCAGGAAACTCGCTAACAACCGGAACCTGATCCAATGGAACCTCTGTAGCGCGAGCGTCGCGAACATAAGCGAGAAATCCCTGACATCCCTTCCTCAAAAGCTGTCCAGCGCGAAAAGAAGAAATAACACTGTGAGGGGCGGCACCACGGTCCCCCAACACAACAAAAACCGACTCGCCGGGGAAACAGAATCTAACTGTCTTCTCACGGCAGTCCACAGAAGCATAGCACGTGGCTAACCAATCCATGCCCAAAAGAACGTCGAAGTCCAACATCTCCAGAAGGATCAAGTCGACAGGCAACTCTCTCTCGCCAATACAGACGATACAGGATCGGAACACGTGCCTAGCAACAAACGACTCTCCCACAAGAGTAGTCACCACAAGCGGCTGATCAAGTAAGCCGGACTCTCTACCCAAACTCGGCACGAAGTGCGTGGATACGTACGAGTGTGTGGATCCGGGATCGAACAATACATGTGCATCAACCGAACATACAGGGAGGATACCTGAAACCACTGCATTGGACGCCTGCGCGTCCTGATGTGTCAAAGCAAAGACCCTCGCCTGTCCACCACCTGTAACTGACTGACCTCTGCCTCGGTCATCACGTCCTCTCTGAGCAACTCCTCCACGCCCACGACCTTTCGGTGCATAAGTCTGGCGCGGAGCAACGGTAGGCGCAACGGGCAACGCCCTCTGGGGTGGTGAAGGTGGTAAGGTAACATACGGTGCTGCCGCCTCCCTCCGGTGTGTCTCTGGATAATCTCGAACGAGGTGAAGTAGGCTGCCACACCTGTAGCAACCCCGCGGCGACTGCTGACCTTCCTGGGGATACGAACTAAACATCCGACCTCGTCCCTAATCTCTGCTACCCCTCGTACCGGAACGATACCTGTCGCAGCGTCTGAATGACTGCCTCCGTGCGGAAATACTGGTACGAACTCTCTTCGGCTCTGGAAGTACCGAAGTCTCAACAAGGTGCTCCTCGACCACTAGGGCTGCGTCTACAGCTGCTGCATAGGTCTCGTAGTGCTGCGCGCTGATCGCGAGGAACACTGGTGAAAGCAAGCCTCGAACAAATCTCCGGACTCGCAGCTCCTCGGTGGCCACTAAATGTGGGGCGTAGACTGCTAGCTCTGTAAACAGTACGTCATACTCTGCCACTGTCATCCCTGGCGTCTGGCGCAGGGACTCAAATCTGCGTGCTCGGGCATCCCTAACACTCCGGGGAAGGAAACGGGCTAGAAATATGGTCACGAACTCCGTCCAGGTCATAGGAGGAAGACCTGCGGCTCTGCCCTTCTCAACGGAATCACACCACTTCTGCGCAAGACCCTCTAGGCGAAAGCTCGCGAACTCAACCCATCTCGCATCTGCACATCTGAGAGAACGGCATATCCTGGCCATCCTGTCTATGAAAGACTGTGGGTCCTCGGCTGTATCGGTGCCTGTGAAAACCGGAGGCTTCAGCCTCATGAACTCTGATAGCGATACTGTAATCACCTCCGTGGCTGCAGGGGCAACTGGCTGTGCGGTAGGCACCATCGCGGTCTCTGGAACTGGTGGAGCTACCTCTGGTCGCTGCGCTCGAAGCGTCTCAACTAGCGATCCTATCATCTGGCGCATCTCCTGCATACCAGCCCCTAACGAGGCGATCTGCTCTGTCACGGCAGGAACAGCCTGCTCGGGTACAACCGGCGTACTGCCCGGATCAGTCCTCGTCTCGGACGAGTCAACACGAATCTCGGCCCTCGCGGCCGCTCTCTGTGCCCTCGTAGTCTTAGGCGGCATAATGGCTGAAAGAAAATTTGGATTCGATAAGAACACGGAAATCGAATCATAAGAATATAAGGAGGGATCAAATCAATAAGTCCTAAGGTCGCGTAAGCGGAGTACCGTGTCGTGAGTATGCCGCGGAACATACGCACGCTACGCTGCCCTGCTGCAGCTACCTACTCCATCATACCAGGGTCATCCTACACTCCGAAGGTAAAACCTACGCTCTGATACCAACTTTGTCACGACCCGAGAATTCGACTCGTGACCGGCACTTAACCACGCAACGTCTACAGGCGCAACGCGGCTAAGTAAGCCGAACCCAGAAATCAAAACCAATAATATAGAGTGATTTAAAACATTTTTGTAAAAACAATCGTACATATCCGAAAAACTTCCATTTATTTAGTAGAAATCCTTTTTAAGTTCAATAGTTATAAGTTTTATAATTTTGGTAACATTTCCTTTTTTTTTTTAAAACATTAGCCCCGAAAGTCGGGTAAAAGCAAGGTGTAGCAGAAATAATAAGTGTCATGAATAAAGCATCACAATATGATATACGACGCCGTAGCGAAGAATACACAGTGAAACAAGGACAATATCATAAAAGATGAGACTGCATAAAGTAAAGTCGGCTCACATGCGAGCTCGACACCAGAATATAAAACCATACATATCGTCCTCACAACTGTCTCTAAGTCAATACAGAAAGTAGATGGAGAGTACTAGATACATCAATATACAACTGAAAGATAACAGATACCGTACGAAACCCACCTAAACAGCAAAAAGGCTATCTCTGCTCAAAAGGGGTATCTGTGCCAAAAGATATGATAACAGCCAGCCGTGACTACTCCCAAGGGCAACCTGCAAACACTGTGGCACAACGGGGGTGAGTTGCCAACTCGTGAATAGAGATAACATATAAAGGTGATCGCAAGCATGCACATATAGCGTGGCTCTACTAATGCCAGCAGATGATATCAATGCATGTCAACAGTGGATACAATAGTAATGCATGTACTCTAACAGGTAAATGCCACAGGATGAGATGTATAGTAATCAATACTGAGTATAGGATAAATAATATCTACATGGACCATGTCAACATGGAAAACAATGATCGGTGCCTCAAACTGCACCCAAATCCCACATATACTCAGGCGCCGGCACACCCATCGGCCCTCAAATCCTGTATATCTCGGAGGAATCACGAGTGCCCAACATCGGCACCCAAAACATCATAAAATACTCGTGTCCAGCATCGACACGTAAATCCTCGAATATCGGGCGCCGTCAATCCGGACCGGCCCCACGGGGTCTGTCTGCGGTATCGGCCCTCGGCCCCGGCAGCACGGATCATCCCGCATCCATCACTCGACTCTGGTCAGTATCCTCCGGACAACTGTCAGGTCCAACCAATCACCGGTAGGTACTCTCCCGCCTCCAGGCTCAATCGGCAAATCCCATCGATCATCTCGCCGAGGGGAACCATACCGGGCCCACCACGAACCCGCAAACGGAACATCCACTCCTCGAATCGGGTTTCAAGCACACGTCTCAGCACCGAGAAAACGCGTGGTGGACACACCAAAATATCATATCACGAGGTACTGGGTTTTTCAAAATAGCACATCTTTCTTTAAATAATTCCACGGTCCTCAAAACAGAAATCGCATGAAAATCCAACACCAATAGTAAATCCAATGCGAGGTACAATATACATCAATCCATGGTATGAGCATAAGGGAAAAACCGCTTTTAAAGTAGTTTCATTTCCGGTTTTAAAAGATGTCATGCGGCTCCCAATATACATGAAAATCATATCAAATCACATATGAAGCGAACTCTAGCAATATAATCATGGCAGCTCTACAGTGAGTGTGGCATGGCAGTTACTAACGGTGTGTGTGTAGCATGTAAATAGTGCCCGTGCAACATAAACCGTTAGCAATAGTGCGGTGTTCTATCAGTTTTAAGCAATATATATATCAACACAGCAGAGAATGCATTATGCGATGACAGTCTATGGGGTGCATGCAACATATAATAATAAAGTCCTATCAGCCCTGACGCATAACGCCATGCGGGCGATATCCCTGTAGATGTGAAATCTACTCACTGTGTCTCGCGCTAAGTGTATCCAACCACTTGCTTGCCCTTCTTTGCAGCGTCCGTCTCACTGGCCTGTGAACCTAAAATCACATAACATATGCCACACATAAGCTTAATTCACAAAAACGCAACACTATAATCCAACAAGAAACCCATGTCGCAAACCAATCGCGCGTGTGCGCGATACGCTAAAACGTGAAATCACGCGCCACAAAACTACCCCGACGCACCGCGATACGCAGAAACCCAAACCTACTCACGTATCCCGCGTGTCCCGAAGGTTTAGAAAACGGCAAAATAGGTATTTGGTCCCAGATTTTTCTACAGAACCAAACTCCCAAAAATATATATATCAAAGGGCCCTACACACAAAAATTCACCTACAGAGCCCAAAAAACACCAAAATACTCCCTGTCTGGCCGCAAATTGCGGCCAGAATGGTGATTTTAGCGGCCGGAGTGGGGATTCAGGGGGTCGGGTTTCACCTGTGGTATCAGCTCTACTCCACTACACTACAGTCTTCCCAAAATCATTCTGCACTCACCGGGTCAATAGCAGTTCCAGAAAACTCACATTTTGCCCAAATACGACATTTGCATCAAATATGAAATTGGTGGTATTTTAGTGTAATCGGGGTTGGACTAGGTTATAATGGCCTCAACAGACCTCAATCATCCCACTGGAACCAACTTACATCCTATATGCACAAAGTTCCTATTAAACATCCCATATCACACTAAAACGCACCAATATCCATTAACCGATGCAAATCTACACTAACTAAGCTAACTAGGGACTAAGTTAGGAAATATACCTCATACTTAACCCTAGGAAGCTGGAGGAAGGTGGAGAAGTGGAGGGAAGAGGCTGCACTTGCTGTTGGTGCTCACTGCTGCTGCTGCTGAACTTTGCTGCTGCTGTTGCTGCTTCTTTCTGCTGCTGCTGAGTGCTTGCTGCTGCTGCTTCAGGAGCTGGGGTTCTGGGCTGAAGGTAAGTGTGTGGGTGTGTGTGAGTGAGTGTGAGAGTTTGAGAGAAAATACAAGGAAAATGAGAGGCTACAATCATCACACAAAAGTCACCCCCCTCTCTCTCACTTCATTTAATGCAAGCATGGCCTAAAGCCATGATGCATTCTCTCTCTCTCACACAAGTCAACACTAAATCTAAAATTCAAATTAAAGCAACCTTTTTAATTAGCTAATTAAACTTACTTTAAACCCAAAGGACTTAATCCTAAAATTAACCCACCATGGTTAATAATTATTGTATTTACTTAATTTAAAAACCCTAGTTTACATGCACATATGTGTGCAAGCCTAGGAAAATTTTGGAAAAATATTTATTAGATTAGGAAAAATATTTAAAACACAATTTGGTAAACTTTTTATTAAAAACCATTATTTAATTATAATTATACACTAACCCTTATCCTAAGGTGTTACATAATGGTGCATGTGTCCTATAATGAATCTGCGTATATGGAACATGTTAGTCCATATTGCGACCCCCGGTGCTTACGGGGAGGCGGAAACGGTATAAAATCAAAATTTTAACGCAAGAGGCAACATGGACTAAACTATGGTCGGGATCGTTGTCTAAACTAAAACTAGCAAACTATGCTAAAGAGAGTTAGCTACTCGGATGAAGATGGTTATACCTAGACTTGAACTCCTTCGTCTTCAAACTTTGTAGAGGTTGATGGTTCTCCTTTGTCGCCTTCTTCCGTCGAAGATGGATCCACCTCGAAGGCTCGACCTTTGGGCTCTTTCTCGTACTTGGAGTGAACTAGAATCGCCGGCTTGCTAGACCCTTGATCCTAGAGTGAGTAGAGAGTGTCTAAGGGTTGCTTTTGTTTTTCAAGAGAAGGATTCTCAACTCATGAGAAGGTTTCTCTTGACTAGAGGAAGAAGAAGATGAAGTGAAGAGAGAGAGTGAGAATGATAGAATGAGCTATATTTTTCCTTTCTTGCAACCATAATGCAAAAGAAAAGAATTATCTAATAATAATAATTGAAAATGAGAATAGTTGATGGCAATTTGGAATGACCACAACCATGCTTCATTTAAAAATGTAAGCATAAATCAAGGAAGACTTTTGAAGCATGATGGTGGTCAACTTTCAACCATGGTCAACAAGTCAACCATGGTCAACAAGTCAACAAAATCAACCATAACAAAATTCTCATTTAATTACTATTATAAATAGATAATCCATAAATCCATTAGGGTTTGGAAAAAGATAACTGTCAACTGTGCATACGCACCCGTTCCGAAACCCTAATGAAATACCTCATCCTCCGCCTCAAGCAACTGTGCATACACACCTGCATTCTCGTTCCGAGGAACAAGAATACCAAGATATAAAAGCAACCCCAAATATATATACCAGTATCTGGCTCAAACCAGAGCCTGCCAGTATAATCCGTCCGGACTTCAAACGTGCACAAGTGCGCGGATGAGAACGAACCCTGTCGCAAAACCATGCGACCTCTACTCTGTTTTGCCCAGAGGCGAATACCCTCTGTGTGGGACTCTAAAGACTCGACACTACGCTGGCAGTGGGTTTAACCACAGACCGCAAGCGGCACTAGCTGTGCATAACGGTCCCCAGGTAGATGTCGACAAGAAGGCTGACGAGGTGAAACCCCATCTGAACTCCTACTGAGTCTGAATGTGACAGTCTCCGTACAGTCCGGTCTGTTCGTCTGATACATCGCATGGCGGGCCTAGGGGGTGGTAAACGTCAGTCCCGCAATAGCGGTACAAGTCGTGCCGGAGCGAAGCCCAAAACACCCTGAGATAACACTGGAAACCTACCAGTATATCTCGATTGCCCTGGCCAGGGACTACTCGTGTAATGGCTCTCCTAGACACAGCGCGATGTCAACCCCCAATACCGGGAGAGACGAATCCTGTCTAACCGTCACTGCCTCCAAGTGCTTCGGGACTGCACCCAACCGCCACCTGTTTGCACGACTCCTTTGAGCCGTGGTAGGGTAGTGATCAAAGTGCAGTGGGAACACACTTGAGGCGAAGTGCCAGTGTCAAGTCAGCGGACTAAGCTGTACTCATGTCACCTGGGAACTGATGACTGACGATAGGTATAATACCAACCTGTCAGTTCCCGACGAGTCCTGTCCAGTGTACTCGTAACCCAACGAGCACCCGTATACTATCTCCAGTACGACGTACTGATGGCTGTGGGACAGACCATCTCCCACACTGGGATGAGAAGCGCATACGCTAGTCTACTCCGGAGTATCGATGCCCTGTCTCGATAGTCCTGCGACTAGGGACCTGTATAAGGATGTGCTTATAGATTACCCAGCCCCCACTAGTGTGACTGCCATCACAACGCTGGTAATCAAGCAAAGATCCTAAGGGCTCCACTAATGCGTATAAGTGATATAGTAAAATAAACACAAGTACACATTGAAGTAGAGACAAACCAAGTAGCATACTACTATTTTGAGCAAGATTGTATATACAAGGTGAATATCCCAAGCATCCATTAAGTAATATACAAACTAGTATGATACAGTAATGGCCTCTAGGGCATATACACTAACAATCCCCCACTTGCACTAAGGCCATGTACTGGCGTATCGAAGACCTATCATCTCGATCAGCCGCTCGAACTGAGTCTGGGGCAAGGCCTTGGTGAATGGATCTGCAGTGTTGTCTTCTGAAGCGACTCTCCGAACCTCGATCTCCTTGCGATCCACGATCTCCCTGATCAGGTGATACCGCCTCAAGATGTGCCTGGATCTCTGATGGGACCTGGGTTCCTTCGCTAAAGCTATAGCCCCGTTGTTGTCGCAATACAGAGGTATTGGATCAACAATGGACGGAACCACCTGAAGTTCTTTCAAGAACTTCCTCATCCAGACAGCTTCTTTTGCGGCATCAGATGCAGCGATGTATTCCGCTTCCATCGTCGAGTCTGCAACGGTTTCCTGTTTGGAACTCTTCCAACACACCGCCCCTCCATTGAGGGTGAAGACAAAACCCGACATGGACTTGGAATCATCCTTGTCACTCTGGAAGCTGGAGTCAGCAAAGGCCTCGATCTGGAGGTCTTTTCCGCCATACACCAAGAACATCTCCTTAGTCCTTCTCAGGTACTTGAGAATGTTCTTTACTGCTATCCAATGTTTCTCCCCAGGGTTTGATTGATACCGGCTTACTACACTCAGTGCATAAGCTACATCCGGTCTGGTACACAACATCGCATACATTATAGAGCCTACCGCAGAAGCGTAGGGTATAATAGACATGCGATCCCTCTCCAAATCAGTCTTGGGAGACATCTCTTTAGAGAGGGTGATCCCGTGACAAGCCGGTAGGTTACCGCGCTTGGAATCTTCCATACTGAATCTTTTCACTATGGTGTCGATGTACCTGGACTGAGAAAGTCCCAATATCCTCTTGGATCTATCACGATGGATCCGGATCCCCAGGATGTATGAGGCATCACCCAGGTCTTTCATGGAGAACCTTTGTGACAAGAATCCCTTGACAGATTGTAGCATAGGAATGTCATTTCCTATTAAGAGAATGTCATCCACGTATAAAACGAGGAATACTACAGTTCTCGCTACAAATCTACTATAGATGCATGGTTCATCTGGATTTTTGATAAAGCCAAATTCTTTGACTGTCTCATCAAAACAGATGTTCCAACTCCGCGATGCCTGCTTTAGTCCATAGATGGACTTAAGCAACTTGCACACCTTTCCGCTGCTCCCACTCTGAATGAAACCCTCTGGCTGATCCATATAGACACACTCCTCTAAATTTCCATTTAGAAAAGCTGTCTTTACGTCCATTTGCCAGATCTCATAATCGTGGAAGGCAGCAATGGCAAGAAGGATCCGAATGGATTTCAGCATGGCTACTGGAGAAAAGGTTTCGTCGTAGTCCAAGCCAGGTCTTTGACGAAAACCCTTTGCTACCAGCCTAGCTTTATAGGTCTCAACCTGTCCATCTACACCAATCTTCCTTTTGAAGATCCACTTGCATCCTACGGGTTTTACCCCGTCTGGAGCAATGTCCAACGTCCATACCTTGTTGGTGTACATGGACTCCATTTCGGTCCGCATTGCATCCAGCCATCTCACTGAGTCAACGCTCTGAACGGCCTGCTGGAAGCTAGTAGGCTCATCATAATCTATGATGCAATCCTCTCTATCCCCGTCTATGAGAAAACCGCAGTATCTCTCGGGCGGATGAGACTGCCTACTACTCCTGCGGAGCGGCGTAGGAATGTCCTGTTCTGTTGAACCCTCTGGTTCCACTAAGCTTTCAGTAACAATCTGTGGTTCTGGAATTTCTTCCAGTTCTATTGTGTTCCCACTTATCTGGGTTTCCAAAAACTCAGTTTCCAAGAAGCGGGCATGCTGAGAAACAAAAACCTTTTGTTCCTCAGCGGAATAGAAAAGATACCCCCTGGAGTTTCTTGGGTATCCCACAAACTTACACTGTACTGAACGTGCCTCAAGCTTGTCCGCATGCTGCTTTTTTACAAAAGCTGGACATCCCCATACCTTGAGATAATTAAGACAGGGTTTCTTCCCAGTCCACATCTCATATGGGGTGGTGGGCACAGTCTTGGTAGGAGCCTTGTTCAAGAGATACGCAGCTGCTTCTAGTGCATATCCCCAGAATGATCGCGGTAACTCAGCGTTACTCATCATGGACCGCACCATATCCAATAGGGTGCGGTTCCGTCTCTCCGATACACCATTATGTTGCGGGGTGTATGGAGGAGTAAGCTGAGAGAGAATTCCGTTCTCTTTTAAATAGTCCAGGAACTCGGCACTTAAGTATTCTCCACCTCGATCCGATCTTAGAATCTTAATACTTTTGCCGGTCTGTTTCTCTACTTCATTCTTATACTCCTGGAATTTTCCAAAAGCCTCGGACTTATGTTTCATTAAGAAGACATAACCGTACCTTGAGAAGTCATCCGTAAAAGTAATGAAGTAAGAATGTCCGCTTCGGGCATGTGTAGACATTGGACCGCACACGTCACTGTGTACGAGTCCTAAGAGCTCGCTCGCTCTTACTCCACGTCCAGTAAACGGAGTCTTTGTCATCTTTCCTTTGAGACAAGATTGACAAGTGGCATATGATTGATATTCGAACGCATTCAAATATCCTTCTGTATGCAACTTAGTCAACCTTCTCTCATTGATGTGACCCAATCTACAATGCCATAAGAAAGTCTGATTTATTTCTGGAGACTTTCTTTTGTGTGTATTCTGGACATTAAAAATCTGTGGTTGGTTTAACACGTATATACCATTACTCAATGTACCTGACCCAATCAGAACTTGATTAAGGTGAATGTTTACAACATTACTTACAAACGCAAATTCATAACCTTCTTTAGAAACTAAAGATACAGAAATGATATTACAAGTTGCGTTGGGTACAAAAAAGCAATTACGCAAAACCAAAACATGTCCATCTGACATTCCCAGGTGATAGTCCCCCACGGCTTTAGCATCCATGCTAGCTCCGTTCGCAACTCTGAGGGTCATGTCACCTGCCTTCAAATCCCTACGGTTTCTCAACGCCTGCAAAGAATTACAGATATGAGATCCTGATCCGGTATCCAATACCCAGGAAGTAGAGTTTATTGAAAGACAGTTTTCAATAACATACACACCTGAAGCTGAAGCTGCAACCTGCTTCAATTCCTGTGTTCTGGCCTTCCAGGCCCTGCAATCATTCTTCCAGTGTCCTTTCTTATGACAAAAGAAGCATTCTTCCTTATCCACAAGCTTCCCCGCTATCTTTGTTGCTTTACCTTTTCCCTTCGTATCCACTTTACTAACACCGCCCCTTGGTTTGGCGGGGGCCTTCTTCTTCTTTCCCTTGGCTTTCGCCTTGGACCTAGAAGAAGATGATCCTCCTACAAACAAAGTGGATGTATCCCTACTTTTCTGTAAGGTGCCCTCTGCGCTCCTCAGCATGTTGAGGAGCTCTGATAGTTCAACCTCCTTTTCTTGTAGGTTGAAGTTCAGTATAAACTGGGCGTAAGTGGAAGGAAGGGACTGGAGAACTATATCCGTATATAGCTCACTCTCCAATGTGATCCCTAGGTCAGTGAGCTCCTCAATGTAGCCGATCATCTTTAGCACGTGCTCGGCTACTGATGATCCGACGGCCATTCTTGTCGAAAACAACTTTTTCGACGCTTCGTATCTTGCGATACGTGATTGCTCTCCATACAGTTCTTTTGTATGGAGCAATATGGACTCCATGTCCATATTCTCATGCCTCCTCTGATGTTCGTTGTCCATCGAGGCAAGCAGGAGGCACTTGGCCTTCGCGCTATCAATCTCCCAAGTCTTGCGGATTTCCTTATCCGCGATACTGGAAGTTGGACCAGGGACAGGGGGAGCTTTGGTGGTAAGAAGATACCCCAGCTTGTCATAAGTGATTGCTATCTTGACATTCCTGAGCCAATCTTTGTAGTTTGGCCCTGTCAGCTTGTTTTTATCTAGGAGTAACTTAAGTCCAGTCATGTTGATTGGTCGCTGCAATTAGGAGAGAGAAGAAGAAACACTCAGCATGATGCTCTTGCAAGTTTAGAGTGGTTTTTAGTTTGTCTAAACAGGATGGCTCCCACTGTTTCTCGAATCCCTCCTCAAACCATAAAGGAAGAATTAGTCAGGATCAATCCCACCGTACAATACTTGCTTAACCGTTCAGCCAGGCCGGTGTCGGTACTTCGAGGGAGGTTTTCCAACGCTTTCGCGAAGTTCCTTAATTAAATAACCTCTTTTCCCTGGGGGCGTAACCCCGCTAACACCTTTCTAGGCACCTACTAGGTTTATAGCATTGATCGTTAAGTGAGAAATTTCCCGAGGAGTAGCATATACTCACAGTAGGATCGGGATCCAAATATCATCGCGTGACGAAACTGAAGGAATCCTACCAGAATCGCCACACTCCAAATGGTATGCAAATCTAGCAAGTTTCAGTACTTATGAAACTCCCGATGTGGATTTTTGCCCCATGCTCTTATGACCTTGACGAAGGTCAACAAATCATAAGTCACATGTCAAGTTCTGCCCGTCATTATCCAGGTTAATTTGAATCCACCCGTATATACCCTTGACGAAGGTCAACAAGGTAATGCGAGTGTCCCAAACCAACGCATCTATCTATGCTACATATGAACACCCAATAGCTACCAATCACTATGCCTTGACGAAGGTCAACAAACACAGCTTGAATACTATTGAATATTCATACGAAACGACGGAGGGCTACGAATGGTTTTGGCAAAACCGTGAACGTAGTGAACTTGATTTGGTCGATGGAACGAGATAGCTTTTAAAAGGAGTGGCTCAAGCTCCGCATTTAAAAGTTGTTTTTGAAAAGAACCGAGTGGTTTTTCGAAAGTGTTCCAACGACTTTAACTTGGTTTATTATCTTGCATTAGTTCTTTTAATGCGTGATATTCTTGCATTAGTACTTTTAATGCGTCCCATCATTTAATCCTACCATTGCAGAAAACAACCAAAATATGACGTACGCTTATGCCATTCGCATTCGCCACGGGGCCCCGTCATTACCCGTTAGGTTACTTAACTAACGACAGAGCGGGGGCTGGGCTAGCGCGTCTGTAAAACATAAGCAACGCCTAAATAGAAAGCAATGATAGACATTTCAGATCACAGATAAATACATTGGATATACTAGCAATCTGTAATTTGTACGAGCCTGTAACAAAAACAGATAACACGGTCGCGGTGAATAGCCAAATCCCCACCCAAGACCCCTACGGGTGCGGCAAACTACCCGCCAAGTCCTCGGTAGTTTGTGCACCCCTCCATGGGTCTATCCTAGGAGCAAAAACAGTAAAAAGAATTATACAATGACGGCTACAACCCCGACCCGGTTGTGCGGCCAAACAAATAATATAATTACATCAATTTACATTTACAATGAATTGCAAGAAAAGAAAACTCTCGTCTCACAACCCCCGGCTATTCACCCGCGACAATCCAACATATTTATATACACATTCCAGCACATTACAGATCATGTATAACCCCGACTAATCGTCTTATAGCGATTAGCCGACGTTCAATACATGCAAACATCACAGATATAACCATCATAGTCAAAGTGTAGTGAAGTTCGGGAAAAATACGGAATTATAGGACCCCAAAAGGAAATTTCTTTTCTGCAAAATCTGGGCACATATAATATATTTCAAAAATCCCAAAACCAACACACAAACACACTGCACGAAAAACGATGCAGAGAAGACACCAAGTCGCGGCGGTTCCGCGGCGGCTAAGAAGGATCACGCGGCGGAAGCGCGGCACTTTAGGCGAATCACTGTATCGTTTTTCTTGGGTGTTCACAAAAAACCCTGAGCCGAATTTACAAGTATAAAGTTTTTTATTTTGAGCAGAAAAAATTTCAACAGAAACTCAGTTTTTGTGATTATCCGGTTTTGTGATTTTTTTTCGGTTCCGAACTTCGTTACACTTCACTACTAAGCTAGTTTAAGTTTAGTTAGGCTCTGATACCACTGTTAGTCCATATTGCGACCCCCGGTGCTTACGGGGAGGCGGAAACGGTATAAAATCAAAATTTTAACGCAAGAGGCAACATGGACTAAACTATGGTCGGGATCGTTGTCTAAACTAAAACTAGCAAACTATGCTAAAGAGAGTTAGCTACTCGGATGAAGATGGTTATACCTAGACTTGAACTCCTTCGTCTTCAAACTTTGTAGAGGTTGATGGTTCTCCTTTGTCGCCTTCTTCCGTCGAAGATGGATCCACCTCGAAGGCTCGACCTTTGGGCTCTTTCTCGTACTTGGAGTGAACTAGAATCGCCGGCTTGCTAGACCCTTGATCCTAGAGTGAGTAGAGAGTGTCTAAGGGTTGCTTTTGTTTTTCAAGAGAAGGATTCTCAACTCATGAGAAGGTTTCTCTTGACTAGAGGAAGAAGAAGATGAAGTGAAGAGAGAGAGTGAGAATGATAGAATGAGCTATATTTTTCCTTTCTTGCAACCATAATGCAAAAGAAAAGAATTATCTAATAATAATAATTGAAAATGAGAATAGTTGATGGCAATTTGGAATGACCACAACCATGCTTCATTTAAAAATGTAAGCATAAATCAAGGAAGACTTTTGAAGCATGATGGTGGTCAACTTTCAACCATGGTCAACAAGTCAACCATGGTCAACAAGTCAACAAAATCAACCATAACAAAATTCTCATTTAATTACTATTATAAATAGATAATCCATAAATCCATTAGGGTTTGGAAAAAGATAACTGTCAACTGTGCATACGCACCCGTTCCGAAACCCTAATGAAATACCTCATCCTCCGCCTCAAGCAACTGTGCATACACACCTGCATTCTCGTTCCGAGGAACAAGAATACCAGGATATAAAAGCAACCCCAAATATATATACCAGTATCTGGCTCAAACCAGAGCCTGCCAGTATAATCCGTCCGGACTTCAAACGTGCACAAGTGCGCGGATGAGAACGAACCCTGTCGCAAAACCATGCGACCTCTACTCTGTTTTGCCCAGAGGCGAATACCCTCTGTGTGGGACTCTAAAGACTCGACACTACGCTGGCAGTGGGTTTAACCACAGACCGCAAGCGGCACTAGCTGTGCATAACGGTCCCCAGGTAGATGTCGACAAGAAGGCTGACGAGGTGAAACCCCATCTGAACTCCTACTGAGTCTGAATGTGACAGTCTCCGCACAGTCCGGTCTGTTCGTCTGATACATCGCATGGCGGGCCTAGGGGGTGGTAAACGTCAGTCCCCCAATAGCGGTACAAGTCGTGCCGGAGCGAAGCCCAAAACACCCTGAGATAACACTGGAAACCTACCAGTATATCTCGATTGCCCTGGCCAGGGACTACTCGTGTAATGGCTCTCCTAGACACAGCGCGATGTCAACCCCCAATACCGGGAGAAACGAATCCTGTCTAACCGTCACTGCCTCCAAGTGCTTCGGGACTGCACCCAACCGCCACCTGTTTGCACGACTCCTTTGAGCCGTGGTAGGGTAGTGATCAAAGTGCAGTGGGAACACACTTGAGGCGAAGTGCCAGTGTCAAGTCAGCGGACTAAGCTGTACTCATGTCACCTGGGAACTGATGACTGACGATAGGTATAATACCAACCTGTCAGTTCCCGACGAGTCCTGTCCAGTGTACTCGTAACCCAACGAGCACCCGTATACTATCTCCAGTACGACGTACTGATGGCTGTGGGACAGACCATCTCCCACACTGGGATGAGAAGCGCATACGCTAGTCTACTCCGGAGTATCGATGCCCTGTCTCGATAGTCCTGCGACTAGGGACCTGTATAAGGATGTGCTTATAGATTACCCAGCCCCCACTAGTGTGACTGCCATCACAACGCTGGTAATCAAGCAAAGATCCTAAGGGCTCCACTAATGCGTATAAGTGATATAGTAAAATAAACACAAGTACACATTGAAGTAGAGACAAACCAAGTAGCATACTACTATTTTGAGCAAGATTGTATATACAAGGTGAATATCCCAAGCATCCATTAAGTAATATACAAACTAGTATGATACAGTAATGGCCTCTAGGGCATATACACTAACAGAACATCATATAGATACTAACTACAGCAATTATCATGCAAGTTTTATCATTATTACTCCAATGTTACCAGTAATACCAAGTCTACTAAATCTATCGGGCGACTCGCGCCATCCAAACGATTGTCCCCCGTAGATGTTAAATCTACTCACCCGTGGTCCTGTGCTAAGTGTGTCCGACCACCTGCTTTCCCTTCTCAGCCGCGCTTGAAGTTCCTACCGGCGAACCTAGAATTCATAAGAGTCACCATATAAGGAAAAGTCATGCAAAACGCAATATATCGGCAAAAGGGATACGCGTGCGTGAAACCAAACACGTGTGCACGTGACATGACGCGACGCGACGCGACGCGCACAAACCACCAGAACCACGCTGTGTCGCGCAGCGCGCCACAGAACCACGCTGTGTCGCGTAGCGCGCCACAGAACCACGCGTATCACGCACGTGTCGCACAAGTCTTAAAACATCGGAAATCCGTTATTAGCTCCAGATTTCATATGGGACAAAAACAAGGGAAATAAACAAGACCAAACATATAACCTAACCTACAGACACCCCCACACACAAACACACACACTCACACACACATTTGGCCGGCGTCGCCGGCCATGGAAGAGGTGGCCGCCGGCCAAACCCCGGCCAAAGGTGCTCGGGTCCCACTCAAAACTCCAGAAAACCCTGCATATTAATCTAGTCTTGTTTGCTAATTTAGAACATATACCCTTTAATAGCAGATCCTAATAGAGGTTAAAAGTCACTAAATCTGCTAAATTACGCCAGGTCGGGTAAATCGGGTGTTTACATGAAATCTGGGGGATTTCTCTGGTTGGCTGGCCTCACTAGGACCTAAGAAGGTTATTCTAGCTAACACAATTCTCACTTTGCTCAAAATCGCCATAAAACACCCAATATCACTATTACGCATGATATGGACATCGATTAAGCTAGATTTTTGAAATTTAAGCAAATTAGGCTAACCATCCAATTTTAATGATACTACTAGGCTTTAACAGGTTAGTTAACACCAAAGAGAGTTCATAAAGCTACAAACACTCTAAAATGGCTAAATCTAGCATCACTGCACAATTCTAGCAATAAAATTCTGTTTATCGCAACAACTAGCAAATCAAGCACCTAATCTACATAATATGGGAAAAGTTTAGGAGTTATACCCTTTAGGAACCTTGCAACAAGGGAGAAGGAGAAGAAGAAGAGGATAGGTGGTGCTATGGTGAACTGGAGCTGCTGGAATCCAAGCTGGTGCAGCTGATGCTGATGCTGAATATTTGCTGTTGCTGTTGCTGTAGTGGTTGTATGGAGTTGTGTGGTGTTGTGTGGAGTTGTGTAGTATGGTGTGGTGTGGTGTGGTGTATGATATGGTATGGTGTGGTGTGGTGTATGGTATAGGGGCTGATGCTGGTGCAAAATGGATTTTGCTGTTGCTGCTGCTGATGGAAAGAACAATGTTGCTGGTGTTGTTTTTTTTTTTTTACTTGGTGAAGTATGGCTGAAATAGCAGCAACAAGGTGGTGTTTGGGGCTGTTTTTATTTTGAAATTGGGAGGGGTTGTAGTGCAGCAGCTGTAGATTCTCATGGGGGCTGGGGTGGCTAAAAAGCTGATGTTAATGGGCTGATTTTGTACTGCTGAAGTCTGAAAATTTGGGTGGCTGATTTGATGCAAATTGGCTGATATGAGGCGTGATTGATGCTGGATAAGGGTGTTGTGGTGCTGATGTGATTGTTTAGTAGCTGTTGTAGAGTGGTAGGGGGCTGATGAAATGATGGGCTAGCCTCAGCTGAATTTCCAGGAGGTTAGGTGGCTGATGCAGCAGCCATAGCTGACCTCAAGGCTGAAATTGGGCAGAAATTGGGCTGATGTGATGTTGGTGCTGCTGTTGCAGCAGCTACGGCTGAGCTATAAGGTTATAGGTGTGGCTGAAATTGACTTTTGGTGGCTGAAAAAGTGTGATATGGCTGATTTCTTTCTTTGGGCTGATGTGCTGAGGTTGAAATGTGCCGATATGTGGGATTGAAATGTGCTGTTTTGATGGCTATATGCTGGTGTGTGGTCGAGATAACATTCCACAAAAATAACCACAAAACCAGATAGTTTTTAAGAAACCTATTTTTGGTAAACTTTTTGCCAGAAATCCCACATTAACACTTAATCACTACTAACCCTGACCTCAGGTGTTACAGTCTTCCCCCCTTAAGAAAATTCGTCCCCGAATTTTAAAATATGTAACTACGCATACCTTCAAAAAGATGAGGGAATTTCGTCCGCATTTCTCCCTCGGCCTCCCAAGTGATCTCTTCGCTGCTCGGGCTGCGTCAAAGAACTTTCACAGACGGCAGGACCTTTGATCGAAGTTTCTTCACTTGCCGATCTAAAATTTCAACTGGCTGCACGGTGAACGAAAGGTCGGGCTCAAACTGAACGGTATGATGCTGAATCGCGTGAGAAGGGTCATGAAGATAACGGCGTAGCATTGATACGTGGAAAACAGGATGAACATCTGAAAAACTAGGTGGAAGAGCTAAACGATACGCAACAGCGCCGACACGCTCGAGAATCTCGAAGGGACCTACGAATCTAGGGCTAAGCTTCCCCTTTCGCCCAAAACGCATCACGCCCTTCATTGGAGAGATTCTCAGAAAAACATGGTCGCCAACTGCGAACTCTAATTTGCGACGGCGCCTGTCTGCATACGATTTCTGCCTACACTGGGCTGCCCTCATCCGGTCTCGGATCAGCTGTACTTTTTCGGTCATCTCCTGCACGATCTGTGGCCCGAAGATACTGCTCTCGCTCAACTCGGTCCAACAAACGGGCGATCTACATCTTCTTCCATACAACACCTCGAAAGGTGCCATCTGAATAGTATCCTGGAAACTGTTGTTATAGGAGAACTCCACTAGAAGTAAATGACGATCCCAGCTACCTCGGAAGTCTAAAACACACGCTCGAAGCATGTCCTCGAGAGTCTGAATGGTCCGCTCTGATTGTCCGTCGGTCTGCGGATGAAATGCTGTGCTAAAACTCAAACGAGTGCCCAATGCCTTCTGAAGTTTCTGCCAAAGTCGGCTGGTGAACTGAGTGCCTCGATCTGACACGATACAAGTCGGTACGCCATGCAATCGTACGATCTCGTCGATGTAAAGCTGGGCATACTGAGCGAAGCTAAAAGTTGTCTTTACTGGCAGGAAGTGAGCCGCTTTCGTCAATCGATCTACGATCACCCAAATGGAGTCGTACCCTCGACTGGTCCTGGGTAGACCCACAACGAAATCCATCGAAATCTGCTCCCATTTCCACTCTGGAATGGGTAACGGCTGTAGTTCTCCTGCGGGCCTCTGGTGCTCGGCCTTGACTTGCTGACAAGTCAGGCATCTTGATACAAACTCCGCGATGTCCCTCTTCATTCCGTCCCACCAGTAGGTCTCTCTCAAATCATGGTACATCTTGGTGGAACCTGGGTGGACACTATACGCCGATCGGTGTGTTTCCTCCAGAATATCGCGCCGCAATCCCTCTGCATCTGGTACGCACAGTCTGGATCCAAATCGTAAAATTCCCTGTTCATCAACTACGAACTCGGAAAATCTGCCCTGTCCCATCTGTGCTATGATCTCTGCACAACGGTCATCGCTGCGCTGTGCTTCATATATACGGTCAAGCAACTGTGGGCGCGCACGAAAATGCGCGAGCTGTCCCCCTGTTGGAGTGAACTCGAACTCAACTCGGCTGTCGCATAAAATCTGCCAATCTACTGATGACTGCCTCTGCACTGCGCACATATAAGATAGATTACCCCCGGGCCTCCTGCTCAGAGCATCTGCCACTACATTTGCCTTGCCCGGGTGGTACAAGATTTCGCAGTCATAGTCCTTCACCAACTCCATCCAACGACGCTGTCTGAGGTTCAGATCTCGCTGCTGAAATATGTATTTTAAGCTTTTGTGGTCTGTGAATATTTGGCACGACTCGCCGTATAGGTAATGTCGCCAAATCTTCAGTGCAAAGACCACTGCAGCCATCTCCAGATCATGAGTAGGGTAGTTCTGTTCATGCTTCTTCAATTGCCGAGAAGCATATGCGATTACCCTGTCATGCTGCATCAATACACATCCTAGCCCTACTCGTGAAGCATCACAGTAAACCACAAATCCGCCTGATCCCGAAGGCAAAGATAATACTGGCGCCGTAGTCAAACATGTCCGCAGCTGCTAAAAACTGCGCTCGCATTCCTCCGTCCAAACGAAAGGAACTCCCTTCCGGATCAAACCTGTCAAAGGTGCAGCTATACGGGAGAAATCCTGTACAAATCTCCTGTAGTAGCCTGCAAGGCCTAGAAAACTACGGATCTCCGTAACCGATGTCGGTCTGGGCCACTGCTGGACGGCCTCGATCTTCTTCGGGTCCACACATATGCCGTCTCTCGTAATCACATGACCCAAGAATCCGACACTGTCCAACCAGAATGCACACTTGGAAAATTTTGCGAAAAGCTGGTGCTCCCTCAAGGTCTGCAAAGTAATCCGCAGGTGCTGCTCGTGCTCCTCTCGGCTCCGGGAATACACCAAAATATCGTCGATGAACACGATGATGAACAAGTCAAGATACGGTCTGAATGTACGGTTCATCAAATCCATGAATGCAGCTGGGGCGTTGGTGAGTCCGAACGACATCACCAAAAATTCATAGTGGCCATAGCGTGTACGGAAGGCTGTTTTCGGTACATCCTCCTGTCGGACTCGCAGCTGGTGATATCCTGATCGTAAGTCGATCCTTGAAAAATAACCCGCATCCTGAAGCTGGTCGAATAAATCATCTATGCGTGGCAACGGATATCTGTTCCGTACGGTAACCTTGTTCAGCTGGCGGTAGTCGATACATAAGCGCAAACTTCCGTCCTTCTTCTTGACAAACAGGACCGGAGCACCCCATGGTGAAACGCTAGGTCGAATCAGTCCCTTATCTAACAATTCTTGCAGCTGAACCTTCAATTCACTATGTTCCGCCGGGGCCATTCGATAAGGCGGTATAGAAATAGGTCCCGAGCCAGGAATTAAATCAATACAGAACTCGACATCGCGCTCAGGCGGCAGTCCAGGAAGCTCATCAGGGAAAACATCAGGGAACTCACAAACAACCGGGACCTGGTCCAACGGAACATCTGTAGCTCTAGTATCACTGACATAAGCCAAGAATCCCTGACATCCCTTCCTTAATAGCTGGTTAGCACGAAGAGAAGAAATCAACATGTGAGGGGCGGCACCACGGTCCCCCTTCACAACAAAAACTGACTCGCCGGGAAAACAAAATCTAACTGTCTTCTCACGGCAGTCCACAGACGCATAGCACGTGGCTAACCAATCCATGCCCAAAAGAATGTCGAAGTCCAACATCTCCAGAAGGATCAAGTCGACAGGAAGCTCTCGCTCGCCAATACGAACGGTACAGGATCGGAACACGTGCCTAGCAACAAAGGACTCTCCCATAGGAGTGGTCACAACAAGCGGCTGATCAAGCAAATCGGACTCTCTACCCAAACTCGGTACAAAGTGTGTGGAAACATAAGAGTGCGTGGATCCGGGATCAAATAACACGTGTGCATCAACAGAACAAACTGATAGAGTATCTGTAACGACGGCATTGGATGCCTGCGCATCCTGGGGTGTTAATGCAAAAACTCGGGCCTGACCTCCTCCGATAGCGGGCTGACCTCGGCCTCGGCCTCTGCCGCCTCGTCCTCTCTGGATCGGTGCGCCACGTCCACGGCCTCTGGGTACACCTAACTGGCGTGGAGCATTGCCTGTGGCAGGAAGTAGGGTTCTCTGAGGAGGGGGCGGTGATGGAGGTAGAGTCACATGCGGAACGGTCGTTGCTCCCTGTCGCCTTGCTGGACAGTCTCTAACACGATGGTGCAGACTCCCGCACCCAAAGCATCCTGGCGACGACTGCTGTCCCTGTGTATACGATCCATATAGATGACCTCGTCCAAATCCTCTGCCGGTCCTATCTCTTGGAAGGAATCTGGCATGATGCCTCTGATCTGGCATGCCAGTACGAATCCTCTTCGGCCCGGTAACAGCCGAAGTTGCTGAAATACGTGCCTCCATCCGCAATGTTGTATTCATAGCTGCCGAATAGGTATCGAAATGTTGGGCGCCAATGGCAAGATATAACTGGGCATCCAGTCCCTGTATAAACCTCTTCACTCTCTTTGCTTCGGTATCCACCAGATACGGAGCATATCGGGACAACTGTGTAAACTGAACGTCATACTCAGACACCGTCATCCCTGGTGTCTTGACCAAGGCCTCGAAACTACGAGCTCTGACGTCGCGAACGCTCTCCGGGAGGAATCGGGCAAGAAAAACTGCTGTGAACTCGGTCCAGGTCATGGGCGATAGACCTGCAGCTCGACCTCTCAGAACGGACTCCCACCATATCTGTGCGAGACCCTCTAGTCGGAAACTCGCGAGCTCTACCCAGCGATCATCGGAACATCTCAGCGAACGGCAGATCCTGGCCAAGCTGTCAAGGAACGTCTGCGGGTCCTCTGCTGCATCGGTACCCGTAAAAACTGGAGGTCTCAGCCTCATGAACTCCTGTAGCGAAACCGGGATGGTCAAGGTGGTAGTAGTAGGAGCAGGTATCATAGTAGTCTGGGATGCAGTGGGTACGTCCTCCGGCCTCGGTGCATGACTGGCCGCAACGAAGGATCCTACCATCTGACGTAGCTCCTACATACTCCCCATCATCTGTCGCAACTCCTCCATACCAGTCTCGAGTCTATCCATACGGCCTGGGGAAGGTAGATCGGTTTGTTCCTGTGGTGTAGGCATACTACCCTGCTCAGTCCTAGTCTCGGATGAGCCTGCTCGAATCTCGTTTCGGGCGGCAGCCCTCTGTGCTCTGGTAGTTTTTGGCGGCATAGTAGCTGGTACAGGAACAAGAATAAGATCGTAGGATACACGGAATTGAAGAAGGAATTTCAAGCAAGTATATCCTAAAGTCACCTAGGTGGAGTACCGCATCGCAAGTATGCCGCGGACATACGTACGCTACGCTACCCTGCTTAAGTCACTTACTCCATCTACTAAGGGTCATCCTACACTCAGAAAGGTGAAACCTATCGCTCTGATACCAACTTTGTCACGACCCGCAAAGTACGGAACGCGACCGGCACTTAAGTTACGAAACGTCTCAAGGCGTCCGTATACTAAGTAAGCCGAAGCCCAGAATACAAAACCCAATTTAGAATTTGAGTGAAGGAAAAACCAAATAATTTAAGCATTTACCTCATTACCTAGTCAATTTGCCATTATTTCCAAAATTCTAGCAGAATATATAAGAAAACAGTGCATGAGGAATAACATGTCGACTCAAGTGAGCTCGACCCAGATACATCATAAATAAATCCTCAAGTCTCACAATCTCACATCTAGGTCAATATACAGTCATCCGAATAAAACAGGTACAACTGAACTGATAGTAGCAACAGTAGATACAGTAACATCAGTAGAACAGTAGAAACGGTAACGACAGTAGATGGAGTACTCTAGATACAATGAGCATATATAAGGTGGTACAAACTGATAATAACCCACCTATGAGCAAAAGCCTCTAGTCCAGGCAAGAAGTACAAATGAAGCAAAGGTATCCGCCGCTACAGTGCTGACGGAATGGACCTGCAGAGAAGCTGTGGCACAACGGGGGTGAGTTGCCAGCTCGTGAGTAATAGATAACATTTACTAAGGCTATCGTATGCATGCACACAAGTGTCCTGGCATCCCTAAAACAGGTATAGCTACATGTACTAGCAGGTGTGTATGCACCAACAGTATACTAACAAGTATATATGTCACATGGAGGTGATAACAGGTATGTATGCCACATGAAAATACAATCAAGTGTGTATGAGAATTATTCTTCCTTTGTTTTGAAACTCCCATTTTTAAACATCAGTAATAATATCCAGGAAAACAGTAAAATCCGTGTCTAGCAACGACACCTCAAAACCGTCCAAATCTCATATATCCATGTCCAGTATCTCTGGCCTCAGCTATCCGGCTGATCCATATCAAAATCCATATCTCAATCCAGCAGCCACGGTCGGTATCCTCTGGATATCCGCCGTGCCAAAAGAAATCACCGGTAGGTAATCCGTCCCCTGCCAGGCTCAACGCCATCATCTGCGATCTTCTTGTCCCGGGGTACCGTACCGGGCCCACCATGTACCCGAGACGGTTCATCCACCTCCTCGAAACGGGTCTCAAAAACCACAGCAAACTCATGGTGGACGACACTTTACATCACTAGAAAACCGCAGCTTTTATTTTTAACAAATATCAGTTGAAATCTTGCGGCTTTCCCCCGAAATCCAGAAATATCATAAATATCACAAAATTATCATAAATGCATATGCCGATGATTATGAATGCTTATGGTATCAATTTAAATACTTATTTCTATGTCACATTTCTAGGCAGTTAACATGTTTCAGATTTAAAGTTATTTAGTGTCGTGACATGGCAATTACCAGGGTGTGTGTGCTCACATGAATAGTGCTCGTGCAACATATAAAACCTGGTAATGGTGCATGTGTCCTATAATGAATCTGCGTATATGGAACATCATATAGATACTAACTACAGCAATTATCATGCAAGTTTTATCATTATTACTCCAATGTTACCAATAATACCAAGTCTACTAAATCTATCGGGCGACTCGCGCCATCCAAACGATTGTCCCCCGTAGATGTTAAATCTACTCACCCGTGGTCCTGTGCTAAGTGTGTCCGACCACCTGCTTTCCCTTCTCAGCCGTGCTTGAAGTTCCTACCGGCGAACCTAGAATTCACAAAAGTCACCATATAAGGAAAAGTCATGCAAAACGCAATATATCGGCAAAAGGGATACGCGTGCGTGAAACCAAACACGTGTGCACGCGACATGACGCGACGCGACGCGACGCGCACAAACCACCAGAACCATGCTGTGTCGCGCAGCGCGCCACAGAACCACGCTGTGTCGCGCAGCGCGCCACAGAACCACGCGTATCACGCGCGTGTCGCACAAGTGTTAAAACATCGGAAATCCGTTATTAGCTCCAGATTTCATATGGGACAAAAACAAAGGAAATAAACAAGACCAAACATATAACCTAACCTACAGACACCCCCACACACAAACACACACACTCACACACACATTTGGCCGGCGTCGCCGGCCATGGAAGAGGTGGCCGCCGGCCAAACCCCGGCCAAAGGGGCTCGGGTCCCACTCAAAACTCCAGAAAACCCTGCATATTAATCTAGTCTTGTTTGCTAATTTAGAACATATACCCTTTAATAGCAGATCCTAATAGAGGTTAAAAGTCACTAAATCTGCTAAATTACGCCAAGTCGGGTAAATCGGGTGTTTACATGAAATCTGGGGGATTTCTCTGGTTGGCTGGCCTCACTAGGACCTAAGAAGGTTATTCTAGCTAACACAATTCTCACTTTGCTCAAAATCGCCATAAAACACCCAATATCACTATTACGCATGATATGGACATCGATTAAGCTAGATTTTCGAAATTTTAGCAAATTAGGCTAACCATCCAATTTTAATGATACTATTAGGCTTTAACAGGTTAGTTAACACCAAAGAGAGTTCATAAAGCTACAAACACTCCAAAATGGCTAAATCTAGCATCACTGCACAATTCTAGCAATAAAATTCTGTTTATCGCAACAACTAGCAAATCAAGCACCTAATCTACATAATATTGGAAAAGTTTAGGAGTTATACCCTCTAGGAACCTGCAACAAGGGAGAAAGAGAAGAAGAGAGGATAGGTGGTGCTATGGTGAACTGGAGCTGCTGGAATCCAAGCTGGTGCAGCTGATGCTGAATATTTGCTGTTGCTGTTGCTGTAGTGGTTGTATGGAGTTGTGTGGTGTTGTGTGGAGTTGTGTGGTATGGTGTGGTGTGGTGTGGTGTATGATATGGTATGGTGTGGTGTGGTGTATGGTATAGGGGCTGATGCTGGTGCAAAATGGATTTTGCTGTTGTTGTTGCTGATGGAAAGAACAATGTTGCTGGTGTTGTTTTTTTTTTTTACTTGGTGAAGTATGGCTGAGATAGCAGCAACAAGGTGGTGTTTGGGGCTGTTTTTATTTTGAAATTGGGAGGGGTTGTAGTGCAGCAGCTGTAGATTCTCATGGGGGCTGGGGTGGCTAAAAAGCTGATGTTAATGGGCTGATTTTGTACTGCTGAAGTCTGAAAATTTGGGTGGCTGATTTGATGCAAATTGGCTGATATGAGGCGTGATTGATGCTGGATAAGGGTGTTGTGGTGCTGATGTGATTGTTTAGTAGCTATTGTAGAGTGGTAGGGGGGCTGATGAAATGATGGGCTAGCCTCAGCTGAATTTCCATGAGGTTAGGTGGCTGATGCAGCAGCCATAGCTGACCTCAAGGCTGAAATTGGGCAGAAATTGGGCTGATGTGATGTTGGTGCTGCTGTTGCAGCAGCTACGGCTGAGCTATGAGGTTATAGGTGTGGCTGAAATTGACTTTTGGTGGCTGAAAAAGTGTGATATGGCTGATTTCTTTCTTTGGGCTGATGTGCTGAGGTTGAAATGTGCCGATATGTGGGATTGAAATGTGCTGTTTTGATGGCTATATGCTGGTGTGTGGTCGAGATAACATTCCACAAAAATAACCACAAAACCAGATAGTTTTTAAGAAACCTGTTTTTGGTAAACTTTTTGCCAGAAATCCCACATTAACACTTAATCACTACTAACCCTGACCTCAGGTGTTACACTTATCTTTGATCGTCCCGAGCAAACTAGTTTATTCAAGAGAAGGAGAAAACTAAACACAATTTCGTAAGCAAACACGACTGCACTGAGCACGTGCAACAAGCCGTTAAACCTCTAGGTGTCCCTAGTAGGAGGAGTGTTGTCTCCTGAGGATTTTCAGCGGATTACACCCATAAAATCCTATAATAAAAAAGAGATGGTGAAATTTACATATAAAGATAAGAACCATAAAAGAAAGACTTTGAAAATAAGAGTTTCCAACTACACTAGCTTTTCAGTTGTCATGAGCCCTATCTTAATAGTCATGAAAAAATGTTAGAAATCACATTATCCCTCAATAAAACATCGTCTTTATTCTTCATTCCTATCTTTCTTCCAAATATTGATCATATACCCCTACGTGTGTGTATAGAACATCCCTACACTCGGAGAATTCAATTCAAGCTATCATACTCTTGTCCATCTACCTTAGTACTTTTTAATTTGATGAATACTTAGGTTTGCTCACACCTTTTCATGTGACCGTTAATACTTCTTGAGGTACTAACCGACCGAATACTCATGTGCTTGCTGATTAGGTGATAATATTTTCCTCGTATTGCACCACGTAATGCTTAGCAGTGACTCCCAGACCAGTTCGCCTTAGGGCATTAGGTGAAAAGGCACCCTTGCTATATTTTTTTATTGCTGTCTTAGCGATACAAAACCAGTGTTCGTTTTTTTCTTTTCACCATTTTTATATTTTCTTCATTTTTTTTTCATTTCCTTCATACTTTGGCTTTTAGACAAGAGCATTTCAAAGTATCCTCTACTATCCCGAGTTTCAAGACGTGTGTAAGTGCATATAGTAGGGTATCAACATTCAAATGTTTGGCTTCCAGAATAGAAATTATTTTTAAGACTTATTTTTATCCTCAGATTAGTAACTTCCTTCATCTTACTAACCCTTGGGACAATAGCTCATAACTACTTATTACTACTTCGTTTAAGAAAACTTCTAATTTTCTTGGTTTTCTTAAACTATTCCTATCTTTCATATATAATTTTTCACTTTTTATTCTTTTATTATCAAAATTTTTTTGTGCTTATATATAGTATAATGCAAAGTATGCGTAAATATGCACAAACCTCCTCCAAACTTGTTTTCAACAGTGTCCTCACTGTTGCTATCTACTGGATAACAAAAACCTGTAAGCTTGGGAGGACATTATTAATGGGGGCAAGAATATATGAAAGTGAAAATGCTTCCCCAAACTTATTTTTGGCTCACAAATTTGAGGACAAAAGTTATGATCAAGAGCCAAAAATATACCCCCCTCAAACATGAGTTAGACAATACGAAGTATTTTAAGAGGGGTGAGTCATTTGGTCAAAGTAAGACTTTACAAAGACCAAAAGTTAAGACCAACCATTCAAAGATTTTATCAGTATATCGTATAGGTTGGTGGAAGAATGTGTTGTATCGAGTCAAGAAAAAGTGGGGAAGGGATAAGAGGTGGTCTGGAAAGGGTTTGAAATTAGAGAAAAGAAAGAATGAGGATGAATGTGAATGATTAGGAAGAAGGAATGGTGACGGCTCAACCTCTGTAGGTGGAGATTGATTAATCACAAAATCCGTATTGTTTAAAAATTCAAGTTCGTCAGCAAAAAGTTCTTCAAAACTTTTATCAATGGTGTGATTGAATATTTTGCTGCCAAAGAGTTTTGTGCCATAATTTATCCTACTTGATTCATCAAAAATTATTGAGGTAGAGAACTCGAAAAACTCATCTACCTCATTTTCAAAAATATCCAAATCAAGTTGAATTTCTGGTATTATTGAACTTGAATTAACGGATTGTGATTTATCAAAACTCACTGAAACTATAGGAATAGAAGAAAAACCGGAGAAAGTAGAAGGTGAAATGGGTAAACAAATTGGTGTGTCGAGTGTTGCTATACCAGATGTGGAAGATGGAGGTTGTATTTCGGTCTGATCTTCAGGTATACCATTATCATCAACTTCAAGATATATTTGGAATTCGGGAAGAATTAAAGGCTCAAGATGATGACGACACAGAAGTGAAAGGATTTGATGAATTGGTGGGAAAAAATCATCCAAAATTTCGGATTCATCAATCAATATATCCCCAACGTCAATCAGCTCATTCAAGTGAAGGTTAAAATTCTCAAACACCTCATCAAAAGTATGGTTTTCAATCTGTTTTGGTTCAAGAGTGGAGGTGTAGAGATCACAAGGGTTGCGTATGGTTTCACTTGAATTGGACCCTTCACAGTCGGGTAAATCAAACACTACAAGGTCACACAACTTATCAGTCATTCTATTTGTTGTACTTGATGAATCTATGAAACTAGAGTTGTGGATTTCAGTTTGAAAACAGGAGGTTTGATTAGAAAGGGTGTACAGTTCTGTCTTACTACCCAAATCCTTCCAAATTTGGTTCGACAGTTCCAGAAATTTTTCTAATGTCTGCTCCAGACTAGTCTTGGGTTGATAAGGGGTTTCAGTATAAGATTGAAATTCTTGTGGATAATTAAATCTCGTAAATGACTGATTAGAAGAACTGTCTAGAGTAGGTGGAAAAGTCGGATTGGATTGATAGGAATAGAATGGTTGCAGAACTTGGGTAGGAGTAGGATCAATATTATGAGAAGAAGAATATTGATATAGGTTGGTTTGTTGGCTATTTTCAACAGACATCTTATATGCCACAAACTGCATATCAAACTCTTCTCCGGACAGTGGTGGTGATGGTTGATATTGGTCCGGGTTGAAACTTTGGCCTCTAGACCTAGCTATGTGCTCAGCAATGGACATTCGTCTAGGGGCCTCCTCACTCTGGGTACCAACTGAAACAGGTGTAACATCAGGGTACGGTTGATAAGACCTAGACTGAGGTGGCCAACTGTTTCTTCCTGCTTGTTCTATATGATCTCTTAAGGACATGGAAGAGCCGGACGGTATACCGAAAGGATTACGAAAACAAGAGATATCTGGTTGTGGACAGCAAAGCTCGGCAAGAGATCGTCTGTTTGGGTCACCCATTATAAGAAGAGAAGAAGGGGGAAGGGGTAAAATAATTAGTTTGTTTTGAAAAATGACGGATTTAGACAAATCACACAAAAATGCACAAACAACCCTGAAACTAAGGTTACCTAAGTCAGTCTCTACACCGCTCCAAGACTTCCAAAGGACAAGCCGCAAGATAATCCTCTACTGCCTCTTTACTACTCTTGTAGCCAGGTAAGCGCCAGGTGAGTGGGAGGCTCCCCATTACAAAAGTAGTGGTCCTAATTAAGTAACCACTCGCCTTGGACACACTTGCCTAGGCACTACAAAAGTAATGCGGATAAGCGATAAATTACCCACGACCTTCCTCTGTCCATATTGAGCGCGACAGTCCTTAGAGTCTGGTCTAGATATTTTTTTAAATTAATGTAGGGTTGATGCAGATGCTCGGTTTGTGATTTGTGGGGCTTAGGAAGGGTGATAAAATCCCCACCTAATCTGGATTTGATCTTTACCCCTTAAAAATCCGTATTAAAATATGCAAAAACAAACCGCAAAACAGAACTTGCAAAAAGTTTTTTGAGCGGCGATATTTTGCAAAGAACCTTGCAGAAAAGATATTTTATTGGATTTTAGAGGAGAGAGAAAGATATAGAAAATATACCAGAGAAGTTTGCAGCCCTAAATCCCCTAACTGGCCGCGCTTCCGCCGCCGATGTGCACTTCCGGCCGCGGTTCCGCCGCAAGGAAGAAGGATCAGGTGTTGATTTTTGCTACGTGGCCTCCTGCACTCCTCTGGATCTTGATGAATGTCTCTGTCACTCTGTATCCTCAAGTCTGTGACTCCAGATTCCCTCGCAAAATTCACACAATAATCGTTAAATATACAATTTGCAGTTTTGTTTTATTTATGATATAGATCGTATAAGAATTCAACACAAATAATAAGACTAAAAAATTACGCACGTTTCTCCGGCAACGGCGGCATTTGATTGATTCGAAAGAGTGTGTTTGTAGAATAACCGCAATCAGAACGGTGTCGCGTGTAACTAGACCGAGATGAGTACGGGTCGTCCTCAGGGAAATGTTGAATCTTTTACTCTTACTTTAGATGTGTTGAAAAAGAGAGGAGGAATAAAGAATTTTGTGGAAAGGTTTCTAGATATACATTAAGAAAAATGCAAAAGATATAGATCTAGATTATTTTAGGCATGTAGTTAATATAATAAGAGGGCTTGTAGGGTTCGTTAGGATTTAGTAGTTATGGACGATTAATTAAAAGTTACCCTTTTTATCCTTTAATAGATTTAAAACTAGAACGACGGTGATGCGTTTAGATTAGGGTTTCTGGAGGGAAAAGGAATCCCACTCTAAACCCTTATCTTGACACGGAACTCCGTTCATATCTAGCCTTTACCGAAACAATCATTAATCTAATCTCTAATCGCGGTCGAGACTAACAATGAATTGTTAGTGTGCCCGATTAGGATGTTAATGATTCTTTTGATAAAGTTCATAAACTTTATAGGACTTAAAAAGGGTTTAGAGATGTTCATCATCCATTAGCCTACCCTAATCCTACGAACCCTAACAAGCGGAGAATTACTCGTGCATGTTGGGAGAAAAAGAGATGGAGAGAAAATGCATTATTAAACTACTAAGAAATAGAATAAGAAAAAGAAAGCTACCTTTATTAATCAACAATATTCATTATACTTTGATTCCTTAGAAAAAGATTACAAAGATTAGTTTGCTTCTCGATCTCTTCCAAGGAGGTAGACGAACAGTTGATGATCAGCCTGGATGCGTGAGCCGTCTTGGACTTCGTGATCTCGTCGGCTTGATGATTTTTCCAAGAGGCTCTCGGTCTTTATTTATTGTCCCAAAGCCAGAAATTTAGATGCTTAAATTGGGGACCTTTAGTTAGGATTCCACCAGAGAAATTCTAGCCTTTACTCCTTCTGCCACGCTGCGGATCCACGACATCAAGGAGCTATAGCCGCGGATCCGCGGCCAGAATATCTTATCCGTCGGTTTTCTTTTTGTGGTTTCTCTTCTTGTGACATGTGTCTTTCTCTGGAACCTTCATAATTTGGAAATCTTTTCTTTTCTTTTGCCAGAATTGATTTCTTAATTTTGATTTCTTAATTAGGCAAGTTAGCTTTAACAACTTGATTTCCTTAATTTTGGACCTGAAAATTCTGCACAACAACTCAACAAATAATATTTAGTAGACTTAGTTTTACTAGGATTAGGTCAATAATGTTATATACATTTTCCTACCAAATGCTAATTATAATATATCAACACATGGAAAATAGTATTTTTATAAATAAACCCTTATATGTATGATATATTATAATAAAGACCTTTTTAAATATAGAAAATGGTAGGAAAAATGTAATAACAAATGTGTAGTTTTATCAACTGAACAGGAGACTTGATTGATTCTTTCCAGAATTTGATAATTAGCAAGATTGGACCCAGGATTGGTTGTTTGGCGCACACGTAGATGTTAGAGATTGCCGCCGTCCATATGTTGCATTGAGAGAGACTGGATTAATTGTCAAGAAGATGTTGTGGGAGGTATCAGCTGTAGAACTGATTGTGTCGTTACTCCTCACTGGACGATTGTATAAAGAGGCCGTGACATTAATGATCCGCAGGAAGAACCAGAATTCATATACAGAGAACGCTAGACCGTGGCAGAAGACAAGTAGAAATCCTTGCTATGCCAGTTCCAGGTGTTTAAACACCTTTCGACATTGTGGGAGATATATTTCGATATCTTTTCTATTTCGATTTACGTTTTTATAATCTGAAGATTTCGTTTTCAAACGTTGAAAAGGGGACATCTCAATGTCCGCTATTTTAATTTATGTATTTTAAGGACTTGAGGGTCACACAAATGTTTTGTGCACACCAAGTGCACTTGTCGAGATTTTCGTGCATGATGATTGCGCTTTGATTGATTTTTTTTTTGCATACCAGATGCACTTGTTGAGATGTCAGTGCGAGGTGACTGCACTCGATTGGAGTGTTGTGTATACCAGATGTACTAAACTGATAGTTTCCGTGAACATCAGTTGCACATGATTAAGAGATTATACACACACACACACACACTCTAGTATACTTGGTGTAATTTTGTGCACACCAGTTGTACATTTTGATGTTTTGTGCACCCCGATGCATTTGTGATTTGTTTTGTGTACCCCGATACACTTGAGACTTGTTTTGTGCACTTCGATGCACTAGATATTGATCTTGTGCATTCTAGATGCACTCGGTAATTGCTCCATGCACATTTGATGCAGTGGATTTTGTTTTGTGCACACTTGTTGCACTAGACACTGTTTTTGTTTTCATGCACACCGTGATGTGTGGTTTGAGATTTGCATGCAAACCCGTTAAGGTTGATTTTGTTTCCGTGCTTTGCACTTGAGAGAATATCCTATAGATTTGATTTATATATTTTCGACACTGTTTTTGTTTTCATGCACACCGTGATGTGTGGTTTGAGATTTGCATGCAAACCCGTTAAGGTTGATTTTGTTTCCATGCTTTGCACTTGAGAGAATATCCTATAGATTTGATTTATATATTTTCGCTTGGTCATGTGCTACCGATATTTCACTATGACTATGGCATTGATTGTGTATTTGATATACACAACGGCTTTCGTATTTAGCATTTTGCATCATAACTGGAGTAATCCTCGTAGCAACCGCTAGAGTTACAGTTATGTGAGTCTTATATCTTTTTGACGTTTCACGCACATTGTTGCGTTATGTTACGTCGTAGCTCGTATGGGACTTTGGAGTTCCGTTATATTGAGCGGACTATATATTATAAAATTTGGACCCTGGCAAATTGTTTTGAATTGAGTTGATTGGATTGAGAAAAATGTTTTAAGATGGGGTTTAATTTAAATTCGGAGACCAAATTTCTTTATAGGGGGAATATTGTAATATTTTGGAAAATTATAAATATTTTTAAATATGGGGATAATGAGTTTACAAAAGCGATATCACATACAAATTTTGGTATCAGAATTATATCCGTAAAAATGTAATTATTTTGGTAACTATGAAGAAAAGTGTGTGATATTATAAAAATGATATTTTTAATTATTTTAACATAACATTGTATTTTACATTAAGATAATGATATATAAGTTTTAGAATAAATATTTCATTCTTTTTAAACATGAATTTAGATTTTTACATGCAGGGTTTTAATTAAAGAAAAAAGGGTTTTATTTTGTTTCTTTTTATTTAAAATGTGGATGGGTTTATGTCAGCTAGGTTTAACCCTCACCTTAAACACACCCTCACACATGCTCAACTTTCTCCACCTCCTTCTAACTTTACACCTCCTCCTTCTAACTTTACACCTCCATCTTACAACCCTCCATCTCATGCTCTCTCCACACAACACAACATATAGGAATTCCATTAGCTTTCTCAACTGAACAAACTTAATTCTTCAAGTTCCTAATACAACAAAATTCCTAAGTATTCATCATATCAAAGAAAGAAGCCATGTCCTTTTATCAAATTGTTCACCACCTCAATCTTGGTTCACTACAACACCTAGGAGCTTACTTCATACAATCCTTGAGTTGGAATTTCTTTGTTCTCATTCCATATAGGTAAATATAATCTTTCTTTTAAATTTTGAAGTGATAGTAAGTTTTACTTGCTGGCTGAATATCAGTAACATATTAGGGGTTTTGAATTTTTTTGATGACTCTCTATTGATAATTAGCTAATGGTTAAAACAAAAAGGTTGTAGATAATTTCCATATCATTTATTCAAAAACATTTGGTTAAGTTTTACTATAAAATAAATTTTACATGAATTTTTAAAGAAAGGGTTTCCAAACTGGAAATTTCATTTATAGTGGCTGTTTTTTCAAATTGTAACAATTTTCTTAATTTTTCTGTTAACAATTTGGAGAATCTGAAAGTTTAAGCTTGTAGATAATTTTGTTTAGATGTCTATTAAATTTTCAATTTTCTTATTCTATTTACAAAATCTAGAGATATCAAATTTTTAGTGAATATTGTTTTCGGGTTTCTGCAGATTTTCCAGAAACATGTTTTTATTTTGCATTTTATTTCATGTTCTATACATAGAAATTGGAAAAGATATTTTGGGGTATCAAAGTTAACTCCATTAACAATGTGTATATTTTTAGTTTCACTCTAAAAATTGTGTTTATGATTTCTAGTGATTTTTGAAGCGGGCCCAAAAACTGTCATTTTCTGAGCTAATATTTTCAAACAATATGCATCCGAGCATTGTATTTTTCTCGCTACATTTTACCAGTATGATAATGTTATTGACAAGAGTGTTCTTATATTTGAAGGGGTATTAACGAAGACTTTGAAGGCGTTGAGACGAGGAAAAGCGATTATGAATTTCGACGAGTTTGACAAGTTGATAAGTAGATTTACATCTACTAGGATGTTGGATGGATGGTGTATAGCACCCCCACAACCATTTAACTAGGATAGTTATACTATCTAGTTAGTTATTAGTATTAATTCAAATTAATGATATTGGAGTTATTTTGCATATAGTTTTATTCATGGTTTGGTGGATATTGTACGAAGGATCATACCGTACTTGTGATGACGAGATTAGCGTGCCGAATACGGCCAAGTTCCTTTAGACTCGTGGAGTCATGTTTTATTTCGTGTTAGAACATAATACTTGAGTGAGCTATAATCATTTAAAAACTAACGATTCGTTTCCCTTTTAAAGAATAACTGACAAGGATGCGATGCAAATTTCTAAAACCAATATCTATTTTAACCTAAGGCAGCTTCCTTATTTTAAAACCAACGTTTCGTTCCATTTTCAAAGATAATAGTATAGCTCCTAGAAAGTAGTTACATTTAATAATTACGCCTAGATTTAATTTACATGTTTGTGATATATTTATCGATGTTATACATTTCCGTGATATGAACACTCTGATAGAACATTGCACGACAACCAATGAGTATTATGTTGCTTGAGCACATACACATATATTACACTACACCTCATGGGCACTGCCATGTCACTATAGGACTGCTATACTACGTGATGCTTATGTATATGTCGATACGAGTAGGTTTTATACACTTATAGAACACTCGCACAAATACTTATGATTACCATGTTGCACAAGCACAGACGTGTATGCTACACTACACATCATTAGTATTACCATGACACAGTAGGACTGTTATGTTTATTGATTGTATGACTTTATTTACGTACTTTACCTTTATTATCTGTTAAGCAATGCGAATAACAGTACCATGGGTATCGTATTTGATTCTTATGAGTTTTCAGGATGTTTTACTTTTGATGATATATATCAGTGGTATGGAACGCTGTTTTATATGTATATATATAATATATCATCAGAATGATCTATGAAAGTACCTTATTCTTTACTTGATATTTATGGATACGATGAGTTGACGTCCACCACGAGCTTGATCTTTCATGATTTTTTTATTCCGAACTGATTGGGGGAGATATACGGTTACGGACTTTCTACTTATCTGGGCTTAGTGGGGGAGTATATAGTCGGATACATGGTGAACCCGGTTGAGATCGAGGGTCAGAAAAGCAGTATTAGAGGCGGGGATCCTAGCGAGGCACTCAATACCGGAGATTGAGATGAGCACGACAGATATCCAGGGGATACTGACCGGGGCTCGATTTGGGCATGACAGATATCCAGGGGATACCGACCGGGGCCAAGTGTATCGGGTAGCGATCATCTATTGAGATTGTGTCGACGATATCTTCATTTGCGTGTCGGTGATGGATACGAGAGATTTGAGGATTTACGTGTCGGTGATGGACACGAGGGATTTCTGATTTCCGGTGTCGATGCTGGACATCCAGATGTTGATATATTTCTACCTTATGAGGTATACAGTTATGTTATGAGTTATTGTAGTCGACTAGGACTGATCCGGGGGATAATACCTGCATTTTATTATGGGTTATTGCATATAAAAAGGAATTCAAATTGATCTATAGCCTCATTATTTTGACGTGTCTAATATGACACTGGGATCTTTTAAATTGTAAACCTCTTAACACTCTTCACTAAAACAGTAAGACATATATCTCAAATAAGATAACTATTTTATTTTGCACTATCACGTCTGCTTTTATGCCGTGACATATGTATTCTGCGGCTATTTTAAAAAAGAGCTTTCACCTATATATTTTCGGCTACTTATGGGCTTATACCTTGATACAGGTCATTTACATTGATATATTCTATTTTGGGTTCATGTGATGGATAGAGTTACATTTATGATACAAATGCATATCATATATTATATTAGTATAGTATATGATAGTTGTTTGTTGTATGTATGCCCTAGAGGCCATTATTGTACAATGAGATGTATATTATAGTGGATGCTTGGACATATATAGGGAGGACTTTCTTGCTCGACATGATAGTACGTTATCTGGTTGCTCTTTATCTTAACATGTACACCTACTATCTCTCTATTACATTTTGATAAAGCCATTGGGATGTGTACTTGACTTCCAAGATTATGATGCAGATCATACTTGTGGGGCCTGAGTAGTCCATGAGTTCATCCTTCGATGTTCCTAGCCATGGGAATATCGAGACGTGGCATCGATATTCCAGAGTAGACAAGCATATATCTTCTCGAGCCATGTTATGGGGGATGGATGATCCTATATCCATTGGTGTTTGACATCTGAGATGGTATACAGGTGCTCAGTGGAGACTGGGTGCACTGAACGGACTCGCCGAGAACTCCTAAATGGTATTATACCTCACGTCAGATAGCAGTTCTCTCGTGACACTGGTACAGGTTAGTCTGTCGACCCGAGATCGTCATATAGTCTTGTATGTCTCCCACTGTGCTTTGATTTCTACCCTACCACGGCTCTACTGAGTCATGCAAACAAGTGATTTTTGGGTACAGTCCCGAGTCACATGGAGGCAATGAGCGATAGGAGGGGATTCGTCTCTCCCGGTATTGGGGTTGATGTTGTGCTATGCTGGATTGGCCATAACTAAAATCCCTGGCCAGGGTAGATGAGATTTACTGATAAGTGTTATCAGTAGTTTCTCTTCCTTTATGGACCTTACATTGGCATGACTTATCAAGCAATTGGGGTCTGACGTTTACAACCCCTAGAAGGGATATGCGACATATCAGACGAAGAGACCGGACTGTACGGTTGTGTTACTGATTGGATTCGCAGGAGTATGAGTAGGCTTGCTTGTTGATCTTCTGATCGCTCAATCCCCGGGTGGCCGTTACATTTAGCAGGCCTCTTATGGCTTGTGCTTGTTTGATATGATCATCATCTATTGCCGGCGTATTGACGAGTCTTTAGAGTCATACATAGATGTTTCCTGGTTCAGGCGAAACAAAGAAGGAGAACATATGAGATATGTGCGGGACCGAGATTAATACACGTATGTGATACCGTATTCTATTCTCGCAATTTATGTCATCGGTCGGTTATATTCGATATAGCCGGGTTATCGAATCAAGTATTGATTCGATAAAATCATACACATGATATTAGTCGTTATATGTGATATAGCCGTATTATTAAATCAACTGTTGATTTAATAATCTAATGTATAATTATATATTTGATATATTAATTTACATTAACTAGTATTAGCTCACTCAAGGTTGCTTTTCTAACTTGATTGTGCACAAAGTATATATGTGATATGTATTTGTGTACATTAGTTTGTATCATGTTTGATGATACATGCAAACATGGGTATGTGTGTGCGACTTACACCATAATTAAGATAATGATAAGGATTTTATTTATTTTAGTAATTCAAAATTCGTGGTATTTTTTCATGGCTTGTAAGCTTGTGGAAGCTTGTAGATCATTTGACTTAGTCCACTAACCTTGTCTTACTCATGATAGTTATTAACCAGACCATTATCTTAAACCATGGTTTAGTCTCTACAATGGTTAGTATATGATACTAACTCACCCATGGTTGCCATTCACCACTTGATTTATTCCTGAGTTGTTTTCTTCATCTCCTTCCTCCAGCTCTCTAGCTTCGTGGAAAATGGTGAAAATGAGTGAAAAAATCAAATCTAAAGTGAGCCCATTTCCTACTTCATCATCCCCTACTACTTGCCATTTAGTTTAGGTTGTTCTGATCACAAAGTTCAACACCAAGTGAAGAGGTAGCATGGGTTTGAGTCTCCTCGACGTAAATCTTCTTCGTCCTCAAAGACTTCGAGCAAGGTTGCTCATTTATCCAAGGGAACCCATACTAGAGTTCGGGAGATCTCCACTTGCAGCGAAGGGACTTCCACACGGAGCTTTAGAAGTGAAGGACCGGTCTACAAAGGTTCTATTCCTTGTTCACTACTTGTAATGTTTGATTACATGCTTTATATTTTCTAGTTACTTTAGCTTGATCCTTGGGTTAGGGTTCATTAGCATCCTAGAAATTTTTAATTTGGCACGGTAGTTGCTTTGAAAACCCAGTAAGATGCTAAGGAACCCCAACAGTGGTATCATAGCTGGGTTAGAGTATTAGACGATGTTTGTTAGATTACGAAACCGAAACGACTCCGAAACTTGAAATATCGAACACTAGTTTCTGTCGAATTTTAAATGGCTTCTAAATTTTTTTAAACAACTGCAGAATGATGTATGAGATATATCATGAACACTACCAAAATTTGAGCCCTTTTCCTCGGTAAATGGCCGGTCACAATAAAGAAACAACCGATGTGTTCGGTTGTTTTATGGAATTTTTGCCTCAAATTTTGGTGGTGTTCCAGTCTCCGGGGTATGGTGTTTCAGGTGTTTTCTGTTTTTTCTAAAATTTCTGTGATGCAGTCTTACTGTATAGGCAACTCGGAGTGTTTCGTAATCGTAGTTTAACATTGGTTTCAGGTTTTCACAGGTTATCTAGACGAAGTTAAAAAGTTCGATCGAATGTCAAAAATCCATTTTTCCAAGTTTAAGGTATTCGAAAATCATGAAAGCGATTCTGTGGACTCTCTAGAAGAATGAAATCCTAACTCGACATAATGACCATGGAACCGCTTTCGATCCTTAAGGTTTAGGGCAGTTCCGATGTGCCATTAACGAGTCTTGGCTTTGCCCATCTACGGCTGTTCCAAAGGTGTTGTGGCATGATTCTTGGTATTTATAAACTTTGCTCAAGTGTTGTGCTCTCAGGGAACTGTGGGACTTTGATTAATCGATCGAAAAGTTTAAAATCATTCGGATATTTGTGATAGGATACAATACTTGGAATCAACAATATTTGAATTTTATAAATCTAGCAGTTTTGTCTCATAAGATCAGTTGCCATGGGATTTTGATGTGATCAAAAGTCGGTCGCAATCACGTAGCGTACGCGGATACTCTCCGGGTAACCTTACTAGATAGCCACATCCCATAGCCCTGACCAAGTGACATTAGGAGAACTCCGTTGCCAAAAGCATCCGTCCGGGTGCTCGCGGCCGCGGTGTTCCACCTAAGTACACTTCGGCATCGCGGGTACGGCCATCTACTAAAGTTTCCGACGAGCATTCGATCAGGATGTCGGGAATCTTATTGAATTGCCAGACTTTTTATTAAAAAGTGTTTTCGATATCGAGACTAAAATGCGGGGTTTATAATTGTTAGGCATGCGATGTCTAAGGAATTCATATTGTTAGGCATGAAATTCGCAATATAAGATATTAAAGGTTTATGATGTCTAAGGTAGTTGTGGATTCCAATTGTTGTAGTTTTCACTATCTTTTCTGCGACCGTAAGTGTAATATATAGGGTATCACCGTTTTCGTTGCTATACGTCAACGACAATTGGGATACGCATATTTAATTACATTGATGACATGCGATCTTATGTGTTGCTGGGATATGTTATATTGGATCGTGGTGTTTGAATAGCCTGGTTTTTTTTATGTGAGATGAGAGTTTTTCATTTTCATTCATGCAAAAACTTCTATGTAATATTCTTTTATTGGGGGTACTTCCGGGTTGAGGAAGATGTCACCGTTGATGTATATTATTTACTTTTCTGCATTAGGATAGACCCAAGGAGGGGAGCACAAGTAACCGGGTTCTAGAGTCTAGTGTGAGACCATCTCGAGGCGTCGAGTTCGGGTCTCCTAACTCTAGAATTGGTAGGGTTGGTTGCCGCACTCGTAGGGGTCTAGGGATATGGGTTTGGCTATTCATCACGACTGTGGAATCCGTGTTTTATACAGGCTTAAATTAAAACCCGGAAATCCTAGTATATCCAATATTTCATATGTTATCTTCTGATGCTGATATTCTGTGATGTTATCAGTTTATATTTCGATATGGATACATTATAATATATATGATATATCATAGACGTTGCTTATGTTTTTCACTCGCACTAGCCCTGCCCCGCTCTGCTGTTAGTTACCTAACCTAACGGTGTACGACGAGACTTCATGGAGAATGCGGATGGCATAAGCGTACGTTGTATTTATCTATGATGCTTAGTTAACTTAAATGATGGGACATTCATTAATGAGATTAATGAAAGAAAATAAACCTAATAATGTTGTAGAATCGAATTTGAAACCCACTCGGCTTTTTACGAAAAAGCAAAGCTTCAAAATGCGGAGCTTAAGCCACTCCTTTTAAAACCATTTGATTCTACAACGATACCAAGTTCAAAGAGTTAATGGTTTTCTTAAAATCCATCCAAAACCCTCCATCATTTTAGGAAGAAGAGTACTTAGTATTCGTGCCGCGTTTGATGACCTTAGCTAAGGCATAGTGTACGGTAGCTAAGTGATGTTTTCCTACACAGCATATGATGCGATTAATTAAGACAGTAATGTGACTTTGTTGACTTTAGCCAAGGGTCATGTGGGTGGGTCTAGTTAATCAAGAAATGACGGGTAGAACTTGACTAGTGCTTGTGATTTGTTGACCATAGCCAAGGTCATAAGCCACTAGGGGTAAAAACCATTATAAGGAGTTTCAAGTGATGAAATTTGCAATGAGATTGCATACCTTCTATGAGATAGTTGGATCCTGATACCCACTACGAGTAACTGTTACTCCTAGGAGAGTTTTGCTCTTTACAATTAGCTGATCAAGTAGGTGTCTAGAAAGCTGACAACAGGGTTACACCCCTTGGAAAACGAGGTTTATTTTAATTAAGTCCGTGCTTAAGAACGGGGAACCTCCTTCAATGTACCGGCACTGGCCTGGCTGAAAGATTAGCGAATTTGTAGGGTATAATTAATCTCGGCCAGTCTTTCCTTTTAAGGTGTGAAGGAAGATTTCATAAAAGCAGTGGGAGCCATCCTAATTAGATAAAATATATAACCAGTCTAATCTTGCAAGAGCGCACACAGAGTGTTTTTTTCTCTCTCTCTCCAGGTAGCGACCATGTCGCGCCTTAATCGAGATAATAATATGGATGTATTGACCGAACCCGCTTGTAATACTGAACTGGGGAACATTTGTAACGTTTTGAAAATCGTTTCGGTGAAATTTCGAAAAATCGGAAAAATAAGGGGGTTTTCTGTAAAAAGTCAAAATACAAATATCTTATTATAAAAATTAAATATACATATTCTAGCTATGTAATTACTAGTATTTGGTGTTTATTGAGCCACTGGTGAAATTTCAAATTTTCTGAAAAAAAAATTATTATTTTATTATTATTTTAAGCCGTCACTAATATATTTAATTAGGAAAAATTACAAACTGGAATGGGTTGAAACAAATTTTGTGCATCATAACACATTAAACAAAATTTTAACATGTTGTTTTTGAAATAAAATGAAACTGTCAAACGGTGTTAGAAAATATTGAAGAAAAATTGCTTATTTTGTGAAAATAAATTAAGTATTTGAGGTATGGGGGTATTTTCTTCACATAGAACTTGCTACACACACACACACACACTCACACACCCCATTTCCACACCCCCCCTTTAGTGGCTGAAATTCAGCAGCCCCTCCCTACTCTCCCCTCCAATTAAACAAAACAAATGAAAGAAAAATGATGAAATGGAAAATGAAAACATTAAAGAAATAAAGTATGGAACTAGATAATTAGAGTATGGTCTTGTGTTGACTTTGAGACCCACATCTCTCTCTCTCCCTCACCAAATTCTGGCCGAGCCCCCCTTTGTGCAGCCCCCAATTTTCCCCCTCTTATTTCATCACAAAATTCCATCAAAAATCCACAAATTTACTCACAAATTCAAAGCAAACTCCAAATCCAAGCTTTACCCATTATTCTTTAGCAAATTTAGTATGGATCTTGGGGGATGGAAGCAAGTTTGGGAGGCTAAGCTTCATGTTTGATCCCTTGATCATGAGGTATAAAGTTTCATCCAAATTTGTTAATTGTTAATTGTATGTTTGAATCTAGTTGCAATTAGATGTTTAATTATGGAATTAATTAAAATTTAACTTTCAAGAGAAGGGTTTGAAATTCAAGTTAGGTTTTTGTTTTGGAGTTGGGTTGTGATCAATTGTGCATGGTTGTGTGATATGGGCTAGCATCTTAAAACTTGTTAAAACTAATCTAATTGCTAGTTTGCAAATTGTTAGTTTAAAATTGTAATAATTGTACAAATATTGCAAACTAGGTTTTTTAGAATTGATTGAAATGAGTGATTTTAAAATCTAATTAACATTGGTATGACATAATTAAGATGTTTAATGAACATTATAGCCACTAGAATTGTTAAAATATTTAGATTGGTTAAAACACCAAGTTTTGAACTAAAAAGGTAACTTTTGCTAACTAGATTTTGGTTTAATGTAATTTAGCAAGATTAAAAATCTAGTAAATGTTTATGTGGCCTAATTAAGATAATTAGTGAGTATTGTGACCACTAGTTTGCAAAAACATCAAGACTTGTAGTAAAACGGTTAACGACCCCTTTACCAGGCTTTTTGGAAATAAACCGATTTGATCAATTTATTGGTTTTGATGATTTGCATCCTATTTCATATATTTTTAGTGAATTATAAAACAACGATTGGTACGTTTGGGATTTTTCTCAATCAATCGGCGTGTGTACACCGACGTCGAGGGTTTTTGGGTTGATTTGAGAAAGCAAACCATAGGTTTTGACCTATGTGGGATTCGTGAGTAGTTTTGGTCATGAGTCGGATTTTAATGCGATACGGTGCGTTATGATATGTAGGTACCCCATGTGGACTTCAAGACGACAAGCAAGCGCATGGCGACGTCGGCACCGGCGAGCGAGGACCAGGTGAGTAGATTTATATCTACGGGGAGAAGTCGGGTGGATGGTGTATAGCACCCGCACAGTTCGTGGTGATGTATACGAATACGTATACACACATGTATATATTGTTTATATATTATTTGAGTGCATTGATGATAATATGGATATTTGGTGTTCTTGGATATTTAGTGTCGCGAAACCCTAGAGTAGTGGTCGCACCACGTATGTGCACACCCACACATACTTGCATATACTTTCTTCTTTCATTTGTGCTTATTCAGGAATACATAGTTATGTGTTCACATGGGTATGGGACTATGTGATCACATACGGATTTGAGGATGATACTTGGGTTTGAGATGAGTCGATGAGATTGGTATCGAGGTTGTGAATTCAGTGATATGGTAGGATTCGTATTTGAGATACGACATGACGTTGTAGCGGGTCCTTTGACGTAGTGTTTCACACACGTGCATGCATACGTAGGTGGTATCAGTATTGTACTAGACATAGATCCATACCCGGATTATGATCTTTGATAAAGCGGATACCAGATGAATAGTGTAATGAATGTGATATTGACCCGTACCCAGATGTGGGGATGTCGTACGACGGATTTACGTACGAGCTATATATTGATGATAGATCCTCACTCTTGAATTGGGAATATCTGATTATAGATATGGTATCGGATATGATATTATCGAGGCGGGATCACCGATTAATATACATATATATATGTTTATATATATATCGACTCAGATGTTAGGCGGTTTCCTTACCTGTAGTTCAGCTTATTAGTTCAGCCGTATAGTTTAGTGTAGTTGTTAGACTAGATTAGACTCCTGCCTATTTCAAAACTAACGAATCATGGGTATTTTAAAAGACAGGTCAAGGGATTCTACGGATATTTCAAAAGACGTGTCTTTTCTTAAAAACACCGTAGCCCTTATTTTCAAAATACCGCGATTCGTGTTATTTCAAAAGGCACCATTTGTAGGACTTATATTAGGTTAATGCAGATTAGTTATAGTTACGTCTAGTATTCAGCTCCCACTCATTATTGTTGTTCGCTCTGCATCACATGCTTATATTATGCTTCATATTCTACTGTTGCTATCTTATGGTTAGGACACCAGCACCATTACCGATGATACGTATGTTCCACGTACACTTACTTGCCGGCTCACACACATCTTCATCGGTAATTGCCATGTCACGTACACCTTAGAAATATTATTGCTTGACATAGCATGTTAGCTAATAGTTTAGACATGATATTAGTGTACTTGCCTTATATGTTAGTTTAGACATTGTAGTTATTACCTGCTACTTCATGTATACCGTTATTCATTGTTATGCCGCATTCATGGATTCTCATGCATATATTCACTTTTTACGTGCTATTGAGGTTTTGGATTCGGATTCCATGAGATTTTCTGGATTTGGGGAAAACCGGAAAACATATACAAACTTCTTCTTTCTTTTTTTAAATAAAAAGTGCGGTTTTTTTCCCATGATGTATGAGTCGTCCACCATGAGTTTGCTGATGGATTTCGAGACCCGATTCGAGGAGACGGATGAACCGTTTCGGGTACATGGTGGACCCGGTAAGGTACCCCGGGGCAAGAAGCTCGTGATGATGACGATGTGAGCCTGGCAAGGGAGCACTACCTACCGGTGATTTTACCCGACGCGTCGGATATCCGGAGGATACCGTCGTGGTCTTGAGATGGATGGTAGGGGCCGGTCTGAACTGACGGCGCATGATTGAGACATTGAGATTTCGAGATATTGAGGTACAGAGACTGTGATACAGAGATATCAAGATATTGGGATTACGTTTTGTGCCGATGCTAGGCACTGTTTTATGCTGATTTCATTATGATACCTCATTTTAAAAATACAAAGGAAATCTCACTAATTTATGAAAACAGTTCTTCATTTACATGTATTCTGTTTTCATGCATTCATACTTCATTCATATGATATATTGCTACCTGAGGCACTGACACGGGCACATGAGATTACACTCGGGTTAGATATTACCCTAGCCATGGTTATAGGCTGCATGTTATACATATATTTGAGGATATATTATGATCATTGACCTAGGTTGCGTTATTTATGAGATTTCTTTCCGTAGATGTTTTTCTATTCACGAGTTGGCAACTCACCCCCGTTGTGCCCCAGTTTCTTGCAGGTTTGCCGTACAGGTTTCATTACGGCTTTGCGGGCATAGTTTCCTTCGGGTGATTTGCTAGTAGGTGGGTTTACTTGTATCGTACCCCCATTATATAACTTGTATATTATTACTCTGTTGTATCTAGAAGTTCCATCAACCAAAAATGTATTTTTTTGAGATAGAGACCAGAGATGCTATTCTTTCGACCTTAGAGTCGCGCGTTTTATTTCTGTGGTTTTCTTATGGTTTTGGGTTTTTGATCCTCGCCGTTGGCGTTATATACTATATTGCTTGTGTGGTTGGGACCGTCGATTGACGAAGAGCTAGCTCCCGCTTGGGGATACCCTTTTATTGATTTCGTATACTATTCATGTTGTATCCCATTTGGGGGCCAGTATTTACAAAGGAGACTCTGCCAAAATTTTCAGGAAATATTTGATGTTTTTAAAAACGCATAATTCGGCTTATGCTATTAAAACTACTTGAGTTAAATTGGTTTTCCTTCACTCTACTACTTTTCTTGGTTTGGATTTATGGGTTTTCGGCTTTCTTAGATTACGAACGCCTCGAGACATTTTGTAGTTTAAGTGCCGGTCATGTTCCATACTTTCGGGTCGTGACAAAGTTGGTATCAGAGCGTTAGGTTTTACCTTCAGAGCGTAGGATGACCCTTGGTTGATGGAATAGGTGACTAAAGTAGAGTGACGTACCGTAGGTATGTTCCGCGGCATATTTACGATACACTACTCCACTTAAGAAGCCTTAGGATATACATTTCTTTGCTCAGTATTATATTCATTCCGATCTAGCCTCTTCAGTACCAGTTATGGTTTTGCTGCCACAATTACGGGCAGGAAGAGCTACAGCTAGAGTTGCGGTCAGCACGAGCTCGTCACGAACGGGGACTGACCAGGGCGAAATTCCGGCGACACACGATTGCAGAGATGTGTCTTTTTACTGTGTTTCCGCTCCATGAGCGTTTGGCGGATCGCCTTTATGAGGTTACTCGGATGTGCTGATCGACACTAGAGGATTAAGCCAATGATAGAGGCCAGCCAGATTTTGATGACCGTTGGTGTATTGCTTACTCATGATGATTAAGGCACTGTTCAGCGTGCAAACGAGTGAGCCAGTTGTTGCTGCGAGCGACGAGATATCGCCCTATATGTTGGAGCTATTGCCGTACAAGTTGTACTAAGAGATGATAGAAGGTCGCTAGTCACCCGAGGATGAATGACTAGGACATGTGGTTCGTTCGCCTACCCGATGAGAGGTTATCAGATAGATTGATTCCAGCTAGAGACGACTTCACGCGGAGACGTTGGGAGTCGACAGAGACGATCGAATGTCAGAAACCTATTATTCCATGTTTAAAGTAGTCGGAAAGACATGCAGGCAATTCTATGGTCCCTCTAGAAGAATGAAACCCTAACTCGACTTAATGACCGTGTGAAAGCCTTTGAACCTTCGGGTTTGCGGCAGTTTTATGGCGCCATTAGTGAGGCTTGGGTTTGCCCTTCTATGGCTGGACCTCCGATACTGTGGTATGTACTCGATACTATTAAACTGTGCCCAAGAGGTTGAGCTCTTGGGGGATTATGAGGTTTTGACGACTCGATCGGATGGCTCGACTTAATTCGGATGCTAGGTGGTGAGATGCATTTCTTGGGAGACTCCCGATACGAGGATAGCCGTTGGAGCTCAGTCCATGTAGCCACGATAAGACGAGTCCGAAGCAGTCGACATTTAAGAAAGTGGAGTAAAGAGGTCCGTACAATATCTGGATAAGACGACGTTCCACTCCGCCTACATCAGAGATGCGATACGCATGACGAGGCATTGTGCTTGGATATACCTTCCCGAGGAGTCACGATGAGAATGCAGTCGTTCCAGAGCAAGATGCAGATATAGTAAAGGACGATGACTTCCGGACAGTTGGCAAAGCGAGACATGGAAGAGACCGTGAGCAGGATTCCTTCCAGGACACTACTGCAATGATACTTGCACCCAGGATCAGATGTGTCACATACATTCAGAGAGCCAGAGGCCGACGCCAGTGATATGTTGTCTTCCGAGTGGTCGCGATGATTGACCGAGAGATAACAAGAGACGTGCCAGAACGGGATCATCCCCGTTAGCACACCTGACAAGGCCGATGAGCCGATGGACCGAGAGATTGGTAATTCACAGTGAAGACCTTGACCCAGGAGTGGTCATTGTTATGCACACCAGCAGGCCAGAGTTCATGATCATCGACGAGTCGTCCCACTAGTGACCGCGACAGTTGGCCAGAGATTCTTGAGTATGTGCTTGAGCGGGACTATTCCGCCATACTAGATTTCGATGTTTTGGGGTGAATTATTCGCATGATTTTGTTGTGATGATTGAGGATTTACGATTTTCGCACAGTCGTTGCACTTGATATCGTTTTCGTGCTTGGTTTCACATCTTTGTGATTTTACGGTTTTAGACATTTGAGTTGATTTTGTGCGTATATACGCACACGATTTGGTTTTTGCACGCGGTATAGTTCATATATGCTTGCAGTGCAGTGTTACGTATGTTGTGCATTTTGATGCACTGGACTCTGATTTCGATGGTGATGTTCGATATTTGTTTTGTGCACCTTGTGCACCTGATTTGATTTTGCACATGTTCGGCACTTGATATTGGATTTCATGATTTCGTGCACGATGGATGCACCTGATTTGGATTTTCGCGCATGTTGGGCGCATGTTTTGAAGTGTGATTTTGGTGCACACCAGATGCACTAAATCGAGATTTTTCGTGCATGTCAGATGCACCTGATTTTGCTGACAGGCACACATGTTGCCTACGACAGATGTTCCGTGCACACCCGATGCACTTAGATCTTGTTTCTGTGCACTTGTTTGGCATGTATATGGATTTTGATTTTCGTGCGCACCATATGCACGTAATATTCATACACGTATTTAGGATTGATTTTTCCTATAGAGCAGTACGTTTTTATGATATTTGCTATGCGTTTTCGTACCGGGCAGGACTAGTCAGAGGACAGTACCTGAATATATTAGGCATTCATTTCCTTCAGATATTTACATATATAGATTTGATATTTACATGTATAGTTTCGAGTTATATCATATTGGTTTTGTATTGGATTTGACAATTGTGTCTTTACCGTGACTTCGATGATTGCGGGATGCTGGACGGAGTTTTGATTTTGAGTTATCTGCTCATTACTCATGCGCATGTATTGCGCTATGATGCGTTTTATGTACTTATGATTTCGGAGCCCCGACGACTTGATGGTTTTGCTTAGATGTTTTTGAATTTGGGGGGAGTTTGAATTTAAATTCGGGGACCGAATTTCTTTAAGGGGGGAAGATTGTAACGTTTTGAAAATCGTTTCGGTGAAACTTCGAAAAATCGGTAAAATAAGAGGGTTTTCTGTAAAAAGTCAAAATACAAATATCTAATTATAAAAATTAAATATACATATTCTAGCTATGTAATTACTATTATTTGGTGTTTATTGACCCACTAGTGAAATTTCAAATTTTCTGAAAAAAAAATTATTATTTTATTATTATTTTAAGCCGTCACTAATACATTTAATTAGGAAAAATTACAAACTGGAATGGGTTGAAACAAATTTTGTGCATCATAACACATTAAACAAAATTTTAACATGTTGTTTTTGAAATAAAATGAGACTGTCAAACGGTGTTAGGAAATATTGAAGAAAAATTGCTTATTTTGTGAAAATAAATTAGGTATTTGAGGTATGGGGGTATTTTCTTCACTTGGAACTTGCCAGACACACACCCACACTTACACCCCCCATTTTCCCCCCCTTTAGTGGCTGAAATTCAGCAGCCCCTCCCCACTCTCCCCTCCAATTAAACAAAACAAATGAAAGAAAAATGATGAAATGGAAAATGAAAACATTAAAGAAATAAAGTATGGAACTAGATAATTAGAGTATGGTTTTGTGTTGACTTTGAGACCCACATCTCACTCTCTCCCTCACCAAATTCTGGCCGAGCCCCCCCTTTGTGCAGCCCCCCAATTTTCCCCCTCTCATTTCATCACAAAATTCCATCAAAAATCCATAAATTTACTCACAAATTCAATGCAAACTCCAAATCCAAGCTTTACCCATTATTCTTTAGCCAATTCAGTATGGATCTTAGGGGATGGAAGCAAGTTTGGGAGGCTAAGCTTCATGTTTGATCTCTTGATCATGAGGTATAAAGTTTCATCCAAATTTGTTAATTGTTAATTGTATGTTTGAATCTAGTTGTAATTAGATGTTTAATTATGGAATTAATTAAAATTTAACTTTCAAGAGAAGGGTTTGAAATTCAAGTTAGGTTTTTGTTTTGGAGTTGGGTTGTGATCAATTGTGCATAGTTGTGTGATATGGGCTAGCATCTTAAAACTTGTTAAAACTAATCTAATTGCTAGTTTGCAAATTGTTAGTTTAAAATTGTAATAAGTGTACAAATATTGCAAACTAGGTTTTTTAGAATTGATGGAAATGAGTGATTTTAAAATATAATTAACATTGGTATGACATAATTAAGATGTTTAATGAACATTATAGCCACTAGAATTTTTAAAATATTTAGATTGGTTAAAACACCAAGTTTTGAACTAAAAAGGTAACTTTTGCTAACTAGATTTTGGTTTAATGTAATTTAGCAAGATTAAAAATCTAGTAAATGTTTATGTGGCCTAATTAAGATAATTAGTGAGTATTGTGACCACTAGTTTGCTAAAACATCATGACTTGTAGTAGAACGGTTAACGACCCCTTTACCAGGCTTTTTGGAAATAAACCGATTTGATCAATTTATTGGTTTTGATGATTTGCATCCTATTTCATAAATTTTTAGTGACTTATAAAACAACGATTGGTACGTTTGGGGTTTTTCTCGATCAATCGGCGTGTGTACACCGATGTCGAGGGTTTTTGGGTTGATTTGAGAAAGCAAACAATAGGTTTTGACCTATGTAGGATTCGTGAGTAGTTTTGGTCATGAGTCGGATTTTAATGCGATACGGTGCGTTATGATATGTAGGTACCCCATGTGGACCTCGAGATGACAAGCAAGCGCGTGGCGACGTCGGCACCGGCGAGCGAGGACCAGGTGAGTAGATTTATATCTACGGGGAGAAGTCGGGTGGATGGCGTATAGCACCCCCACAGTTCGTGGTGATGTATACGAATACGTATACACACATATATATATTGTTTATATATTGTTTGAGTTCATTGATGATAATATGGATATTTGGTGTTCTTGGATATTTAGTGTCGCAAAACCCTAGAGTAGTGGTCGCACCACGTATGCACACACCCACCCATACTTGCATACTTTCTTCTTTCATTTGTGCTTATTCAGGAATACATAGTTATGTGTTCACATGGGTATGGGACTATGTGTTCATATACGGATTTGAGGATGATACTTGGGTTTGAGATGAGTCGATGAGATTTGTATTAGGGTTGTGAATTCGGTGATATGGCAGGATTCGTATTTGAGATACGACATGAGGTTGTAGCGGGTCCTTTGACGTAGTGTTTCACACACGTGCATGCATACGTAGGTGGTATCAGTATTGTACTAGACATAGATCCGTACCCGGATTATGATCTTTGATAAAGGGGATACCGGATGAATAGTGTGATGAATGTGATATTAACCTGTACCCAGATGTGAGGATGCCGTACGACGGATTTACGTACGAGCTATATATTGATGATAGATACGCACTCTTGACATGGGAATATCTGATTATAGATATGGTATCGGATGTGATATTATCGAGGCGGGATCACCAACTAATATACATATATATATGTTTATATATATATCGACTGAGATGTTAGGCGGTTTCCTTACCTGTAGTTCAGCTTGTTAGTTCAGCCGTATAGTTTAGTGTGGTTGTTAGACTAGATTAGACTCCTACCTATTTCAAAACTAACGAATCGTGGGTATTTTAAAAGACAGGTCAAGGGATTCTACGGATATTTCAAAAGACGTGTCATTTCTTAAAAACACCGTAGCCCTTATTTTCAAAACACCGCGATTCGTGTTATTTCAAAAGGCACCATTTGTAGGACTTATATTAGGTTAATGCAGATTAGTTATAGTTGCATCTAGTATTCAGCTCCCGCTCATTATTGTTGTTCGCTTCGCATCACATGCTTATATTATGCTTCATATTCTACTATTGCTATCTTGTGGTTCGGACACCAGCACCATTACCGATGATGCGTATGTTCCACGTACACTTACTTGCCGGCTCATACACATCTTCATCGGTAATTGCCATGTCACGTACACCTTAGAAATATTATTGCTTGACATAGCCTGTTAGCTAATAGTTTAGACATGATATTAGTGTACTTGCCTTATATGTTATTTTAGACATTTTAGTTATTACCTGCTACTTCATGCATACTGATATTCATTGTTATGCCGCATTCATGGATTCTCATGCATATATTCACTTTTTACGTGCTATTGAGGTTTTGGATTCGGATTCCATGAGATTTTCTGGATTTGGGGAAAACCGCAAAACATATACAAACTTCTTCTTTCTTTTTTTAAATAAAAAGTGCGGTTTTTCCCCCTGATGTATGAGTCGTCCACCATAAGTTTGCTGATGGATTTCGAGACCCGATTCGAGGAGACGGATGAACCGTTTCGGGTGGTGGACCCGGAAAGGTACCCCGGGGCAAGAAGCGCATGATGATGACGATGTGAGCCTGGCAGGGGAGCACTACCTACCGGTGATTTTACCCGACGCGTCGGATATCCGGAGGATACCGTCGTGCTCTTGAGATGGATGGTAGGGGCCGGTCTGGACTGACGGCGCCCTAGATATTGTGATCGAGACATTGAGATTTCGGGATATTGAGGTACAGAGACTGTGATACAGAGATATCAAGATATTGGGATTACGTTTTGTGCCGATGCAAGGCACTGTTTTATGCTAATTTCATTATGATACCTCATTTTAAAAATACAATGGAAATCTCACTAATTTATGAAAACAGTTCTTCATTTACATGTATTATGTTTTCATGCATTCATTCCTCATTCATATGATATATTGCTACCTGAGGCACTGACACGGGCACATGAGATTACACTCGGGTTAGATATTACCCAAGCCATTGTTATAGGCTGCATGTTATACATATATTTGAGGATATATTATGATCATTGACCTAGGTTGCGTTATTTATGCGATTTCTTTCCGTAGATGTTTTTCTATTCACGAGTTGGCAACTCACCCCTATTGTGCCCCAGTTTCTTGCAGGTTTACAGTACAGGTTTCATTACGGCTTTGCGGGCATAGTTTCCTTCGGGTGATTTGCTAGTAGGTGGGTTTACTTGTATCGTACCCCCATTATATAACTTGTATATTATTACTCTGTTGTATCTAGAAGTTCCATCAACTAAAAATGTATTTTTTTCAGATAGAGACTAGAGATGCAATTCTTTCGACCTTAAAGTCGCGCATTTTATTTCTGTGGTTTTCTTGTGGTTTTGGGTTTTTGATCCTCGCCGTTTGCGTTGTATATTATATTGCTTGTGTGGTTGTGACCGTCGATTGACGAAGAGCTAGCTCCCACTTGGGGATACCCTTTTATTGATTTCGTATACTATTCATGTTGTATCCCGTTTAGGGGCCAGTATTTACAAAGGAGACTCTGCCAAAATTTTCAGGAAATATTTGATGTTTTTAAAAACGCATAATTCGGCTTATGCTATTAAAACTACTTGATTTAAATTGGTTTTCCTTCACTCTACTAGTTTTCTTGGTTTGGATTTCTGGGTTTTCGGCTTTCTTAGATTACGAACGCCTCGAGACGTTTCGTAGTTTAAGTGCCGGTCATGTTCCGTACTTTCGGGTCGTGACAACATTGGTCCCGCTCCAACATACAATTGTTATAAGAAAGAACAAGAAATATGGGAATACCAGGATTCCCATGCCGCCCAAACGAAGAAAGTCCATGTTAGATGCAACTTCTTTGGGTGTGTTTGTTATAGAGAACTATTTCCTAGTATCCTCTATGTCTTGGGTATTTGATACCGGATCAGGATCCCGCATATGTAATCTGTTACATGTGCAACAGAAAAATGGAGAACTGGGAATGAGTGATATGTCTCTAAGTATAGAGAACGGTGCAATTGTTGCAGCCAAGGTGTTGGTAGTTATCACTTTGGATTACTAAATGGTAATGCATTGATTCTCAACGAATGTTATTAGATACCGGACCTGATATACAACATTATATCAGTCTCTTTATTTACTAAAGAAGGATATAATTTTTTATTGTTGGATAATGTTTTGAACATTTTCTATATCAAAAGTTGATCAGTTCAGGAGCGTTATCTAATAGCATATACGTTCTAAATCAAACCACAGTTCTTAATGTACAGAACACACACAAGAGAAAGAGTTCAGAAATGAATGAATCCTACTAATAGCATTGTAGACTAGGTCATATCAATGCGACCCGACTAGCTAAGTTACATTATGATGTATATTTAAATCAGTTTGAATTTACATCTTGTGAAACTTGCCAGTCATGTCACAAAGATAAGATGACCTTAGGTCCGTTTACTTGAAACAGAGAAAGGGTTAGTAAACTCTTGGGACTGATACATGATAATGTATGAGGTCCCCTGTCTACACATGCCAAGACTGATTCTTTTTACTTTGTTATATTCACTGATGGTCTCTCAGGATTCGGACATGTGTTCCTTGTTGAAACAAATGCCTGTAGCTTTTGAGAAATTCAACGAATATAAATCCTAAGTATTATGTCCTTTGATAAGATCAGGGAGGAGAACACTTGAGCATGGAATTCTTGGACTAGTTTAAAAAGGAGAATGAGATTTTCTCTCAGCATTGCTCCTCCGAATACACCACAGCACAACGGTGTATCGAGGGGAGCAATAATACCCTATTAGATAAGGTACGCTCTATGATGAGAACTGCTGAGTTGCCTGTTTCCTTTTGGAGTTATGCGCTTGAAGAAGCAGCATACCTATTGAATTGGGTTCCAATCAAATCAGTGACTACCACTCCATATGAGATATGGTATGGGAAGAGCCCATCTCTTAAGCATGTTAAGATTTGGGTTGTCCGGCCTATGTCTAAATGCAAAATCTGGACAACCTCGAGGCAAGGTCAGTTCTGTGGAAGTATGTTGGATATCCGAAGCATTCGCAAGGGAATATCTTCTACCACACCGAGAAACAAAAGGTGTTTTATTTCTCGGCATGCTACCTTTTTTAGAAAAAGGAATTTTTAAGGAAGAAATTTGTGGTCATGAGGTAGAATTGGAATGAGTTACAGCTATAAAAACTACAGCTAATGATTTGGTAGAACCAAAGGATTCAATTGTTCCAAATGAAGCTCACTCTTTCCGCCGATCTAGTAGGGTTCCTCATTCGCCTGAGAGATACTTCGGTTTCTCGATAACAGTGGGAGCGGGGATTGCATCATGAGAGATGATGACCTAACTAGTATCGAGCAGGCCATCAAGAGTAGGGACTCTGTAAGAATGGCTGGATGCTAAGCGATCAGAGATGGAATCCATGTACACCAACAAAGTATGTACTTTGGTTGCAATATCTGAAGGGTTAAATCCTTATTAAGAGCAAGTATATCTTGAGAAGATTACTTGGTGTAGATGAAAAAGTTGAGACTTTCAAATCTAGACTTGTTGCAAAACGTTCTCATCATCGACCAGGCGTGGATTATGATGAAACCTTTTCTTATGGCTATGCTTAAGTCCATCCAGATCTTACTTGCCATTGCTACATACCATGACTGCGATATCTGGCGGTTGGGTGTCATGACTGCTTTTTCTGAATACCGATTTAGAAGAGAGCGTCCATAAGTACACAGCCAGAGGGCTTCGTAGACAGTGGGAGCAGCGAAAACGTATACAAGTTTCTTTATACGTTAAAGCAAGCATCGTGGAGTTGGAACATATTTTTTTATGTCGTAGTCAAAGTGTTTGACTTCATGAAAATGGTAGATGAACCTTGAATATACAAAAGGAGTAGAGAGTAAGGTGGTCTTTCTCGTATTGTAGGTGGACGACATACTCTTGATAGGAAAGGAGTTTCCTATGCTACACTCGGTCAATCTCCTCTTATCACATTGATTCTCTATATAGGATCAAGGTGATACCTTCTAAATCCTGGGTTTTGGATCTATGAGATAGATCTAAGTGGATGATAGGATTCTTACTAGGTGCTGTGAGATGGTATCAATCAATTCTTGGGAGAATCACTGGATAGATTCTAAGGCGGTCAGGACGACTGAAAGTCAGTCATAGGAACTGCCTTTACCCTCAGTAGAGGGACGGTATGTTGGAAAAGTTCCAAGCTAGATACCGGGGCAGACTAGACGATAAAGGCTAGATACATCACTATCAAAGATACTACAAAAGAGGCAGTCTGGGTGTATTTTTGTCATCAGATGAACTTGGTTCCTATTATTGTGTGACAATGGAGTTGTGTCTTTGTCCTAGTAACCCCCATCCCATCAGTGACCCAGAAAGATTCTAATGCAGTATCACTTGATCATGGAGAGGGTTGATCTCCAAGAGATCATGGTTAGGAGAGTAGACTCAGAGGTCAACGGCGGATCCACTCACTAAGGCCTTTCCTGCGAAAGACTTTTATAGGACGTTGGGTATGCTATACTACGACAACTGGACTTAGTGCAAATGGGAGATTATAAGTTGTATGTATGCTCTAGAGACCATTATTGTACATGAGATGTATATTATAGTGGATGCTTGGACATATATAGGGAGGACTTTCTTGCTCGACATGATAGCACGCTATCTGGTTGTTCTTTGTCATAACATATACATATACCGTCTCTCAGTTACATTTTGATAAAGCCCTTAGATGGGTACTTGACTTCCAGGATTATGATGCAGATCATACTTGTGGGGCCTGGGTAGTCCATGAGTTCATCCTTCAATGTTCCTAGTCTTGGGAATATTGAGATGGGGCATCGATATTCCAGAGTAGACTAACGTATATCATATCGACCTATGTTATGGGCGATGGATGATCCGATATCCATTGGTGTTTGACATCAGAAATGGTATATGGGTGCTCAGTGGGGACTGGGTACACTGAACGGACTCGCCGAGAACTCCTAGATGGTATTATACCTCACGTCAGATAGCAGTTCTCTGGTGACACTTGTATAGGTTAGTCTGTCGACCCGAGATCGTCATAGAGTCTTGTGTGTCTCCCACTGTGCTTTGATTTCCACCCTACCACGGCTCTACTGAGTCGTGCAAATTGGTGGTTTTTGGGTACAGTCCCGAGTCACATAGAGGCAATGAGAGATAGGAGGGGATTCGACTCTCCCTGTATTGGGGGTTGATATTGCGCTATGCTTGATTAGCCATAACTAAAATCCTTTGTCACGGTATATGAGATTTACTGATAAGTGTTATCAGTAGTTTCTTGCCCGTTATGGACCTTACATCGGCATGACTTATCAAGATATTGGTGTCTGATATTTACCACCTCTAAGCGAGATATGCGACATATCAGAAGAAGAGACCGGACTGTATGATGTTAGTTATATGTATGCCCTAGAGGCCATTACTGTATATACGATGTATATTGTAGTGGATGCTTGGATATATAGGGATGATTTTCTTTCTCGACATGATAGTATACTATCTGGTTGCTCTTTATCTTAACATGTAGACTTATTGTCTCTCTATTACAAGTTAGTAAAGCCCTTAGGAAGAGTACTTGACTACCAGGATTATGATGCATATCATACTAGTGGGGATAAAGTAGTCGGTAAGTACATCCTTCAAATGTTTCTAGTCGTGGGTATATTGAGACAGGGTTTTGATATACCAGAGTAGACTAGCGTATAGCTTCTCGACCCATGTAGATGGGCTATGGATGATCTCATATCCATTGGTGTTTGACATCAAAGATAGTATACGGGTGCTCAGTGGAGACTGGGTACACTGGACGGACTCGCCGAGAACTCCTAGATGGTATTATACCTATCGTTAGATAGCAGTTCTCTGGTGACACTGGTACAGGTTTGTCTGTAGACCCGATAGTCTTGTTAAATTCTCACTGTGCTTTGATTTCCACCTTACCACATCCAAGAGAACATGCAAAACAGTGGCTTTTGGATACAGTCCCGAATCACATGGAGGCAATGAGCGATAGGAGGGGTTTCGTCTCTCCCGGTATTGGGGGTTGATGTTGCGCTGTGCTCGATTGGCTATAACAGGAAGTCCCTTGCCAAGGCTGCTTCAGAGATATATCAGTAAGTGTTATCAGTAGTTTCTCGACCCGTTATGAGCCTCACATCGGCATGACTTATCGAGTTACTGGGGTCTGACGTTTACCACCCCTAGACGAGATATGCGATATATCAGACGAAGAGACCGGACTGTACGGTGGTGTTACTGATTAGATTCACAGGAGTGTGAACATGCTTGCTTGTTGATCTTCTGATCGCCCAATACCGGGGTGGCCGTTACGTTTAGCAGACCGCTTGCGGCTTGTGAGTGTTTAATATGATCATCACCTACTGCCGGCGTATTGACGTGTCTTTAGAGTCCTACATAGAGGTTTCCTGGCTTAAGCGAAACGGAGTAGGAGCGCATATGTGATATGTGCGGGACTGAGATTAAAACGATATGTGATACCGTATTCTATTCTCACGATATGTGATATCGGTCGGTTATATATGATATAGCCAGGTTATCGGATGAAGTGTTGATTCGATAAGTTGGTACATAAGATATTAATCGGTTATATGTGATATAGCCGGATTATTAAATCAAGAGTTGATTTGATAATCTAATGTATTATTATATATTTGATTTATTAATTTACATTAACTAGTATTAGCTCACTTAAGATTTCTTTTCTTACTTAGATTGTGCACATTGTATATATGTGATATATGCAAGTGTATATTATTTTGTGTCATGTTTGATGATACATGCAACTTGGGTTTGTGTATGACTTACACCATGCTTGATTTAATTGCTAGGGTTTTATTTATTTTGGTAATTACAAAATGGTGGCATTTTGTCATGGATGAAGCTTATAGAAACTTGTTGTTTGCATTGACCAAGTCCACTCTTTTGTTTTGCCTAAGATATTTATTAACCCAACCAATTAAACCTAGCCATGGTTAACTCTCTACAAAGATTAGTATATGATACTAACTCACCTAGGGTTTCCATTATCTTTTGGATAATTATCATGAGATTTTTCTTCATCTTCCTCTCAAGCTTTCTAGCTTCAATGGAAATGAGAGAAAATATATAAGAAAATCAAATCTAAAGTGAGCCCACTTCCTACTTCATCATTCTCTACTACTTGCCATTTAGTATAGGGTGTTTGCTTCACTAATTCTACAATTAGTGAAGAGATATCTTGGGTTAGTGTCTCCTCGACGTAGATCATCTTCTATCTCGAAGACTTCGATGCAAGCTTGTTCATTTGTTCATGGGAGCATCTCTAGAGTCCGGAGTTCATGATCACAGCGAAGGGACTCCTACATGGAGCTATTGAAGTGAAGGACCAGTCTACAAAGGCTGTATTCCTTGTTCACTTTAGTTGCAAAGTAGTTTGCATATCGATTCGTCGCTTTTTCTAGTAAATGATTCTATGTTAGGGTTAGCTAGAACGGCTAAAATTTTAATATGGCATGGAAGATACCTCCTGAAACCTTGCTGCCATGCTAGGAAACCATACAGTGGTATCAGAGCCATGCTAGAGAATTAGACGGATTTTGTTAGGATTACAAAACCGAAACGACCCCGAAACTTGCAACACGAAACCATAGTTTCTGTCGATTTTAAAAGATCTTCTAAAATTTTTTTAAACAACTGTAAAATGTTGTATGAGATACAACATGAACAAAGTACCAAATTGAACCCCACTCGCCGGAATTTGGCCGGCCACATTGATCAGTTTTCCGGCCTCCTCGGCCCAATAGTGTTGGTTTTGGTTGAATTTTGTACTGTGTTCCAGAGACTGGGTTTTGGTGTTTCAGGTGTTGTTTGTTTTTGCTAATTTTTCATGTGATGTAATCTTGCAGTATAAAAAATTCAGAGTGTTTCGTATTCATAGTTTTAACATTGTTTCGGGTATTCGCATGTTGTCTAGGATAAGTTAAAAAGTTCGATCGAATGTCAAAAACCCATTTTTCCAAGTTTAACGTAATCAGAAAATCATGCAAGTAATTCTGTGAACCCTTTGGAAGAATGAAACCCTAACTCAGCTTTTTGGATCGCGGAACCTCGGTCATACCCTAGGGTTTGCCGCAATTCTGTGGCGACATGAGTGAGGCTTGGGTCTGCCCTTCTACGGCTGGTGCATAGGTACTGTGGCATGTTCTGGGTATTATTAAACTGTGACCAAGTGTTGAGATCTCGGGGAATTATGGGACTTTGATTAATCGATCGTAAAGTTTAACTTCGTTCGGATATCATGTGATGGGATACAATACTTGGAATCCAAACTAATTTGAATTTTATAAATCTAGCAATTTAGTCTCATTTAATCGGTTGCCACGGGATTTTGATGTGATCAAAAGTCCGTCGCAATCACGTAGCGTACGCGGATACTCGCCGGGTAACCTTATTAGATAGCCACGCCCCATAGCCCCGACGAAGTGACTATAGGAGAACCCCGTCGCCAAAAGCATCCGTTCGGGTGCTCGCGGCAGCGGTGTTCCGCCATAGTGCACTTCGTCGATGGCATCGGGGGGATGCGGCTGTCTGCTAAAGTTTTCGACGAGCGTTCGATCTGGTTGTCGGGAATCTTGTTGAATTGCCCGACTTTATATTGAAAAGTGTTTTCGAGATCAAAACTAAAATGCGGGGTTTATAACTGTTAGGCATGTTATGTCTAAGGAATTCATTTGGTTAGGCATGAAATCCAATATATGTGATACATAGGGTTTATGATGTCTAAGGTGGTTGCGGATTCCAACTGTTGTAGTTTTTCACTTTCTTTTCTGCGACCGTAAGTGTAATATATGGTGTATCGCCGATTTCGTTGCTATATGTCAACGACAACTGGGATACGCATATTTACTTACGTTGATGACATGTGATGTTATGTGTTGCTTGGATATGTAATATTGGATCGTCGTGTTTGGATAGCCGGGGGGTTTTATGTGAGATGAGCGTTTTTATTTTCATTCATGTAAAATTCATTGTATGTAATATTCTTTTATTGGATCACTGCCAGGTTGAGGATGATGTCACCATTGATGTATATAATTTACCTCTCCGCATTAGGATAGACCCAAGGCAGGGAGCACAAGTAACCGGTTCTAGGGTCCAGTGGGAGACCATCTTGAGGAGTCAAGACCGGTTCACCTAACTCTAGAATTGGTAGGGTTGCTTGCCTCTCTCGTAGGGTTCTAGGGATGTGGGTTTGTCTATTCATCACGACCGTAGAATCCGCGTTTTTACTGGCTTAAATAAAACACGGAATTCCTTGTATATCCAATATTTCATATGTGCTGCTGATATTCTGTGATGTGATCACTTGATATGTTCTGAGATGAATGCATATATTATATATATGAGATATAATAAATATTGCTACTTTCATTTCTTCTTTGATGCTTGGAAAGCATAATTTGATGGGAATTCATTAATGAGATTAATGAAATAAAGAAGCCTAAAAGATGTTGTAGAAACATGTTTAAAAAATGGTAGCTCTAGTTCTTTCTTTGCATAGCGGTATTCCTTGTAGAATATCCAGCACCTTATTCTATAAGGAAAGAACCGAGATCCCTTCACCGGGGGTGACTTCTTTAGCGAAACTAGCAGATGCTACAAACTCGGATTGTCTTTTGATTTCTTCTATAGTTTTTGCTTTGCATAGTGGTATTTATAAAATATCCTGCACCTTATTAGATAAGGAAAGAGCCGAGATCCCTTCACCGGGAATGGCCTCTTTAGCAAAACTAGTAAAAGCCTCAAAAACACTTCTTTACAAAATCCCTCGATTCTACAACAAGATCAAGTTCATTACGCAAATGGTTTTATTAAAAATCTGTCGTAGCCCTCCGTCATTTCAGATAAGTGCTACTTAGTATTCGTGCTATGTTTGTTGGCCTTCATCAAGGCGTAGTGTGCGGTAGCTAACTAGTGCTTATCTGCTTAAGCATGATATGCGATTGGATTAGGGTAGTCGTGCGACTTTGTCGGCCTTTGTTAAGGGTCTTGCGGTTGGGTTTAATTCAATTATGAAATGTATGGGTTGAACTTGACTAGTGGCCTATGGTTTGTTGGCCTTCGTCAAGGTCATAGGAAGTTAGGGGCAAAATATTATCAGGAATTTCAAGCATTGAAATTTGCAATGAGATTGCATACCTTCTATGAGATAGTTGGATCCCGATACCCACTGCGAGTAAGAGTTACTCCAGGGAGAGTTTTACACATTACAATTTGCCGATCAAGTAGGTGTCTAGAAAGGTATTAACGGGGTTACGTCCCTGGGAAAATGAGGTTTATTTTAATTAGGTCCATGCAAAAACATGGGGAACCTCCCTCAAAGTCCCAACAGTGGCCTGGCTGAAAGATTGGTGAAGTTGTAGGGTGTAATTAATACTGGCTAGACTTACCTTTTAGGGTTTGAAGGTAGATTTGACTAAAACAGTGGGAGCCATCCTGATTAGATAAAATAATAACCAATCTAATCTTGCAAGAGCATACGCTGAGTGTTTTCTTCTCTCTCTCTTTCCAGGTAGCGACCATGTCACGCCTTAATCAAGATAATAATATAGATGTATTGACCGAACCCGCTTGTTATACTGAGCTAGGGGAACGTTGGTCCCGCTCCAACTTATAATTGGTATAAGACCGAGCAGGAAATAGGAGATTACCAGAATTTCCGTGCCGCCCAAATGAAGAAAGTGTATGTTGATACATCTTCTTCGAGTGTGTTCATTCCCGAGAACTGTTTCTGAGTATCCTCTAAGTCATGGGTATGAGATACCGGATCAGGATCCCACATATGTAGTATGTTAAATGGGCTACAGATAGGTAGAGAACTGAGAAAGGGTAATAAGTTTTAAGTGTTGAAAAAGTGTGCAAGTGTTGAACCAAGTTTGTTGGCAGTTATCACCCTGTATTATCAAAAACATTGATTCTGAACGAATGTTATTAGATACCGAACCTGATATACAATATCATATCGGTCTCTTTATTTAGTAAAGAAGGATATAATTTTGTATTGTTGGATAATATTTTGAACATTTCCTATATCAAGAGTTGATCGGTTCAGGCAAGTTATCTAATGGCATAAACATTCTAAATCAAACTACAGTTCTTAACGTATAGAACACACACAAAAGAAATAAACGAATCCTTCTTGAGGCATTGTAGAATAGGTCATAATAATGCGACCCGACTAGCTGAAGTTACATAAAGATGCATATTTAATCAGTTTGAATTTACATCTTGTGAAACTTGCCAGTCATGTCACAAAGATAAGATGACCATAGCTCCATTTATTGAAAACAGAGAAAGAGTTAGTGAACTCTTGGGATTGATACATGATGATGTATGAAGGTCCTCTATCTACACATGCCAGGACTGGTTCTTTGTACTTCATTACATTCACTGATGATCTCTTAATATTCAGACATATATTCCTGTTGAAACACAAGTCTGAAGCTTTTGAGAAATTTAATGAATATACGTTAGAAGTAGAGAACCAAAATGGGTATATGTATTATGTCCTTTGATATGATCGGGGAGGAGAATACTTGAGCATGAAGTTCCTGGACTATTCTAAAGGAGAAAGAGATTCTCTCAGCATTACACCTCCGTATACACCATAGCACGTCGGTGTATCGGGGCAGAGCAATCTCACCCTATGTGATATGGTGTGCTCTATGATGAGTACTACTGGGTTACCTATTTCCTTTTGAGGTTATGCACTTGTGAAGCTGCATACCTATTGAATAAGGTTCCAATCAAATCAGGTGTCTGCCACTCCATATGCGATATGGTATGGGAAGAGCCCATCTCTTAAATAATTTAAGATTTGGGTTGTCCGGTTTATGTCTAAAAGCAAAATCCGTACATGCTCGAGGCAAGGTCAGTTCTATGGAAGTTTGTTGAATATCCCAAGCATTCGCAAGGGAATATCTTCTACCACTCGATGAACAAAAAGTGTTTTATTTCTCGGCATACCACCTTTTTAGAAAAGGAATTTCTTGTGAATAAATTAGTGGTCATGAGGTAGAACAGGAAGGAGTTCAAGCTATACAAATTACAGCTGATGATTTGGTAGAACCGGATGATTCAATAGTTCCCAACGAACCTCGACCTCCCCGCCGATCTAGTAGGGTTCCTCACCCTCCTGAGAGATACTTTGGTTTTCTCTATTACAGTGGGAGAAAGGATTGTATCATGAGATGATGTGCCAACTAGTTTCGAGCAGGCCATCTGGAGTGAGGACTCTGTGAGAATGGCTGGATGCTATTCGATCTGAGATGGAATCTACGTATACCAACAAAGTATGAACTTTGGTTGCTTTATCTGAATGGTTAAATCCCCATCAGGAGCAAGTATATCTTGAGAAGATTACTTGGTGTACATGGAAAATTTAAGACTTTCAAAGCTAGACTTATTGCAAAAGGTTCTCGTCATCGACCAGGTATTGATAATGATGAAACCTTTTTCTAGTGCCTTTGCTTATGTCCATCCGAATCCTACTTGCCATTGCTATATACCATGACTACGATATCTGGCGGTTGGGTGTCATGAATGCTTTTCTAAATAGTGATTTAGAAGAGAGCGTCTATAAGTACACAGCCAGAGGACTTCATAGACAGTTGGAGCAGCGGAAACATGTGCAAGTTGCTTTATGGGATAAAACAGGCATCGCGGAGTTGGAACATCTATTTTGATGTGATAGTCAAAGCGTTTGACTTCATCAAAATAGTAAATGAACCTTGTATATATAAAAAGGTAGTAGGGAGTATGGTGGTGATCCTCGTATTCTACGTAGATGACATACTCTTGATAGGAAAGGAGTTTCTTATGCTACACTCGGTTAATCTCCTCTTATCACAAGGATTCTCCATATAGGATCAAGGTAATACCTCCTAAAAGCCGGGTTTTGGATCTATGAGATAGATCTAAGTGAATGTTAGGATTCTCACTAGGTATAGTGAGATGGTATCAATTGATCCTGGGGACAACCACTGGATAGCTTCCAGGGTGGTAAGGTCTACTGAATGGCAGTTACAAGCATTATTTTTACCCTCAGTGGAGGGACGGTATGTTGGAAGAGTTCCAAGCTAGATACCGTGGCAAACTAGACGATAAAGGCTGGATACATCACTACCAATGATGCTACCAAAGATGCAGTCTGGATGTATAAAAGTTCATGAGATGAACTTCGTTCCTACCATTGTGTGGCAATAGAGTTATAGCTTAGGCCTAGGAACCCCCGTCCCATCAGTGATCCAGACATGTTCTTAGGCAGTATCACCTGATCATGGAGATGGATGATCTTATAGAGATCGAGGATAGGAGAGTAGACACAGAGGACAACACGATGGATCCACTCAAAAAGGCCTTTTCCCAAAAGTGACTTTTATGAGATGGTTGTGTATGATATACTACAACCGCTGCTGATTGTTGGGTATTGGATACTACGACAGATGGCCCTAATGCAAGTGGGAGATTGTTAGTTATATGTATGCCTTAGAGGCCATTACTGTACATACGATGTATATTATAGTGGATGCTTGGACATATATAGGGATGACTTTCTTGCTCGACATGATAGTATGCTATCTGGTTGCTCTTTATCTTAACATGTACACTTATTGTCTCTCTATTACATGTTGGTAAAGCCCTTACGACGAGTACTTGACTACCAGGAATATGATATAGATCATACTAGTGGGGACAGAGTAGTCGGTAAGTACATTCTTCAAATGTTCCTAGTCATGGGTATATCGAGATAGGTCTTCGATATACCAGAGTAGACTAGCGTTTTGCTTCTCGACCCATGTAGATGGGCGATGGATGATCCCATATCCATTGGTGTTTGACATCAGAGATAGTGTACGGGTGCTCAGTGTGTTGGGCTTCCCTTGAACCTAGTCTAGGGTTTGGTAGCATCACTTATGCCACTTTTAAATTTAGAGAGGTGAAAAGCAAGCAAACCATAAATCTTTACTAGAAATTTCTATGGTAACATGTCACGACCCGAAAGTACGGAACGTGACCGGCACTTACATTACGAAGCGTCTAGAAGCGCCACGTAACCTAAGTAAGCCGAAGCCCAGAAATCTAAACCATGAAAAAGAAGAAGAAGCAGTAAAAGAAAACAAAAAAAACATCAGCAAATTTTACCAAAAATTTCGGCAGAGTCTCCTCTGTAAAAACTGGCCCCCAAACGGGTACAACAAGTATAATATACATAAACAATAAAAAGCATCCCCAAACGGGAGCTAGCCTCAACGCCAACAGGCAGAAACAACCACAACAAGCAGAATAATATACAACGCCAATAGGCGAGGCTCAAAACTCAAAAGAGAACAAAACCACCAGATCAGAATAATACATGCGCGACTCTAAGGTCGAAATAAAAGGCTGGTCCAATAAACTTATCAAGTAATACAAATATGGTTGATGGAGCTTACTAGATACAAATGAATGAATAAAAGTACAATGGTGGTTCGGATACAAGTGAACCAACCTACCATGCAAATCACCCTGAAGAAAAGATGTGCCAACAAGCAGCCACGGAAACCTGTACATCGAACCTGTAATAAAATTTGGCACAAAGGGGGTGAGTTGCCAACTCGTGAGTAGAGGACATCTACGAAAAGAAATCGAATGCACGACGCTATCCTAGGTCATAATAATACATTATTATATCCCAATCAACTAGTAATAGCAGGGTAAAACTACGTGTAAGTGCAGATACTCCGTGGTCGTGTCAGTGCCTCATATAATACTATGTCATATGAAATGAAATGCATGCACCATGAATGTAAAATAACAAATCCTGAAATCCATATATATATATGTATAAGAAATCTTTAGCTATTATCATAGTAAAATGTGTATAAGAATCTGAAATCTCAATAATAAAATCCATGGAAATCCGTGTCAAGCATCGACACAACACATGTAATCTCAAGTCTCAATATCCCGGGCTCCGTCAGTTCGGATCGGCCCATATCATCAAATCTCACGAAAACGGTCGGTATCCTCCGGATATCCGCCGCGCCAGACATCACCGGTAGGTAGCCTTACCCTGCCAGGCTCATCGTCTACAACTCGATCTTCTTGCCCCAGGGTACCATACCGGGCCCACCATGTACCCGAGACGGTTCATCCACTCCTCGAATCGGGTCTCGAAATCCATCAGAAAACAAGAAATCTCATGGTGGACGACACATACATCATGAGAAAACCACATCTTATGTTTTTAAAAAGAGAGGAGGAGGAGAGAGAGAAGTGTTTACATATTCTTGCTGTTTTCCCCAAAATCCAGAAATCTCATAGAAATCCAAATCTCAAAATCATGAGTAACTATATGATAAGTGTCGGCATATGCCCATAATACTGCATGATAACATGAAAATATGAATGCATGAATGTCTAAGCAATGAATATCATGTCTGTACTAATGTCAGAGAATAATCACAATATTATATCTGTCTAGTTGTTAACTGATTCTATCCATAAAAGACAATATGATCTAAAGTGTACGTGGCATAGCAATTGCCGATGATGATGTGTGTGAGCCGGCAAATAAGTGTGCGTGGAATATGTGCATCATCGGTAATAGTGCTGGTGTCCTAACAGGTAAAGTTTATACTGATTAGAGCAACATATAAAAAAACATGCACCATGATGATTACAGTATGAATGTAAATACAGGTGTGCATTATCCACTCCTCTGCGAGATACAAGTACAACTACCACTAAGTGAGTCGAACCTAAACCAGTGTCCATCTAACATCCTAAGGAACTAAACCTAATAGACTAGTCAGTAAGAAACTATAGTCTACCTAAGGTCTGAATCAATATCTCTAATAGTCGGCGATCCCGCCTCAATAGCGTCACGTACGTAGTACGGCTTCCTCGAATCAAGAGTGTGGATCAATCATCAAATCTAAGCCTCGTACGGTAAAATCCATCGTACGGCATCCCAATATCGGGGTACGGTCAAGTATCTCCTAGGTGTCTCCTCATTCGTATAATGTCATCATCAACACATCTCATGATCAAGGTGCTAAACTGTGATCGCATACATCAATCATATATCATTGCCATCATGATAAGCATCATTAGTTTATCCTCAGAAATATCATGTCATATGTATCATATTGTGATTAAGTCATACTTATATGATATCGGCATCAGGTCACACCAATATAATGTCGTAATCAAGTTATACATATATCATATCGTGATCAGTCACAAGTTACAGTCCGGGTACTATTCTAGCGTCCCATGTACATCAATATCACCACCACTCTTTATAATTTATATATTCATGTTCATTATCTCATTCTCTAATGATCCGCTAACATTTTAATACGACTGTATAGTCAAGAATCACGGCATCAAGCCCAGTTATACTGTTTCATCATACCTCAGATATCATTTCGCATCAATGAATCCCATATACGTGTTGTGTATATATATATACACCTATACCTAGTTTTATATACACACACACATATGTATACGCCATGTCAAGTTTTAGTGTGTGCGTGTGTGTTTCTATCAGAAACCTACGAACCTCTCCCAAAGTATTCATCCTCAGGTATGGTTTTCCTAAATCAGTCTAGTCCCGCCTAGGGTCATTACTAGGGTCCTGCTCAGTAAGAATCTAGGGTCACATCGGGTTTTCCTAATGTCAATAAGTACTATTCCTATTCTACGTTGCGGGGGTGCTAAACGCCATCCACCCGACTTCCCCCCTTAGATATACATCTACTCACCTAGTCCATGTCTGTCGAAGACGGTGTCGCCATCCTCCTCTTCATCGCCCTCAGTCGACGTGAGGGGTACCTAAACATAAACATATAAATAGTATCGTAAACCGAATCACATACAAAAGTCAAACGATACAAGGAACAAGCATAGGTTAAAACCTATGTCCCGTCCACGCAAAAGAACCAAATACCGCTCGATATCGGCATACAAACTCCGATGGATTGAGATAACATCAACAAACAACTTGCAGTTTTAAAACACATTACTTATACTATAAAACATGATTAAATCCATCGAAACCCGAAAATCTATCAAACCGTCCAATTTCGCAAAACCCGAAAATGCCAGTTTACCGTTTTTCATCAAAACTTAACATTTAAATGAAACTAATGGTCATAAAACTCATTAAATAGCATAACTAGACTATACAAACTATTACTATATTTTTATTACACAAATTAACTTGTATAAATTGAAATTTCTAGTTTGCACCCTTTAACAATTTTCAACATTTTTCAAGCAAAATACCACAATTCCACCACAAAACATGATTTTGCATAAATTAATGACTTAAACCACAATTCATGATGAAACTATAATTATATTTTTAATCTCATTTATATAGGAATTTCTAAAATCTAGTTTACAAAATTAGCAATTTTTTATCACAATTTATCAATTAACCATAGAAACTAGCAATCAAACTAAGTTTTTCTTTCCATTAACATGCTAATATTTTCACTAAAACTATAATCCAATGATAACAACCCAAATTAGAATTTTATATTAACCACAACCACATTTTGCAAAAACCTAGTTAACTAAATTCCTAATTTAAAACAATTTTTGAATAACAATTTGTTAAACAATAACCATGCAAGATTTCCTAATACTAAAAGTGTTAAACTAACTACTATAACCCTAATTAATTATTAAAAATCATAACTTGAATTTAGAACCCTAGCTTGCATTTTTTTAAAAAGAACATAGAATTAATTCATTAAATCTAATTAAGCTTAAATGAACATCTAAAACAATAAATCAAAAGAAAGAAATTATACCTCCAAAAATATGAAATCCATACAAGAAATGAGCCTCCAAAATGCATGCCTTCCATCTCTAAATTTCATATAAAAATGAGCAAGGAATAAAGAGTATGAAGTAAATAGGATTTTGTGGAATTTTAAATGGAATTTTTGATGTATTTTTAATGAATTTTGAATAAAAATGAGGTGGGAAAAGGGGGGGGGCTGCCATGGGGGGTTTGTGGCCGGCCTAGAGGGAGGTGAGGGAGAGAAAGAAGAGAGTGTGATGTTGTGTAGAAGTTTCAAGAAGAGAAACAACACTAAAAGTCTTTTCATGCTTTATTTAATTATTTATTTATTTATTTACTATAGCAACTCAAGAAAGCTCTAGAAAATATGAAAAATTTGCAAATAATTTTTTCATGATACATACTAAATTCTAACATGCCATGGTTCATTTTTACAAATTAAAACCATTTAAATTTGTAATTTACACTAATTTAGTGTAAAAATAAAGCTTATGTTAATATTTAAAATAATTAATTTAGGAAAAATAATTTATTAAACTAAAAATTTATAAGTGGCTAAATAAACACCATTTACTAGTAATTTCATAATTAAAATGGATATTTTTAAAATTATAATGAAAAACAATCGCGGTTTGGTTTTACGAAAAAATACATTTTGTTTACCGAAAATCATAAAATTCACTTAAACAATTTTATTCATTTAATTATTCATTTAATTATTTTTAAAACGTTACATAACAAGTTTGTATCACAAACAAAGAAGTAAAGAGATTAGGATTACAACCTTTATAGTCCGTTTCTTCGCTTCATAAGCTCCGTGTTGAGATCCCATCACTGCGATCATCAAGAAGTCCGACTCTCGGGAGGCTCCTTGAGGTGAATGATGCATCTTGCTTGAAGTCTTCATGATCCAAGATGATCTACCTTGAAGAATCTCTAACCCAAGCTTACACTACACTAATGATGTAATTATAGAAGTGAACACCCTAATCAAAGTGGCTAGAATTGATGAGGATGATGAAGTAAGAATTTTGCTCTCTTTTGTTTTCAATTTCTCACTATTAATCATCACAAATCAAAAACCTAGTGAAGCTTTTCTTTCAAGAGCAAGAAGAAGAAGAAGAAGCTAAAGCTTTTGTGATGAACAATGAATTATTGTTATGGTTACAATTGCAACCATAGGTTAAGTATGAGAGTCTTAACTCTTCTAGAGAATAAACCATAGGTTAAGGGTTTGGGTTGGGTTAACAAATATCTTCACAAAATATCAAAGGATGAGACAAAAGTCAAACCTTCATGAAGCTTCATGAAAGCTCTTCCAAAGCTTAACCCAAATCCAAACCCTAACTAGGTTTAAACTCTAAAACCATGTTGCATTTGTAGCCCTAACACGTTACAATATTATATATCACATATACAATATATTTTGTAACAAAAGAAAATAATACAATTATGTATTATCCGGTGAGAAAATGAATCAATAAAGCGAGATTATGTTAGTTAACGTAATGTAATATATCACATACATAATTATACATTAAATTATCGAATCAACACTTGATCCGACAATCCGGCTATATTGCATATAACAGACTAATATAACATGTACCAATTCATCGAATCAACACATTATCCGATGACCCGGCTATATCACATATACCCAGCCGATATCTCATATCGCGAGAATAGAATACGGCATCTCATATCGTATTATTCTCGGTCCCACACATATCACATATGTGCTACTACTCCGTTTTGCTTGAGCCAGGAAACCTCTGTGTAGGACTCTAAAGAATCATCAATACGCCGAGAGTAGGTGATGATCATATCAAACACCCACAAGCTGCAAACGGTCAGCTAAATGTAACAGCCACCCAGGTATTGAGCGATCAGAAGATCAACAAGCAAACCTGTACATTCTCCTGTGAATCCAATCAGTAACACTACCGTACAGTCCGGTCTCATCATCTAGTATGTCGCATATCAGGTCTGGGGGTAGTAAACGTCAAACCCCAGTAACCGATAAGTCGTGTCGATGTGAGGCTCATAATAGGTCGAGAAACTACTAATAACTCTTACCAGTAGCACTCCATATCAGCCCTGGCCAGAGACTTTTAGTTATAACCAATCGAACACAGCACAACATCAACTCCCTATACCGGGAGAGACGAAACCCCTCCTATCGCTCATTGCCTCCATGCAATTCGAGACTGTACCCGAAAGCCACGGTTTTGCATGCCCTCTTGGACGTGGTAAGGTGGAAATCAAAGCACAATGGGAATCACACAAGACTCTATGATGATCTCGGGTTTACAGACTAACCTGTACCAGTGTCACCGAAGAACTGCTATCTGACGATAGGTATAATACCATATAGGAGTTCTCGGCGAGTCCGTTCAATGTACCCAGTCTCCACTAAGCACCCGTACACCATCTTTGATTTCAAACACCGTTGGATATGGGATCATCCATCGCCCATCATATGGGTCAAGATGCGTATACGCTAGTCTACTCTGGTGTATCAATGCCCTGTCTCGATACACCCTCGAGTAGGAACAGTTATAGGATGTACTCGTTGACTACCCTGGCCCCACTAGTATGATCTCATCATAGTCCCAGTAGTCAAGTACATATCCTAAGGGCTTTATCAACGTGTGTGAGGGAGACAGTAAACCAATACAAGTAAACATGTTAAGACAAAGTGTAACCAGATAGCAGATTATCATATCGAGAAAGAAAGTACTCTCTATATATATCCAAGCATCCATCATAATATACATCATATGTACAACAATGGCCTCTAGGGCATATACATAACTAACAATCTCCCACTTGCACTAAGGCCAGCTGTTGTAGTATCTCATACCCAACATCCCGAAGAGTCTCTCAAACTGTATCTGGGGTATGGCCTTCATGAGTGGAACTGCAATATTATCCTTCGTGTCAACTCTCCTGACCTCGATCTCTCAGCCATCAACTATCTCCCGGATCAGGTGATACCGCCTCAGAATATGTCTGGACTTCTGATAGGACCTGGGTTCCTTTGCCAAAGCCACATCTCCATTGTTATCATAATACAAAGGTATTGGATGCTCAATGGACGGAACCACACCATGTTCAGTGATGAACTTCTTCATCCAGACAGCCTCTTTGGCAGCATCGTTGGCAGCGATGTATCCAGCCTCCATTGTTGAGTCTGCCACGGTTTCTTGCTTGGAACTCTTCCAATAAACTGCCCCTCCATTTAGGGTAAAGACAAATCCCGAGTGCGTCCTTGAGTCGTCCTTATCACTTTGGAAGCTCGAATCGGTAAAGGAATCCACTTAGAGTTCTCTGTTACCATACACTAAGAACATCTCCTTAGATCTTCTCAAGTACTTGAGAATGTTCTTCACAGCTGTCCAGTGACTCTCCCCTGGATCTGCTTGATACCTACTCACTACACTTAGTGAGTATGCTACATCGGGTCTGGTACATAGCATCGCGTACATGATAGGGCCTACTGCCGAAGCATAGGGTATCCCTTGCATGAGAGCTCTCTCCAAATCAGTCTTGGAGACATCTCTTTGGAGAGAGTGTGTCCAAAGATCGTGGGTAGGTTCCAACGCTTTGATTCTTCCATACTAAACCTCTTTAGTATGGTGTCAATGTACCTGGATTGGGACATTCCCAGAATCTGTTTAGATCAATCTCTATAGATCTGAATTCCCAAAATGCAGGAGGCATCACCTTTATCTTTCATTGAGAATCTATGTGATAAGAAGAAATTGACCGAATGCAGCATAGGAACTGTTAGTGTATATGCCCTAGGGGCCATTATTGTATCATACTTGTATGTATATTACTTAATGGAAGCTTAGGATTTTCACAGTTGTATATACAGTCTTGCTAAAAATGGTAGTATGCTACTTGGTTTGTGTCTAATTTAATATATGCATATGTTTCTTGTAACGTATCACTTATATATATTAGTAGAGCCCATAGGATCTTTGCTCGATTACCTGGGGGCTGGGTAGTCTGTAAGCAACATCCTATACCGGTCCCTGGTCGTTGGATTATTGAGATAGGGCATCGATATTCCGGAGTAGACTAAGTGTGTACGCTTCACATCCCAGTTAGGGAGATGGTCTGTCCCACAGCCATCAGTACGTCGTACTGGAGATAGTATATAGGTGCTCGTTAGGTTACGGGTACACCGGATAGGACTCGCGGGGGAACTGTTGGTTGGTATTATACCAATCGTCAGTTAACAGTTCCCAGGTGACATGAGTACAGCATAGTCCGCAGACTTGACACTACTACTTCGCCTCGAGTGTATCCCACTGTTCTTAGATTGCTACCCTACCACGGCTCAAAGGAGTCGTGCAAACAGGTAGCAGTTGGGTGCATTCCCGAGCACTTGGAGGCAGTGGCGGTTAGATAGGATTCGTCTCTCCCGGTATTGGGAGTTGATATCGTGCTGTGTCAGAGAGCCATTACGCAAAGTCCCTGGCCATGGCAAGCGAGATTTACTGGTAGGTTCCAGTAGTTTTCTCAGGGTGTAATGGGCTACACTCCGACACGACTTATACAGCTATTAGGGGACTAACGCTTGCAGCCCCTAGGCTCGATATGCGATAGTCTTAGACGAACAGACCGAACTGTACGGAGATTGTCACAACAGGCTCAGTAGGAATTCGGATGGTTTTCCTCATCGGCCTTCTTATCGACATCTACCTGGGGACCGTTACGTACAGCTAGTGCTGTTGGAGATAGTGCCCTCAGAGTCAATTACTGGATCACAGGCACGTGATTACAATGATTGAGGGAGGACCTATCCCGGTAGAACAGTCTTACTCGAGATGATAGTATGCTATCTGGTTTATCTTTATCATCGTGTACTGCTTTAGGTGACCTTACAAGTCGCTATTACACGTTGATAGAGCCCCTAGGATTCTTGCTTGACTACCAGCAGTATGAGGGCGATCATATACGTGAGAGCTGGAGTCAATAAGCACATCCTTAAAAGGTCCCTAGTCGTGGGAGTTTCGAGACAGGGCATCGATTCTCCAGAGTAGACTAGTGTATACAGTCGAGACCCCGACGAGGGGCGGTGGCCGGTCTCACAAGCCACTGGTGTCAGTTGGTTCACCTAAGATGTATACAGGTGCTCATTGGGTTATGAGTACACCGGACAGGACTCGCCGGGAACCTGCTAGTTGGGCATATACCAGACGTCAGATAGCAGTTTCCAGGTGACATGTGTACAGGTTAGTTCATCGACCTGAGATCGTCATTTGTCTCGTGTGAGTTCCTACTGTGCTTTGATTACTACCCTACCACGGCTCAAAGGAGTCGTGCAAACAGGTTTTAGTTGGGTACAGTCCCGAGCCACATGGAGGCAGTGAGCGGATCTTCAGGGGTTCGTCTCTCCCGGTATTGGGGGTGAGGTCGTGCTGTGTCTAGGAGAGCCAGGATGAAAAGTCCTTGGCCAAGGCAGGAGATTTGCTGGTAGGTATTCCAGTAGTATCTCAGGGTGTTCTGGGCTATACTCCGACACGACTTGTACCGCTTTTGGGGGTATGACTTTTACCAACCCCCTAGGCCCGCCATGCGATACTCATAGAAGAACGGACCGGACTGTACGGATATTGTCACTGACAGGCTCAGTAGGGTGTCAGGATGAGTTCGCTCATCGACGTCCCTTTTGGTCAATACCTGTTAGCCCGTCACGTATTGGCTTATACCTCTGACGTGCTAGTGGTTAAATCCATAGCCAAAGTATTGACGAGTCTTTAGAGTCCACCACATACACTCAGTTACTCAAGTTTCGGGCGAAACGCTGTAGAGGCCGTATGGAGATATGGCAGGGTTCGATCGGATAGGTGCGGTATTGCACGGATCGTGATCGGACGGATTTTACTAGCCGGCTTTGGCTTAAGCCGGTTCCTAGTATTAGATAGTGTAGTTTTGTCTCTTTGCATTTGTGTTCAGTGGGAATACAAATGCGGGCATGTATTTGCAGTAGTGGGGTTTTCCTGTAATTTATTACTGGATAAGTTTTCTGAAGTTGCCAGTTTGCATTCCGTTTCGGCCGGTTTTCATTTGTTCCTTCACGGCCGGACTTTCTGATGGAGGGTGTTATTTGCAATTGTGCAAATAACATTTTGTGGAGGGGTTCATTGCATTTGTGGCTTTATGATGAGACTTGCATCATGATGAGATTCTATTCTAGTCTTTATCACTTGCTATTTTCTTGATGGATGTTGAAAAGAAATGGGTGTGACCATTTCATATATTTGTTTTGATTCCTTTTTCATATAGACATCTTGGAGTGGTCTTTTTCTCTCTCCAATCTTGATTTTGAGGAGAGAGGGCCGGCCACATTTTAGAGGAGGAGAAGAGAGGTTCATTTGTGATATGGTTTTCATCATCTCATTTTTCTTTTGCTAAGTTGAGAGCATCATATTCCTCCATAGTTCTTTCTCTCATTACCTCCACATATCAAGGCAACCTCACAAACCCTAAAGAGACATGGCCACTACACTATTCTATAGCAAGCCTTGGACGCGTCGGCTAGCCAACTTCGCGCCCGAGTTGCCTCGGTCCAGAGGTGGGAGCCCGTAAAAGATTCCGGCTACGTGGTGCCCTTTCCGACGAGCAAGGAGGTGACGAACATTCCGTAGGAGATTCGAGTGGAGACGAAGACCGAAGGACACGGATCGCTTGGTATACTTCTCTACTCGTATTTTAGTTTGCTAGTTGCTAGGTTAATGGCCCGATTCGGGTGAAAAGTGCGCGGTGGTGCCGGTTGCAAGTTTTTGCAAAGTTTTTGTTTCCGCGTTTTCGGCGTCGGATCGACGGCCGGGCCGCCGCCGCGGGCTTATATTGGTATCAGAGACACGCCATTAATCTTGCCTAGCTTGCTCTAGTGTGTTTAGAACTCGATCGAACAAAAAATCCCCAAAAACCGTATTTTCCTATGCACCGTGTTTCTGTCGAATTTTTTTTTTCTCCAAAAATTTTTCAGGTTGTCTCAGAATACAGTGCATGAAATTATAAGAATTCTGGTAAAATTTGATACAGTGATCCCTTAGTACGACTGCGGAAACGCGGCCAAACCCCTAGTTTGGCCGCGGTTCCGCAGTGGGAATGAGTCTTCACTGCACGAAATTTTCCCAGTAGTCTTCTGGTTAGAGAATAGGGGTTTTGGGATAATTCTTTTTGGGCCCAGATTTTCTGTAGGTGCTACAGTATTGCTTGGGGGCCCACTTGATAAATTTATTTGATCGGATATTTTAAACATGCCAGTTCACCGTATTTACATTATATCTGCGACCGTGAATGTCACTTGATCGGTAAATCCTGTCTAACTGCTATAGCCCGGTTAGACGGATTTGCGAACGTGACATTCACGTTGATGTTCTGTGATTTTGCTGTGATGTTGCGGATCGGTCATGAGGGATAGCCTGGGTGCAATGTTTAGTACAATTTTGTTGTATTATGTACATTTGATATTGCGGGGCGAGCGTCCGACCTGTGGACTGCCGTCACTGCCTGTTTGTATTATTCTTTTGGGGCACGACCAGGTTGCGGTCGATGTACCCGTTGTATGTATATTTTTACTTTCTGTACTAGGATTACCCCGCGGAGGGGTGCACGGATAGCCGGGTTCTAGAAGGCAACAAGCCCGCATCTCATGGCATTGAGACGGAAGGGGATTTACTCTAGAATTGGCGGGCTATTCGCCGCACTCGTAGGGGGTATAGGATGACCCAGGAGGGGTGCCTAAGTTACCGGATTCCGTGAAGTGCTGGGTGGTCCATTCACGTCGCTGAAAGGGGCTGCCTCGCTTCAGGTTTTGGCGGGTAACTTGCCGCGCCCGTAGGGGTCTAGGATCTCATTGCACAGGCTATCCATACGACCAGGGGAACGTCGGGTTTCAGCAGCGGCTCTGTGAAACCCAGGGATCCCAAATATCTGTATTGATCTGTGTTGCTGTACTTTTCTGTGCTGCTGTATATTTTATCACGCCTTGAGCGAAAATTATATATTATATATATACTAGTAGATGTTGTATATGTTTAGCATCCACGCTAGTCCAGTCCCCGCTCTGTCGTTAGTTAGCTAACCTAACGGGTGATGACGGGACCCAGTGGTGAATGAGGATGGCATATACGTACGTCAGTATATTTTCGTTCTTTGTGGTGTGATCAATTGATGGGACTGCGTTGATTCGGATCAATGCAAGATAAACAAAACTATTCTGATGTTGTTGGAACACTTTTTCAAAAAGCTGTTATTGCAAGGGCGTTTTCTTTTGTTTTGCATCGTGGTATTCAGTTCGAATATCCTTCTCCTCAGTCGACGAAGCAAGGGCCGAGATCCCTTCACCGGGAGTGACCCCTTGGACAGAAGTTTGCGTCAGGGCAATAACTTCACTATAGCCGTTTACTTTTGCTTTGCACAGTGGTATTCAGTTGGAATATCCTGCACCTCATTCTACGGGGAAAGAGCCGAGATCCCTTCACCGGGAGTGACCTCTTTAGCAAAGGTTTTCGTCACTATATTTTTTCAAAGCTATCCGTTCCTTCAACGATATCAAGTTCATTACGTTAAAGGTTTTTTCCAGAAACCATTCGTAGCCCTCCATCGTTTCAGTAGGGTAGCACGTAGTATTCATGCTATGTTTGTTGGCCTTCGTCAAGGCATAGTGTATGGTAGCTGCTTGTTACCTTTCTGCTGCATAGATAGATGCGTTGATTTGGGACAGTCGTATAGCCTTGTTGGCCTTCGTCAAGGGCTTGTACGGGTGGGTTCAAATCAACCTGGACAATGACTGGTGGAACTTGACATGTGACTTATGATTTGTTGGCCTTCGTCAAGGTCATAAGAGCATGGGGCAAAAATCCACATCGGAAGTTTCAAAAGAACTGAAACTTGCCAGATATCCGCATACCTTCTGGAGTGTGATAACGTGAGCGGATTCCGTCACGTTATCATGCGATGAGAGTTAGATCCCGATTCCCACTGATGAGTTAGTTTCCTCGGGTGATCCCGGCTAATTCTTCTTTCAGGTTTGGGGAAGAATTTGACGTTACAGTGGGAGGTTTCCAGATTAGATAAAGTGATAACCATTCTGATCTAGGTTAGAGTGCACGCTGAGTGTTTCTTTTCTCTCTCTCTTTGGCAGCGACCATTGACCCGACCCTAGACTATGACTCAGTGACCAAGTTGACCGAACCTTATTAACACTGGCTTTTGGATTGTCAGAGTTGCAGACCTCATTGCCACTCCTACTTTTACCCTTTTCTCCGGGACACCCCGTATTACTACGAACGTCCACTTCCATTGGACAAAACCATCGTATGGTTATATACGAACTCGAGGAATTTATTCGCGGATGGTTTCTGGTTCTGGAGAAAACGAATAGGACTATTCAGTTGTCTTTTCCTTTTACCTTCTCTTAGGTTGCGAGTACTCCTTGGTTTAGGAGTAGTACACCTATTACGCAAATTGGATAGTCTTCTTCCAGACCTTAGGCTGGTGCCGACCGGTAGGGAATGAAGAAAACCAATTAGCCTAAACGGTGTACAGAAGGTATTAAGTTCTGACAAAGCAAGGGATTAGTAAGAGGGCAATGTAAATTGCGACTGCTATTCACGACCAAACCAAGTATTTCTTCGCCAATCCTAAATCACCTTTGTATTTCTCCAGGACACTCCGTATCACTACGAAGATCCCAGTTTATTGGATAATCCATCGTATGGTTAAATACGGACTCGAAAGGAACTTGTTCCAGTTCGGTGATGGATCCTGGTTCAGGAGAAATAGGAATAAAGTACATTCAGGTGTCTTTTATCTTCATCTTCTCTTGCATTGCGAGTGCTCCTAGGATTAGGACAGTACACCCATTTTGCATATTGGATAGTCTTCTTCCAAACCATAGGCTGGTGCCGAACGGTAGGGAAGGAAGAAAACCATTTGGCCTAAAAGGGTGTACAGAAGATAATGACTAAAGACATATAAAGGGATTTGGTGAAATGGCAAAGAATTATACGGTTACAGTTGTGAATCTGGATAATGGAAGAGGCATTACTAGGAATACCAGGATACCCCATCGAAACATTTCAATGTTTCAGTTTCACTGTGTACTGTTAATAGAAAACCGATTTCCCAATTAGACACTTGCTCCAGGGTATGTATTTACCAGGTATGATCCTCACATCTGTATGGTTTTACAGATGATGAGTAGGATTAAGTTATTGGGAATTGGGTGATCATCCTCATTATATCGGGATTCGTTGTAATCGGTGATATTTGAGGAAGTCACCTGGGTTGTTTGCTGGTCGGCAAATATTTGGTTTTGAATATCCGTTGTTATGCACCAATTTCAAATTGATATATCTGTACATCTATTTTTATAGAGTGAGACATACCTTTTTGAAATTATGTCTATGACATTTACCTATACCAGTAGATGGTTAAGTAAGGAGCATTGAACAGCGGTGTAATTCTTCTTAACCATAAGTACAGTTTTCAACCTACGACACACAGTGAAAGAGTTGTTAGACTCAGCGGACTTATACAGAGTATTGTATGTTGTCCAGTGTCCATAAGGACAGAGGGGTTGGTCCTCATACTATATTCTGTTTACTTTTAACTTCTCTAGTTCTTAGACAGGTGTTTCGTAGAAACACAAGGTCGAAGTTTTGAGAAGTTATAGGTATATGAATAAAGTAGAGAATCACATGTTGCAAGTATCGGGATTCTTCAAGGTGATCGAGGATGTAGATACTTGTGAATGATATTCAGTTGATAGTAATGTTTAAGAGAACTTGCTTCTCTTTCAGGTTACTCATAATTGGAAGTACTTCTATGTTGAGTAACGCTGATCGTCCTCACTTCCATTTAGTTGACATGCACTGGAGACAGCTGCATGATTTGAATCTGGTTCAATTAAATCAGTGCCTCTGTTTCTTGGATATAGAACAGTTCATATCTTGACGTTGTTAAGATACGGGGAGTTGTCCGGCTTATGCTTAAAACCAGACTGCGGATAACTCAAGGCACGTTTCTGTAATGGCTGTTTGTGGGTTGACCCGGGCTATGACGAAGGTTGATTTTCTACCATCTGGAAGATCAATAGCGATATTGTTCCAGACTCGCCACAGTTTTTATTAAAATGGATTTTTTTTCGGAAAACAGTAGTGGGAGTATGGTAGAACTGGAAGTGATTCCAGAACCACAAACGATTACTGAAGATTTGATAAGAACCTAAAGATTCAATCTGGTTTGACATTCTATTGACCACTCCGCAGATATGGTGGGTAACCTCAGGCACTCGAGAGGTACTTCGGTATGCTCAAGGACGGTGGCAGGGAGGTTCTTGTTTACCGAGACTTGCCATTGCTGTTGTTCCAGATTGTGAGACTGATTAGTGTCAAAACTTGTAATTACCGCAATAAAGAACGGCATCGCTTCGCAGCTAGCCGGTGAGTACGGGTCGATCCACAGAGACGGGTAAATTTCTTTTATGTGTTTTAACGAGTTGATTCAAAATGTCGTTTTGGTTGGTTTATAAAAATCTATAAAAACTGGATCTAATTAATTTAATTAAGAGTCTTGCTAGGGTTAGGCTTAGGGGAAGTTTTGGAGATTAACGTTTTTCCTCATCGCTTTCAATGCCTTCTTTTTTAGATCTATTAGATGTTAAGGTAATTATTAATAAAGTGGATCCAAATCTTTTGGGAAGATGTTTCTTCCTCTAGATTTGTATCCTTCCTTTGTTGATAATTACCCTAACCCCCACGGAAAACGCGCGCAACCGGCCCTTTATACTACGGTTCATCATTACCTCGAAGGGTAGGATGCCGCAGGGAGCGGTTGTGCTCGTATGCGTGGAGTTCTAATTCATTAGGTGAAAGTGGCATTAAAAGGGGTGAGAGATCTCATCTCTCAACCCTTTCCCTAAGGCTAACCCTAACAAGCGAGGAGATTACTCGCTCATTAGGGGATGATAAAATATACTAGAAAATAAAAGTAAGGAAATAAAATTACCTACTGATTTGATGGCTCCCTCCAAGTAGAAGACAGAATAGATCTGAATATAATTCCTAGAAATTCTGAATTTTATTTATTGAAAAGTGGCATAGAATTTTACAATTTTTTATTACAATTTATAAGTAAACAGGAGAATTTAGGGTTTCAAACTCTCGCAGATGTGCAATTACTGATTGGACCCCTAAAAATCCCAACACCCGCACCGTCGCACCGACACGCCAAAAATCCACCGACGTGCGCTCTATATGGCCGCGGATCCGGGGCAAATGTTGGCTTGGGCCGCGGATCCGCGGCCCTTTGGTAGGCTTGGCTCACCATTTTTTCTGGGGTCCTTTGTTGTTGTCTGGGCTTGTCATAAATTCTTCCCATTTCTCTGTTTGGCTTCTTACTCTTCTCCAGATCTTTAGTGAAAAACATGTAGCGATCTTTTAACCGTCTTGCTTTGACATTTCTGGACCTTGCACCGTCTTGTACCCATGTGAACTGTTATTAGTTTAGGCTTGACTAGGATCCTTCTATTTGTTGGTCAAAAGTCCATTTTTCTGTCGTTTTGTGTCTTTTTCACTGTATTTGCTCCAGAAACCTGTATCCTGTGATATGCAACAAACGTGCGTCAAGAGTACCTGTTTACTTATAAAACGGATAAGAATAGGGGAATGAAAAATGTAATATTATGATCTGAACAAATACCCCCAAACTTACCTTTTGCTCGTCCTCGAGCAAACTTATTATTTTATTCTCTAAAATCCTAACCACACTTTCGCAGGGAAACGCGATTGCACTGAGCACGTGCAACAAGCCGTTAAACCTCTAGGTGTCCCTAGTAGGAGGAGTGTTGTCTCCTGAGGGTTTTCAGCGGATTACACCCACAAAATCCTATCAACTCGGCCCATTGACTTTTGTTCTCCAATTAGGTTTTCCAACACGGAATTCTATTATCTTATACTTGTAAATTATCCACCCACATTCTTCACACTTCCTCATCATTTAACTTAAGATTATATATATCCTATAGACTTACTTAGATTTCGGCATTTCCTAAGTTTTCCTTCTAAGGCTCCATCTCCACTTAGGAATTTCTATCAACTCTATTAAAGATACAAGTTCTATTCTTCATTCCTTTTTCTCATCTAAACACCAATCACATACCCCTACGTGTGTGTATAAGTCACCCCTACACTTGGAAATTCAAATTAAGCAATCAACCCCTTGTCCGTTGTCTAGAGTACTTATCAGTAGGTGAATTTAATTGAATTTTGCTTACACATCCTTCATGCGACCGTTAATACTTCTTGAGGTACCAACGACCGATTACAAGATGTGTTTGCACTTTAAAGCGTACTTCCTGGTCTTTGAAACACCCAAGGCTTTTAGCAGTGACTCCCAAACCGGTTGGTCTAAGGCACTAGGTAATGAAGCACCCTCGGTAAATATTTTTCTATTTTTCAGCCTTAAGTAATCACAAAAACCAGTGTCCATTTTTTTATTCTTTATTTACACTTTTTTTTTCTTTTAATTTTCTTCATACTAAGGACTTTAGACAAGAGCATTTCAAGGTCTCTTCTACTATTCCAAGTTTCAAAGTGCGTGATTGTGCAAATTGTAGGGTATACGTTTTCAGAATCTAGATTTAAACTAGGAATTATGTTTCAAACTTATACTCTAAATAGAACATCAATACTCTTCTCTTGTTTCGACTTAGCCCAAGAAGTAAACCCAAAATTTGCCTATTTCTAAATAAACTACAAGTCTTATACTTTCTACCGTTAAACTTTAAGGAATGTTATTTTTAGGGTTTTTAATTCACTAAGTCTAAGATCTAGTTGTTCCTAGCCAGTTAACCTATTTGTCAAACTCAAGTCAATTAGCCAAAATTGAATACATTAAATTTTTATAATTTTTGAAATTTTTCAAATTTTTATGGGTTTTCAAATAAGTATGCAAATGCAAAAATATGTACAAATGAATGCGAAGGAAGAAGACGTACCGAGCATACCCCCAAACTTGAACTTGACTGTGTCCTCACTGTCATGCTAAACCAAGAGGATCAAACTACCGGCACTCCCCTGTTTATTTATTTATAGTTTTTTTTATTGTTAAGAAAAACAAAAAATATATACAAAAGGCCCCCCCAAACTTCATTTAAACTATGTTAGACATTACTGCCAAACTTTGCATCGGCCAAAAGTCAACACCAACCAATTGAAAAATTTATCAGTAAAGAATATTAGTTGGTGGAAGAATAAGTTGTGGTGGTTCGCAAAGAATTGGGGAAGATAGAAGTAGTGGTATGGGAGGTGTGGAGGTAAATATACAGGCGATGGTGATGCGTGAAAACGAGAATGTAAATGATCAGCAATTAGTGGAGTGTTGGCATTCTTGTAGCTTATTAAAAGAAATGGGGGTGGTTCAACCTCTAAAGGAGGAGGTTGACTAACCACAATACCCCCAAGATGTTCCTATGGGTCCTCTAGTGAATTGGCATCATCCATCAATTGTGTATGATATTCAATTATGAGGGAACTTATCTCCTCGATGTGCGCCATAGTCCAACCGAAACTTGCTGCCTATCTTGTAAGACCATTAAGAGGGCGTGCTCTTGCTCGAGGGCTAGAGAGGCCGATATGATAATGGGAAAGGTCATATTCTCACCTATGTAAGCATATCTAAGGTGAGACGGCAAGGGCGTGAGTTCGAATTTCTGAGGCGAAAGAATCATTGCGGAATCTACCTCGAACTCAAAGTACTCTAACACAGGTTCGAAATCACTGCAAACAACCGATTCGGATGGTTCGACTGACTCATCCAAAAATCAAACGACTCATATTCGGGCTGTGAGTCGTCATCATCCAAAAAAGTAAAACATTCATAATCAACATCGGTTGTGTCAACGGTAGTAGTCTCAAGGAGGGACGCACTAGTGGCGTCAAAACTGTTTTCATCAAATAGAAATCTTTCAAGCCCGCAGTCCTCCTGCGTGATTTCATGAATAGAGCAAACTTCTCGTGTACTAGTTTTAGGTACGGGGGGCAGACTTCCTATCTTATAAATATTGAACTCACTAGACCTCTTTCCGAAGGATAGAGTCATGGAGCCATTGCGACAATTTTTTACGGCATTGGAAGTGGCCAAAAATGGTCGACCAAGAATCACCGGAATTTGGTTTCTTGGGTTAGCAACAGGTTGTGTATCCATAACGATAAAATCAACGGGGAATACGAACTCCCCGACTTTGATCAACACATCCTCTAGTTGACCCCTTGGATGGGTGATCGATCGATCAGCCATTTGGAGAGTGCAACGAGTGGGTTTCAACTCTCCAACCCCTAATTATTCGTACACGGCAGTAGGGAATCAGGTTAACACTAGACCCAAGATCTAAAAGTGCTCGATTAATTTTCTTATCCCCAATCGTGATTGAAATCGTAGGACAGCCAGGGTCCTTTCATTTTTGGGGTAAGGTTTGATGGTGGTTAATAGCATTGCTCACAGCACTAGCCACAAGCACTTTCTTGGGTACTTGAGATGCCTTTCTCTTCGAGGTGCATAATCCCTTTAAGATTTTTGCGTATGAAGGGACTTGTTGGATTGCATCCAAGAGAGGTAAATTTATGCTAACCTGCTTAAATATCTCCACAATCTTCTCCACTTGTGCATTCGGTTTATTAGGACTCAACCTGTTTTAGAATGGAACATTCTGAAAATTTGTTGAGTCAAAAGTCTGTGGAGTAGAATGTGGAGTAGGAACGGATCCCAGTGTGGATGTGTTCGTGTTGTGAGAAATGGGTCCGTTCGAGTCAGAAGAAGTAGAGCCGTGTGAAGGGTGGAGAATAGGCTCTAAAGAAAAAGGTGAAGAAGGAAGTGAAGAAAATGAAGAAGGGGAAGAAGAACCACCGGCGGGGATGTCATCACTAGTTCCCACATTATTTTGCAACTCTCTTCTGGATCTCAACGTGGTCACCGCATTTACATTGTGATTGTGATATGCGTTTTGTGTGTGACCGGGATTGGGCAATGGTTGAGATGGAAGCTTTCCCTTTTCTCTCTCGCTCAACGCAGCAGTTAATTGTGCAATTTGTGCCTCAATAGATTTGATACTTTGATCGTGTGAGGCATTGTTATTCATTAAAGATTGAACATAACTTTCAAATCTTGCTGCGGATTCTGTAGATTGCTTGAGAAAAGCATCTAGACTTTTTTCGAGCGAGATAACCTTATCATCATTTGGTTGAACCAAATTGTTCGCTTTATTTGTATAAGGTTGTTATTGGAAAGGTTGCTGGTTTTGAGTTTGTGAAGGTGCTTGTTGTTGTTGTGGAGGAGGAGATCTTTGAAAATTGTTATTTCCTTGGACTTGTTGATTTTGGTTCCAAGCGAAATTTGGGTGACTCCTCCACCCCTGATTGTATGTCGAAGAGTACGGATCGTTTCTTTGTCGTTGCTGAAATGCAGCATTGACTTGATCTTGTCCTTGAATAGGTGCATTATAAGAACACTCTTCGGTTAGATGTGATGGATTAGAACAACAAGCACAAACAGTTCGTGTGGGTAGAGTAGGGGCAGGAAAAGACGATGAGATTTTTGTCTCAATGGCTTCTAGCTTTTTCATAAGTGAGGCCATCTCGGCCTTCATAGCAATCGACATATCTATTTGATGTATGCCTGCTCTAGATTGACCAACTGAAGAAGATGATGTGGTCTTGGTACTCTCCCACTGAATTGTTTGCTCACTAAGGTCCTCAAGAAACTGCCACGCTTCGTCACTAGACTTGGAAAGAAAATGACCTTGACATATAGTTTCTAGCAACTGCTTCGTTGCTGCATTCAAACCCTCGTATAATGTTTGGCAAAGTTGCCAATTTTCGATCCCATGATGAGGGCATTGAACGAGTAGGTCCTTAAATCTCTCGAAGCACTTCCAAAATGGTTCGGACGGAAGCTGTGAAAATTGTATAATCTCGTTACGGATTCTAGCAGTTTTGTGATGAGGATAGAATTTTTTTAGAAAAGCTCTTACAAACTCGTCCCAATTTCTAATGGAATGTGATGCGGTGCTGTATAGCCACTTCTCGGCTAAGTCACATAAGGTAAAAGGAATGACCCTTAGCCTTATTGCGTCATCACTTAATTGGGTTGTCTTCATCATGGCGTAAACGTTTTGGAATTTATTAATGAAAATATATGCATCTTCGGATTCCAAACCATGAAACTTAGGCAGCATATTGATGAAATGTGGTTTTATTTCAAAGTTGTCCCCATTTGCCGGTGGGGGTGAAAGACATGTAGGTAAAGAAGTGCAGACAGGGTAGAAGAGATCCTGGAGCGCGACTCGTGCGGGCGCTACAACAGGCGGAAGATTCGGGTTATTCGCACCTGGCGGAGGTGGAATCATTCCCGTCGGTAAGGTATCGTTGGGGTTGAATCCCGACATACCTTCGGTGAAAGAATTTGAAGGTGGAGGTAAGGAAATGGAAGGAATGTCGACGAAGGGTTCGTCGAAGGGTTCGTCGGTCGGTACCAACGAAACACGGACTAATCGGGCATTAGTATCCCTAGTCCAAAGTGACATACACTAAAAAAAAGGATAGTGTAGTCAGAAAAAAGGAAAAAACAGAATGTGGGGGTAAGATAACGTCAATGAAGGAGAAATGGTGGAAGTGAGGTGCAAGGTTTCTTAGCGGCAAGTTGCGAGTTTTGGAATGATTTTTCTTTATTTTTTTTTTATTGGAGAGTTTTGCAAGAAGGTTTTAGAAAATGGGACCCGTGACACAAATGTATCAACCACACATGCACAATCAGGCTTAGATCTAGGGTTGCCTAAGTCTGCTAGACAGCTCCTAATTAGGGCTAGAAATAAGACCTCAAACCGCCTCTTCACGGACAAATACGGCCAGGTAAGTGGGAAGGAACCACCACTACAGTGGGCCTAATTAATAACCACTAGCCTAGACACCGCAAAGTCGGTTAGGATAAACGGCCGATGCCTATACTAGTCCTTTTCCTATTGAACTCGATGTCCTTAGGTCTGAGTCTAATCTTTTTTAATTAATTGTGGTCGATGCAAAATGCTTTAGGTGTTTTCTGGGGTCCTGGAAAGGGGGATGAAATCCCCACCCAATCTGAGTTTGGTCAATTAGCCCCTTAGAGTCCGGTTAAATTATGCAAAACAATAAAATTCACTTTCAATCAATTTTTAGCGCGGCGCAAAGAAACCTGCAGCAAATCTGTTATTTAGAAGGGGGAAGAAGAATTTTTTGCGCAAAGAATTCCTGCAGAAAATGTTTACAAAGAGATATATGAGGTTGCAGAGGGAAGAACAAGGGAGCAAACCATGCAAGTCTGAGGTTCTAAAACGGCTAAAGAGCCGCGATTCCGCGGTCTATGATGCTCCTTGGACGCGGTTCCGCGGTCTTATAGAGGGATTGCTCTATGGAAAATTTTGTACTGCTCCTTTGTACCACTTCTCCTCTGTTGTGACGTTCACCTTTCTGATTTGACCTCTGTAAAATTCCAGATCTGAGAGTTTTCGCTGTTCCTGCAAGATTCAAACAATAACCCTTCAAACAGATCAAAATTGGTAATTTTTATATTTTTTTATATTTTCAGATTTTTATAATTTTTTTAAAATTTATATCAACCCGAAAATTCACAAAAAGAAAAATTACGCCGTCCCCGGCAACGGCGCCATTTGATTAGTGTCAAAACTTGTAATTACCGCAATCAAGAACGGCGTCGCTTCGCAGCTAGCCGGTGAGTACGGGTCGATCCACAGAGACGGGTAAATTTCTTTTATGTGTTTTAACGAGTTGATTCAAAATGTCATTTTGGTTGGTTTATAAAAATCTATAAAAACCGGATCTAATTAATCTAATTAAGAGTCTTGCTAGGGTTAGGCTTAGGGGAAGTTTTGGAGATTAACGTTTTTCCTCACCGCTTTCAATGCCTTCTTTTTTAGATCTATTAGATGTTAAGGTAATTATTAATAAAGTGGATCCAAATCTTTTGGGAAGATATTTCTTTCTCTAGATTTGTATCCTTCCTTTGTTGATAATTACCCTAACCCCCATGGAAAACGCGCGCAACCGGCCCTTTATACTACGGTTCATCGTTACCTCGAAGGGTAGGATGCCGCAGGGAGCGGTTGTGCTCGTATGCGTGGAGTTCTAATTCATTAGGTGAAAGTGGCATTGAAAGGGATGAGAGATCTCATCTCTCAACCCTTTCCCTAAGGCTAACCCTAACAAGCGAGTAGACTACTCGCTTAGGGGATGATAAAATATACAAGAAAATAAAAGCAAGGAAATAAAATTACCTACTGATTTGATGGTTCCCTCCAAGTAGAAGACAGAATAGATCTGAATATAATTCCCAGAAATTCTGAATTTTATTTATTGAAAAGAGGCATAGAATTTTACAATTTTTGATTACAATTTATAAGTAAACAGGAGAATTTAGGGTTTCAGACTCTCGCAGATGTGCAATTACTGATTTGACCCCTAAAAATCCCAACACCCACACCGTCGCACCGACACGCCAAAAATCCACCGACGTGCGCTCTATATGGCCGCGGATCCGCGGCAAATGTTGGCTTGGGCCGCGGATCCGCGACCCTTTGGTGGGCTTGGCTCACCATTTTTTCTGGGGTCCTTTGTGGTTGTCTAGGCTTGTCATAAATTCTTCCCATTTCTCTGTTTGGCTTCTTACTCTTCTCCAGATCTTTAGTGAAAAACATGTAGCGATCTTTTAACCGTCTTGCTTTGACATTTCTAGACCTTGCACCGTCTTGTACCCATGTGAACTGTTATTAGTTTAGGCTTGACTAGGATCCTTCTATTTGTTGGTCAAAAGTCTATTTTTCTATCGTTTTGTGTCTTTTTCACTGTATTTGCTCCAGAAACCTGTATCTTGTAATATGCAACAAACGTGCGTCAAGAGTACCTCTTTACTTTTAAAACGGATAAGAATAGGGGAATGAAAAATGTAATATTATGGTCTGAACAAATACCCCAAAACTTACCTTTTGCTCGTCCTCGAGCAAACTTATTATTTTATTCTCTAAAATCCAAACCACACTTTCGCAGGGAAACGCGATTGCACTGAGCACGTGCAACAAGCCGTTAAACCTCTAGGTGTCCCTAGTAGGAGGAGTGTTGTCTCCTGAGGGTTTTCAGCGGATTACACCCACAAAATCCTATCAACTCGGCCTATTGACTTTTGTTCTCCAATTAGGTTTTCCAACACGGAATTCTATTATCTTATACTTATAAATTATCCACCCACATTCTTCACACTTCCTCATCATTTAACTTAAGATTATATATATCCTATAGACTTACTTAGCTTTCGGCATTTCCTAAGTTTTCCTTGTAGGGCTCCATCTCCACTTAGGAATTTCTATCAACTCTATTAAAGATACAAGTTCTATTCTTCATTCCTTTTTCTCATCTAAACACCAATCACATATCCCTACGTGTGTGTATAAGTCACCCCTACACTTGGAAATTCAAATTAAGCAATCAACCCCTTGTCCGTTGTCTAGAGTACTTATCAGTAGGTGAATTTAATTTAATTTTGCTTACACATCCTTCATGCGACCGTTAATACTTCTTGAGGTACCAACGACCGATTACAAGATGTGTTTGCACTTTAAAGCGTACTTCCTGGTCTTTGCAACACCCAAGGCTTTTAGCAGTGACTCCCAAACCAGTTGGTCTGAACAGAGACCCGGCAGGAGGATGAGTATAGCGTCGTTCTAAACTGGCTTTAGAAGTGCACGTCTATATGACTCTGCCAGAGGGTTGTCGTAGTCAGTGGGAGCAGCGGAAGCATTGGTGGACATCAGGCTTATGTCTATTTATAGACTAAAGTAGATATAGCGGAGATAGATCATCTATTTCTGATGTGACAGTCATAGGTTTGACTTCATCAGAATAGGGGATGGATCTGTTAAGAAGGTAGTAAGGTGTGATGTCCTAGTATTTGATGACACACACAGAGTAGGAAGTGATATTCCTATACTACGATCGGTTATATTTTGGTCGTCACACAGTAGTTTTCCACACAGGACTTGGATATTATATCAGACATTCTGGTTACTAGATCTATGGTTTTAGATCAGGATTTAGGCGGTTTCCTAATATGGGTACTTAGACAACATTCTATGAGTATTTAGAATGGACGACTCCTGGCATGGTGGTGTACCTGCAGGTAATGGAGTCACCCTCTCTAAATGTGTCTTACAGACTAAAGGGGTGAGGGATGTACATGATTGACAGATCACTTGCTTAGGCAATTGAGTCAATCATGAGATGTCAAGTACCACACCAGATATTGTTCTTGCAGTAGATGCAATAAGTTGATATTGATCCAATCCTGGAGAAACAGTCGGAAGCAGTTTAGAACATAAGTGGATGTTCTAGGAATATGATAACGGCAGTCTTCTTCGGGAGACAGTTATCATTCCAGGCTTCCAAGGTGACCCGGATGGCAGAGTGGCTGTCAGAGTTATAGTTTTCCCTCTGATGAGGGGCAGTATTTTGGACAGATGGTCCAGGTGGGTACATAGGGAAGGCATGGCGCAGGATACTGATTAAGTTCAGTTGACGATACAGTCTAAGAAGTTTGGATTTGGAGTTCATTTATAAGCTAGGTCCCATCAGACATCCAGACATTCTAAGACAGGTATTGCTCATTTCGGGAGATAGTTTTCTCCCCGAACTTGAGATATAGAGAGACATAGAAAGAAACACCAGAGCGGACACTAGTAAAATAGGGGGTTGCCCCTACGGATAGTTTAATCCATAGGGGCAGAAATAACTTGGCCCTACGGATATATCCGTAGGGCTAAAAGGTTGCCCCTACGGGCAAAGACGTCCAAGAATAAAAATATTAATTCTTAATTAGGTGTTTGCCCCTACGGAGCCGCAAACAAAGGATCTACGGATATATCCGTAGGGGCAAGTAAATATCGATTTAATAAAATCCCAGATCTCGATCGCCTACGCTCATTTCCCTCTCTCTCTCGATCGGGCGCGAAAATAAGCCCCCAATGCGCCACGCCGTCGCCGCCATGGTTGTTCTCCTCGTGGCCACCGTTGGTTTCGTCGCCACTGGAGTTCTCGTCGCCACCGCGGTTAAGGTCGTCGCCACCGCCGTTCAGATCGTCGCCCCTGCCCCAGCAGCCGTTCAGGTGAGTAAATCTCGAGGTAAGTTAAAGAATTTATTGGATTATTTTGGGCTTAAGGTTCATGGCGCGCGAGTTGGGGTTGGGCTGGGGTCGCGGTCGCAGTCGGGGTCGGGTTAGGGTTGGGGCAGGGGCTGGGCTGCGGGGTCGGGTTCGGGGTCGGGGTAGGGTTAGGGTCGGGGTCGGGGAAGGGGAAGGGGAAGGGTCAATTTATCAAATTTTTTATTGGGGGTGCGGCTGGGGCTGCGGGCTGGGGAAGGGGAAGGTCAATTTATCAAATTTTTAACAAGATTTGTATTAGTTTGCAAGAACACTTAAGTTTATCACAAAATATTGTTTGGGTTTTCGATTTATATCTTTTAGCGGTATGTATCCGTTGTCCCAAATTTTGAATTATCTTATACTAGTATTTATGCATGTGCAGATCTTCTTTATCCTGACAAAAGATCCATATCCATTATCTTAACTTAAAATCCTTTAGAGGGTGCTAATCCTAAATAACAACAAAATGATGTTAAATATTTCATCCGATTTTCACAAGATCATACTTGAAAAAAATGCAACTACTTTCACAATTTCACAATCCTAACCAACTCCCAATTTATTATGGTATTCGATCATAACTTGAGAACAAATTCTCTTTTCTATTGCCATCCCATATCAAACCCTAGAATCGTGGGCCATTTCAAATTACACCAAATTGAGGCAAGAATAGGATGAAACCAACATAACCAACAATAAAGAGCTTTATTTGGTAATATATATTGATGAACAATGGTTGCTGTGTTAAATCCAACCCTCACATCACATGCATATCAATAAAGGAGAGGACTGACCAAAATGCTGAATTTTAACAATTGTGAAAGTTCTTCGGTCAGGATGTAACAGAAATAAGGAAAAAAAACCTAAAATATTTCTCACAAAAAAGAAAAAGCAAGCTTCTCTCCCATATCATTAACAAAGCTTATCACTTTTGCTTCTCGAAATTATTTTACATTATATTTTCATTCAAAACGTTTTGCTAGTTTGCTCACCAACCGTTTGATAAAATTCCAAAACTATTTTTACTTTCCTTGCTCACAATTGCTCTTGACTACGTACAAATCTTGAAAACCCATTAACGCTCTTGCAATAATATGCAAAATCACATGAGGATTCACATTCATCACCACCACCTATGGCTAGGGTTTGGGCTGGGGCTGCGGCAAGGGCTGTGCGTCCTCAAGAGGGCGATCATAGGATCGGTGAAGTGAGGTGGCTGGATATGAGATACGATGGATTTCCATGTGTTCAATGGAATGCTGAGGGTCAGAGTCGGTTATTCATATATCTCCCAAAAAAGAATGAGTTTGTTATCAAAGGTGTATTGATTTTTACATCAAGGCATATCAGTTATATGTCATTCAGTGACTAAGTCTGTTTCTGGCCCAACCATATTTATGAATCGTTTCTTCTTTTTCCTTCTTACGTATATTTACTAGTTCAGACTGTATGCACCTCTGCAATCAACGCCGAGAACTTATACATTATAGGTTAATAGAAATATGCTATGAAATCACGGTGCATATCGAATTCATGATATGTTATAGTCTCTCATTATTTTTACTGTGGTGAGAAAGCTGTCGCTGGTGGCCACAAGCCATAGAATTGGCAGTTGTCCTACCTGCGATAACATCTTACAAATCATCAGTAGACATCTCTGTTATATTAATCTTTTAATGTCAGCTTGCATGCATGTTTATTTGCATATTTCCTCTGCTAATTATATTCTTCTAGATCATGTTTTCCTAATCTATCCGAGGCTTAGCATAATCTAGTGGCGATAAACAATTCCATCTTCTGCTACTATGGTGGCACTGAGAAACTTCCATTTAGAAATGACAACATGTATTTTGTGGAAGTACTGTACATAATTAGAAGGAGAAGACAGTAATGTGGCAGAAGAAGAAGGAGAAGACAGTAATGTGGCAGAAGAAGAAGGAGAAGACAGTATGCATGTATATACATTTGAAATTTAAGTAAAAACAACCCTACACTTAAGCGAAATAATAAATCGAAACACACATATATAGAATACAACTCATACATGGGTATCCTCAAATCTAACTTTCATTGAATTTGCACGCGCACTTAAAATAACAACCTTTATACTAAAAAATTATGTATGCCATTACTTAGTAGTTTATGGTTTTTAGACGCAAAAGCCATTTGAGAAATACTTTTCCAACCCACTATTAATCCATATTCTCAATATAGTCATTGAATTTGCACGTGCACATAATAAGAAGGAGAAGACAATAATGTGGCAGAAGAAGAAGGAGAAGACAGTAATGTGGCAGAAGAAGAAAAAAATGACATTCCTCGTTCTCTGTTTCAGCATCAATCTTCTGATATGAACTAATGATGGCTTTCACATAGGCTTTTCTCTTTAGAGAATTCTTAGTGTTCAATGGAAAGCATACATCAGATTTGTGCAGGTCGGGTTCTTCTATGACTTTCAAGAGTCTCAACTGATTCTGTAAATTACACTCTAGTTGGGTGGTACTTTTACCACTTCTCACTGCAGGTGCGTTCTGTAATATCCATTTTGAATGTAATATTATCGATATTCAAAATGGATATTAGAGAGCGCACCTGCAGTGAGAAGTGGTAAAAGTATCACCCAACTAGGGTGTAATTTACAGAATCAGTTGAGACTCTTAAAAGTCATAGAAGAACCCGACCTGCACAAATCTGATGTATGCTTTCCATTGGACACTAAGAAGTCTCTAAAGGGAAAAGCCTATGTGAAAGCCATCATTAGTTCATATCAGAAGATTGATGCTGAAACAGAGAACGAGGAATGCCATTTTTTTCTTCTTCCGCCACATTACTGTCTTCTCCTTCTGCCACATTACTGTCTTCTCTTTCTTATTATGTGCACGTGCAAATTCAATGACTATATTGAGAATATGGATTAATAGTGGGTAGGAAAAGTATTTCTCAAATGGCTTTTGCGTCTTAAAACCATAAACTACTAAGTAATGGCATACATAATTTTTTTAGTATAAAGGTTGTTATTTTAAGTTTTCCCTTATAGAGATATGATCTAACTGCATCTATCAACTATAAGTGTGCAGAAAATTATGATAAGAAATCATAAGAAAGGGTCGTAGGCATGCATAACCTTGAATCTACATACCAAATCATGCAAAAGCATGCACTTATTGTCACCTTGCCTTGGAATATAAAATATCTTGGAAGACTATAAGCGAGCATTTAAATCTTGATAGCTTTTGACTTCAACATATATTTTTCTCAAGTACCATGAAATATACTTGCTCCGTATAAACCGTTTTCAGGAAGATGGATTAATAATGACAAATTATCCATTGTGGCTCACTAGGTTAGTATTTTATCTTCTATTGACCATCTTTCTAATCTGCTTGGTAAATTTATTCGGAACCGGCTGCGAATCATTAAAAGACATGCATAAGAAAGAAAGCTAAAATACAGATATATAGCATACCGATACATCGAAACTTCATAGTTGCGATGGCAATCCAGAGATATTTATTTCTACACACGTGGTGCGCGTGCGAATGCGTCAGGCATCATGGACAAATATTTCAGAACATGGAAAGTATTATTCGTATAAAGTAATTAAAACTTTTAAACACCTTGGGTAGATATTTTCTTAGTTGATGCAATCATATCATGAGGACTAAATTTAAGCTATTATACATATGCTTATGTATTTTTCTAACCTAATATATCACACACATAGAGAGGGAGAGAGAGAGAGAGAACACCAGGTAGATAGAGAAATCAGGTAGCAGGATCCTGAAGAAATGGAGTCCATAGCATTGCTCATCATCATCATCCGTGATCCCTTTGAAAAAATATTATCAAAGGGATCATGGATGATGATGATGAGCAATGCTATGGACTCCATTTCTTCAGGATCCTGCTACCTGATTTCTTTACCTACCAAGTGTTCTCTCTCTCTCTGTTTGTGTGTGTGTGTGATATATTAGGTTAGAAAAATACATATGCATATGTATAATAGCTTAAATTTAGTCCTCATGATATGATTGCATCAACTAAGAAAATATCTACCCAAGATGTTTAAAAGTTTTAATTACTTTATACGAATAATACTTTCCATGTTCTGAAATATTTGTCCATGATGCCTGACGCATTCGCACGCGCACCACGTGTGTAGAAATAAATATCTCTGGATTGCCATCGCAACTATGAAGTTTCGATGTATCGGTGCTATATATCTGTATTTTAGCTTTCTTTCTTAAGCATGTCTTTTAATGATTCGCAGCCGGTTCCGAATAAATTTACCAAGCAGATTAGAAAGATGGTCAATAGAAGAGAAAATACTAACCTAGTGAGCCACAATGGATAATTTGTCATTATTAATCCATCTTCCTGAAAACGGTTTATACGGAGCAAGTATATTTCATGGTATTTGAGAAAAATATATGTTGAAGTCAAAAGCTATCAAGATTTAAATGCTCGCTTATAGTCTTCCAAGATATTTTATATTCCAAGGCAAGGTGACAATAAGTGCATGCTTTTGGATGATTTGGTATGTAGATTCAAGGTTATGCATGGCTACGACCCTTTCTTATGATTTCTTATCATAATTTTCTGCACACTTATAGTTGATAGATGCAGTTAGATCATATCTCTATAAGGGAAAACTTAAAATAACAACCTTTATACTAAAAAAATTATGTATGCCATTACTTAGTAGTTTATGGTTTTAAGACGTAAAAGCCATTTGAGAAATACTTTTCCTACCCACTATTAATCCATATTCTCAATATAGTCATTGAATTTGCACGCGCACATAATAAGAAGGAGAAGACAGTAATGTGGCAGAAGGAGAAGACAGTAATGTGGCAGAAGAAGAAAAAAATGACATTCCTCGTTCTCTGTTTCAGCATCAATCTTTTGATATGAACTAATGATGGCTTTCACATAGGCTTTTCCCTTTAGAGACTTCTTAGTGTCCAATGGAAAGCATACATCAGATTTGTGCAGGTCGGGTTCTTCTATGACTTTTAAGAGTCTCAACTGATTCTGTAAATTACACTCTTGTTGGGTGATACTTTTATCACTTCTCATTGCAGGTGCGCTCTCTAATATTCATTTTGAATGTAATATTATAGATATCCATGCCTCTTTATGTCAAAATTACTTATATTGTCAATGTTTGATTGTCTAGTTGCTGGTGATGCGTCCATATCAGGGACAGAGGCCACTCCCGTTCCTCCAGGTATGTTTATATATTATATAGGGCATGTCTATTGATTTAGAATGCTATATCATAAATATACACACATTCCTTTTGCTTTTAGTCGTCCAACTCATTATCATGGGCTGCTTGATGAGATTAGATTTGCGCCTGATGATCTACAAGAGCTTGTTCACTCCCTGTCATATGTGTAAGCAGCGCTATATGCGAGTTTACCTTGTTAGTATGTATGTACTAAAATTAATTAATATTATTCAAATTTTGATACATGCAGATACCAGAGGAGCACATCTTCTATCTCTGTAGGTAAGGCTTTGAATTTGTTGATTTTGGTATTTCTTGTCAATTTTGTAGACCAGTATGTGCTAAATATAATGTTCTGACAGTTGGTAGGGGGAAGGCAACATTCGAGGCTGCTGACCCCAGTCCTGGACGCCGCACACGGACGGCACCACGGAGGTTGGGAGAGAGGCCGAGGACTGGGCTCTAGCAGGGCCCATATGAGGTTGGACTCTACCCCGGTGGTTACTTCCTCCGTCTCCAGTGAGCGACGTATCCAGCAGGAACAGGAGAGCTTGAAGGCCACCGTTCAGGAGTTGAATGAGATGCTGGTATGTATACTACTTAATAGTAAAATATAATGTCATATTATAGATATCAACATATCCAATATCAGTACATAGCCTGAGCTTATTTGGTTGTAGACTTATGTTTTATTAATCATACATGTACATATCTAATTAAAATAAACTACAGTTTTCCAAACTAGATATCCAAATGGGGTTTCGAAATAACTCGATAATGATAAGAATTCGAATGTGGGTGTAGGAGTGGGTGGTTGAGCAGGCCCAGGCCTGGGGAACGATTTTACCGGACAGAACGATCCGAGGCTGCTGACCCCAGTTCTGGACGCCGCACACGGGCGGCACCACGGAGGTTGGGAAAGGCCGGGGATTGGGCCCTAGCAGGGCCCATATGAGGTTGGACTCCACCCCGGCGGTTACTTCCTCCGTCTCCAGTGACCGGCATGTCCATCATGAACTGGATAGCTTGAGGGCCAGCGTTCAGGAGTTGAAGGAGATGCTGGTATGTATACTACATTATAGTAAAATATCATTTCATATTATATACATATCAACATATCCATAATTAGTACGTAGCTTGAGCTTATTTGGTTTTAGACTTAAGTTTGATTAATCATACATACATATGTAATTGAAATAAACAACGCTTTTCCAAACTAGATATCCAAACAGGGTTTCGAAATAACTTAATAATGATACGAATTCGAATAATAAACATTTCTTACACGTTTCTTACACACGTTATATCCAGACGCGACAGGGTAGATCGGCCGAGCCTCCACACGCATCTCCTTCGGCTGCGGCTCCGCAAGCCACTACATCGGCTGCGGTTCCGCAGACAGCTCCTGTAGCTCCACCGCCCACTCAGACTCCCGCTCGCGACGAATTGCAGAGTTTATTGACCGAGGAGCAGGCGCGCGTTATTCTATCGTTATTCAGAGGTGGAGCTGGACCGAGCTAGGGTAGATTTTTGGTTCTTTTTTTTGAAACATGTATTTATTTATATCATACACATTGTACTACATTTTGAAACGATATTGATATTGGTTTGTATTTATATCATATTCAGTTTTTGTGTTTCTTTTGTATATTATATATATGCGTGAGATGTGATTATGAATACTGCAATATATGATTTGATTGATGTATATATTATTGTGCACAGGGCGGGAAAAAATCAAGCAGCCCATTTTTTAAAAAAAATTTCAGACAATATGTACCTACGGATTAATCCGTAGGCACACATGCTACCCCTACGGATATGTCCGTAGGGGCAAAATATCAGCAATAACTGATATTTCCCCCAGATCTCAGTGCCAGGGGGTTGGGAAAGCCCCTACGGCTATATCCGTAGGGGATACTGACTATCCCCTACGGCGTTATCCGTAGGGGCAAAATATCAGGAATCCTGAATTTGTGCCCCTTCGGAAAGGTACCTACCCATATATCCGTAGGGGGTAGTACATGCCCCTACGGGTATATCCGTAGGTCCAAGTAATTTATTAAAATAAACCGTAAATAATATAAAATCTTATACCCTACGGCGTAATCCATAGGGGAAACTGGACCTACACATATATCCGTAGGGACAAGAATTTAACCGTAGGGGCAAGTTCAGGGCCTCAACTTGCACCTGCGGCCTTTGCACCTACGGGGTATTTTTTCGCCCCTACGTATATATCCGTAGGGGCAGTGGGTTGCCCCTACGGATAAATCCGTAGGGGCAACCCTTCTTTGTAGTAGTGGGATCCACTCACTGAGGCTATTCCTCGAACGCAATAGTTTCGCAAACGAGCTTTGTGAGACTGACCCGTAGAGGAGTTGGGTGTTCGGTATCACACGTGCTGTGAGTATGCGACATTGCAATAATTAGCCTTGAGTGCAAGTGGGAGATTATTGGAGATAGTGCCCTCAGAGTCAATTATTGGATCACAGGCACGTGATTGCAATGATTGAGGGAGGACCTATCCCGGTAGAACAGTCTTACTCGAGATGATAGTATGCTATCTGGTTGATCTTTATCATCGTGTACTGCTTTAGCTGACCTTATAAGTCGCTATTACACGTTGATAGAGCCCCTAGGATTCTTGCTTGACTACCACCAGTATGAGGGCGATCATATACGTGAGAGCCGGAGTCTATAAGCACATCCTTAAAAGGTCCCAAGTCGTGGGAGTTTCGAGACAGGGCATCGATTCTCCAGAGTAGACTAGTGTATACAGTCGAGACCCCGACGAAGGGCGGTGGCCGATCTCACAAGCCACTGGTGTCATTTGGTTCACCTAAGATGTATACAGGTGCTCATTGGGTTATGAGTACACCGGACAGGACTCGCCGGGAACCTGCTAGTTGGGCATATACCAGACATCAGATAGCAGTTCCCAGGTGACATGTGTACAGGTTAGTTCATCGACTTGAGATCGTCATTTGTCTCGTGTGAGTTCCTACTGTGCTTTGATTACTACCCTACCACGGCTCAAAGGAGTCGTGCAAATAGGTTTTAGTTGGGTACAGTCCCGAGCCACATGGAGGCAGTGAGCGGATCTTCAGGGGTTCGTCTCTCCCGGTATTGGGGGTGAGGTCGTGCTGTGTCTAGGAGAGCCAGGACATGAAAAGTCCTTGGCCAAGGCAGGAGATTTGCTGGTAGGTATTCCAGTAGTATCTCAGGGTGTTCTGGGCTATACTCCGACACGACTTGTACCGCTTTTGGGGGTCTGACTTTTACCAACCCCCTAGGCCTACCATGCGATACTCATAGACGAACGGACCGGACTGTACGGATATTGTCACTGACAGGCACAGTAGGGTGTCAGGATGAGTTCGCTCATCGACGTCCCTTTTGGTCAATACCTGGTAGCCCGTCACGTATTGGCTTATACCTCTGACGTGCTAGTGGTTAAATCCACAGCCAAAGTATTGACGAGTCTTTAGAGTCCACCACATACACTCAGTTACTCAAGTTTCGGGCGAAACGCTGTAGAGGCCGTATGGAGATATGGCAGGGTTCGATCGGATACGTGCGGTATTGCACGGATCGTGATTGGACGGATTTTACTAGCCAGCTTTGGCTTAAGCCAGATCCTAGTATTAGATAGTGTAGTTTTGTCTCTTTGCATTTATGTTCAGTGGGAATACAAATACGGACATCTATTTGCAGTAGCGGGGTTTTCCTGTAATTTATTACGGGATAAGTTTTCTGAAGTTGCCAGTTTGCATTCCGTTTCGGCCGGTTTTCATTTGTTCCTTCACGGCCGGACTTTCTGATGGAGGGTGTTATTTGCAATTGTGCAAATAACATTTTGTGGAGGGGTTCATTGCATTTGTGGTTTTATGATGAGACTTGCATCATGATGAGATTCTATTCTAGTCTTTATCACTTCCTATTTTCTTGATGGATGTTGAAAAGAAATGGGTGTGACCATTTTATATATTTGCTTTGATTCCTTTTTCATATAGACATCTTGGAGTGGTCTTTTTCTCTCTCCAATCTTGATTTTGAGGAGAGAGGGTTGGCCACATTTTAGAGGAGGAGAAGAGAGGTTCATTTGTGATATGGTTTTCATCATCTCATTTTTCTTTTGCTATGTTGAGAGCGTCATATTCCTCCATAGTTCTTTCTCTCATTACCTCCACATATCAAGGCAACCTCACAAACCCTAAAGAGACATGGTGTTGGAGATAGTACCCTCAGAGTCAATTATTGGATCACAGGCACGTGATTGCAATGATTGAGGGAGGACCTATCCCGGTAGGACAGTCTTACTCGAGATGATAGTATGCTATCTGGTTTACCTTTATCATCGTGTACTGCTTCAGGTGACCTTACAGGTCACTATTACACGCTGATAGAGCCCCTAGGATTCTTCCTTGACTGCCGGCAGTATGATGGCGATCATATACGTGGGAGCTGGTGGTCTATAAGCACATCCTTAAAAGGCACCTAGTCGTGGGAGTTTCGAGGCAGGGCATCGATTCTCCAGAATAGACTAGTGTATACAGTCGAGACCCCGACGAGGGGCGGTGGCCGGTCTCACAAGCCACTGATGTCAGTTGGTTCACCTAAGATATATACAGGTGCTCATTGGGTTATGAGTACACCGGACAGGACTCGCCCGGAACATGCTAGTTGATCTTATACCTGACGTCAGATAGCAGTTCCCTGGTGAGATGTGTACAGGTTAGTTCATCGACCTAGGGATCATCATTTGTCTCGTGTGAGTTCCCACTGTACTTTGATTACTACCCTACCACGGCTCAAAGCAGTCGTGCAAACAGGTTTTAGTTGGGTACAGTCCCGAGCCACATGGAGGCAGTGAGCGGATCTTCAGGGGTTTGTCTCTCCCGGTATTGGGGGTGAGGTCGCGCTGTGTCTAGGAGAGCCATTACGCAAAGCCCTCGGCCGAGGCAGGAGATTTACTGGTAGGTATTCCAGTAGTATCTCAGGGCGTTCTCGGCTACACTCCGACACGACTTGTACTGCTTTTGGGGGTCTGACTTTTACCCACCCCCTAGGCCTGACATGCGATGCTCATAGACGAACGGACCGGACTGTACGGATATTGTCACTGACAGGCTCAGTAGGGTGTCAGGATGAGTTTACTCATCGACGTCCCTTTTGGTCAATAGCTGGTGGCCCGTCACGTATTGGCTCATACCTCTGACGTGCTGGTGGTTAAATCCACAGCCATAGTATTGATGAGTCTTTAGAGTCCACCACACTTTCAGTTACACAAGCTTTCGGGCGAAACGCTGTAGAGGCCATATGGAGATATGGCAGGGTCCGATCAGATACGTGCGGTATTGCACGGATCAGGATCGGACGGTTTGTACTAGAGGCCGTATAGTTATATGGCAAGGTTCGATCAGATACGTGCGGTATTGCACGTATCAGGATCGAACGGATTTTACTAGCCGGCTTTGGTTTAAGCCGGATCCTAGTTTAGTACTGTGTAGATTTTGTCTCATTGCATTTGTATCCGGTCGGAATACAGATGCGGGTGTGTATGCACAGTATCGGGGTTTTCCTGTAATTTATTACGGGACCAGTTTTCTGAAGTTGCCAGTTTGCATTCCGTTCCGGCCGGTTTTCCTTTGTTCTTTCCCGGCCGGACTTTTCCGATGGAGGGGCTTATTTGCAAGTTTCCAAATAACACATTGTGGAGGGGTTTCATGCAAATGGTTTGATTATGAAAGTATCTTTTTATTCCTTTCTTTTCTATCATCATTTCTTGCATAAAGGTGATTAGGATTGATTTGTGTTTTGGATGTGAGGTTTGCTTTTGATATGGTCACCATTTTCTTTCTCCTACACTCACCTCCCTCTTGATTTTGTTTCATATCCCTCCACCATTCTCATTTTTTGAGGGGGCCGGCCACAACTTTGGAGAGAGGAGAAAAATGAGAGAGGTTCATTTTGATTTGGTGTGGGAAATTTATCATCCATCTCATTTTTCCATTGCTACAAAAATCCTCAAGTTCATTTCTCAACCTCATTCCTCCATCAAGGCAACATAACCCCAAAGAGACAAAGCACTACACATTCTACAGCAAATCTTGGTCGCGTCGGCTAGCCAACTTCGCGCCCGAGTTGCCTCGGTATTGAGGTGGGAGCCCGTAAAAGATGCAGACGATGTGGTGCCCTTCCGGCAAGGATGTGACGACCGGAGTATCCGCGGGAGATCGGGACGACGACGAGAAGACCGGAGGACTCGGATCACTCGGTATATCTCTCACCCTTTCTCTTGTTAGCTAGTATCGGTTAATGGTTATGATCCGGGTATATTGTCCGCGGTAGCGCCAGTTTAAAAGTTAAGAAAATTTTGATTCCGCATTTTGGCCTCGGTTAGACGGTCGGGGCGTTGCCGTAGCGCAACATGGTATCAGAGCCACGCCATTAACCTTGCCTAGCTTGTTCTAATGCGATTTACTTATCCGGTCGACCAAAATTCCAAAATCCACGTTTTGCATGCATCAGTTTTCTGTCGATTTTTTCCGGGCTCGAAAAATTTTTCAGGTTGTAGAAAACTGATGTACATGAAATTCTAAGAAAACTGCAAAAATTTGGTAAGCTGATCACTCTAGATGACCGCGGAACCGCGGCAATGAACCCTCTTTTGCCGCGGTTCCGCCGCAGGGTATTCGCTTCATTTTGCCAATTTTTTGTAGTGGGCTTTTGGGCTTAAGATAGGGGTTTTGGAATATTAAAATTGGGCCCAGAATTTCTGTGAGTGCTACAGTGTTACTTGGGGGCCCACTTGTTAATTTTTGATCGATTGGATATTTTAAACACATTATTTCACAGTATTTACATTATATCTGCGACCGTGAATGTCACTTGATCGGTAAATCCTGTCTAACTGCTATAGCCCGGTTAGACGGATTTGCGAACGTGACATTCACGTTGATGTTCTTTGTATTGCTGTGATGTTGCGGATCGGTCGTGGGGGATAGCCTGGATGCAATGTTAGTACAGTTTTGTTTTATATGTACATTCGATATTGCGGGGCGAGCGTCCGACATGTGGACTGCCGTCACTGCCTGTTTGTATTATTCTTTTGGGGCACAACCTGGTTGCGGTCGATGTACCCATTGTATGTATATTTTACTTTCTGTACTAGGATTACCCCGGGGAGGGGTGCACGGATAGCCGGTTTCTAGAGGGCAACGGGCCCATATTTCATGGAATTGAGATGGAGGGGGCTTCACTCTAGGATTGGCGGGCTATTCGCCGCACTCGTAGGGGGTACAGGTTGACCCAGGAGGGGTGCCCAAGTTACCGGATTCCCTGAAGTGCTGGGTGGTCCATTCACGGTGCTGAAGGAGGCTGCCTCGCTTCAGGTTTTGGCGGGTGACTTGCCGCGCTCGTAGGGGTCTAGGATTTCATTGCACATGCTATCCACACGACCAGGGGAACGTCGGGTTTCAGCAGCGGCTCTGTGAAACCCGGGGCTTCCAGGTATCGGTATTGTTCTGAGATGCTGTATATTTCTGTGATGTTGCATTTTATCACGCCTTGAGCGAAATATAATATATTGGTATATATATTAGTAGATGTTTTATATGTTTTGCATCCGCGCTAGTCCAGTCCCTGCTCTGTCGTTAGTTAGCTAACCTAACGGGTAATGACGGGACCCAGTGGCGAATGCGGATGGCATATACGTACATCAGTATATTTTCGTTCTTTGTGGTGTGATCAATTGATGGGACTGCGTTGATTCGGATCAATGCAAGCTAAACCAACCTATTCTGATGTTGTTGGAACACTTTTTCAAAAGGCTGTTATTGCAAGGACGTTCACTTTTGTTTTGCATCGTGGTATTCATTTGGAATATCCTGCTCCTCAGTCGACGAGGCAAGGGCCGAGATCCCTTCACCGGGAGTGACCCCTTGGACAGAAGATTGGGTCAGGGCATTAACTTCACTATAGCCGATTGCCTTTTGCTTTGCATCGTGGTATTCAGTTGGAATATCCTGCACCTCATTCTACGGGGAAAGAGCCGAGATCCCTTCACCGGGAGTGACCTGTTCAGCAAAGGTTTTTCTTCACTATATTTTTATAAAAGGCTATGCAGTTCCTTCAACGATATCAAGTTCATTACGTTAAAGGTTTTTCGCCAAAAACCAGTCGTAGCCCTCCGTCATTTCAGATTAGTATTATTTAGTATTCGTGCTGCGTATGTCGTGCTTAGCCGAGGCGTAGCGTTCGGTAGCTATGTAGTGCTTTTCTGTTGCATAGATATGAGATTGGTTAGGACAGTCCTGCGGTCATTTTGGCTCAGTCAAGGATTCGTGCGGGTGGGTCTAATGCAATCAAGATAATGATGGATTGAACTTGACTAGGACCCTTTAATATGTTGGCTCAGTCAAGGTCACTTGGGTCCTAGGGGTAAAAATCACATCGGGAGTTTCAAAAGAACTGAAACTTGCCAGGCATGCGCATACCTTCTGGAGTGTGGTGACTTGAGTGGATTCCGTCAAGTTATCATGCGATGATAGTTGGATCCCGATTCCCACTGATGAGTTGGTTTACTCCTCGGGTGATCCCGACTAACTCTTCTTTCAGGTTTGGGGAAGAATTTGAGGTTACAGTGGGAGGTTTCCAGATTAGATAAAGTGATAACCATTCTGATCTAGGTTAGAGTGCACGCTGAGTGTTTCTTTTCTCTCTCTCTTTGGCAGCGACCATTGACCCGATCCTGGACTATGACTTAGTGACCAAGTTGACCGAACCTTCTTAACACTGGCTTTTTTGGATTGTCAGAGTTGCAAAACTCATTGCCACTCCTACTTTTACCCTTTTCTCCAGGACACCCCGTATTATTACGAACGTCCACTTCCATTGGACAAAACCATCGTATGGTTATATACGAACTTGAAGGACTTCGAGGATGGTTTCTGGTTCTGGAGAAAATGAATAGGATTATTCAGTTGTCTTTTCTTTTCACCTTCTCTCATTGCGAGTACTCCTTGGTTTAGGAGATAGTACACCTATTACGCAAATTGGATAGTCTTCTTCCAAACCTTAGGCAGGTGCCGAACGGTGGGGAATGAAGAAAACCAATTAGCATAACGATGGTGTACAGAAGGTATTAAGTTAAGACAAAGCAAGGGATTAGTAAGAGGGCAAAGTAAATTGCGACTGCTATTCACGACCGAACCAAGTATTTCTTCGCCAATCCTAAATCACCTTTGTATTTCTCCAGGACACTCCGTATCACTACGAAGATCCCAAGTTTATTGGATAATCCATCGTATGGTTATATACGAACTCGAAAGGAACTTATTCCAGTTCGGGGATGGATTCTGGTTCAGGAGAAATAGGAATAAGGTTTATTCGGTTGTCTTTTATCTTCACCTTCTCTCACTTTGCGAGTGCTCCTAGGATTAGGAAAGTACACCTTTTATGCTTATTGGATAGTCTTCTTCCAAACCATAGGCTGGTGCCGAACGGTAGGGAAGGAAGAAAACCAATTGGCCTAAAGGGGTGTGCAGAAGGTAATGACTAAAGACATATAAAGGGATTTGGAGAGGTGACAAAGAATAATACGGTTATAGTTGTGAATCTAGATAATGGAAGAGGCATTACTAGGAATACCAGGATACCCCATCGAAACATTTCAATGTTTCAAGTTTCACTGTGTACTGTTAAAAGAAAATTGATTTCCCGATTAGACACTTGCTCCAGGGTATGTATTTACCAGGTTGGATTCTCACATCTGTATGGTTTTTACCGATGATGAGTGGGAGTAAGTTATTGGGAATTAGGCGACCATCCTCATAATATCGAAATTCATTGTAATCGGTGATATTTGAGGAGACCATTTGGGCTGTTTGCCGGTCGGCAAATATTTGGTTTTGAATATCCGCTGTTGTGCACCAATTTCAAATTGATATATCTGTACGTCTATTTTCATAGAGTGAGATATACCTTTTGATATTATGTCGATAACATTTACCTATATCAGTGGATGGTTAGGTAAGGAGCATCAAACAGCGGTGTAATTCTTCTTAACCATAAGTACAGTTTTCAACCTACGACGCACAGTGAAAGAGTTGTTAGATTCAGCGGACTTATACAGAGTATTGTATGTTGTCCAGTGTCCATTAGGACAGAGGGGTTGGTCCTCATACTATATTCTGTTTACTTTTAACGTCTCTAGTACTTAGACAAGTGTTTCGTAGAAACACAGGGTCCATGTTTTGAGAAGTTATGGGTATATGAATAAAGTAGAGAACCAGGTATTGCAAGTATCGGGATTCTTCAAGGAGATCGAAGATGTAGATGCTTGTGTGAGGTATTCAGTTAATATTAATGATTAAGAGAAATTGCTTCTCTTTCAGGTTACTCATAATTGGAATCAAACCTAAGTTGAATAACACGGATCGTCCTCCTTCCATTTAGTTGACATGCACTGGAGACAGCTGCATGATTTGAATCTGGTTCAATTAAATCAGTGCCTCTGTTTCTATATTGGATATAGAACAGCTCATATCTTAACGTTGTTAAGGTACGGGGAGCTGTCTGGCTTATGATTAAAACCAGACACTGGACAACTCAAGGCACGTTTCTGTAATGGCTGTTTGTGGGTTGACCCAGGCTATGACGAGGGTTGACTTTCTACCATCTGGCAGATCAATAGAAATATTGTTCTAGACTCGCCACAGTTTTATTAAAAATGGATTTTTTCAAAAACAGTAGTGGGAGTATGGTAGAACTGGAAGTGATTCCAGAACCGCAAACGAGTACTGAAGATTTGATAAGGAACCTAAAGATTCAATCTGATTTGACATTCCATTGGCCACTCCGCAGACAAGGTGGGTAACTTCAGGCACCCGAGAGGTGCTCCGGTAGCCTCAAGGACGGTGACAGGGAAGTTCTAGTCTACCCACACTTACCATTACTGTTGTTCCAGACTGAGAGACCCGGCAGGAGGATGAGTATAGCGTCTTTCTAAACTAGTTTTAGAAGTGTACGTCTATATGACTCCGCCACAGGGTTGTCGTAGTCAGTGGGAGCAGCGGAAGCATTGGTGGACATCAGGCATATGTCTATTTATAGGCTAAAGCAGATATAGCGAAGATAGATCATCTATTTCTGATGTGACAGTCATAAGTTTGACGTCATCAGAATAGGGGATGGATCTGTTAAGAAGGTAGTAGGGTGTGATGTCCTGGTTTTGGATGACATACACAGAGTAGGAAAGGAAACTCCTACACTACGATCGGTTATACTTTGGTTGTCACACAGTGGTTTCTCCACACGGGACTTGGATATTATATCAGACATTCTGGTTACTGGATCTATGGTTTCAGATCTAGATTTGGGTGGTTTCCTAATCTGGGTACCTTGACAGTATTCTATGAGTATTTAGAATGGACGACTCCTGCCACGGTAGTACACCTGCAGGTAATGGAGTCACCCTCTCTAAAGGCGTCTTACAGACTAAAGGGGAGAGGGATACGCATGATTGACAGATCACTTGCTTAGGAAATTGAGTCAATCATGAGATGTCAAGTACCACACCAGATGTTGTTCTTGCAGTAGGTGCAATAAGTTGATATTAATCCAATCCTGGAGAAACAGTCGGAAGCAGTTTTAGAACATAAGTTGATGTTCTAGAGATGTGATAACGACAGCCTCTTTTAGGAGACGGTTATCATTCCAGGCTTCCAACATGACATGGATGGCAGAGTGGTTGTCAGAGTTATAGTTTCTCCTCCTGATGAGGGGCAGTATTTTGGACAGGCAGTCCAAGGCAATACTGAGGCAGGCTTGGCGCTGGGTACTGATTAAGTTCAGTTATCGATACAGTCTAAGAAGTTTGGATTTGGAGTTCATTTAGGAGCTAGGTCCCATCAGATATCCAGACATACTCTAAGACAGGTATTGCTCATTTCGGGAGATGGCTTTCTCAGCGAACTTGAGATATAGAGAGACATAGAAAGAAATATCACAGCGGATCCACTCACTGAGGCTATTCCTCGAACGCAATAGTTTCGCAAACGAGCTTTGTGAGACTGACTAGTAGAGGAGTTGGGTGTTCGGTATCACACAGGCTGTGAGTATGCGACATCGCAATAATTAGCCTTGAGTGCAAGTGGGAGATTGTTGGAGATAGTGCCCTCAGAGTCAATTATTGGATCACAGGCACGTGATTGCAATGATTGAGGGAGGACCTATCCCGGTAGGACAGTCTTACTCGAGATGATAGTATGCTATCTGGTTTACTTTTATCATCGTGTACTGCTTCAGGTGACCTTACAGGTCACTATTACACGTTGATAGAGCCCCTAGGATTCTTGCTTGATTGCCGGAAGTATGATGGCGATCATATACGTGGGAGCTGGTGGTCTATAAGCACATCCTTAAAAGGTCCCTAGTCGTGGGAGTTTCGAGACAGGGCATCGATTCTCCAGAGTAGACTAGTGTATACAGTCGAGACCCCGACGAGGGGCGGTGGCCGGTCTCATAAGCCACTGGTGTCAGTTGGTTCACCTAAGATATATACAGGTGCTCATTAGGTTATGAGTACACCGGACAGGACTCGCCGGGAACATGCTAGTTGATCTTATACCTGACGTTAGATAGCAGTTCCCAGGTGACATGTGTACAGGTTAGTTCATCGACCTTGGGATCATCATTTGTCTCGTGTGAGTTCCCACTGTACTTTGATTACTACCCTACCACGGCTCAAAGGAGTCGTGCAAACAGGTTTTAGTTGGGTACAGTCCCGAGCCACATAGAGGCAGTGAGCGGAGCTTCAGGGGTTCGTCTCTCCCAGTATTGGGGGTGAGGTCGTGCTGTGTCTTGGAGAGCCATTACGCAAAGCCCTCGGCCGAGGCAGGAGATTTACTGGTAGGTATTCCAGTAGTATCTCAGGGCGTTCTCGGCTACACTCCGACACGACTTGTACCGCTTTTGGGGGTCTGACTTTTACCAACCCCCTAGGCCCGACATGCGATACTCATAGACGAACGGACCGGACTGTACGGTTATTGTCACTGATAGGCTCAGTAGGGTATCAGGATGAGTTCGCTCATCGACGTCCCTTTTGGTCAATAGCTGGTGGCCCGTCACGTATTGGCTAATACCTCTGACGTGCTGGTGGTTAAATCCACAGCCATAGTATTGACGAGTCTTTAGAGTCCACCACACTTTCAGTTACTCAAGCTTTCGGGCGAAACGCTGTAGAGGCCGTATGGAGATATGGCAGGGTCCGATCAGATACGTGCGGTATTGCACGGATCAGGATCGGACGGTTTGTACTAGAGGCTGTATAGTTATATGGCAAGGTTCGATCAGATACGTGCGGTATTGCACGGATCAGGATCGAACGGATTTTACTAGCCGGCTTTGGTTTAAGCCGGATCCTAGTTTAGTACTGTGTAGATTTTGTCTCATTGCATTTGTATCCGGTCGGAATACAGATGCGGGTGTGTATGCACAGTATCGGGGTTTTCCTGTAATTTATTACGGGACCAGTTTTCTGAAGTTGCCAGTTTGCATTCCGTTCCGGCCGGTTTTCCTTTGTTCTTTCCCGGCCGGACTTTTCCGATGGAAGGGGTTATTTGCAAGTTTGCAAATAACACATTGTGGAGGGGTTTCATGCAAATGGTTTGATTATGAAAGCATCTTTTTATTCCTTTCTTTTCTATCATCATTTCTTGCATAAAGGTGATTAGGATTGATTTGTGTTTTGGATGTGAGGTTTGCTTTTGATATGGTCACCATTCTCTTTCTCCTACACTCACCTCCCTCTTGATTTTGTTTCATATCCCTCCACCATTCTCATTTTTTGAGGGGGCCGGCCACAACTTTGGAGAGAGGAGAAAAATGAGAGAGGTTCATTTTGATTTGGTGTGGGAAATTTATCATCCATCTCATTTTTCCATTGCTACAAAAATCCCCAAGTTCATTTCTCAACCTCATTCCTCCATCAAGGCAACATAACCCCAAAGAGACAAAGCACTACACATTCTACAGCAAATCATGGGCGCGTCGGCTAGCCAACTTCGCGCCCGAGTTGCCTCGGTATTGAGGTGGGAGCCCGTAAAAGATGCAGACGATGTGGTGCCCTTCCGGCAAGGATGTGACGACCGGAGTATCGGCGGGAGATCGGGACGACGACGAGAAGACCGGAGGACTCAGATCACTCGGTATATCTCTCACCCTTTCTCTTGTTAGCTAGTATCGGTTAATGGTTACGATCCGGGTATATTGTCCGCAGTAGCGCCAGTTTAAAAGTTAAGAAAATTTTGATTCCGCATTTTGACCTCGGTTAGACGGCCGGGGCGCTGCCGTGGCGCAACACATGGCTACTACACTATTCTATAGCAAGCCTTGGAAGCGTCGGCTAGCCAACTTCGCACCCGAGTTTCCTCGGTCCAGAGGTGGGAGCCCGTAAAAGATTCCGGCTACGTGGTACCCTTTCCGACGAGCGAGGAGGTGACGAACATTCCGCAGGAGATTCGAGTGGAGACGAAGACCGAAGGACACGGATCGCTTGGTATACTTCTCTACTCGTATTTTAGTTTGCTAGTTGCTAGGTTAATGGTCCGATCCGGGTGAAAAGTGCGCGGTGGTGTCGGTTGCAAGTTTTTGCAAAGTTTTTGTTTCAGCGTTTCCGGCGTCGGATCGACGGCCGGGGCGCCGCCGCGGGCTTACAAGTGCCGCTCGCGGTCTGTGGTTAAACCCACTGCCAGCGTAGTGTCGTGTCTTTAGAGTCCCACACAGAGAGTTTCCCCGCTCCAGGCGAAACGATATAGAGGTCGTATGGTTTTACGACAATGGTTCGGACGCATACGTGTGCTTACGCACATACGACGTTCGGACAGTTTTTTACTAGCCGGCTTTCGTTTAAGCCAGATTCTAGTATCAGGTTATTGGATTTATACAGTCTAAAGTTTTTCCGTATTTTCACGGATTGGAGGGGCGTTCTCGTAATTTTTCGGGAAGCTTTTAGAAGCATGGTGACTTGGAGGGTAAGGTGGCATTAGCATTAATTGATTTTGTGACTCATGAGATGAATCATTCAAGTGAGTTAATGAAGCATTTATTGCTTAATGACTCACTTGATGATTCATTGCATATATTCAATGAAGGATGATGATAATGCATTTGAATTATTCATTTGATAATTCTTTATGCTTCATAATATATTATAAGTGAGAAACAATTTCAATTCATTATCATCATCACCTTCTCTCTCCTCAAGCTCTCTCATTCTTGAAACCCTAACCCTAACCTCTCATGTGTTGAGATCAAGGGTTAGCTAGACTAATACATCCATAACCTCACTCTATATCCCCTAGGTAGCTTAGATTAGCACTTTGAGCAACCTAGTTATCTCAAGTTAGAGATAAAGCTTGGCGTAGGAGCTCTCGGGTAGATCGTCTTTGACTCGAGGAGGCCGTTGAGGTGCCGATGTTTCAAGGAGCCTATAAGGAGTGGAGGACCGCGATGAAGACCCGAAGGACAAGTAACGTGAGGTATAACTTCGAATCCGAGTAGTTAAACCTTTCGTAGTTTGCTAGTAACGGTTTAGAAACGATTCATGCGCTCAAATCCGTGTTACGAACCTTTGATAATCATTTTTCATATATTCCGCCTCCCCGCAAGTTCGTTGGGTGCGTGATATGGACTTACAGTGGTATCAGAGCCAACTAAACCATTACTAGCTTGTTAGAAAATGATTAGAACTTCGATCGTCAGAAAACGAGAAAACGAAACCCCGGAAATCCCAAGTTTCTGTTAATTTTAAACATGTCTAAAGAACTATTTGATATGCCATAAAATTCACAGCAGGGAAATATAAGAATACTGGGAAAATACGAAGTTCCAACTCGGTTTTATGGCCGCGAATCCGCGGCAATAGAGTGCTTTTGCCGTGGATCCGCCGCCGAGTCAACTCCGAGTTGACTCGGATTTGCTCTGTTATTCATGTTTTCTGGTTTTTGGTTTTCCTGTATATTCTGTTTTCTACCCAGGTTAGTTCAGTACAGGTTTGCTTTTGTGGTAGATATGGATAAAGGTAGTCGATCGATGTTCTAAACTAATTGCTAATCGGGTTATTAACTGTAATGTTTAATGTGTTCGTAAACCTCCCCTAACTGCTAGTATGTCGGTTGGCAGGGGTTGCACATTTCTGTAATGTTTACTGTTTGTGTATATGGACTTGATTGGAGTGTTGTGATGATTAGCCGGGGTTTGAGATGGGTTTAATATTCATTCATTCGATGTAAATGTAATATGATGTAATATTCTTTTGCGGGGAGCATCCAGGTTGCGGTTGTAGCCACCGTTGTATTATTTCTTTTTACTGTTTTTGCTCCTAGGATAAACCCAAGGCGGGGTACACAAACTACCGGGTACGTTGAAGTGTTTAGTGGCCTACTCACATTGTTGAGGGAGACCGCTTCATTTCGGGTACTTGGCAGGTAGTTTTTCGTACCCGTAGGGGTCTAGGGTGGGGTAATGGCTTTTCATCACAACTGTGTAATCCGTCTTTTATTGCAGGCTCAAAGCAAATGCGGATTGCTAGTATATCCAATAAAGTTCATCAATGATCTGGAATGCTTATTATTGCGCATGACGAATGTACAATATCTATATATTATAGCTATTAGACGTCACTTATGTTTTACACCCGCGCTAGCCCGGCCCCCGCTCTGTCGTTAATTAAGTAACCTAACGGGTGATGACGGGACCCCATGGCAAATACCGATGGCATAAGAGGACGTGATATTTTCGTTGTTTTCTGCAATGATAGGATAAAGATGGGACGCATTATTATAATGCAAAGAAAATAAACCAAAGTTCAATCGTTGGAACAAATTTAAAAGAAACCACTCGGTTATTTTAAAAAGATCAGATTTTTTTAATTGAGGAGCTTTAACCACTCCTTTTAAAAAGTATCGGGTTCCTTCGATTATATCAAGTTCACTACGTTCACGGTTTTGCCAAAACCATTCGAAGCCCTCCATCATTTCATTTGAGTATTCAGTAGTATTCAAGCTATGTATTTTGGCCCTTAGTCAAGGCATAGTATTTGGTAGCTGCTGGGGTATTCATTTGTTGCATAGATAGATGCGTTGGTTTGGGACAGTCGTATTACTTTTCTTGGCCCTTAGTCAAGAGTATATATGGGTGGGTTTAAATTAACTTGGATAATGACAGGTAGAACTTGACATGTGACTTATGACATTTTGGCCCTTAGTCAAGGTCATAAGAGCATGGGGCAAAAATCCATATCGGGAATTTCTAAAGAAACTGAAATTTGCAGAGAGATGCATACCATTTTGGAGTTTGATGAAAGTTGGTAGGATTCCTTGAACATTATCATACGATGATATTTTGGATCCTCATCCTCCTGTGAGTATGTACTACTTATCAGGAGATTCATCACTTAACGATCAATGCTATAAACCAAGTAGGTGCCTAGAAAGGTGTCAGAGGGGCTACGCCCCCAGAGAAAAGAGGTTATTTAATTAAGGAACTTCGCGAAAGCGTTGGAAAACCTCCCTCGAAGTATCAACACTGACCTGGCTGAACGGTTAAGCAAGAATTGCACGGTGAGGATATTCCTGGCTAATTCTTCTTTTATGGTTTGAGGAGGGATTCGAGAAACAGTGGGAGCCATCCTGTTTAGATAAATTAAAAACCAATCTAAACTTCCAAGTGCATCATGCTAATAGTATTTTCTTCTCTCTCTTAAATTGCAGCGACGTTGTGACCACACATAGGTTACATCTAGATAACAAATTAACTGAATCTGACTTATATGACTAGCAAAGGTCTGTCCAGATGTTCATTGCCTATGACAAGCTGGACCACCCTATTACTGCTCAAGATCCCGCCGTCCTATGTCCAGTTTCCACTGTGGCGGATATGGATATCCGTCAGACAAGGGAAAAAGATAAAGCGAAAGCCAAGTGCATCGTGTTAGCTTCAGTTGATGGTGTATACCAGAAGCAGCACGAGAAGATGGACTTAGTTTCCATCTTTATCCATAACAAAGATTTATATAGAGAGCAATCTCATATCACGAGATATGAGACCTCGAACAAATTAATTCAAGCGAGGTTGGCTAACGGGTCATCTGTAGGGGACAATGTCCTTACAATGACTAGCTATATTGATGAGCTCAAGGACCTGAAGACCATGTTGGGAAACAGGTCAGATACTGACTTGATTCTACAGTCTCTGCTTCCTACCCTAAAGGAAACCAGGGAAGTAGGAGGAAAGAGAAGGGAAAAAGTTTCGGGACTGGATATAGTAAAAGAGGGATGTTCCTATTATTATGGGATTGGGCATAGGCAGAAAGATTGCAGGGCTTTAGAAGCCAGCAGCCAGGATTCGAAGCATGTTGTGGCTTCAGCCTCAAGTATATTTGTAATTGAGAACTGTTTGTCAATTAACTCTACTTCCTGGGTACTAGATACCGGAGCAGGATCTCATATCTGTAATTCATTACATGCTTTGAGAAACCGTAGAGTTATAAAGGTAGGTGATTTGTCTCTCAGAGTTGCAAACGGAATGAGCGTGGATGCTAAATCCGTGGAAGAATATCGCCTAGGTTTGACAAGTGGGCAAATATTAATTCTACGTAACTGTCTTTATGTAGCTAGTATGACTTGTAATATCATATCAGTGTGCTCACTTTCAAGAGAGGGATATGATTTTACATTCGCAAGTGATGTAGTTCACATCCACCTAAATCAAGTTCTGATTGGGTCCGGTACATTAGATAACGGTATATACGTATTGAGTCAAGCTCAGGTTTTCAATGTCCAGAACACACTTAAAAGAATGTCTCCAGAAATAAATCAGGCTTTCTTATGGCATTGTAAACTTGGTCACATCAATGAGAGAAGGTTGACTAAGTTACATAGAGAAGGATATTTGAATCCGTTCGAATATCAATCTTATGCTACTTGTGAATCTTGTCTCAAAGAAAAGATGACAAAGACTCCGTTCACTGGACATGGAGTAAGAGCAAGCGAGCTCTTGGGACTCATACACAGTGACGTGTGTGGTCCAATGTCTACACATGCGCGAGGTGGTTATTCCTACTTCATTACTTTTATGGATGATTTCTCTAGGTTTGGATATGTCTTCTTAATGAAGCATAAATCCGAGTCCTTTGAGAAATTCCAAGAATATAAGAATGAAGTAGAAAAACAAACCGGCAAAAGTATCAAGAAACTGAGATCTGATCGAGGTGGTGAATACTTGAGTGCCGAATTCCTGGGTTACTTAAAAGAGAATGGAATTCTCTCTCAGCTTACTCCTCCATACATACTACAATACAACGGTGTATCAGAAAGGAAGAATCGAACCCTATTAGATATGGTTCGTTCCATGTTGAGTAACGCTGAGTTACCGCGATCATTCTGGGGATATGCACTAGAATCAGCTGCATATCTTTTGAACCAGGTTCCCACCAAGACTGTGCCTATTACACCATATCAGATGTGGAGTGGGAGCAAACCCTGTCTAAAACATTTTAAGACATGGGGATTTCCAGCTTTTGTAAAAAAGCTGCATGTGGACAAGCTTGAGGCACGATCAGTACAGTGTAAGTTTTTGGGATATCCGAAGAATTCCAAAGGATATTATTTCTATTACGCAGAGGAACAAAAGGATTTTGTTTCTCGTCATGCCCACTTCCTGGAACATCAGTTTTTAGAAAAAGGAACAAGTGGAAGCGTAGTAGAACTGGAAGAAATTCCAGAACCATAAGCTATTACTGAAATCTTGGAAGAAACAGAAAGTTCAGGAGAACAGGACATCCCGACGCCACTCCGCCGGAGTAATAGGCAATCTCATCCGCCCGAGAGATACTACGGTTTTCTCATAGACGGGGATAGAGAGGATTGCACTATTGACTATGATGAGCCTACTAGCTTCCAGCAAGCCATTCAGAGCGGTGACTCAGTAAAATGGATGGATGCAATGCGGACCGAAATGAAGTCCATGTACACTAACAAAGTATGGACTTTGGACATTGCTCCAGATAGGGTAAAACCCGTAGGATGCAAATGGATCTTCAAAAAGAAGATTGGTGTAGATAGACAGGTTGAAACCTACAAGGCTAGACTGGTTGCAAAGGGTTTCTGTCAAAGACCTGGTTTGGACTATGATGAAACATTTTCTCCAGTAGCTATGCTTAATGTTGGAGATAGTGCCCTCATAGTCAATTATTGGATCACAGGTACGTGATTTCAATGATTGCGGAGGACCTATACCGGTAGGACAGTCTTACTCAAGATGATAGTATGCTATCTGGTTTGCCTTTATCAGTCGTGTACATGATCAGGTGACTGATTACATGTTACACTTTGATAGAGCCCTTAGGATCTTGCTTTACCACCAACAGTATGATAGCGATCATATACGTGAGAGTTGGGTGGTTTATACGCATATCCTTAATTGTGGTCCCTAGTCGTGGGAGTTTCGAGACAGGGCATCGATACTCCGGAGTAGACTAGTGTGTACAGTCGAGACCCCGACGAGGGGCGGTGGCCGGTCTCACAAGCCACTGGTGTCAGTTGGATCACCTAAGATGTATACAGGTGCTCATTGGGTTATGAGTACACCGGACAGGACTCGCCGGGAATCTGCTAGTTAGAATTATATCTACCGTCAGATAGCAGTTCCCTGGTGACATGTGTACAGGTTAGTTCATCGACCTGAGGTCGTCATTTGTCTCGTGTGAGTTCCCACTGTGCTTTGATTTCTACCCTACCACGGCTCAAAGGAGTCGTGTAAACAGGTAGCTTTTGGGTACAGTCCCAAGCCATATGGAGGCACGTGAGCGGATCGGCAGGGGATTCGTCTCTCCCGGTATTGGGGGCGAGGTCGTACTGTGTCTAGGAGAGCCATTACACAAAGTCGATGGCCATGGCAGGAGATTTACTGGTAGGTACTCCAGTAGTATCTCAGGGTGTTATTGGGCTTCACTGCGACACGACTTATACTGCTATTGGGGGTCTGACGTTACTAGCCCCCTAGGCAGATATGTGATACTCATAGACGAACGGACCGGACTGTATATACATTGTCACTGTCAGGCTCAGTAGGGTTTTCCGGATCAGTTCGCTCATCGGCATCCCTTGAGGTCAGTCCATGGGCAGCCGTTACGCATTGCTAGTGCCGCTGACGGTTTGTGGTTAAACCCACTGCCAGGGTACGGACGAGTCATTAGAGTCCCCCACAGACAGTTTCCCAAGTTCGGGCGAAACGTTGTAGAGGCCGTATGGTTTTATGGCAGGGTTCGGAAAATGCACGTGCGTTTACGCACGTGTTACTTTTCGGGCAGATGATACTGGTCGGCTTTGGTTTAAGCCGGATCCGAGTATTATATTGAGTAGGTATAATATCTTTGTCTCAGTTGCATTTGTATTCTGTCGTAATACAAATGCGGGTATATTTATACAGTTTCGGGGTTATCCTGAAAGTCGTTTCAGGATCACTTTTGGAAGTTGCCAGTTTCCAGTTTTCTATCAGCCGTCTTTTAACATTCGGTTAAAGACGGATTTATCTTTTCTTCAGATAAGAGTGAGTCATCATTCTAGAAGGTTCTAGAAATGATGAAGTGGCTAATGAGTCATCTTGACATTAATGGTTGCATTAATGACTTGATGAGGTGTTTATGTGAGTCATTGTTTTCATTAAAGAGTTTTGTTAAGCTTAAGATATTTTGTGAGAAGCTTCATGTCTTATGGTCACCACCTTTGCTCCTACACTCACCCTCCTCATTCTATATATATGGCCGGCCCCTTCCCCCTCCTCTCTTGATCGATCTCACTTGTTGTTTCACTTGAAAAGATATGATAGTATTTGGGGTGCATGGAATATTACAGTTCATTTCATTCCATCACCCAATTCTCTCGGCAACTTCATTAACCGATCGTCCACGGATTTGGACGAAGTGAGACAAAGTCATCTACTCATTCTCTACATCATTCTTGGTCGTCTCTTTTGGCAAACTTGACGATCGAGTTGCCTCAAGTCAGAGGCGGGAGCCCGTTTAAAGAATCGACGATGTGGTGCCACCTCGGCGAGGATATCGGAGATCGACGCGATCGGAGCAGCCGCAACGGAGCATGGGATGATGGTTGAAGAACGAAGGACTCGGATCGTTCGGTATAACCTTTCTACACTCTTTACAGTTTGTTAATTTAGCAATAATGGCAGATCTGAATTAAAGTATACGATAGCGCCAGTTAAAAAGTTTTTGTTCCGCATTTTGGCGTCTGTAGACGGCCGGGGCGCTAGCGTAGACTTACAGTGGTATCAGAGCCTAACCATTTTGCTATACTAACTTGTGCTAACGCGTTTAAAACATCGATCGAACCGAAAATCAAAAATCGCAATTTTTCCACTTGACAGTTTCTGTTAATTTTAAAACTGGTCGAAATGTCATTTTGACTATACCAGAAAATCAAGCAGGGTTTTTTAGGAAAACTGGAGAAATTCGACAGAGTGAATCAACTGTTCCGCCGCGGATCCGCGGCCCAAGCATGGGTTTGGTCGCGGATCCGCCGCAGAAAAGTGACTTCACTCGGCCAAATTTCTACAGTGCATTCTATGATGGAAATTGGGGGTTTTGGTATATATCGTTTGGGCCCAGGTTTTGTTACTGTTCACCAGTAAGTCGTAGGGCCCACTTTTTGATATTTGGTCGATCGAAATTTAAACACGTTAGTTTACAGTGCTTACATTATATCTCCGACCGGGAATGTCATTTGATCGGTAAACCGCGTTTGATTGCTATAGTTCTTTTAGACGGGTTTGCGAACGTGACATTCGCGTTGATGTTATGTTTTGTGCTATGATGTTGCGGATTTGTCGTGGTGGATAGCAGTGTGCAATGGTAGTACAGTTTGTGTTTATTTGTACATTTGATATTGCGGGGCGAGCGTCCAACTTGTGGACTGCCGTCACTGCCTCTTGTATAATATTCTTTTGGGGCACGACCAGGTTGCGGTCGATGTACCTGTTGTACTATTTTTCATTACTGTACTAGGTTTTGCCCCGCGACGGAGTGCACGGATAGTCGGGTTCTGGGGGGCAACGGGTCCGCATCTCATGGCTTTGAGAGGCAGAGGGGTCCCACTCTAGAATTGGCAGACTATTCGCCGCACTCGTAGGGGGTACAGGTTGACCCAAGGAGGGGTGCCCAAGATTACCGGATTCCATGGAGTGCTGGGTGGTCCATTCACTATGCTGTAGGGGGCTGCCTCGCTTCAGGTTTTGGCGGGTAACTTGCCGCACCCGTAGGGGTCTAGGTTTCATTGCACAGGCTATCCACACGACAGGGGAACGTCGGGTTTCAGCAGCGGCTCTGTGAAACCCGGGGATCCCAGATTATCTGTATTGTTCTGTGATGCTTATTACTTTTCTGTAATGTTGCATATTATCACGCCTGGAGCGATTATTGTATATTGATTTATATACTATTAGATGTTGTATATGTTTTACACCCGCGCTAGTCCAGTCCCCGCTCTGTCGTTAGTTAAGTAACCTAACGAGTGATGACGGGACCCAGTGACGAATGCGGATGGCATATACGTATATTTTATTTTCGTTCTTTTCTGGTGTGATTAAATGATGGGACTGTGTTGATTCTGATCAACGCAAAAGAAAAACAAACCTGTTTACAGTTGTTGGAACAAATTTAAAAAGTGTTATTGCAAAGACGTTTTCTTTTGTTATGCATAGCGGTATTCAGTGGAATATCCTGCACCTCATTCGACGGGGCAAGGGCCGATATCCCTTCACCGGGACTGACCCCTTGGGTAGAAGTTTGCGTCAGCGTAATAACTTCACTATAGTCGATTACAAGTTGCTTTGCATAGCGGTATTCAGTGGAATATCCTGCACCTCATTCCACGAGGAAAGAGCCGAGATCCCTTTACCGGGAGTGACCTCTTTAGCAAAAGGTTTTCGCCACTATATTTTAAAAAGCTATCAGGTTCCTTCAGCGATATCAAGTTCACTACGTTAAAGGTTTTTCGCCAAAAACCAGCCGTAGCCCTCCGTCACTTCTTTTGGGTATTCAGTAGTATTCAAGCTATGTATTTTGACCAACGCCAAGGCATAGTGTTTGGTAGCTGCTGGGTATTCAATTGTTGCATAGATAGATGAGTTAGTTTGGGACAGTCGTTCTGCCATTTTGGCCAACGTCAAGGGCATGTGCGGGTGGGTTCAAATTGACAAGATAGTGACGGGTAGAACTTGGCATGTGACTTATGACATTTTGACCAACGCCAAGGTTGTAAGAGCATGGGGCAAAAATCATATCGGGAGTTTCTAAAGAAACTGAAACTTACCAAGTATGCGCATACCATCTGGAGTATGAGTAACGTGGATGCATTCCATCACGTTATCATGCGATGAGAGTTGGATCCCGATTCCCACTGATGAGTTGGTTTACTCTTCGGGTGATCCCGATTGATTCTTCTTTAGGTTTGGAGGAGAATTTGACAGGACAGTGGGAGGTTTCCGGATTAGATAAAGTGATGACCATTCTGATCTAGGTTAGAGTGCACGCAGAGTGTTTCTTTTCTCTCTCTCTTTGGCAGCGACCTTTGACCGACCCTAGACTATGACTCAGTGACCAGGTTGACCGAACCTTCTTAAAATACTGGCTTTTGGATTGTCTGAGTTGCATAAGTCATTGCCACTCCTTCTTTTACCCTTTGAATTTCTCAAAACACCCGTATTACTACGGATATCCACTTCCATTGGATAGATCCATCGTATGGTTATATACGAACTCGAAGGGACTTCTTCGAGGATGGATCCAGGTTCAGGAGAAATAGAATTGGTTTATTCAGTTGTCTTTTATTATCACCTTCTTTCAGGTTGCGAGGGCTCCTTAGTTTAGGAGAGTACACCTATTACGCTTATTGGATAGTCTTATTCCAAACCATAGGCTGGTGCCGAAAGGTAGGGAATGAAGAAAACCAATTAGCCTAAGTAGGGTGTGCAGAAGGTAATATGTAAAGACAAAATAAAGGGATTAGAAAGAGGGCAAAGTAAATTGCGACTGATATCATTCACGACCAAAATCGCGTGCTTCATTGCCACTCCTATTTCACCTTTAAAAGAATAGGGTTTTATTCAGTTGTCTTTTATCATCACCTTCTCTCAGTTGTGAGTACTCCTTGGTTTAGGAGGGTACACCTATTATGCTTACTGGATAGTCTTCTTCCAAACCATAGGCTGGTGCCGAACGGTAGGGAAGGAAGAAAACCAGTTAGCCTAACGATGGTGTACAGAAGGTAACGACTAAAGACAAATAAAGGGATTTGGAGAGATGGAAATAAAATATACGGTTGAAGTCATGAATTGGATTATGGAAGAGGCATTGCTATGAATACCAGGATACCCCTACGAAACATTTTCATGTTTCAGTGCATTGTTAAAGAAAAACTGTTTTCCCTATTAAACACTTACTCCAAGAGTATGTATTTACCAGGTTTCATTCTCATATCTGTATGGTTTTACAGATGATGAGTGGGAGTAAGATATTGGGAATTAGGTGATCATCCTCATTATATCGGAATTCGTTGTAATTGGTGATATTTGAGGAAATCGCCAGGGTACAGTTTTCTACCTACGACGCACAGGTTTTGAGTTGTTTAACTCAACGGACTTATACAGAGTATTGTATGTTGTCCAGTGTCATTCAGGACAAAAGGGGTAGGTCCTCGTACTATGTTCTGTTTACTTATAACTTCTCTAGTATTTAGACGAGTGTTTCGTAGAAATACAAGGTCTAAGTTTTGAGAAGTTGTGGGTATAAGAATAAAGTAGAGAACCAAGTATCACAAGTATCTGGATTCTTCAAAGAGATTGAAGATGTAGATTCTTGTGATTGGTATTCAAATGATGGCTTTGAGAAACGTGTTTCTCTTTCAGGTTGCTCATAATTGGATGGATTCCTAAGTTGAGTAATGCTGATTAGCCTCTTTCCATTAAGATGATATGCACTGAAGACAGCTGCATGATTTGAATCTAGTTCCAATTAAATAAGTGCCAAAGTTTCTATATTGGATATAGAATGGTTCGTACCTTAAAAGTTGTTAAGGTACGGGGAGTTGTCCAGCTTATGCTTAAAACCAGACTCTGGATAACTCAGGGCACGTTTCTGTAATGGCTGTTTGTGGGTTGACCCTGGCTATGACGAGGGTTGATATTCTACCATTTAGAAGATCAATAGTGATATTGTTCTTGACTCGCCACAGTTTTAGTAAAATGGATCTTTTTCAGAAAACAGTAGTGGGAGTATGGTAGAACTGGAAGCGATTCCAGAACCGCGAACGATTATGGAAAGTTTAATAGGACCTATATATTCAATCAGGCTTGACATTCCAATAGCCACTCCGCAGATTTGGTAGGTAACCTCAGACACCCGAGAGGTACTTCGGTAGCCTCAGGGACGGTGACAGGGAGGTTCTTATCTACCCAGACTTGACACTACTGTTGTTTCAGGTTATGAGACCCGGTAGGAGGGTTGTCGTAGTCAGTGGGAGCATCGGAAGTATAGTGGGCAAGCAGCTTATATCTATTTATAGACTTGAGCAGTTATAGCGGAGATAGATCATCTAATTTTGATATGACAGTCATGGTTTTGACTTCAATCAGAATAGGGGATGGATCTGTTAAGAAGGTAGTAGGGTGTGATGTCATGGTATCTGGATGACATACACAGAGTAGGAAGTAAAATTCTTATACTACGATCGGTTGAACTGTGGTCGTCACACAGTTGTTTCTCCAGACAGGATATGGATATAATATTTGACATTCTGGTTTCTAGATCTATGGTTTTAGATCTGGATTTGGGTAGTTTCCCAATGTGGGTACTTTGACAGTATTCTAATGGTTTTTAGAATAGATGACTCCTAGCATGGTGGTGTACCTGCAGGTGATGGAGTCACCCTCTCTAAAGGTATCGTATAGACTAAAGGGGAGAGGGATGTGCATGATTGGCAGATCACTTGCTTAGGCAATTGAGTCAATCATGAGATGTCAAGTACCACACCAAATGTTGGTTTTGCACTAGATGCAATAAGTTTGTATTAATCCAATCCTGGAGAAACATAAGGAAGCAGTTTTAGAACGTAAGTACATGTTCTACGGATTTGATGACGGCAGCCTCCTTCGGGAAACAGTTATCATTCCAAGCTTCAAAGGTGACATGGTTGACAGAGTGATTGTCAGAGTTATAGTTTTTCCCTCTGACGAAGAGGGACAGTATTATGGACAGGTGGTCCAAGAGGATACTATGGGTGGCATGGTGCCCGGTACTGATTAGGTTCAGTGATCGATACAGTCTAAGAAGTTTGGATTTGGAGTTCATTTATGAACTAGGTCCCATCAGATATCCAGACATATTCTAAGACAGGTATTACTCGATTCGGGAGATGGCTTTCTCCGCGAACTTGAGATTTAGAGAGACATAGAAAGAAACTTCTAGGCGGATCCACTCACTAAGGCTATTTCTCGAACACAATAGTTTTACAAACGGGCTTTGTGAAACTGATTAGTAGAGGAGTTGGATGTTCGGTTTCACACGGGCTGTGAGTAGTCGACATCGCAATAATTAGCCTTGAGTGCAAGTGGGAGATTGTTGGAGATAGTGCCCTCATAGTCAATTATTGGATCACAGGTACGTGATTTCAATGATTGCGGAGGACCTATACCGGTAGGACAGTCTTACTCAAGATGATAGTATGCTATCTGGTTTGCCTTTATCAGTCGTGTACATGATCAGGTGACTGATTACATGTTACACTTTGATAGAGCCCTTAGGATCTTGCTTTACCACCAACAGTATGATGGCGATCATATACGTGAGAGTTGGGTGGTTTATACGCATATCCTTAATTGTGGTCCCTAGTCGTGGGAGTTTCGAGACAGGGCATCGATACTCCGGAGTAGACTAGTGTGTACAGTCGAGACCCCGACGAGGGGCGGTGGCCGGTCTCACAAGCCACTGGTGTCAGTTGGATCACCTAAGATGTATACAGGTGCTCATTGGGTTATGAGTACACCGGACAGGACTCGCCGGGAATCTGCTAGTTAGCATTATATCTACCGTCAGATAGCAGTTCCCTGGTGACATGTGTACAGGTTAGTTCATCGACCTGAGGTCGTCATTTGTCTCGTGTGAGTTCCCACTGTGCTTTGATTTCTACCCTACCACGGCTCAAAGGAGTCGTGCAAACAGGTAACTTTTGGGTACAGTCCCGAGCCATATGGAGGCACGTGAGCGGATCGGCAGGGGATTCGTCTCTCCCGGTATTGGGGGCGAGGTCGTACTGTGTCTAGGAGAGCCATTACACAAAGTCCATGGCCATGGCAGGAGATTTACTGGTAGGTACTCCAGTAGTATCTCAGGGTGTTATTGGGCTTCACTCCGACACGACTTATACTGCTATTGGGGGTCTGACGTTACTAGCCCCCTAGGCAGATATGCGATACTCATAGACGAACGGACCGGACTGTATATACATTGTCACTGTCAGGCTCAGTAGGGTTTTCCGGATGAGTGCGCTCATCGGCATCCCTTGAGGTCAGTCCATGGGCAGCCATTACGCATTGCTAGTGCCGCTGACGGTTTGTGGTTAAACTCACTGCCAGGGTACTGACGAGTCATTAGAGTCCCCCACAGACAGTTTCCCAAGTTCGGGCGAAACGTTGTAGAGGCCGTATGATTTTATGGCAGGGTTCGGAAAATGCACGTGCGTTTACGCACGTGTTATTTTTCGGGCAGATGATACTGGTCGGCTTTGGTTTAAGCCGGATCCGAGTATTATATTGAGTAGGTATAATATCTTTGTCTCAGTTGCATTTGTATTCGGTCGTAATACAAATGCGGGTATATTTATACAGTTTCGGGGTTATCCTGAAAGTCGTTTCAGGATCACTTTTGGAAGTTGCCAGTTCCAGTTTTCTATCAGCCGTCTTTTAACATTCGGTTAAAGACGGATTTATCTTTTCTTCAGATAAGAGTGAGTCATCATTCTAGAAGGTTCTAGAAGTGATGAAGTGGCTAATGAGTCATCTTGACATTAATGGTTGCATTAATGACTTGATGAGGTGTTTATGTGAGTCATTGTTTTCATTAAAGAGTTTTGTTAAGCTTAAGATATTTTGTGAGAAGCTTCATGTCTTATGGTCACCACCTTTGCTCCTACACTCACCCTCCTCATTCTATATATATGGCCGGCCCCTTCCCCCTCCTCTCTTGATCGATCTCACTTGTTGTTTCACTTGAAAAGATATGATAGTATTTGGGGTGCATGGAATATTACAGTTCATTTCATTCCATCACCCAATTCCCTCGGCAACTTCATTAACCGATCGTCCACGGATTTGGACGAAGTGAGACAAAGTCATCTACCCATTCTCTACATCATTCTTGGTCGTCTCTTTTGGCAAACTTGACGATCGAGTTGCCTCAAGTCAGAGGCGGGAGCCCGTTTAAAGAATCGACGATGTGGTGCCACCTCGGCGAGGATATCGGAGATCGACGCGATCGGAGCAGCCGCAACGGAGCGTGGGATGATGGTTGAAGAACGAAGGACTCGGATCGTTCGGTATAACCTTTCTACACTCTTTACAGTTTGTTAGTTTAGCAATAATGGCAGATCCGGTTTAAAGTATACGATAGCGCCAGTTAAAAAGTTTTTGTTACGCATTTTGGCGTCTGTAGACGGCCGGGACGCTAGCGTAGACTTACACTTAAATCCATTCGGGTCCTTCTTGCTATTGCTGCCTTCCACGATTATGAAATCTGGCAGATGGACGTAAAGACGGCCTTTCTAAATGGTAATTTAGAAGAAAGCATCTATATGGATCAACCAGAGGGATTCATTCAGAGTGGGAGCGGCAGTAAAGTATGCAAGTTGCTTAAGTCCATTTATGGACTGAAGCAAGTATCGCGGAGTTGGAACATCTGTTTTGATGATGCTGTCAAAGAATTTGACTTTATCAAAAATCCAGATGAACCTTGCATATACAGTAAGATTGTAGGGAGAGCTGTAGTATTCCTCGTCTTGTACTTGGATGACATTCTCCTAATAGGAAATGATATTCCTATGTTACAATCTGTCAAAAGATTCTTGTCAGATAAATTCTCCATGAAAGACCTGGGTGATGCCACCTACATTCTAGGGATCCGGATCTATCGTGATAGATCAAAGAGGATATTGGGTCTTTCGCAGTCCAGGTACATAGACACCATAGTGAAGAGATTCAGTATGGATGATTCTAAGCGCGGTAACCTACCGGCTTGTCATGGAATCACCCTCTCCAAAGAGATGTCTCCCAAGGCTGATTTGGAAAGGGATCGCATGTCGATTATACCCTACGCTTCTGAGGTAGGCTCTATAATGTATGCGATGTTATGTACCAGATCAGATGTAGCATACGCATTGAGCGTTGTAAGCCGGTATCAGGCAAACCCAAGGAAGAATCACTGGATAGCAGTAAAGAACATTCTCAAGTACCTGAGGAGGACTAAAGATATGTTCTTGGTGTATGGCGGAAACGACCTCCAGATTGAGGCCTTTGCCGACTCCGGCTTCCAGAGTGACAAAGATGACTCCAAGTCCATGTCAGGTTATTTCTTTACCCTCAATGGAGGGGCGGTCTGTTGGAAGAGTTCCAAACAGGAGACCGTTACTGACTCAACGATGGAAGCAGAGTACATAGCTGCTTGCGATGTCGCAAAAGAAGCTGTCTGGATGAAGAAGCTCCTCACAGAACTTCAGGTGGTTCCTACCAGTGTTGATCCAATACCTCTGTATTGTGACAACAACGGCGCTATAGCTTTAGCAAAGGAACCCAGGTCCCATCAGAAGTCCAGACACATCTTAAGGCGATATCACCTTATCAGGGAGATCGTAGATCGCCGGGAGATCGAGATAAAGAAAGTTGAGATGGAGAATAACATAGCTGATCCATTCACAAAGGCCCTTCCTCAGATGCAGTTCGAGAGGCTATTCGAGATAATAGGTCTACGATATGCCAGCTCATGGCCCTAGTGCAAGTGGGAGATTGTTTGTGTATATGCCCTAAGGGCCATTATTGTATCATACTTGTATGTATATTACTTAATGGAAGCTTGGGATATTCACAGTTATATATACAGTCTTGCTAAAAATGGTAGTATGCTACTTGGTTTGTGTCTACTTTAATATGTGCATATGTTTCTTGTAACGTATCACTTATACATATTAGTAGAGCCCATAGGATCTTTGCTCGATTACCAGCGTTGTGATGGCAGTCACACTAGTGGGGGCTGGGTAGTCTGTAAGCAACATCCTATACAGGTCCCTGGTCGTTGGATTGTTGAGATAGGGCATCGATATTCCGGAGTAGACTAAGTATGTACGCTTCTCATCCCAGTTGGGGAGATGGTCTGTCCCACAGCCATCAGTACGTCGTACTGGAGAAGTATACAGGTGCTCGTTAGGTTACGGGTACACCGGACTGGACTCATAGGGGAACTGTTGGTTGGTATTATACCAATCGTCAGTTAACAGTTCCCAAGTGACATGAGTACAGCATAGTCCGCAGACTTGACACTACTACTTCGCCTCGAGTGTATCCCACTGTTCTTAGATTGCTACCCTACCACAGCTCAAAGGAGTCGTGCAAACAGGTAGCAGTTGGGTGCAGTCCCGAGCACTTGGAGGCAGTGGCGGTTAGATAGGATTCGTCCCTCCCAGAATTGGGAGTTGATATCGTGCTGTGTCAGAGAGCCATTACGCAAAGTCCCTGGCCAAGTCCCTGGCCAGGGCAAGCGAGATTTACTGGTAGGTTCCAGTAGTTTTCTCAGGGTGTAATGGGCTACGCTCCGACACGACTTATACCGCTATTAGGGGACTGACGCTTGCAGCCCCCTAGGCTCGATATGCAATAGTCTTAGACGAACAGACCGAACTGTACGGAGATTGTCACATCAGGCTCAGTAGGAGTTCGGATGGTTTTCCTCATCGGCGTTCTTATCGACATCTACCTGGGGACCGTTACGTACAGCTAGTGCCGCTTGTGGTCTGTTGTTAAACCCACTGTCAGCGTAGTGTCGAGTCTTTAGAGTCCCATACAGAGAGTTTTCCTGCTCCAGGCGAAACGATATAGAGGTCGTATGGTTTTACGACAAGGGTTCGGACGCATACGTATGTTTATGCACGTACGACGTTCGGACAGTTTTTTACTAGCCGGCTTTGGTTTAAGCCAGATTCTAGTATCGGGTTATTGGATTTATACAGTCTAAAGTTTTTCCGTGTTTTCACGGATTGGAGGGGCGTTCTCGTAATTTTCCGGGAAGCTTCTAGAAGCATGGTGACTTGGAGGGTAAGGTGGTATTAGCATTAATTGATTTTGTGAGTCATGAGATGAATCATTCAATTGAGTTAATGAAGCATTTATTGCTTAATGACTCACTTGATGATTCATTGCATATATTCAATGAAGCATGATGATAATGCATTTGAATTATTCATTTGATAATTATTTATGCTTCAAAATATATTAGAAGTGAGAAACAATTTCAATTCATTCTCATCATCACCATCTCTCTCCTTAAGCTCTCTCATTCTTGAAACCCTAAACCTAACCTCTCATGTGTTGAGTTCAAGGGTTAGCTAGACTAATACATCCATAACCTCACTCTATATCCCCTAGGTAGCTTAGATTAACACTTTGAGCAACCTAGTTATCTCAAGTTAGAGATAAAGCTTGGCGTAGGAGCTCTCGGATGGATCGTCTTTGACTCGAGGAGGCCGTTAAGGTGCCGATGTTCTAAGGAGCCTACGAGGAGTGGAGGACCTCGATGAAGACCCGAAGGACAAGTAACGTGAGGTATAACTTTGAATCTGAGTAGTTAAACCTTTCATAGTTTTCTAGTAACGGTTTAGAAACGATTCATGCGCTCAAGTCCGTGTTACGAAGCTTTGATAATCATTTTTCATATATTCCGCCTCCCCGCAAGTTCGTGGGTTGCGTGACATGGACTTACAGGAACATCATTTCCTATCAAGACTATGCCATCCACGTACAATACGAGGAAGACAACCTTACTCTGTGCAACCTTCTTGTAAATACAAGGTTCATCTACGTTCTTGATGAAGTCAAACTCTTTGACTACAACATCAAAGCAGATATTCCAACTCCGCGATGCCTGCTTTAAACCGTAGATGGATTTAAGCAGCTTGCACACCTTTCTGCTGTTCCCATTATCTACGAAGCCCTCTGGCTGAGTCATGTACGCGCACTCCTCTAAATCACCATTTAGAAAGACGGTCTTAACATCCATTTGCCAGATTTCGTAGTCATGGTATGCAGCAATGGCAAGTAAGATCCGGATGGACTTAAGCATACCCACTAGAGAAAATGTTTCGTCATAATCCACACCTGGTCGTTGACGAAAACCTTTTGCAACAGGTCTAGCTTCGAAAGTCTCCACTTTTCCATCTACACCAAGTTTTTTCTTAATAACCCATTTGATCCCAATGGGTTTTACCCTTTCAGGAGCAACTTCCAAAGTCCATACTTTGTTGGTGTACATGGATTCCATCTCAGATCGCATTGCATCCAGCCACTTCATAGAGTCCCCACTCGTGATGGACTGCTCAAAACTAGTTGGGTCATCATCTTCTATGATGCAATCCTCACTGCCACCGTCTATGAGAAAACCGTAGTATCTCTCAGGTGGATGAGGAACCCTACTAGATCGGCGGAGAGGTTGGAGTTCGTTGGGAACTACCGAATCCTCTGGTTCCCCTAAATCCTCAGTTAGAGTGTGTGTCGCTGGAACTTCTTCTAGTTCTACCTCATTGCCACTATTTTGTTTCATAAGAAAACCCTTTTCTAAGAAGGTGGCATGTCGAGAAACTAACACTTTTTGTTCCTCGGAGTGGTAGAAGATATACCCTTGCGAATGCTTGGGATATCCAATAAACTTGCACAGAACTGACCTTGCCTCGAGCTTGTCCTGATTTTGTGTTTTCACATATGCCAGAAAACCCCATATCTTAATGTAATTAAGATGTGGACTCTTTTCTTTCCATATCTCATATGGAGTGGTTGGCACAGATTTAGTGGGAACCCTATTCAATAGGTCTATGGATGTCTCAAGCACATAGCCCCAGAAGGAAATAGGCAACTCGGTATTGCTCATCATAGAGCGCACCATATCTAATAGGGTGCGATTCCTCCGCTCCGATACACCGTTGTGCTGTGGTGTATAGGGAGGAGTAAGCTAGAGAGAATCCCATTCTCTTTTAGATAATCCAGGTACTCATTGCTCAAGTATTCTCCTCCTCGATCAGATCGTAGAATCTTAATACTTTTGCCCGTTTGGATATCTACTTCGTTCTTATATTCTCTGAATTTCTCAAAAGTATCAGACTTGTGTTTCATCAAGAACACATGTCCGTATCTTGAGAGATTGTCAATGAATGTAATGAAGTAGGAAGAACCGTTCCTGGCATATGTAGACATGGGACCACGTACATCACTATGTATTAGTCCCAAGAGTTCTGTAACTCTTTCTCCATATCCACTAAACGGAGTTTTGGTCATCTTGCCTTTGAGACATGACTGGCAACTGTTATAAGATGAAAATTCGAACGGATTCAAATAACCATCTTTATGCAACTTCGCTAGTCGTGTCGCATTGATATGACTTAGTCTACAATGCCACAAGAAAGATTCGTTCATTTCTGAACTCTTCCTCTTGTGTGTGTTTTGTACATTAAGTACAGTAGTTTGGTTAAGAACGTATATACCATTATTTAACGAGCCTGATCCAATCAACTTTTGATTCAGAAAGATGTTCATAACATTATCCTGTACTGCAAATGTAGGGTTCCTAGGCACACTAATGAGGTCTCACAAGGCATCAACCATGCCAAATTCAAAATTTTCCGGTGCCAAGAAACCCTAAACTAGATCGTTGACTAGAGTTTAAGGCGAAACTTGCAACTAGTTAACAACTTAAATGCTAAGTGAATGGAAATACAACCTTTGTAGATCCGGTCTTCCACTTTAGTCGTCCTTATCACCCTGGAACATTTCCAGTGATTCTCTCCAATCAATTGATATCATCTCACTGCAACTAGTGAGTATTCTAATATCCAATTAGATCTATCTCATAGATCCAAAACCCAGGATTTAGTAGGTATCACTTTGATCCTATATGGAGAATGCTTGTGATAAGCGGAGATTGACCGAGCGTAGCATAGGAAACTCCATCCCTATCAAGAGTATGTCATCCACGTACTCTACAAGGATCAACACTATACTCCCTACTACCTTTTTGTATATACAAGGTTCATCTACCATTTTTATGATGTCAAACTCTTTGACTAACACATCAAAACAGACGTTCCAACTCCGCGATGCCTGCTTTATCACATAAAACATCTTGCACACGTTTCCGTTGCTCCCACTGTCTACGAGGCCCTCTGGCTGTGTACTTATAGACTCACTCTTCTAAAACATCACTTAGAAAAGCAGTCATGGCACCCAACCGCCAGATATCGTAGTCATGGTATGTAGCCGTGGCAAGTAGGATCTGGATGGACTTAAGCATAGCTACTTAGAAAAGGTTTCATCATAATCCATAACTGGTCAATGATGCAAACTTTTAACAAGTCTAGCTTTGAAAGTCTCAACTTTTCTATGTACACCAAGTAATCTTCTCAAGATATACTTCCTCCTGATGGGGATTTAACCCTTCAGTTAAAGCAACCAAAGTCCATACTTTGTTGGTGTATAAGTATTCCATCTCAGATCGATAAACATCTAGCCATTCTTATAGAGTCTCACTCCTGATGGCCAGCTCGAAACTAGTTGGGTCATCATCTCATGATGCAATCCTCGCTCCCACTGTCATAGAGAAACCAAAGTATCTCTCAGGTGGGTGAGGAACCCTACTAGATCGGCGGAGTGGCTGAGGTTCATTGGTTGCTATTGAATCCTTTGGTTCTGCCAAATCATCAGCTGCAGTTTCATAGCTGGAACTTCTTCCAGTTTTACCTCATGACCACTAATTTCTTCTCAAGAAATTTCCTTTCACAAAGGTGGCACGTTGAGAAACAAAACATTTTTGTTCCTTGGTTTGGTAGAAGATATTCCCTTGCGAATGCTTGGAATATCCAACAAACTTCTACAGAAATGACTTTGCCTCGAGCTTATCCGGATTATGCTTTTTATACATAGGCCATACAACTCTAAATCTTTAAGAGATAAGCTCTTCCCTTTCCATATCATATATGAAATGGTAGGCATCTGATTTTATCGGAACCCTATTCAATAAGTATGCAACTTCATAAGTGCATAACTCCCTAAAGGAAATAGGTAACTCAGTAGTACTCATCATAGAGCACACCATATCAAATAGGGTGTATCTGCTCCGCCCCGATACACCGACGTGCTGTGGTGTATACGGAGGAGTAATGCTGAGAGAGAATCTCATTCTCCTTTAGAATAATCCAGGATTTCCGTGCTCAAGTATTCTCCTCCCTGATCACATCAAAGGACATAATACTTATACCCGTATTTTGGTTCTCTACTTCTAACTTATATTCTGTGAATATCTCAAAAGGTTCGGACTTGTGTTTCAACAGGAACATATGTCTGAATCTTGAGAGATTATCAGAGAATGTAATGAAGTACAAAGAACCAGTCTTGGCATGTGTAGACAGGGGACCTTACATACATCAACATGTATCAATCCCAAGAGTTCATTAACTCTTTCTCTGTTTCCAATAAACAGAGCTATGGTCATCTTATCTTTGTGACATGACTAGCAAGTTTCACAAGATGTAAATTCAAACTGATTTAAATATGCATCTAAATGTAACTTCAGCCAGTCGGGTCGTATTGATATGACCTAGTCTACAATGCCTCAAGAAGGAATCGTTCATTTCTGAACTCTTCCTCTTGTGTGTGTTCTGTATACTAGGAACTGTTGTTTGATTTAGAACTTCAATGCTTTTAGATAATGTGCCTGAACCGATCAACTTCTGATATAGGAAATGTTCAAAATATTATCCAACAATACAAAATTTTATCATTTCATTACTAATAAAGAGACTGATATGATTTTGTATATCAGGTTCGGTATCTAATAACATTCATTCAGAATCAATGTATTTGTAATACAGGGTGGCAGTGACCAACAGACTTGGCTGCAACACTTGCCCTATTTTCTGTCTCATGAAACTTATCACCCGTTCTCAGTTCTTTAGCTATCTGTAGCCCATGTAACAAATTACATATGCGGGATCCTGATCTTGTATCACATACCCAGGACGTAAAGAATACTGAGAAACAGTTCTGTATAATGAACACACCCAAAGATGATGCATCAGCGTGCACTCTCTTCAATTGAGCGGCACGGGAATTCTGGTATTCCCCAATTTCCTGCTCTGTCTTATAACAATTATAAGTTGGAGCGGGACCAACGTTCCCCAGCTCAGTATAACAAGCGGGTTCGGTCAATACATCCGTATTATTATCTGTATTAAGGCGTGATATGGTCGCTACCAGAAGAGAGAGAGAAGAAAACACTCTGCATGTGCTCTTGTAAGATCAGATTGGTTATTATTTTATCTAATCAGGATGGCTCCCACTGTTTTTATCAAATCTTCCTTGAAACCCTAAAAGGAAAGACTAGCCGGGATTAATTACACGCTACAAGTTCGCCAATCTTTCAGCCAGGCCAGTGTCGGTATTTTGAGGGAGGTTCCCCGTGCTTTCACACGGACCTAATTACAGTAAACCTCGTTTTCCCAGAGGCGTAACCCGTTGACACCTTTCTAGACACCTACTTGATCGGCTAATTGTAATGTGTAAAACTCTCCCAGGAGTAACTCTTACTCGCAGTGGGTATCGGGATCCAACTATCTCATAGAAGATATGCAATCTCATTGCAAATTTCAACACTTGAAATTCCCGATAATTTTGTCCCTAACCTCCTATGACCTTGACAAAGGCCAACAAACCATAGGATGCTAGTCAAGTTCAACCCATCATTTCCTGTTTGAATTAAACCCACCCGCACGACCCTTGACAAAGGCCAATTAAGTCATACGACTACCCTAACCCAATCTGCATCATATGCATAAGCAGATAAGCACCAGTCAGCTACTGCACACTACGCCTTGACAAAGGCCAACAAACGCAGCACGAATACTAACTACTATTTATCTGAAATGACGGAGGGCTACGACAGGTTTTTTTGAAAACCCATTGCGTAATGAACTTGATATCGTTGTAGAATCAAATGATTTTGAAATGGAGTGTTTTTTAGGCTTTTCTAGTTTTGCTAAAGGGGTCACTCACGGTGAAGAGATCGTCGGCCCTTTCCTCGTCGAATGAGGTGCGGGATATATCATATATATCGCTGTGCAAAGCAAAAACTATAGAAGCAATTAAAAGACAAACCGAGGGTTGTAGCATCTGCCAGTTATTGCTAAAGGAGTCACTCCCGGTGAAGGGATCTCGGTCCTTTCCCTATCGAATAAGGTGCAGGATGTTCTACAAGGAACACCGCGATGCAAAGCAAGAACTGTAGCTACTTATTTTTGAAAATTCGATTCCACAACATCTTAGGTTTCTTTTCTTTCATTAATCACATTAATGAAGTCCCATCATTTAAGTACCTAAACATCACAGATAAATACGACATACACTTATGCCATCCGTATTCGCCTCGATGTCTCCTCTGCACCGTTAGGTTAGGTAACTAACAGCAGAGCGGGGTAGGGCTAGTGCGGGTGTAAAACATAAGTAACGCCTATATAATATATAATATATAATATATACAGTATTTATCACAGAACATCAAATGATCACATCACAGATATCGCAGCAGAAGAAACATATGAAATATTGGATATACTACGACGTCCGTGTTTTCAATACGAGCCAGTACAAAAAACGGATTCCACGGTCGCGATGAATAGCCAAGCCCACACCCCTAGACCCTTACGAGAGCGGAAAGCAACCCTACCAATTCTAGAGTTAGGAGACCCGGACTCGACTCCTCGAGATGGTCTCCCACTGGACTCCAGAACCCGGTTACTTGTGCCCTCCTCCTTGGGTCTATCCTAGTGCGGAAAAGTAAATAATATACAAACGGTGACATCTTCCGCAACCTGGAAGTGCCCCAATAAAAGAATATTACATACAAGTTTTTACATGAATGAAAATAAAAAACACTCATCTCACATAAAAAAAACCCCGACTATTCAAACACGACGATCCAATATAACATATCCAGCAGCACATAACATCATATGTCATCAACGTAAGTAAATATGCCCATCCCAATTGTCGTTGACATATAGAAACGAAACCGGCGATATCACATATTACACTTACGGTCGCAGAAAAGAAAGTGTAAAACTACAACAGTTGGAATCCGCAAACTCTTTAGACATCGCATGCCTAACCAAATGAATTCCTTAGACATCGCATGCCTAACAATTATAAACCCCGCATTTTAGTCTCATTATTGAAAACTCTTTTCAATATCAAGTCGGACAACTCAACAAGATTCCCGAAATTCAGATCGAATGCTCGTCGCAAACTTTAGTAGGCAGCCGCACCCCCGATGTCGTCGACGAAGTGCACCAAGGCGGAACACCGCTGCCGCGAGCACCCGAACGGATGCTTTCGGCGACGGAGTTCTCCTACAGTCACTTGGTCGGGGCTATGGTGTTGCTGTCTATTAAGTTTACCGGCGAGTATCCACGTACGCTACGTGATTGCGACGGTCTTTTGATCACATCAAAATTCCGTGGCAACCGATCAAGTGAGACTAAAGTGTTGTGTTTATAACATTCATATCAGTTATCTCATAACTGATTGTGGATTCCAAGTATTGTATCCCATTCCAGATAAATAGAAAATGTTAAACTTTCCGATCGAACATTCAAACACCCAAGTTTTCCCGAAACAGCTCAACACATGAAATAAGTTTAAAAACATCCAGTTCATGCCTCATTCCCAATGGTCCAGCCGTAGAAGGATCAAGCCAACGCCTCACATGTGGCACGCCGTACTGCCCCAAACCCGAAGGTTCAAAGGGCAGTTCAAGACGGTCACATAATCGAGTTAAGGTTTGTTGTCTTCTAGAGGGTCCATCGCGTTACTTGCACTACTTAGAACATTATTAAACCACGGAATGATCCAACACATGGAAATTTCCCGATAGGGGAAAAATTGGGTATTTATATCCGGTCGAACTTTTCAAGATTTTGTAAAAATATCCGGAAAAAAACAGACGAAGTTAAACTTCCCGATCGGAACACCGAGTCCCCAATACAACCCAGAAAACTCAACTCTTGAGTAGAAGTTAAAATATCCCAGAAAATACAGCACTAAAATATAGGAATTACTGTGCAAAATTGAAAAGCTAATGTCACTACATGGCCGCAGAACCGCCGCACGAGCCATGCTCGTGCCGCGGTTCCGCCGCGCTTTAGTCGAATCAGGCGCACGTGCTGCACAGTAATCCCTAGAAAACCCTGCTGATTTTTCTGCATATTTTCAATCAGGAAAAATCCACATTTTCAAAAATTGGACAGAGAGGGGTATAAATTAGGGTTTCGAGTTTCATTCGGATTTCTAACATCGTCTACACTTCGCCTAAGGCTCTAGCTAGGCTCTGATACCACTGTAGGGTTCCTAGGCACACTAATGAGGTCTTACAAGGCATCAACCATGCCAAATTCAAAATTTTCCGGTGCCGAGAAACCCTAAACTAGATCATTGACTAGAGTTTAAGGCGAAACTTGCAACTAGTTAACAACTTAACTGCTAAGTGAATGGAAATACAACCTTTGTAGATCCGGTCCTCCACTTCCTTAGCTCCATGATGATGTCCCTCCGTTGCGATCATCGGATCCTAGACTCTAGCGATGGTTTCGTCGAAGAAATGATCGGGTTAGGTCGTCGACTTCGATGCCGAAGATGATCTATGTCGAGGCAACTCAAGATCAAGCTCCAACTTCACCAAGTCATGAAACTTGTGAAGAAAACACCCTATACTACATGGCAAGTGGTAGAGGATGAAGAAATAGGAAGTGGGTTCACTTTGGATTTTGATTTCTCACTTGGATTCTTCACTTGACATTTTCAAGAAAAGGTTTTCTTTCTTCTTTCTTTCAAGAAGAAAAAGGAAAAAGAATAATGAATAATAATAAAATCAAGTGATGGTTATCATTTTGCAACCATGGTTAAGTGCAGAGAATAAACTAGATTTTAGTTAAAATGGTTAGGTTAAGAATAAAACCAAATGGCTTAGACTTTGTCAAAGATGTTATGAAGCTTCAAGTCAAATTGAGAAAAGTCACCACCATTTTGTTTTAGTTTCTTTCCAAAAATAAATAAATGAAATAAATAATTAAGGCAAACGAAACCCTAACCATTAACTAAACGTGGTTTAAAATAAACACAAACCCAAGTTTGCATGTATCATCAAACATGATACAAACTAGTGCACAAACATATATCATATATACAATGTGCAAATTCAAGTGAGATAATCAATCTTAAGTGAACAAATACTAGTTAATGCAAAGTAATATATCAAATAAATAATTATACATTAAATCATTAAATCAACACTTGATTTAACGATCCGGTCATATCGCATATGACTGACTAATATCCAATGTATCGACTTATCGAATCAATCCTCGATTCGATAACTAGGTTATATCGCATACAACCAATCGATACATTCATCGCGAGAATATAATACGGTATCACATACATGCATTATTCCCGGTCCCGCACATATCTCATATGCGCTCCTATTTCGTTTCGCTTGAGCCAGGAAACCTCTGTATAGGACTCTAAACACTCGTCAATACGCCGGCAGCAGATGATGATAATATCAAGCACCCACAAGCCGCAAGCGGTCTGTTAAACGTAACGGCCACCCGGGTATTGAGCGATCAGAAGATCAACGAGCAAGCCCGCTCACACTCCTGTGAATCCAACCAGTAACACTTACCGTACAGTCCGGTCTGATCGTCTGATATGTCGCATATCTCGCCTAGGGGTGGTAAACGTCAGACCCCAGTAGCTCGATAAGTCATGTCGATATGAAGTCTATAACAGTTCGAGAAACTACTGGTAACACTTACCAGTAAATCTCAGCAACCCTGGCCAGGGATTTCCGGTTATAGCCAATCGAACACAGCGCAACATCAACTCCCTATACCGGGAGAGATGAATCCCCTCCTATCGCTCATTGCCTCCATGTGATTCGGGACTGTACCAAAAAGCCACCGTTTTGCACGCCCTCTTGGACGTGGTAAGGTGGAAATCAAAGCACAGTGGGAATCACACAAGACTCTATGACGATCTCGGGTCTACAGACTAACCTGTACCAGTGTTACCAGAGAACTGCCATCTGACGTAAGGTATAATACCATCTGGGTGTTCTCGGCGAGTCCGTCCAGTGTACCCAGTCTCCACTGAGCACCCGTATATCATCTCTGATGTCAAACACCAATAGATATGGGATCATCCATCGCCCATCTGTATGGGTTGAGAAGGTATATGCTAGTCTACTCTGGTATATCGATGCCGCGTCTCGATACACCCACGACTAGGGACCTTAAAGGATGTACTTATGGACTACCATGTCCCCACTAGTATGATCCGCATCATAGTCCAGGTAGTCAAGTACACATCCTAAGGGCTTTACCAACATGTAACAGAGAGACAATCAGTGTACACGTTAAGGTAAAGAGCAACCAGATAGCATACTATCATGTCGAGCAAGAAAGTCCTCCCTATATATGTCCAAGCATCCACTACAATCGACATCCTATGTATAGTAATGGCCTCTAGGGCATACATATAACTAACGGCAAAGTTATATCCTTCTTTGCTCAATAATGAAACTGATATAATATTGCAAATCAGGGTCAGAATGTAATAGCATTCATTCAGAATCAATGTATGATCATTTGGTAACACAAGGTGATATTCGCCAACTGCTTTGACTGCAATATTTGCACCATTCCCAACTTTTACGGAATGATCACCCTTTCCCAGTTCCCTACCTTTCCATAGCCCATGTAACATGTTACATATATGGGATCCCGATCCGGTATCTAATACCCAGGACCTAAAGTGAACTGAGAAACAGTTCTCGATAACAAACACACCTGAAGAAGATGCATCAACATGCTTATTCTTTGTTTGGGTGGAGTGAGAATCCTGATATTCTATTATTCCCTGCCCGGACTTATAACAATTATAAGTGGGAGCGGGACCAACGTTCCCCTGCTCAGTATAACAAGCGGGTTCAGTCAATATATCCATATTATTATCTTGTTTAAGGCCTGACATAGTCGCTACCTGGAAAGAGAGAGAAGAAAACACTTTAGCGTATGCTCTTGCAAGATTAGATTGGTTATTATCTTATCTAATCAGGTTGGCTCCTCCTACTTTTTATCAAATCTTCTTTAAAACCCTAAAAGGTAAGACTAGCCGGGATTAATTATACCTTACAAGTTCGTCAGTTTTTCAGCCAGGCCATTGTTGGTACTTTGAGGGAGGTTCCCCGTGCTTTCGCACGGACCTAATTAAAGTAAACATCGTTTTCGCAGAGGCATAACCCCATAAACACCTTTCTAGACACCTACTTGATTGGCTAATTGTCATGTGTAAAACTCTCCCAGGAGTAACTCTTACTCGCAGTGGGTATCGGGATCCAACTATCTCATAGGTGGTATGCAATCTCATTGCAAATTTCAACACTTGAAATTCCCGATAATGCATTTACCCCTAGCGTGCTATGACCTTGACGCATGCCAAACAACCCATAGTGCGCTAGTCAAGTTCAACCCGTACATTTCATGATTGAATTAAACCCACCCGTATGTCCCTTGACGCATGCCAAACAACGCCGTATGAATACCCTAATCCAATCGCATCTCATGCTACAGATAAGTAGTAATCAGCTACCGTACACTACGCCTTGACGCATGCCAAACTACCGTAGCACGAATACTAAATATTACTTATCTGAAATGATGGAGGGCTATGCAGGTTTTTCAGAAAACCTATTACGTAATAAACTTGAAATCGTTGTAGAAACAAGTGATTTTGAAAAGGAGTGTTTTTGAGGCTTTTCTAGTTTCGCTAAAGAGATCACTACGGTGAAGGGATCTCGGCTCTTTCCTTATCGAATAAGGTGCAGGATATTTCATAAATACCGTTATGCAAAGCATGAACTATAGATGCAATCAAAAACTAAACCGTGAGTTTGTAACATCTGCCAATTTTGCTAAAGAGGTCACTCCCGGTGAAGGGATCTCGGCTCATTCCTCATCGAATAAGGTCCAGGGTATATCACATATATCACTATGCAAAGCAAAAACTGTAGCTACCCTTTTTGAAAATTTGATTCTACAATATCTTTTATGTTTCTTTTCTTTTATTAATCTCATTAATAAATCCCATCATTTATGCTTCCTAAGCATCACAGAAGAAACGAAAGCAGTAATATATATATATATATATATATATATATAGTATAAGCATTCGTCTCAGGAAGTAATATGATCTCATCACAGAACATTGCAGCAGAAGATAACATATGAAATATTAGATATACTAGGACGTCCGTGTTTTATATCGAGCCAGTATAAAACACGGATTCCACGGTCGCGATGAATAGCCAAAACCCGCATCCCTAGACCTCTATGAGAGCGGCAAGTAACACTGCCAATTCTAGGGTTAGGAGACCCGGTCTCGACTCCTCGAGATGGCCTCCCACTGGACCCTAGAACCCGGTTACTTGTGCTCCCCTCCTTGGGTCTATCCTAATGCGAAAAAGTAAGTAATATACAATGGTGACATCAACCTCAACCCGAAAGTGCCCCAATAAAAGAATATTACATACAATGAATTTTACATGAATGAAAATAAAAACCCTCATCTCACATAAAACCCCCGGCTATTCAGAACACGACGATCCAATATAACACATCACAGCAACACATAATATCTCATATCATCAACGTAAGCAAGTATGCGTATCCCGATTGTCGTTGATGTATAGAAACGAAGCCGGCAATACCCCACATACTACACTTACGGTCGCAGAAAAGAAAAGTGAAAAACTACATCATTTGGAAGCCACAATCACCTTAGACATCGTAAACCCGAAATATCACATATTACGGATTTCATGCCTAACTATATGAATTCCAAATATTGTATCACAATCACACAATATTAAGACGATGTTTAACGTTTCGATCGAATCAACATACACTCACAAATTACCCCCGTGAGCTCAACACTTGAGCAAACTTAAAACACTCAAAAACCGTGCCACAGTGAGTTAACCAACGCCTCACCTATGACACTACGAAACTACGGCAAACCCGAAGGTTCGAATGCGTTTCCGTGGGCATAAATCGAGTTAAGGTTATTATAGTCTTCAAGGGGGTCCATAGGGGTACTTGCACGATTTTACGAGTACAATTAACTTCGGAAAATTACTACACTTGGAAATTTCAGCGGCGTACAAAATGTGGTGTGCGAAGTTCGATCGAACTACTAAAAATAGTCAAGGTTACCAATACAGTGTTAAATTATACAACAACGAAGCCCTGCGAATTAGCCCCTGGTCAAACTAATCATCACATGAAAATTGATCTAAATAAAAAATACTAGGAAAACCAAAATGAAGACACCAGAGCATAAGAGGAATATATGGGCCAGAGGAGGTGAAGGGGCAGGCCAGGCCGGAAATTTGGCCTTGGTGCTCGGCCAAAACCCGAGCCCCCCCACCCCCAACCCTCCACCCCACCCCCGTATTTCTCCCATGTTCATATAATGGCCCATAGATCATTCTGCACCTGTTTGAAAATTTTTTAAAGGACTATTTTGAAAATTTACAGAGAGAAAAATGGGGTTTTCATAATATCGTATTTTATAGTCGATTTCGTTTTCGTAATTGTTTTAACACCGTATCTAGAATTCAAGTTTGGCTCTGATACCACTGTTGGGATTCCCTTGCACCTAGGCTACGGTTTGGTAGCATCACCCATGCCACTTTAAAATTTAGAGTGGTGCAAAGCAAGCAAACCATGAATCTTTACTAGAAATTTCTTGGGTAACAAGTTTGTATCACATACAAAGAAGTAAAGAGATTAGGATTACAACCTTTGTAGTCCGTTCCTTCGCTTCATAAGCTCCGTGTTGAGGTCCCTTCGCTGCGATCATCAAGAAGTCCGACTCTCGGGAGGCTCCATGAGGTGAATGATGTATCTTGCTTGATGTCTTCATGATCCAAGGTGATCTACCTTGAAGAATCTATAACCCAAGCTTACACTTCATTAATGAAGTAATTAGAGAAGTGAACACCTTAATCTAAGTGTCTAGAATAGATGAGAATGATGAAGTAGGAATTCTGCTCTCTTTTTTTTTTCAATTTCTCACTATTAGTCATCACAAATCAAAAACCTAGTGAAACTTTTCATTCAAGAGCAAGAAGAAGAAGAAGAAGAAGAAGCTTTTGTGATGAATAATGAATTATTGTTGTGGTTACAATTGAAACCATAGGTTAAGTATGAGAGTCTTAACTCTTGTAGAGAATAAACCATAGGTTAAGGGTTTGGGTTGGGTTAACAAATATCTTCACAAAATATCAAAGGAAGAGACAAAAGTCAAACCTTCATGTTGCTTCATGAAAGCTCATCCAAAGCTTAACCCTAATCCAAACCCTAACTAAGTTTAAACTCTAAAACCATATTGCATTTGTATCCCTAACATGTTAAAATATTACATATCACATATACAATATATTTTGTAACAAAAGAAAATAACACAATTAACATATATCGCATATACATCAATGTATTAACCAGTGAGAAAATGAATCAATAAAGCGAGCTTATATTAGTTAACGTAATGTAATATATCACATATATAATTACACATTAAATTATCGAATCAACACTTGATCCGACAATCCGGCTATATTGCATATAACCGACTAATATAACATGTACAAATTCATCGAATCATCACTTGATCTTGTTAGTTATGTATATGCCCTAGAGGCCATTGTTATACATATGATGTATATTATAATGGATGCTTGGATATATATAGAGATGACTTTCTTGCTCGTCATGATAGTATGCTATTTGGTTTCACTTTATCTTAACATGTTGACTTGTATTGGTTTACTGTTTTACTCTCACATGTTGATAAAGCCCTTAGGATCTGTACTCGACTACTGGGACTATGATGAGATCATACTAGTAGGGCCGCGGTAGTCGATGAGTACATCCTATAACTGTTCCTAGTCGAGGGTATATCGAGACAGGGCATCGATACACCAGAGTAGACTAGCGTATACGCATCTTGACCCATATGATGGGTGATGGATGATCCCATATCCATCGGTGTTTTGACATCAGAGATGGGGTACGGGTGCTCAGTGGAGACTGGGTACACTGGACGGACTCGCCGAGAACTCCCAGATGGTGATATACCACACGTCAGATGGCAGTTCTCCGGTGACACTCGTACAGGGTAGTCTGTAGACCCGAGATCGTAATAGAGTCTTGTGTGGTTCCCACTGTGCTTTGATTTCCACCTTACCACATCCAAGAGGGCGTGCAAAACGGTGGCTTTTGGGTACAGTCCCGAATCACATGGAGGCAATGAGCGATAGGAGGGGATTCGTCTCTCCCGGTATAGGGAGTTGATGTTGTGCTGTGTTCGATTGGCTATAACTGGAAGTCCCTGGCCAGGGCTGATATAGAGATTTACTGGTAAGTGTTACTAATAGTTTCTCAACCCGTTATGAGCCACACATCGACACGACTTATCGGTTACTGGGGTCTGACGTATACCACCCCTAGACTTGATATGCGACATATCAGACGAACAGACCGGACTGTACGGGAGTGTTACTGATTGGATTCACAGGAGAACGCACAGGCTAGCTTGTTGATCTTCTGATCGCTCAATACCTTGGTGGCTGTTATGTTTAGCTGACCGCTTGCAGCTTGTGGGTGTTTGATATGATCATCACCTGCTACCGGCGTATTGACGATTTTTTAGAGTCCTACACAGAGGTTTCTTGGCTCAGGCGAAACGGAGTAGAGGCACATATGTGATTTGTGCAGGACCGAGAATAATGCGATATGAGATACCGTATTATATTCTCGCGATATTTAGATATGAACCGGGACATCGGATCAAGTGTTGATTCGATGAATCGGTACATGATATATTAGTCGGTAATATTCGATATGGCCGGATCATCGAATCAAGTGTTGATTCGATGATTTAATGTATAATAATATATATATGATATATTGTATTACATTATCTAATATTGGCTCGCTTTATTATTTCATTTTCTCACTGGATGATACATTGATATATATGCGATATATGTTAATTGTATTATTTTCTTTTGTTGCAAATATATAATATATATGTGATATATATTATTGTGACATGATATGATTAATTGTTAAACATGTTTAAGGATGATTAATTGAGGTTAGGGTTTGATTAGGGTTAGATGCTTCATGCACCTTGTAGAAGCATTTTCTTTTGTCATTGTTAAGATATTTTTGGATGACACATTTTTAACCCAACCAAACCCTAACTCTAGTTTATTCTCTACACAATCTTATCCACTCTTCCTTGACCATGGTTTATATATCAATCATATACATTTCTTTCTATTCATCACAAAAGGATTAATCTTTTTATCATTTCCATTATCATCTTCTTCTCTCTTGAAAAAGCTTACTAGAAAATCTTTATGTGATGAATAAATATGAGAAAATGAATTAAAAAGAAAGCAAAAATACTACTCTCTCATCCTCATCTCATCTATCCCATGAGATTAGTGTGTTCATCTCTTTAGAGTGAGAAAGCTTGAGTCTTTGCAACTTCGACGTAGATCATCGGAGATTTGGAACACTTCAAGCTAGCATGGATCATTCGCGTCTTGGAGCCTCTCATGAGTCCGGGAGATCGTGGATCGCGGCAAAGGGACTTCTACTCGGAGCTTGTGAAGCGAAGGAGCGGACTACAAAGGTTGTAATCCCTCAAACTTAGATAAAAAGTTATCATCTTGCATGTTAAACCCTAATAATCTAGTAAAGATCCCGGCTTTGGGTTGTTCGGCACGTCTAAATTTTTATCCGGGCATGTTTGATGCCTTATGAACCTTCACAAGAGTGCCTAGGAACCTTACAGTGCTATCAGAGCCTAGCTAGAGCATTAGGCGATGTGTTTACGAAGTTAAAACTCCGATCGAACCCGAACCGACGCAAATTTACCCCTCTCTGGAAATTTTTCAAAATTTGGGTTTTTTCTGAATTAAAAATACCTGAAAAATACTACAGGAAAATTTAAGAATTACGGTGGAAAAATGATGCAATGATCCGTACAAAGCGCCGCGGATCCGCGTCCAAACCCATGATTGGGCTGCGGAACCGCGGCGGTTTGAAGTGATCATGGCCCCATTTCTGCACAGTAATTCATGGTTCTGTGTTATATATTTTATGGGTATTTTTATTCTGTTTCAAGTGTTGAATATTCTGGGGTTTATTTTGTAATAGTAGACTCGATCGGACATTTTAAATTCGTATTTCTTTCCGGATATTTAGAAACTGTTAAACTAGTTGAACAGATATCATTAACCCACCTTTTCCCGGCACGTAAAACTTTCAAGTGTTGAATTTTTATCGGGTTTAAATCTTTCCGAAAAATTGTACAAGTTAAGCGGTGGACCCTCTAAAAGACAACAAACCTTAACTCGATTATGTGACCGTCTTGAACTGCCTTTTGAACCTTCGGGTTTGGGGCAGTACGGCGTGCAACATGTGAGGCGTTGGCTAGACCCTTCTACGGCTGGATCACCGGTACTGTGACTTATTCTGGGATTATTTGAACTCTGCTCAAGAGTTGAGCACTTTGGGAAATTTTGGGTATTTGATTATCTGTTCGAAAAGTTTAATACTGTCTATTTATCTGGAATGTGATACAATATGTGGAATTCATAGAGTTGGGCCTGAAATGCGGAGTATGTGATATTTCGGATTTATGATGTCTAAAGTGATAGTGAATTCTAAATATTGTAGTTTTACACTTTCTTTTCTGTGACCGTAAGTGTAATATGTGATATCGCCGGTTTCGTTGCTATATGTCAACGACAATTGGGATGCGCATATTTACTTACGTTGATGATATGTGATATTATGTGTTGCTGTGATATGTTATATTGGATCGTCGCGTTCTGAATAGCCAGGGGTTTTATGTGAGATGAGGGTTTTTATTTTCATTCATGTAAAATTCATTTGTAATGTAATATTCTTTTATTTGGGGCACTTCCAGGTTGCGGTTGCTGTCACCAGTGTATATTATTTACTTTTCCGTATTAGGTAGACCCAAGGAGGGGAGCACAAGTAACCGGGTTCTAGGGTCCAGTGGGAGGCCATCTCGAGGAGTCGAGACCGGGTCTCCTAACCATAGAATTGGCAGTGTTACTTGCCGCTCTCGTAGGGGTCTTGGGATGTGGGTTTGGCTATTCGTCGCGACCGTGGAATCCGTGTTTTATACAGGCTCGTATTGAAAACACGGACATCCTAGTATATCTAATATTTCTTATATGTTCTTCTGCTGCAATGTTCTGTGATGAGATCATATTACTGCCTGAGACGAATGCTTATACTATATATATATGCTGATATATAAATATTACTGGTTTCGTTTCTTCTGTGATGCTTAGGAAGCATAAGCTGATGGGATATTTATTAATGGGATTAATAAAAAGAAAAGAAACCTAAAGATGTTGTAGAATCAAAACTTTATAAAAAGGGTAGCTACAGTTTTGCTTTGCACAGTGATATATATGATATATCCTGCACCTTATTCGATGGGGAAAGAGCCGACGATCCCGTCACCGGGAGTGACCTCTTTAGCAAAACTGGCAGATGCTACAAAACGCGGTGTGTCTTTTGAATGCTTTTAGTGTTTTGCTTTGCACAGCGGTATATATGATATATCCTGCACCTTATTCGATGAGGAAAGGGCCGACGATCCCTTCACCGGGAGTGACCCCTTTAGCGAAACTAAGAAAAAGCCTCAAAAACACTACTTTTCAAAAACACTCGATTCTACTACGATATCAAGTTCATTACGCTCAGGGTTTTCTGAAAAACCTGCGTAGCCCTCCGTCATTTCAGATAAAGACTATTTAGTATTCATGCTGCGTTTGTTGGCCTTTGTCAAGGCGTAGTGTGCGGTAGCTAACTGGTACTTATCTGTTTAAACATATGATGTGATTGGATTAGGGTATTCGTACGACCTTGTTGGCCTTTGTCAAGGGTCGTGCGGGTGGGTTTAATTTCAATCAAGAAATGACGGGTTGAACTTGACTAGCTTCCTATGGTTTGTTGGCCTTTGTCAAGGTCATAGGGGTTAGGGGCAAAAACATTATCGGGAATTTCAAGTGTTGAAATTTGCAAATGAGATTGCATACCTCCTATGAGATAGTTGGATCCCGATACCCACTGTGAGTAAGTGTTACTCCTGGGAGAGTTTTACACAGGATAATTAGCCGATCAAGTAGGTGTCTAGAAAAGTGTTAACGGGGTTATGCTTCGGGGAAAACGAGGTTTACTTTAATTAGGTCCGTGCGAAAGCACGGGGAACCTCCCTCAAAGTACCGACACTGATCTGGCTGAAAGATTAACGAAATTGTAGGGTGTAATTAATCCCGGCTAATCTTACCTTTTAGGGTTTTAAGGTAGATTTGATAAAAACAGTGGGAGACATCCTGATTAGATAAGATAATAACCAATCTAATCTTGCAAGAGCATACGCTAATGTGTGTTCTTCTCTCTCTCTCCAGGTAGCGACCATGTCAGGCCATAATCAAGATAATGATATGGATGTATTGACTGAACCCAATTATTGTACTGAGCTAGGGAATGTTGGACCCGTTCTTTCTTATAAGAGTTATAAGACTGAACAGGAAACAGGAGAATATCTGGATTCTCACGCCGCCCAAAAGAACATGCATGTTGATGCATCTTCTTCGGGTGTGTTAGTTATTGAGAACTGTTTCTCAGTTCACCCTACGTCCTGAGTATTAGATACCGGATCAGGATCCCATATATGTAAACAGTTACATGGGCTACGTAAAGGTAGAGAACTGGGAAAAGGAGATCATTCCATTCAAGTAGGGAACGGTGCAAGTATTGTAGCCAAAGCAGTTGGCGAATATCACCTTGTATTGCCAAGTCGTAATACACTGATTCTAAATGAGTGCTATTATATACCGAACATGATGTACAACATTATATCAGTCTCCTTATTAAGTAAAGAAGGATATAATTTTGTAGTACAGGATAATGTTATGAACATATTCCTAGATCAAAAGTTGATTGCATCAGGCTCGTTACATAATGGCATATTCATTCTAAATCAGAATACAGTCCTGAATATACAAAACACATACAAGAAGAAAAGTTCAGATATGAACGAATCCTACTTGTGGCATTGTAGACTTGGTCATATCAATACGACACGACTGGCTAAGTTACATAAGGATGGTTATTTGAATCCGTTCGAATTATCATCTTATGATACTTGCCATTCATGTCTCAAAGGAAAAATGACCAAAGCTCCGTTTAGTGGACACGGAGAAAGAGTTACCGAACTCTTAGGACTGGTACATAGTGATGTATGCGGTCCCATGTCTACGCATGCCAGGAACGGTTCTTCCTACTTCATTACATTCACTGACGATCTCTCAAGATTCGGATATGTGTTCCTGATGAAACACAAGTCTGAAGCTTTTGAGAAATTCAGAGAATATAAGCACGAAGTGGAGAATCAAACGGGCAAAAGTATTAAGATTCTTCGATCTGATCGAGGAGGTGAATACTTAAGCAGTGAGTTCCTAGATTATCTAAAAGAGAATGGGATTCTCTTTCAGCTTACTCCTCCTTTTACACCACAGCACAACGGTGTATCTGAGCGAAGGAATCACACCCTATTAGATATGGTGCGCTCGATGATGAGTACAGCTGAGTTACCTATTTCCTTCTGGGGGTATTCACTGGAGACAGCAGCATACCTGTTGAATCAAGTTCCAACTAAATCTGTACCTACCACACCATATGAGATATGGAGTGGGAAGAGACCATGTCTTAAACGAGTTAAGATATGGGGTTGTCTGGCCTATGTCAAAAGGCAAAATCCAGAAAAACTCGAGGCACGGTCAGTTCTATGCAAGTTTGTGGGATATCCCAAACATTCACATGGATCTCTTTTCTACCATCGCGAGGAACAAAAGGTGTTTGTTTCTCGACATGCCACCTTTTTAGAAAAGGAATTTCTTACAAAAGAAATTAGTGGCGAAAAAGTAGAACTGGAAGAAATTCCAGCTACACAAACTCAAACTCAAACTGAAGATTTGGTAGAACCGGAGGATTCAATAGTACCCAACGAACCCCAGCCTCTCCGCCGATCTAGTAGGGTTTCTCGTCCACCTGAGAGATACTACGGTTTTCTCATTGATGGTGGAAGCGAGGATTGCATCATGGATGATGATGACCCGACTAGTTTCGAGCAGGCCATCACGAGTGGTGACTCTGTGAAATGGATGGATGCAATGAGATCTGAGATGGAATCCATGTACACCAATAAAGTATGGAGTTTAGAAAATGCTCCTGAAGGGGTAAAACCCATTGGGAGCAAGTGGATTTTTAAAAAGAAATTTGGTGTAGATGGAAAAGTTGAGACTTTCAAAGCTAGACTTGTAGCAAAGGGTTTTCGTCAACGACCAGGTGTGGATTATGACGAAATATTTTCTCCAGTGGCTATGCTTATGTCCATCCGGATCTTACTTGCCATTGCTGCATACCATGACTACGAAATCTGGCAAATGGATGTTAAGACCGCCTTTCTAAACGGTGATTTAGAAGAGAGCGTGTACATGACTCAGCCAGAGGGCTTCGTAGATAGTGGGAGCAACGGAAAGGTGTGTAAGCTGCTTAAATCCATTTATGGGTTAAAGCAAGCATCGCGGAGTTGGAACATCTGTTTTGATGTTGTAGTCAAAGAGTTGACTTCATCAAAAATATAGATGAACCTTGTATCTATAAGAAGGTAGCTGAGGGTAAGGTTGTCTTCCTTGTATTATACGTGGATAACATACTCTTGATAGGAAATGATATTCCTATGCTGCAATCAGTCAAGCTCTTCTTATCACAGAGATTCTCAATGAAAGATCTAGGTGATGCCTCCTGCGTATTGGGAATCATGATCTATAGAGATAGATCTAAACGGATACTGGGATTGTCCCAATCCAGGTACATTGACACCATACTAAAGAGGTTTAGTATGGAAGAATCCAAGCGTGGGAACCAACCCACGATCTCTGGACTCACTCTCTCTAAAGAGATGTCTCCCAAGACTGATTTGGAGAGAGCTCGCATGCAAGGGATACCCTATGCTTCGGCAGTAGGCTCTATCATGTATGCGATGCTATGTACCAGACCCGATGTAGCATACTCACTAAGTGTAGCGAGTCGGTATCAAGCAGATCCTGGAGAGAGTCATTGGACAGCTGTGAAGAACATTCTCAAGTACTTACGAAGGACTAAGAAGATGTTCTTGGTGTATGGTAACGGAGAACTCCAGGTAGAGTCCTTTACCGATTCCAGCTTCCAAAGTGATAAGGACGACTCTAAGTCGCATTCAGGTTTTGTCTTTACCCTCAATGGAGGGGCGGTATGTTGGAAGAGTTCCAAACAGGATACCGTTGTAGACTCGACGATGGAGGATGAATACATCGCTGCCAAAGAGGCTGTCTGGATCAAGAAGTTCATTAGTGAACTTGGTGTGGTTCCATCCATTGAGCATCCAATACCTCTGTATTGCGATAACAATGGAGCTGTGGCGTTAGCCAAGGAACCCAGTTCCCATCAAAAGTCCAGAAATATTCTGAGGCGGTATCACCTGATCATGGAGATAGTTGATCGCCGGGAGATCGAGGTCAGGAGAGTAGATACGAAGGACAACACTGCGGATCCATTAACGAAGGCTATTCCCCAGATACAGTTTGAGAGATTATTCGGGATGCTAGGTATGAGATACTACAGCAGCTGGCCTTAGTGCAAGTGGGAGATTGTTAGTTATGTATATGCCCTAGAGGCCATTGTTGTACATATGATGTATATTATAATGGATGCTTGGATATATATAGAGATGACTTTCTTGCTCGTCATGATAGTATGCTATTTGGTTTCACTTTATCTTAACATGTTGACTTGTATTGGTTTACTGTTTTACTCTCACATGTTGATAAAGCCCTTAGGATCTGTACTCGACTACTGGGACTATGATGAGATCATACTAGTGGGGCCGCGGTAGTCGATGAGTACATCCTATAACTGTTCCTAGTCGAGGGTATATCGAGACAGGTCATCGATACACCAGAGTAGACTAGCGTATACGCATCTTGACCAATATGATGGGTGATGGATGATCCCATATCCATCGGTGTTTTGACATCAGAGATGGTGTACGGGTGCTCAGTGGAGACAGGGTACACTGGACGGACTCGCCGAGAACTCCCAGATAGTGATATACCACACGTCAGATGGCAGTTCTCCGGTGACACTGGTACAGGGTAGTCTGTAGACCCGAGATCATCATAGAGTCTTGTGTGGTTCCCACTGTGCTTTGATTTCCATCTTACCACGTCCAATAGGGCGTGCAAAATGGTGGCTTTTGGGTACAGTCCCGAATCACATGGAGGCAATGAGCGATAGGAGGGGATTCATCTCTCCCGGTATAGGGAGTTGATGTTGTGCTGCGTTCGATTGGCAATAACTGGAAGTCCCTGGCCAGGGCTGATATAGAGATTTACTGGTAAGTGTTACTAGTAGTTTCTCGACCCGTTATGAGCCACACATCGACACGACTTATCGGTTACTGGGGTCTGACGTATACCACCCCTAGACTTGATATGCGACATATCAGACGAACAGACCGGACTGTACGGGAGTGTTACTGAATGGATTCACAGGAGAACGCACAGGCTAGCTTGTTGATCTTCTGATCGCTCAATACCTTAGTGGCTGTTATGTTTAGCTGACCGCTTGCAGCTTGTGGGTGTTTGATATGATCATCACCTGCTACCGGCGTATTGACGATTCTTTAGAGTCCTACACAGAGGTTTCTTGGCTCAGGCGAAACGGAGTAGAGGCACATATGTGATATGTGCAGGACCGAGAATAATGCGATATGAGATACCGTATTTTATTCTCGCGATATTTAGATATGAACCGGGACATCGGATCAAGTGTTGATTCGATGAATCGGTACATGATATATTAGTCGGTAATATTCGATATGGCCGGATCATCGAATCAAGTGTTGATTCGATGATTTAATGTATAATAATATATATATGATATATGGTATTACATTATCTAATATTTGCTCGCTTTATTATTTCATTTTCTCACTGGATGATACATTGATATATATGCGATATATATTAATTGTATTATTTTCTTTTGTTGCAAATGTATAATATATATGTGATATATATTATTGTGACATGATATGATTAATTGTTAAACATGTTTAAAGATGATTAATTGAGGTTAGGGTTTGATTAGGGTTAGATGCTTCATGCACCTTGTAGAAGCATTTTCTTTTGTCATTGTTAAGATATTTTTGGATGACACATTTTTAACCCAACCAAACCCTAACTCTAGTTTATTCTCTACACAATCTTAGCCACTCATCCTTGACCATGGTTTATATATCAATCATATACATTTCTTTCTATTCATCACAAAAGGATTAATCTTTTTATCATTTCCATTATCATCTTCTTCTCTCTTGAAAAAGCTTACTAGAAAATTTTTATGTGATGAATAAATATGAGAAAATGAATTAAAAAGAAAGCAAAAATACTACTCTCTCATCCTCATCTCATCTAGCCTATGAAATTAGTGTGTTCATCTCTTTAGAGTGAGAAAGCATGAGTCTTTGCAACTTCTACGTAGATCATCGGAGATTTGGAACACTTCAAGCTAGCATGGATCGTTCGAGTCATGGAGCCTCTCATGAGTCCGGGAGATCGTGGATCGCGGCAAAGGGACTTCTACTCGGAGCTTGTGAAGCGAAGGAGCGGGCTACAAAGGTTATAATCCCTCACACTTAGATAAAAAGTTATCATCTTGCATGTTAAACCCTAATAATCTAGCAAAGATCCCGGCTTTGGGTTGTTCGGCACGTCTAAATTTTTATCCGGGCATGTTTGATGCCTTATGAACCTTCACAAGAGTGCCTAGGAACCTTACAGATCTGATAACCCGGCTATATCACATATACCCGGCCGATATCTCATATCGCGAGAATAGAATACGGTATCTCATATTGTATTATTCTCGGTCCCACACATATCACATATGTGCTCCTACTCCATTTTTCCTGAGCCAGGAAACCACTGTGTAGGACTCGAAAGAATCGTCTATACGCCGGCAGTAGGTGATGATAATATCAAACACCCATATGCTGCAAGCGGTCAGCTAAACGTAACAGCCACACAGGTATTGAGCGATCAGAAGATCAAAAAGAAAGACTGTACATTCTCCTGTGAATCCGATAAGTAACACTACCGTACAGTCCGGTTTCTTCGTCTAGTATGTCACATATCAAGTCTAGGGGTAGTAAACATCAGACCCCTGTAACCGATAAGTCGTGTCAATGTGAGGCTCATAACAGGTCGAGAAACTACTGATAACTCTTACTAGTAGCACTCCATATCAGCCCTGGCCAGGGAATTCCAATTATAGCCAATCGAACACAGCACAACATCAACTCCCTATACCGGGAGAGACGAAACCCCTCCTATCGCTCATTGCCTCCATGCAATTCGGGACTGTACCTAAAAGCCACCGTTTTTCATGCCCTCTTGGACATGGTAAGGTGGAAATCAAAGCACATTCGGAATCACGCAAGATTCTATGACGATCTCGGGTCTACAGACCAACCTGTACCAGTGTCACCGGAGAACTACTATCTGACGATAGGTATAATACCATATAAGAGTTCTCGGCGAGTCCGTTCAGGGTACCCAGTCTCCACTAAGCACCCGTACACCATCTTTGATATCAAACACCGATGGATATGGGATCATCCATCGCCCATCATATGATTCAAGATGCGTATACGCTAGTATACTCTAGTGTACCGATGCCCTGTCTCGATACACCGTCGATTAGGAACAGTTATAGGATGTACTCGTTGACTACCTGGGCCCCACTAGTATGATCTCATCAAAGTCCCAGTATTCTAGTACATATCCTAAGGGCTTTATCATCATGTAAGAGCAAGACAGTAAAGCAATACAAGTCAACATGTTAAAACAAAGTGTCACCAGATAGCATACTATCATATCAAGTAAGAAAGTCCTCTCTATATATATCCAAGCATCCATCATAATATACATCATATGTACAACAATGGCCTCTAGGGCATATACATAACTAACACAGCGGAGAGTGGGTACACTGTACGGACTCACCGAGAACTCCTAGATCGTATTATACCTATCGTCAGATAGCAGTTCTCTAGTGACACTGGTATAGGTTTGTCTGTAGACCCGAAATCGTCACAGAGTCTTGTGTGATTCCCACTATGCATTGATTTCCACCTTACCACATTCAAGAGAACATGCAAAATGGTGGCTTTTGGGTACAGTCCCGAATCACATGGAGGCAATGAGTGATAGGAGGGGTTTCTTCTTTCCTGGTATTGGGGGTTGATGTTGCGCTGTGCTCGATTGGCTATAACAGAAAGTCCCTTGCCAAGGATGCTTCAAAGATATACTGGTAAGTGTTATCAGTAGATTCCCGACCTGTTATGAGCCTCATATCGGCACGACTTATCGAGTTACTAGGGTCTGACGTTTACCATCCCTGGACGAGATATGCGACATATCAGAAGAAGGGACCAGACTGTACTGTAGTGTTACTGATTGGATTCGCAGGAGTGTGAACAGGATTGCTTGTTGATCTTCTGATCGCTCAATACCCAGGTGGTCGTTACGTTTAGCAGACCGCTTGCAGCTTGTGGGTGTTTGATATGATCATCACCTACTGCCAGCGTATTGACGAGTCTTTAGAGTCCTACACAGAGGTTTCCTGGATCAAGCGAAACGGAGTAGGAGCACATATGTGAAATGTGCGGGATCGAGATTAATACGATATGTGATGCCGTATTCTATTCTCGCGATATGTGACATCGGTCGGTTATATGTGATATAGCCGGGTTATCGGATCAAGTGTTGATTCGATAAGTTGTTACATAAGATATTAGTCAGTTATATGTGATATAGCTGGATTATTAAATCAAGAGTTGATTTGATAATCTAATTTATAATTATAAATTTGATATATTAATTTGCATTAACCAGTATTAGTTCACTTAAGATTTCTTTTCTCACTTAGTTTGTGCACATTGTATAATGTGATATATGCAAGTGTACATTATTTTGTGTCATGTTTGATGATACATGCAACTTGGGTGTGTGTATGACTTACACCATGCTTGGTTTAATTCCTAGGGTTTTATTTATTTAGGTAATTACAAAATGGTGGCATTTTGTCATGGATGAAGCTTGTAGAAGGTTGTTGTTTGCATTGACCAAGTCCACTCTTTTGTTTTGCCTAAGATATTTATTAACCCAACCAATTAAACCTAGCCATGGTTAACTCTCTATAAAGGTTAGTATATGATACTAACTTACCTAGGGTTGCCATTGTCTTTTGGATAATTATCATGAAATTTTTCTTCTTCTTCTTCTTCCTATCAAGCTTTCTAGCTTCAATGGAGATAAGAGAAAATATGTGAGAAATTCAAATCTAAAGTGAGCCCACTTCCTACTTCTCATCCTCTACTACTTGACATTTAGTATAGGGTGTTTGCTTCACTAATTCTACAATTAGTGAAGAGATAGCTTGGGTTTGTGTCTTCTCGCCGTGGATCAACTTTGGCCTCGAAGACTTCGATGCAAGCTTGTTCATTTCTTTATGGGAGCCTCTCTAGAGTCTAGAGATCATGATCGCAGCGAAGGGACTACTACATGGAGCTATTGAATTAAAGGACCGGTCTACAAAGGTTGTATTCCTTGTTCACTTTAGTTGCAAAGTACTTTGCATATCAATTCATCGCTTTTTCTAGTAAACGATTCTATGTTAGGGTTAGCTAGAACGGCTAAAATTTTAATATGGCACGGAAGATGCCCCCCGAAACCTTGCTGCCGTGCTAGGCAACCCTGCATACGGTAGTGTTACTAATTGGCTTCAAAGGAGTATGAGCATGCTTGCTTGTTGATCTTCTGACTGCTCAATACCCGGGTGGCCATTACGTTTAGCAGGTCTCTTGCGGCTTGTGGGTGTTTGATATGATCATCATGTTCTGCCAACGTATTGATGAGCCTTTAGAGTCCTATACAGAGGTTTCCTGGCTCAGGCGAAACGAAACAGGAGCACATATGAGATATGTGCGGGACCGAGATTAATACGCGTATGTGATATCGTATTCTATTCTCGCGATTTGTGTCATCGGTCGGTTATATGCGATATATCCGTGTTATCGAATCAAGTGTTGATTCGATAAAATGATACACATGATATTAGTCGGTTATATGTGATATAGCCGGATTATTAAAACTAGTATTGATTTGATAATTTAATGTATAATTATATATTTGATATATTAATTTACATTAACTGGTCTTAGCTCACTCAAGATTGCTTTTGTCACTTGATTGTGCACAAAGTATATATTTGATATGTATTTGTATACATTAGTTTGTATCATGTTTGATGATACATGCAAACATGGGTGTGTGTGTGACTTACACTATAATTAAGATAGTGGAAAGGATTTTATTTAATTTAGTAACTCAAAATTAGTGGTATTTGGTCATGGCTTGTAAGCTTGTGGAAGCTTGTAGATCATTTAACTTAGTCTACTAACCTTGTCTTACTCAAGATATTTATTAATCAAACCATTATCTTAAACCATGGTTTAGTCTCCGCATTGGTTAGTATATGATACTAACTCATCCATGGTTGCCATTCACCACTTGATTTATTCTTGAGTTGTTTTCTTCATCTCCTTCCTCTAGCTCTCTAGCTTCATGGAAAATGGTGAGAGTGAGAAAACCAAAAATAAAGTGAGCTCATTTCCTACTTAATCATCCTCTACTACTTGTCATTTAGTTTAGGGTGTTCTCATCACAAAGTTCATCACCAAGTGAAGAGGTAGCTTGGGTTTGAGTCTCCTCGATGTAGATCTTCTTCGGCCTCGAAGACTTTAAGCAAGATTGTTCATTTCTCCAAGGGAACCCATACTATAGTTAGAAAGCTCTCTACTTGCAGCGAAGGGACTTCTACACGGAGCTTTACAAGTGAAGGACCGGTCTGCAAAGGTTGTATTTCTTATTCACTACTTGTAATGTTTGATTACATGCTTTATATTATCTAGTTACTTTAGCTTGATTCTAGGGTTAGGGTTCATTAGCACTCTACAAATTTTTAATTTTGCATGGTAGTTGCTGTGAAGAAACCAAGTAGGGTGCTAAGGAATCCCAACAATAGTATTATACTTATAACCTAGGTATCGTTGTTCATTTCGATTTCTACCTTGTGATGTACATTTATTCACTGAGTTGGCAACTCACCCCCGTTGTGCCACAGTTTCTTGCAGGTTTTACTGCTTGGATTATCAGCGTCTTGGGACACTCATTCCTTTTGGTGATTGCTTTGGTAGGTGGGTTACTGTTGTATCGTACTCACACTTGTATATTCATATCTTCTTGTATCTAGTAAAACTCCATCGACTTAGAACTGGTATATTATGGACTTAGAAACGAGACTTAGAATTGTGTGTTTGTGTGCTTCGTACTCATTGGAGTCGGCCTTTTTATATTGTTGATTTTGTTTCGCTTTTCTTTTCTTCGCCATTATGCGTTGTATAGAGTTTGCTTAGTTGCTCCGCCGTTTTGGCGTGGATGCTAGCTCCCGTTGGGATGCTATTTTTATCGCTATGCTTGTATTGGGTTTTATTCAAAATTTACAAAGGAGGTGCAGTCGAATTTTAAAACTCCATAGATGTTTTTCAAACATACTTGTTAGACTTAAATGTTTATTTTAAACTGATCCCATCTGATGACTATTTTAAACCTTTCCTCAAATATTTTCAAAAAGGGTTTAGATTCCGGGTTTTGGCTTACTTGGATCGCGTCGACGTCTTTAGATGACACGTGATTTAAGTGCCGGTCACGTGCCACATTCGGGTCGTCACAGTCTAGTCCCTTATTTGATTTGATCTGATGGAGTTTATTTAGATACAACGGAGTATATAAAGTACGAGAGTGGGAACGATCCAACATGTGTCTAACCTACCAAAGTAAACACTATGGAGAAAGTTGTATGCCAGCAATACCGCAACAGATCGCAAGCAGTCAAAACTGTAAGAACTGTGGCACAACGGGGGTGAGTTGCCAACTCGTGAGGAGAAAATATCAACAAGTAGAAATCGAATAAAACAATGAATTCCTAGGTCACTATATCCTGAAGGGAATACTATGATATCTATGGTGACCATATATGCAGATATATCAACAATTGAGTCATTGCAATGCCATATATAAATAAACATCCGACATCATATCCTTGTATGCATGTGGATATCATCTACGTGTCCATCAACGACACAAACAATATTCGGGAACCTGAGTGTCCCATACCGACACTGTAAATGTCATGAAAACATATGCCTGTATATATATATATATATATATATATATATATATATATATATATATGAGGGTATCAACCACGTGTGTCCATCAACGACACATCAAAATCATGGAACCTGAGTGTCCAACACTGACACTCGAAACATCATGAAAACCCATGTCCAGCATCGACACGTAAACCCTCATATCTCAAGTTCTGCATACTCAGATCGGCCCTCATATCTATTTCTTCTCAGGCGCCACATCCTCAGATCGGCCCTCATATCCGTCTCATATCATAACTCCAAAACGGTATCCTCCGGGTATCCGCCAAGCTCAATACAATCACCGGTAGGTAGTGTTTCCTTTGCGAGGCTCATCGTCTACACAACAAAAATCATTTCTTGCCCTGGGGTACATTACCGGGTCCACCATGTACCCACTAACGGCATCCGCCAACTCCTCGAATCGGGTCTCGAAAACTAGTTCAGAACTGAGAAAACTCATGGTGGACGTCTCGAAATATCAAATCAAGAGAAACTGGCAATACGTAATTTCCTTTAAAATATAACCACGGTTCTCAAATCCAGAGATCTCATGAAAACAACATCTCAATGCATATAACCATAATGTACGATGTATGCAACATAGAGTAGTAGTATGAGCATACCGAGTATATCATGTAAGCATGTCAAGTGATAGTACTGAAAAATGAATGTACTTTTACTTTTAAAATTAATCTCATAATATGAAAGTTCTACTGTTTAAATGGAATGGCAATTCTACTGTGTAAGTAACATGGAAATTATAGATGAAGAATGTGTGTGAGCCGGCAAATCTGTGTATGTGTAACATGCTCATCAACGGTAATTGTGCAGGTGTACTAGCAAATGATATCATATAGCATTAAATACCGACACGTGGTATGTACATCACGAGGGGTGATATCCTACACAACATGAACAATAAATAGTTATATCTATCTACACAAGAATCATACGGTCACTTTTAAACGATACACATCATCGTTTTGAAAATAGGTATGGTTCAGGTGGCAATATTTATATCGGCGATCCCGCCTCATAACATCCGATATGACAATAATCATCGATCATCATCATCAAATCACTAGCGCAGATCAATCATCCGGTACATCTCAAAAAATACGTTAATCCATTGTACGGGGTCATCAAACAGAATACAAAATCTATCGACCAATACAATAATGAGGGTACGGATCTAATGTCTCATACGACATATTACCCATTATACTCATAAACACACACACACACACACACACACACACACACACACACACACACACGCATATATCTCAAATCACATTTGTATAAACATCATATCTTATTAATTTCACAACACCTCTATCTCAATCTCGTGTCGTGCTTATCGATCTCGCTCTCATATCATACCATTAACAACTCATACTTATCATGATTCACTTTCTCATTTCATATTCTCATATATCAATATATTCATTAGTGTCAACGTTTATCATATCATCTTTTACTAAATCCTATAAAAATGTTATCTTAAGTTCGTAGCATATCCTTTATCAATGGTTGCAGGGGTGCTATACGCCATCCACCCGATTTAACCTGTAGATATGAATCTACCCACCTACTAAACTCCTCGCTTAGCTGAAGTCGATGTGTTTCGTCATCTCAGAAGTCCACGCGAAATACCTATAATCAATACACATCGAAATGCAATTAAAATCAAGTACGAAAAACCGATAAGGCACACATATTCGCTCATAAGTTAAAACCTATAGCTTCGCATGCAAATCAACCAAATAACCCTCGTCCGTTGACGTACAAACGTCCAACGATGGAATCTAAATCAACTATCAAAGCCATGTTTTTAGAATCGGAAAACGAAATTCTGTAACATGAGAAATCATTCCCAAATTTTAACTCAGGTAAAATTAGCCAATTTTGCACATATGGTTGCTCTAGATATATGATAAGGGAACCACAGACTAAAACTCATCACATTTCACTATAAAGTGGTCGCAATTTGCGGCCACATGGAATAAATCTGGGGCTAGAAAAGACTGGAATAGGCTCGGGTTTCTAGGGTAGGTTCCTGGTTACCTGCACGTCTCTCTGTAATCACTAAATAATTTTTAGGGTCTCCGGGTTATAGCAGATCTCAGTATCCCATCACAATTCTCACAAAATAGGATATCGGGAAATTCTAAATTCGCGTTTTGGTTTCTATTCTCTGTTCTTGGCCAGGTAATCATCTCTAAAGTATTGTCAACACTTGCTACACCTCAATTTATCACTTAACGTCATCTTGGAAATTTTCAAGGTCACATAACCTAACTAAATCAAATTCTAAACTAAACTAGGATATATAAACACAAATACTAATCTAAAAGTGAAGGGATTACCTCATTTGGCAACTTAGGAAAATCTTGAGTTCCCCAAGTCTTCAAAATCCAAACTTGAAAGGTCTAAAGGGTTTAGGATAGGCTTGTGCATCTTTATTATGAATCTGGCATGTAGTTTTGAAAAAGAATTGGAGATGATGCATGGAGGTAGAGAGGGATGAAGGAGGCATGAAGAAATGGTGAAGAAAATAATGGGGAAAGAATTATGGCAGCCAAGTCTCACTCTCTCTCTCTCTTATGCTCACTCTCTCACTTAAATATCTTCTACACCCACTCTCCTAAATATCTTCTTTTGTTTCCTTCCCCTTTTGTTTTCCATTCTTAACTCACTTCTCTCTTTTCATTTCCTTTTCTTTTCTTTGTTTCACTAACTCACAAAACTCACAAGTCACAAACATAAACAATCAACAACATGCACATGACATGGTGCACAGCCATGGAAAAAATGTAAAAACACGGATTTGACCAAATCACGATTAGTAGTGAAATAATCAAAAAAAATATTTTTATATTTCTGAAATGTTACAAAATGAAGTAGGGCATGTATGGAGATGTTTTAAATGAATAAATCATTTTAATCTCCGATTATTTTCCAAATATTGGTATATACTTATACCATTTTACGAAAAACCCCTATTCGCAAATCGAATAGTTTTCGCGAAATATATTGTTTTAATATTAAATCCTAATATTTATATTTTTATATTTCTGAAATGTTACACAAACGAAGTAAGGCATGTATGGAGATATGTGTGAGAGCTTGATTAAATACGAGTATATGATACCGTATTCTAATCCAGCATTTTTGATATCAGCCGGGTTATATATGTTATAACCGGATTATTGAATCAAGTGCTGATTCAATGATTTGATTTATTTATATGTTTATATATTTGATATTATCCGGGTTATATATGATATAACTGGATTATTGAATCAAATGTTGATTTAATAATTTGATATATATTTATATATGTATAAATAATCATTAAATAACACTTGATTCAATAATCTGGTTATATCACATATAACCGGCTAATATTTAATATTAGTTTATATATATATATATTAACTAATAATAAATATTAGCCGGTTATATGTGATATAACCGGATTATTGAATCAAGTGTTATTTAATGATTATACACACACACACACACACACACACACACACACACACACATATATATATATATTTGATGTTAGCCGGGTTATATATGATATAACCGGATTATTGAATCAAGTGTTGATTTAATAGTTTGTGAAATGTATATATATATTAAGCTCACTTTAGATTTTCTATTCTTTATATATATATATATATATATATATATATATATATATATATAGGTATGTGTGTATGTATGTATGTATGTGTGTGTGTGTGTGTATGTATGTCTGTCTCTATGTATGTATGTATCTATGTATGTATGTATGTATGTATGTCTGTTGTATCATGGTTGATGATACATTCAACATGGATGTATGAGAATCATACAAGTGGAAAAGATGAGAAGATAATGATTTATATTTTTGAATTAAAGATAAGAAGTATGAGCCATTGTTTGGATGCTTGGAGAAGCATGGAGAAGCTATGACTCACCTTCTTTCCTTCTTTTATTCATAGATAATTATGATTTTCTTAGGCTCACCTTATCCTAATGGTTCACTCTCTATCTTCCAAGTTCATCTTCATCTCCTCACTAGTTAATCTCTAGGGTTGAGAAGAAGAAAAAGAAAGCAAGTTTTTTTGAGCAAAATTCCTACTTCATTAATCTACATTATTCTAGCAAATTATTATAGGTTGTTCTCTTCACTAATAGCTTGAATAGTGAAGTGTGAGCTTGAGTGTGAGTAAGGTGGATCATTTTCGACGACGAAGACTACAAGTAAGCTCGTTCCATCCTTCAAGTGGAGTCAAAGAAGAGTTCTAGGGACTACTACTTAGAGCATTTGAAGTGAAGCACTAGACTACAAAGCTTGTAGTTTCTCTTCACTTAGTTTAGATTTTGCTAATTTTGAAACCCTAATTCTCTAGTTCGATTCTTTTTTAGTATACTTAGTGCTCTAGATTTTTTAAATTGCATAATTTATGCTCATAGAACACTAGTAGAGGTGCTAAGACATACTTTCATGGTATCAGAGCCAAGCTAGAGGCTTAGGAATGTATTAGACAAAGTTAAAGTATTCGGTCGACATTTCAAAACCCGTATTTTGTCAATTTTTTCAAACTTTATTTTTATCTAGATTAAAAATTCTTAGACAATCATGCAAGCTATTTTAAGGAGGCACAAGAAAGACGACAGTCTAGTTCCACCAAATAGCCATGGAACCGCTGTCTAGACCATGCTCTAGCTGCGGTTCACTTGTGGACTTAGATCTTAATTTTTCTTGTGTTGCTTCCTTTTCTCCTAAATGATTTTCTGGATATTTTTAATGAGGCTCAAGTGGTTGAGGCTTCTGTGAATTGTTGTTGTTTGAAACATCGATCAAAATGTTAACATCGTCTATATTGCTTTTGTAATGTGATACATTTTTTGAAATTCACATTGATTAGTTTTGCGAAAACTAGTTATCGATTAGTAAATCTTGCATTTTAGTCTCAAATGATGGATTGCAACGGAGTTTGGAATTGGATCGAAACTCCGTCGTAATCCCGTATCGTACACGAATACTTGCCGGGAGACACTAGTAGACAGCCACGCCCCTTTGCCCCGACCAAGTGACTATAGGAGAATCCCATGGCTAAGAGCATCCACTCGGGTGCTCGCGGCCACGGTGTTCCGCTCAAGTCCACTTCGTTGATGGCCTTAGCGGTGCGGCCATCCATTAAACTTCCCGACAAGCTTTTGAATCATTCATCTGGAATCTTCTTGAATTGCTCGGATTAATCTTTGAAAAGTGTTTTCAATTCGAGGCTTAAATGTAAGAGTTATAGGGTTAGGCATGAAATTCGGAATATGTGATATCCGGGTTTATGATGTCTATAGATGCGGATTCTAATTATTGTAGTTTTCATTTCTTTTCAGCGACTGTAAGTGTAATATATGGAAGTATCTCTGATCTCGTTGCTATACGACAATGGCATTAGGAATACGCATATTTACTTACGTTGATGACATGTGATGTTATTGTGTAACTATTGATATATTATATTGGATCGTCGTGATTGAATAGCCAGGGGTTTTATGTGTGATAAGAGTTTTTCAATTTTCATTCATGTATCTCTAGAATTGGCAATTGCTTTCCGCCCTCGTAGGGGTCTAAGGGTGTGGGCTTGGCTATTCATCACGACCGTAAGATCCGTGTTTTTCATTACTGGCATAATCTAAAACACGGATCTCATATTATATCATTTATTTCATATATTTTTTTCTGCTATGATGTGATGTGAACTGATCATATAACTGTGTGAGATGAATGCTACTTATATATATGATATATTAGTAGACATTATGTATATTTTGCATCCGCGCTAGTCCTGGCCCCCCTGCCGTAAGTTGAGTAACCTTACAGTGAAGACCCGGGTCCCTGTGGCGAATGCAGATGGTATATATGTGTATTTTATTTTCGTTTCTTCTGTGATTTTTAGGAAACATAATTGATGGAACGTCATTAATAAGATTAATGAATAGAAAAGAAACCTAAAATATGTTGTAGAATCAAATTTTTCAAAAAGGTAGCTCCAGTTCTTGCGTTGCAAAGCGGTATTCCATTATAAATATCCAGCACCTCATTCGATGCGGAAAGAACCTAGATACCTTCACTGGGAATGACCTCTTTATCAAAACTAGCATATACTACAACCTACTCAGTTTGTTTTGAAAACTACTCGCTTTTAAAGCGGGGCTTAAACCACTCCTTTTCAAATCACTAGATTCTACAACCATATCAAGTTCATTATGTTAAAGGTTTTCTACAAAATCAGTCGTAGCCCTCCGTCATTTCAGATAGGTACTGTTTAGTATTCGTGCTGCGTTCGTCGACCTTGTCGAGGCTTAGTGTTTGGTAGCTGATTAGTACTTTTCTGCCGCATGATGATGCGATTGGTTAGTGCAGTCGTACGACATTGTTGCCCTTATCGAGGGTCATGCGGGTGGGTATAAATCGGTCATAAAATGACGGGTTGAACTTGAGTTGCAGTTTATGATTTGTTGACCTTTTCAAGGTCATAAACTGCATGGGATAAAAACAATTATCGGAAATTTCAAGTGTTGAAATTTGCAATGAGATTGCATGCCTTCTATGTGATAGTTGGATCCCGATACCCATGTTGGGTTTCCTACCATGGCAGCAAGCTTTCGGGAGGCATCATCCATGCCATTTTCAAAAAAAATGCCATGCTAAATAACCCAAACCCTAGAATCTTAACTAGAGAATTAGATGATACATGAATGTAAACAACTTTACATCAAGTGAACAAGGAATATAATCTTTGTAGACCGGTCCTTCACTTCACATGCTCCGTGTAGTAGTCCCGCGACTTCGCGAGGCACCATTTGAGGCTTTGGAGAAGCTTCCTCCGATGACCTTCATGCCGAAAATAATCCACGCGAAGTCCCTCCAACTCAAGCTACCTCTACACTAAACTCTTTAGCGTAGGAAACACACTACAATCGATCGCTAGTCAAGTGTAGGATGGTGAAGTAGGGAATGTTAAAAGTTCACAAGTTTGTATTCAAGCATCATGGTTCACATTATATGTGAGGGTTGAACCTTGAACCATGACATGATGAGGAAGAAGAAGAAGCTAGAGAGCAACCATGGGAGCAACTCAAGGAAATGGCTAAGTGTTGAGAATGAAGCAAGAAAAAAATGGCAACCCTTGACCCCCACTCATTCAAGCGTGGAATTTTGCAGCATAAAATTGCAACCATGCTTGAATAGTGAGTCAAGATGAATAAACAAAAGTAAATCCCATGCTTGCAATCATGCTCTCATTTTCCACCACATTTCTATTTTCACAAAATAGAAATTCATACGCCATGCTTCATTATTATATATATTTATATATTATATATATTAACATATTTATAATGAAGAATAATTAGTGAGCTAATGATATTAGTTAAGATATAATTATATCACAAATAATATATATCACATTATTAAATCAACACTTGATTTAAAAATCCAGTTATATCACATATGACTGACCAATATCATTTATATGTATATCACATTATCAAATCAACACTTGATTCGACAATCTGGTTAAATCATATATAACAGAACCGATAACAGATAACTGCCAGATTATGTAGGGTTACGGCAGCGCCCGACCATCAATCCGTAGCCAAACGCGGAACAAAAACTTTTAAAAACTATCACTAACTGAACCCTAATCGACGGATCGTACCATTAACCCTATAATAGTAATATGAAAAGAGTTTGGAGAGATTATACCGATCGATCCGTGTCCTTCGGTCTTCAACTTCAGTCCCAAGCTCCTCGCGGCTTCCTCAATCAAGTTCGATCTCCAGTCTCCCTCGTCGAAGATGATTACATCGACGATTAGTAATACAGGTTCCCGCCTCAAAACCGACGCAACTCGGGTATCTAGTTTTCTAACCTAGATAGCCAATATGAAGTAGAGATTGTGTGTGATTACTTTTTCTCAAAACACCCAAGGATTCTCAACTCTTGAGAGGGTATGGGTGGATATTAAAGAAGAAGCCATGAAGGAAAAGTGTGAGCTCAAGAGAAAAAGCAACTAAAGAAAATGTTCTGCTCTTTTCTTTTGAGTGTGTTGTGTGATATTGTTGTGTGGAAGCAACTAAAGAAAAGCCTCGAAGAAAAGATCTGCCTTCACCCCAACGAATATCTCACACTCAAACAAAACAATTCATCATATCACCATGACTCACTCCATGACCTACCACCATGAGTCACACCCATGTGGCACCAAGTGAGCATGCTAGATAATGAATGCAAAAGCCATGACTCACACTTCTCACCAACAAACATTTAAACAAAAATATTTAACACAAATGAAATGGCAACCATAAAGTAATCTTATAACGAATTACAAGAATACCCCTCATCCCTATATACATACCCACATCCGTATTTCGGCTTAATATGAATACTACGAGACGAAAATAATCCAACAATATAATACTAGGATCCGGCTTAAACCAAAGACCACTAGTATTATCCGTACGATCATGATCCGTACATAAGTGCACGAATATGATCAAACCCTACCATAAAACCATACGGCCTCTACAACGTTTTACCCGAACCAGGAAAATCCTCTGTGTGGGACTCTAAAGACTCGTCAATACGCTGGTGGTGGGTTTAACTACAAGCACGTCAGTGGCACTAGCTGTACGTAACGACTGCCCAGGTATTGAGCGAAAGGGAGGCCGACGAGCAAACTCATCTTGAAACCTTACTGAGCCTGACAGTGAAAAAATCCATACAGTCCAGTCCGTTCGTCTATGAGTATCCCATATCGAGTCTAGGGTGGTGGATAAAGTAAAACCCCTAATAACATGACATTTAGTGTCGGCATGAAACCTATCACCAACTGAGAAACTACCGATCCTAGATCGGTAATTCTTGTCTATCCCGGCCGAGGATTTCTGGTGATGGCCACCCGTGCACTCCGCGACATCAACACCCAATATTGGGAGAGATAAATTCCCTAATGATCCGCTCACTACCTCCATGTGGCTCGGGACTGTACCCAACTAAAACCTGTTTGCATGACTCCTTTGAGCCATGGTAGGGTAGTAATCAAAGCACAGTGGGAACTCATACGAGACAAATGACGATCTTAGTTCGATAGACTAACCTGTGCACATGTCACCAGGGAACTGCTATCTGACAATAGGTATAATACCAACTAGCATGTTCCCGGCGAGTCCGTCCGGTGTACTCATAACATAATGAGCACCTGTATACATCTTAGGTAAACCAACTAACACTAATGGCTTTTAAGACAGGCTATTGCCCCTCGTCGGGGTCTTGATCAGTATATACTAGTCTACTCTTGGAGTATCAATGGCCAGTCTCGAAACTCTGACGACCAGGGACACTTTAAGGATGTGCTTATATACCACTCAACTCTCACGTATATGATCGCCATCATACTACTGGTATTCAAGCAAGAATCTTATGGGCTATATCAAAATGTAATAGTGATTTGTAATGTGACCTGATGCATGTACACGATGATAAAGAAAAACCAGATAGCATACTATCATCTCGAGAAAGACTGTTTTACCGGTATAGGTCTTACCTCAATCATTGCAATCACGTTCCTGCGATCCAATAATTGACTTGAGGGCACTATAGCCAACAATCCCCCACTTGCACTTAAGGCTAATTATTGCGGTGTCGCATACTCATAGCTCATGTGATACCGAACACCCAACTTATATACTATTCAGTTTCACAAAGCTCGTTTGTAAAACTATTGCGTTCGAGAAATAGCCACAGTGAGTGGATCCGCTCCAATGTTTATTTCTATGTCTCTCTTTATCTCAAGTTCACGGTGCAGGGTTGCCTAGCACGGCAGCAAGAATTCGGGAGGCATCGTCCATGCCAATTTCAAAATTTGTCGTTCTAGCTAACCCTAACCCTAGAATCGATACTGGAAAATCCGACGAAGCTAAATGTAAACACTTTACATCTAAGTGAATGAGGGAATACAACCTTTTTAGACCAGTCATTCACTTCTAAAGCTCAATGTCGTAGTTCCTTCGGTGCAAGTTGTGAAGACCCGGACTTTAGTAAGAGTTCACATGAAGAACCGAACAAGCTTGCTCAATTCCTTCGAAGCCGTAGATGATCTACGTCGAGGAGACTCGAGCTCATACTACCAATTCACTAATGTATGAAATTAATGAAGCAAACACCCTAAACTAAATGGCTAATAGTAGAGGATGATGAAATAGGAAGTATGCTCACTTTACATTTATTTTTCTCACAAGGTTTCATCACTTAGAAAAAACTAGAAAATTTTTTCTCTTGAGGAAGAAGAAGAAGTGATGAAGAAAATGAATGAGAGAGTGAGGTTAGAATTGCAACTATAGGTGGGTTAGTGTCATGCCTAACTCATGTAGAGAATAAACTATAGCTATGAGTTAAGGGTTGGGTTAAGAAATATCTTAAGCTAGACAAACAAGTGGACTAAGTCAATGTTAACTACAAGCTTCTACAAGCTTTGCCATGACTCATTATCCAAGTTTTTTGAATTACTTAAAACAAATAAAACCCTAACTTTAACCTAGCATGGTGTGAGTCTCATATATACATGTTGCAAGTGTAACCTAGCATGACACAACAATATATATCACATATATATTTTGTGTGCAAAAAGAAAACAATACATTTAACATATATATCAATGTATCATAAGTGAGAAAAATGAATACTCAAGTGAGCTAATATTAGTTAATGTAATGTAATATATCAAATATATAATTATACATTAAATTATTAAATCAACTCTTGATTTAATAATCCGGCTATATCACATGTAACCGACTAATATCAAATGAATCAACATATCGAATCAACACTTGATCCGATAACCCGGCTATATCATATATAACCGACCGATATCACATATCGCGAGAATGGCATACGGTATCATATATCGTATCAATCGCGGTCCCACACATATCACATATGTGCTCCTAATCCGTTTCGCATGAACCAGGAAAGCTCTGTGTAGGACTCTAAAGACTCGTCAATACGCCGGCAGTAGGTGACGATCATATCAAACACCCACAAGCTGCAAGCGGTCTGCTAAACATAACGGACACCCGGGCATTGAGCAATTAAAAGATCAACAAGCAAGCCTTCTCATACTTGTTAGTTATGTATATGCCCTAGATGCCATTGTTGTACATATGATGTATATTATGATGGATGCTTGGATATATACAGAGAGGACTTTCTTGCTCGTCATTATAGTATGCTATTTGGTTTCACTTTATCTTAACATGTTGACTTGTATTGGTTTACTGTCTGACTCTCACATGTTGATAAAGCCCTTAGGATCTGTACTCGACTACTGGGAATATGATGAGATCATACTAGTTGGGCCATAATAGTCGATGAGTACATCCTATAACTGTTCCTAGTTGAGGGTATATCGAGACAGGGCATCGATACACCAGAGTAGACTAGCGTATACGCATCTTGACCAATATGATGGGCGATGGATGATCCCATATCCATCGGTGTTTGACATCAAGGATGGTGTACGGGTGCTCAGTGGAGACTGGGTACACTGGATGGACTCGCCGAGAACTCCCAGTTGGTGATATACCACACGTCAGATGGCAGTTCTCCGGTGACACTGGTACAGGGTAGTCTGTAGACCCGATATCGTAATAGAGTCTTGTGTGATTCCCACTGTGCTTTGATTTCCACCTTACCATGTCTACGAGGGCGTGCAAAACGGTGGCTTTTGGGTACAGTCCCGAATCACATAGAGGCAATGAGCGATAGGAGGGGATTCGTCTCTCCCGGTATATGGAGTTGATGTTGTGCTGTGTTCGATTGGTTATAACTGGAAGTCCCTGGCCAGGGCTGATATAGAGATATAATGGTAAGTGTTACCGGTAGTATCTCAACCTGTTATGAGCCTCACATCGACACGACTTATCGGTTACTGGGGTCTGACGTATACCACCCCTAGACTTGATATGCGACATATAAGACGAACAGATCGGACTGTACGGGAGTGTTACTGATTGGATTCATAGGAGAACGCACAGGCTAGCTTGTTGACCTTCTGATCGCTCAATATCTGGGTGGCTGTTACGTTTAGCTGACCGCTTGCGGCTTGTGGGTGTTTGATATGATCATCACCTGCTACCTGCGTATTGACGATTCATTAGAGTCCTACACAGAGGTTTCTTGGCTCAGGAGAAACGGAGTAGAGGCATATATGTGATATGTGCAGGACCGAGGATAATGCGATATGAGATACCGTATTATATTCTCGAGATATTTTGATATGAATCGGGACATCGGATCAAGTGTTGATTCGATGAATCGGTACATAATATATTAGCTGGTTATATTCGATATAGCCGGATCGTTGGATCAAGTGTTGATTCGATGATTTAATGTATAATAATATATATGATATATTGTATTACATTATCTAATATTGGCTCGCTTTATTATTTCATTTTCTCACTAGATGATACATTGATATATATGCGATATTTGTTAATTGTATTATTTTCTTTTGTTGCAAATATATAATATATATGTGATATATATTATTGTGACATGATATGATTTATTATTAAACATGTTTAAGGATGATTAAATGTGATTAGGGTTTGATTAGGGTTAGCTTCATTTTGTTCATTCTAGAAGCTTTGCTTTTGTTTTGGTTAAGATATTATGGTTGATATTTTTCCATGACTCATTTCTAACCTAACCAAAACCTAACCCTAGTTTATTATCTACAAACTCTTAGCCTATCATCCTTGACCATGGTTCTATAATCAATCATATACATTTCTTTTCTATTCATCACAAAAGGAATTATCTTTTCATTATCATCTTCTTCTCTCTTGGGTTAAAAAGAAAAAGCTTACTAGAAATTCTTTTGGTGATCATAAATTGTGAGAAAGTGAATTAAAAAGAAAGCATAAATACTACTCCCTCATCCTCATCTCATCTAGCCCATGAGATTAGGGTGTTCATCTCTATAGAATGCGAAAGCTTGGGTTTTTGCAACTTCGACGTAGATCATCGGAGATTCGGAACACTTCAAGCTAGCATGGATCGTTCGAGTCGTGGAGCCTCTCTTGAGTCCGGGAGATCGTGGATCGTGGTAAAGGGAATTCTACTCGGAGCTTGTGAAGTGAATGAGCGGACTACAAAGATTGTAATCCCTCACACTTAGATAAAAAGTTGTTATCTTGCATGCTAAACCCTAATAATCTAGCAAAGATCCCGTCTTTGTGTTGTTCGGCACGTCTAAAATTTTATCCGGGCTTGTTTGATGCTTTATGAACCTTCACAAGAGTGCCTAGGAACCCTACAGAGGTATCAGAGCCAAGCTAGAGCATTAGGCGACGTGTTTACGAAGTTAAAACTCCGATCGAACCCGAACCGACAAAATTTACCCCCTCTCTGGAAATTTTTCAAAATCTGGGATTTTTCTGAATTAAAAATACCTGAAAAATACAGCAAGGAAAAATAAGAAATTCGGTTAAAAAATTATCCCCTGATCCGTACAAACCGCCGCGGAATCGCGGTCGTACCTTGCTTGGGCCGCGGAACCGCGGCAGTATGAGGAGATCAAGGAGTAATTTTTTCACAGAAATTCCTATTTTTGTGATATATATTTTATGGGTATTTTTATTCTGACTCAAGTGTTGAGTATTCTGGGGTTTGTTTTGTAATCGTAGATTCGATCGGAATATTTAAATTCGTTTTTATTTCCGGATATTTAGAAATTGTTAAACTATTTGAACGGATATCATTAACTCACTTTTTCCCGGCACGGCAAACTTTCAAGTGTTGAATTTTTATCGGGTTTAAATCTTTCGGAAAATTTATACAAGTTAAGCGGTGAACCCTCTAGAAAACAACAAACCTTAACTCGATTATGTGACCATCTTGAACTGCCTTTTGAACCATCGGGTTTGGGGCAGTACGGCGTGCCACATGTGAGGCGTTGGCTTGACCCTTCTATGGCTGGATCACTGGTACTATGACATATTCTGGGATTATTTGAACTCCGCTCAAGTGTTGAGCACTTTGGGAATTTTTGGGTATTTGATTATCTATTCGAAAAGTTTAATACTTTCTATTTATCTGGATGTGATACAATATGTGGAATTCATAGAGTTAGGCATGAAATGCGAAGTATGTGATATTTCGGATTTATGATGTCTAAAGTGATTGTGGATTCCAAATATTATAGTTTTACACTTTCTTTTCTGTGACCGTAAGTGTAGTATGTAGTTGTATTGCCGGTTTTCGTTGCTATACATCGACGACGATCGGTGTATGCATACTTACTTACGTTGATGATATGAGATATTATGTGTTGCTGAGATATGATGTGCAGGATTGTCGCGATTGAATAGCCGGGGGTTTTATGTGAGATGAGAGTTTTATATTTTCATTCATGTAAATTCAAATGTAATGTAATATTCTTTTATTTGGGGCACTTCCAGGTTGAGGTTGCTGCCACCAGTGTTGTATATTATTTACTTTTCCGCATTAGGATGCACCCAAAGAGGGGAGCACAAGTGACCGGGTTCTGGGGTTCAGTGGGAGGCTATTTCGAGGAGTCGAGACCAGGTCTCCTAAACTCCAGAATTGGTAGGGTCGCTTGCCGCTCTCGTAGGGGTCCAGGGTGTGGGCTTGGCTATTCATCGCGACTGTGGAATCCGTATTTTCTATTATTGGCTAAATACTAAATAAGGACGTCCTAGTATATCCCGCATTATATCTATGTTTCTGCTGCGATATCTGTGATGTGATCATTCGATATGTTGTGATGGATACAGTATATAGTATATATGATATATTATATAGACGTTACTTATGTTTTACACCCGCACAAGCCCTGCCCTGCTCTGTCGTTAGTTACCTAACCTAACGGTGCATGAGGGGACATCAAGGCGAATGCGGATGGTATAAGTGTACGTCGTATTTATCTGTGATGCTTAGAAAGCATAAGCAGATGGGATTTTTTATTAATGAGATTAATAAAAAGAAAAAGAAACCTAAAAGATGTTGTAGAATCAAAACTTTATAAAAGGGTAGCTGCAGTTTTCCTTTGCACAGTGATATATATGATATGTCCTGCACCTTATTCGATGAGGAAAGAGCCGAGATCCCTTCACCGGGAGTGACCTCTTTAGCGAAACTGGCAGATGCTACAAAACTCGGTTTGTCTTTTGATTGCTTTTAGAGTTTTGCTTTGCACAGTGATATATATGATATGTCATGCACCTTATTCGACGAGGAAAGAGCCGAGATCCCTTCACCAGGAGTGACCTCTTTAGCAAAACTAATGAAAGCCTCAAAAAAAATACTCCATTTCAAAACTTCACTTGATTCTACGACGATATCAAGTTCATTACGCAATAGGTTTTCAGAAAAACCTGTCGTAGCCCTCCGTCATTTCAGATAAAGACTATTTAGTATTCGTGCTGCGTTTGTTGACCTCTGTCAAGGCGTAATGTACGGTAGCTAACTAGTAATTATCTGTAAAGCATGTGATGTGATTGGATTAGGGTAGTCGTACGACCTTGTTGACCTCTTTCAAGGGTCATGCGAGTGGGTTTGATTCAATCAAGAAATGACGGGTTGAACTTGACTAGTGCACTGTTGTTTGTTGACCTCTGTCAAGGTCATGGCACACTAGGGGAAAAATATTATCGGGAATTTCAAGTGTTGAAATTTGCAATGAGATTGCTTACCTTCTATGAGATAGTTGGATCCCGATACCCACTGCGAGTAAGAGTTACTCCTGGGAGAGTTTTACACAGGACAATTAGTCAATCAAGTAGGTGTCTAGAAAAGTGTTAACGGGGTTACGCCTATGGGAAAACGAGGTTTACTATAATTAGGTCCGTGCGAAAGCACGGGGAACCTCCCTCAAAGTACCGACACTGATCGGGCTGAAAGATTGACGAAATTGTAGGGTGTAATTAATCCCGGCTAATCTTACCTTTTAGGGTTTGAAGGTGTCAAGTCCCGAAAGTATGGAAAATGACCGGCACTTAAACTACGAAACGTCTCGAGGCGTACGTAATCTAAGTACGCCGAAAACCCAGAAATCCAAACCAAGAAAAGTAGTAGAGTGAAGGAAAAACCAATTTAAAATCAAGTAGTTTTAATAGCATAAGCCGAATTATGCGGTTTTTAAAAAAACATCAAGTATTTCCTGAAAATTTCGGCAGAGACTCCTTTGTAAATACTGGCTCCCAAACGGGATACAACATGAATAGTATACGAAATCAATAAAAAGGCATCCCCAAGCGGGAACTAGCTCTTCGTCAATCGACGGTCACAACCACACAAGCAATTTAATATACAACGCCAAGGGCGAGGATCAAAACTCAAAAGGAACTCAAAACAACAAGAAAACCATAGAAATACAACGCGCGACTCTAAGGTCGAAAGAATAACATCACTGGTCTTTATCTCAAAAATAATACATGTTTGGTTGATGGAACTTCTAGATACAACAGAATAATGATATACAAGATATATAGTGGGGGTACGATACAAGTAAACCCACCTACTAGCAAATCACCCGAAGGAAACTATGCCCGCAAAGCCGTAATGAAACCTGTACGGCAAACCTGTAAGAAACTGGGGCACAACGGGGGTGTGTTGCCAACTCGTGAATAGAAAAACATCTACGGAAAGAAATCGCATAAATAACACAATCTAGGTCAATGATCATAATATATCCTCAATTATATACATAACATGCAACCAATAACAAGGCTAGGGTAAATATCTAACCCGAGTGTAATCTCATGTGCCTGTGTCAGTGCCTCAGGTAGCAATATATCATATGAATGAGGTATGAATGCATGAAAACAGAATACATGTAAATGAAGAACTGTTTTCATAATTTAGTGAGATTTCCTTTGTATTTTTAAAATGAGGTATCATAATGAAATCAGCATAAAACAGTGCCTAGCATCGGCACAAAACGTAATCCCAATATCTCGATATCTCTGTACCTCAATATCTAGGGCGCCGTCAGTCCAGACCGGCCCCTACCATCCATCTCAAGACCACGACGGTATCCTCTGGATATCCGACGCGTCGGGTAAAAATCACCGTTAGGTAGTGCTCCACTGCCAGGCTCACATCGTCATCATCACGCGCTTCTTGCCCCGGGGTACCTTACCGGGTCCACCATGTACCCGAAACGGTTCATCCGTCTCCTCGAATCGGGTCTCGAAATTCATCAGCAAACTCATGGTGGACGACTCATACATCATGGGAAAAACCACACTTTTTATTTAAAAAGAGAGAAATCAGTTTATATAAGTTTTGCGGTTCCCCCCCCCCCCAAATACAGAAAATCTCATGGAAATCCGAATCCAAATCATCAATAGCATGTAAAACCATGAATATAGGCATAACAATGAATAACAGTATGCATGAAGTGACAAGTAATAACTACAATGTTAAGCTGGCATATAAGGGAGGTACACTAATATCATGTCAAATTACTAACTAACAAGCTATGTTAAGCAATAATATTTTCTAAGGTGTACGTGACATGGTAATTACCGATGAAGATGTGTGTGAGCCGGCAAGTAGGTGTACGTGGTACATACGCATCATCGGTAATGGTGCTGGTGTCCTAACAATATGATATCAACATTGCAATAAGAAATTATAACATAAGTATGCGATGCGAAGCGAACCACAATAATAAGCGGGAGCTGAATACTAGACGCAACTATAACTAACCTGCATTAATTTAATATAAGTCCTATAAATGGTGCCTTTTGAAATAACACGAATCATGGGGTTTTGAAACTAGGGGCTATGGTGTTTTTATGAAAAGATACGTTTTTTGAAATATCCGTAGGATCCCTTGGGCTGTATTTTAAAATACCCACGATTCATTAGTTTTTGAAGTAGGTAAGAATCGAATCTAATCAACAACTAAACTAAACTAAAGGGTTAAGCTAACAAGCTGGACTACAGGTAAGGAAACCGTCTAACATCTGAGTCGATCCATATACATACCTGTATATATATTAGTCGGTGATCCCGCCTCAATAATATCATATCCGATACCATATCTACAATCAGACATCCCAAGTCAAGAGTGCGGATCAATCATCAAGATATAGCTCGTACGTAAATACGTCGTACGGCATCCCCAAATCTGGTTACGGGTCAATATCATATTCCTCACACCATTCCTCTGGTATCCTCTTTATTCAAGAACATAGTCTAGGGTACTGACCTATGTCTAGTACAATACTAATATCCTCAATATACTCATGATCTGACTACAGATCGACAATCTCGTACAAACCGATACCGTCAGCACATAGCATCATCAAGGGTATACATCGCCCGATACGGCCTAATATCAATATCCTAGCATATCATACCTCATATCACGATCACATGTCGACCGTTTTATTTATAACACTATTCACCCGTATCGCTGCCCTAAGATCCGCTATAACACCAGGACGTACCTGAAGTACGAATCCTGCCATATCACTGATATCACAACCACAAAACAAATCTCATCGACTCAGCTCAATCCCAAGTATCATCCTCAAATCCGTATGTGAACACATAGTCCCATACCCATGTGATCACATAACTATAAAGATCACATGAGCATATATAAATAGGAATGTATGAAAGTATGTATGTGTGTATGAGTAATGCAACACTACCCTAGGGTTCGCAACACTAAAATAATCCAACACACCAATATCCATCCTAAACATCGTTATTAATCTCAAATAACATATAATAATTGTTGGTGTGTATATGCATCCGTATACACCACCACGGACTGCAGGGGTGCTATACGCCATCCACCCGACTTCTCCCCGTAGATATAAATCTACTCACCTGGTCCTCGCTCGCCGGTGCCGACGTCGCCACGCGCTTGCTTGTCGTCTCGAAGTCCACATGGGGTACCTACATATCATAACGCACCGTATCGCATTAAAATCCGACTCATGACCAAAACGACTCACGAATCCCACTTAGGTCAAAACATATGGTTTGCTTCCACAAATCAACTTAAAAACCCTCGACGTCGGCGTACAAACGCCAAACCATCGAGAAAAATCCAAACACACTCATTTGTACAATCACAAGCACTAATTATAATATGAAATAGGTTGCAATTCACAAAACCTCAAACTCACTTTAAAAGCTATTTTTCTGAAAATCTAGCAAGCAAAATTTACCCGTTTTTGTACAAAACATGATGTTTTAACAAAACTAATGGCAATAAGACGCACTAACCATCTTAATTAAGTCATACGAATGTTAATTAGATTTTAAACTTAATTCTCAATATCAATCTCAAAAATCTAGTTTGCAAACATAACAAATTTTAATAATTTCATAGCAAAAATGCACAAACTACAATCTAGCTTAGATTTGTATGATCTAAAGCATTAAACTACACTTAATAATGTTAATGAAGTCATGAAAAACCTAATTAAATTTTTAGTCTAACATTTGCAATGAATTTCCAAAACCTAGTTTGCATAAAATTCCAATTTTAACAATTACAAGCCTCAAATAGGTTAGTTTTAGCATCACATTAACATGTTAATCCACTCATTTTAACCATGATTACATGATAAGAACGCTAATTGCAATTCAAAACCCTTTCTTGAATTTTCTAAATAAGCAAATAAACCTAATAAACACCTAATTAGCTTCACTTGAAGTATGATAGCAACAATTAAGTAACTAATCAATAATCAAACCATGGAACAAAGATTTATACCTCACAAAACTTGTAGATCTACATACAACTTAGCCTCCCAAATTAGCTTCTATACCCTAAGATCCATGCTAGATGAGCTAAAGAATAATGGGTAAGTGTTGGATTTGGATTTAGCTTTGATTTTTTTGTGGATTTGAAGCATTTTTGGTGAATTTTTTGATGAGAAATGAGAAGGGGAAATGAAGGGGCCGCTGCTGTTGGGGGAGTGAAAGGGGCTCGGCTACAATGGGGGGAGTGAAAGGAGAGAGAGTGAGGTAGGGAAAAAGTCATCTAGTCAACCCAAGGTCAAAGTCATACCCCTTTTTGACTTCATTCCTTACTCTTTCCTTTTTCTTTTCTCATTTCTTTTCTCATGAAGTGTGAAGTGTGTGGGTGAGGGGCAGCCATGTCCTTATGGGTGTGTGTGGGTGGGTGAGTGGGTTGGGAAAGGATAAATGTTATACCCCAATTCCATTAACACCAATTTCACCGAAAAAAAAGCCTTTTTCTTCGATATTTTCTAAACCGTTTTGGCAAACGATTTCGTTTCAAAAACCACATGATAAAATTTATTTAATATTTTATGATGCAAAAAATTTGTTTCAACTCATTCCAATTTGTAATTTTCCCTAATTAAATATATTAGTGACGGCTTAAAATAATATTAAAATAATTAATTTCGGAAAATTTTTCAGAAAATTTGAAATTTCACCAGTGGCTCAATAAACACCAAATACTAGCAATTACATAGCTAGAATATGTATATTTAATTCTATAATAAAGATATTTGTATTTTGACTTTTTACAGAAAACACCCTTATTTTACCGTTTTTTCGAAATTTCACCGAAACGATTTTCAAAACGTTACAGAAGGTAGATTTGATAAAACCGTGGGAGACATCCTGATTTGATAAGATAATAACCAATCTAATCTTGCAAGAACATACGCTAAAGTGTTTTCTTCTCTCTCTCTCCAGGTAGCGACCATGTCAGACCATAATCAAGATAATAATATGGATGTATTGACTGAACCCGCTTATTATACTGAGCAGGGAACGTTGGACCCGTTCTTTCTTATAAGAGTTATAAGACTGAATAGGAAACAGGAGAATATCTGGATTCTCACGCCGCCCAAAAGAACAAGCATGTTGATTCATCTTCTTCAGGTGTGTTAGTTATTGAGAACTGTTTCTCAGTTCACCCTACGTCCTGGGTATTGAATACCGGATCAGGATCCCACATATGTAAATTATTACATGGGCTACGTAAAGGTAGAGAACTGAGAAAAGGTGATCATTCCGTTCAAATAGGGAACGGTGCAAGTATAGCAGGCAAAGCAGTTGGCGAATATCACCTTGTATTGCCAAGTCGTAATACACTGATTCTAATTGAGTGCTATTATATACCCAAGATGATGTGCAACATTATATCAGTTTCTTTATTAAGTAAAGAAGGAAATAATTTTGTAGTAAAGGATAATGTTATGAACATATTCAAAGATCAAAAGTTGATTGTATCAAGCTCGTTACATAATGGCATATTCATTCTAAATCAGAATACAGTCCTCAATATACAAAACACACACAAGAGGAAAAGTTCAGAAATGAACGAATCCTACTTGTGGCATTGTAGACTTGGTTATATCAATGCGACACGACTGGCTAAGTTACATAAGGATGGTTATTTGAATTCATTCGAATTATCATCTTATGATACTTGCCATTCATGTCTCAAAGGAAAAATGACCAAAGCTCCGTTTAGTGGACACAGAGAAAGAGTTACGGAACTCTTAGGACTAATACATAGTGATGTATGCGGTCCCATGTCTACGAATGCCAGGAACGGTTCTTCCTACTTCATTACATTCACTGACGATCTCTCTAGATTCGGACATGTGTTTCTGATGAAACACAAGTCTGAAGCTTTTGAGAAATTCAGAGAATATAAGCACGATGTAGAAAAACAAACGGGCAAAAGTATTAAGATCCTTCGATCTGATCGAAGAGGAGAATACTTAAGCAATGAGTTCCTAGAATATCTAAAAGAGAATGGGATTCTCTCTCAGCTTACTCCTCCTTATACACCACAGCACAACGGTGTATCGGAGTGGAGGAATCACACCCTATTAGATATGGTGCGCTCTATGATGAGTACAGTTGAGTTACCTATTTCCTTTTGGGGGTATGCGCTTGAGACAGCAGCATACCTATTGAATCAAGTTCCAACTAAATCTGTACCTACCACACCATATGAGATATGGAGTGGGAAGAGACCGTGTCTTAAACGAGTTAAGATATGGGGTTGTCTGGCCTATGTCAAAAGGCAAAATCCAGACAAAATCGAGGCACGGACAGTTCTAAGTAAGTTTGTGGGATATCCTAAACATTCAAATGGATATTTTTTCTACCACAGTGAACAAAAAAAGGTGTTTATTGCTCAACATGCCACCTTTTTAGAAAAGGAATTTCTTGAAAAAGAGATTAGTGGCTCTGAGGTAGAACTGGAAGAAGTTCCAGCAACACAAACTGTAACTGAAGATTTAGTGGAACCAGAGGATTCGGTAGTACCCAACGAACCCCAGCCTCTCCGCCGATCTAGTAGAGTTTCTCGTCCACCTGAGAGATACTACGGTTTTCTCATTGATGGTGGAAGCGAGGATTGCATCATGGAAGATGATGACCCAACTAGTTTCGAGCAGGCCATCACGATTTGTGACTCTGTGAAATAGCTGGATGCAATACGATCTGAGATGGAATCCATGTACACCAACAAAGTATGGACTTTGGAAAACGCTCCTGAAGGGGTAAAACCCATTGGGAGCAAGTGGATTTTTAAAAAGAAATTTGGTGTAGATGGAAAAGTTGAGACTTTCAAAGCTAGACTTGTAGCAAAGGGATTTCGTCAACGACCAGGTGTGGATTATGACGAAACCTTTTCTCCAGTGGCTATGCTTAAGTCCATTCGAATCTTACTTGCCATTGCTGCATACCATGACTACGAAATCTGGAAAATGGATGTTAAGAGCGCCTTTCTAAATGGTGATTTAGAAGAGTGCGTGTACATGACTCAGCCAGAGGGCTTCGTAGATAGTGGGAGCAGCGGAAAGGTGTGCAAGATGCTTAAATCCATTTATGGGTTAAAGCAAGGACGCGGAGTTGGAACATCTGTTTTGATGTTGTAGTCAAAGAGTTTGACTTCATCAAAAACATAGATGAACCTTGTATCTATAAAAAGGTAGCAGAGAGTAAGGTTGTCTTCCTCGCACTGTACGTGGATGACATACTCTTGATAGGAAATGATATTCCTATGCTGCAATCAGTCAAGCTCTTCTTATCACAAAGATTCTCAATGAAAGATCTAGGTGATTCCTCCTGCATATTGGGGATTAGGATCTATAGAGATAGATCCAAAAGGATACTGGGATTATCCCAATCCAGGTACATTGACACCATACTAAAGCGGTTTAGTATGGAAGAATCCAAGCGTGGGAACCAACCCTTGATCTCTGGACTCACTCTCTCCAAAGAGATGTCTCCTAAGACTGATTTGGAGAGAGCTCGCATGCAAGAGATACCCTATGCTTCGGTAGTAGGCTCTATCATGTATGTGATGCTACGTACCAGACCCGATGTAGCATACTCACTAAGTGTAGTGAGTCGGTATCAAGCAGATCCTGGAGAGAGTCACTGGACAGCTGTGAAGAACATTCTCAAGTACTTACGAAGGACTAGAGACATGTTCTTGGTGTATGGTAACGGAGAACTCCAGGTGGAGTCCTTTACCGATTCCAGCTTCCAAAGTGATAAGGACGACTCTAAGTCGCACTCGGGATTTGTCTTTACCCTAAATGGAGGGGCGGTATGTTGGAAAAGTTCCAAACAGGATACCGTTGCAGACTCGACGATGGAGGCTGAATACATCGCTGCCAACGATGCTGCCAAAGAGGTTGTCTGGATGAAGAAGTTCATCACTGAACTTGGTGTGGTTCCATCCATTGTACATCCAATACCTCTGTATTGCGATAACAATGGAGCTGTGGCTTTAGCCAAGGAACCCAGATCCCATCAGAAATCCAGACATATTCTAAGGCAGTATCACCTGATTCGGGAGATAGTTGATCGCCGGGAGATCGATGTCAGGAGAGTAGATACGAAGGACAACACTGTGGATCCACTCACGAAGGCCATTCCCCAGATACAGTTTGAGAGATTATTCGGGATGCTAGGTATGAGATACTACAGCAGCTGGCCTTAGTGCAAGTGGGAGATTGTTAGTTATGTATATGCCCTAGAGGCCATTGTTGTACATATGATGTATATTATGTTGGATGCTTGGATATATACAGAGAGGACTTTCTTGCTCGTCATGATAGTATGCTATTTGGTTTCACTTTATCTTAACATGTTAACTTGTATCGGTTTACTGTCTGACTCTCACATGTTGATAAAGCCCTTAGGATCTGTACTCGACTACTGGGACTATGATGAGATCATACTAGTGGGGCCATAGTAGTCGATGAGTACATCCTATAACCGTTCCTAGTGGAGGGTATATCGAGACAGGGCATCGATAAACCAGAGTAGACTAGCGTATATGCATCTTGACCCATATGATGGGCGATGGATGATCCCTTATCCATCGGTGTTTGACATCAAGGATGGTGTACGGGTGCTCAGTGGAGACTGGGTACACTGGACGGGCTCGCCGAGAACTCCCAGTTGGTGATATACCACACGTCTGATGGCAGTTCTCCGGTGACACTGGTACAGGGTAGTCTGTAGACCCGATATCGTCATAGAGTCTTTTGTGATTCCCAATGTGCTTTGATTTCCACCTTACCGCGTCAATGAGGGCATGCAAAACGGTGGCTTTTGGGTACAGTCCCGAATCACATGGAGGCAATGAGCGATAGGAGGGGATTCGTCTCTCCCGGTATAGGGAGTTGATGTTGTGCTGTGTTCGATTGGCTATAACTGGAAGTCCCTGGCCAGGGCTGATATAGAGATATAATGGTAAGTGTTACCGGTAGTATCTCGACCTGTTATGAGCCTCACATCAACATGACTTATCGGTTACTGGGGTCTAACATATACCACCCCTAGACTTGATATGCGATATATCAGACGAACAGACCGGACTGTACGGGAGTGTTACTGATTGGATTTACAGGAGAATGCACAGGCTAGCTTGTTGATCATCTGATCGCTCAATACCTGGGTGGCTGTTACGTTTAGCTGACCGGTTGCTGCTTGTGGGTGTTTGATATGATCATCACCTGCTACCGGCGTATTGACGATTCTTTAGAGTCCTACACAGAGGTTTCTTGGCTCAGGCGAAATGGAGTAGAGGCACATATGTGATATGTGCAGGACCGAGGATAATGCGATGTGAGATACCGTATTATATTCTCGAGATATTTTCATATGAATCGGGACATCGGATCAAGTGTTGATTCGATGAATCGGTACAAGATATATTAGCTGGTTATATTCGATATAGCCGGATCGTTGGATCAAGTGTTGATTCGATGATTTAATGTATAATAATATATATGATATATTGTATTACATTATCTAATATTGGATCCCTTTATTATTTCATTTTCTCACTGGATGATACATTGATATATATGCGATATATGTTAATTGTATTATTTTCTTTTGTTGCAAATATATAATATATATGTGATATATATTATTGTGACATGATATGATTTATTATTAAACATGTTTAAGGATGATTAAATGAGATTAGGGTTTGATTAGGGTTAGCTTCTTCTTGTTCATTCTAGAAGCTTTGCTTTTGTCTTGGTTAAGATATTATGGTTGATATTTTTCCATGACTCATTTCTAACCTAACCAAACCCTAACCCTAGTTTATTCTCTACAAACTCTTAGCCTATCATCCTTGACCATGGTTCTATAATCAATCATATACATTTCTTTTCTATTCATCACAAAAGGAATTATCTTTTCATTATCATCTTCTTCTCTCTTGAGTTAAAAAGAAAAAAGCTTACTAGAAATTCTTTTGGTGATGATAAATTGAGAGAAAGTGAATTAAAAAGAAAGCATAAATACTACTCCCTCATCCTCATCTCATCTAGCCCATGAGTTAGGGTGTTCATCTCTATAAAGTGTGAAAGCTTGGGTTTTTGCAACTTCGACGTAGATCATCGGAGATTCGGAACACTTCAAGCTAGTATGGATCGTTCGAGTCGTGGAGCCTCTCTTGAGTCCGAGAGATCGTGGATCGCGGCAAAGGGACTTCTACTCGGAGCTTGTGAAGCGAAGGAGCGGACTACAAAGGTTGTAATCTCTCACACTTAGATAAAAAGTTGTTATCTTGCATGCTAAACCCTAATAATCTAGCAAAGATCCCGTCTTTGTGTTGTTCGGCACGTCTAAAATTTTATCCGGGCATGTTTGATGCCTTATGAACCTTCACAAGAGTACGTAGGAACCCAACAGTGGTATCAGAGCCTAGCTAGAGCATTAGGCGACGTGTTTACGAAGTTAAAACTCCGATCGAACCCGAACCGACAAAATTTACCCCCTCTCTGGAAATTTTTCAAAATCTGGGATTTTCTGAATTAAAAATACCTGAAAAATACAGCAAGGAAAAATAAGAAATTCGGTAAAAAAATTATCCCCTGATCCGTACAAACCGCCGCGGAACAGCGGCCGTACCTTGCTTGGGCTGCGGAACCGCGGCAGTATGAGGAGATCAAGGAGTAATTTTTTCACAGAAATTCCTAGTTTTGTGATATATATTTTATGGGTATTTTTATTCTGACTCAAGTGTTGAGTATTCTGGGGTTTTTTTTGTAATCGTAGATTCGATCGGAATATTTAAATTCATTTTTATTTCCGGATATTTAGAAATTGTTAAACTATTTGAACGGATATCATTAACTCATTTTTTCCCGGCACGACAAACTTTCAAGTGTTGAATTTTTATCGGGTTTAAATCTTTCGGAAAATTTGTACAAGTTAAGCGGTGGACCCCATAGAAGACAACAAACCTTAACTCGATTATGTGACCGTCTTGAACTGCCCTTTGAACCATCGGGTTTGGGGCAGTACGGCGTGCCACATGTGATGCGTTGGCTTGATCCTTCTATGGCTGGATCACTGATACTATGACATATTCTGGGATTATTTGAACTCCGGTCAAGTGTTGAGCGCTTTGGGAAATTTTGGGTATTTGATTATCTATTCGAAAAGTTTAATACTGTCTATTTATCTGGAATGTGATACAATATGTGGAATTCATAGAGTTAGGCATGAAATGCGAAGTATGTGATATTTCGGATTTATGATATCTAAAGTGATTGTGGATTCCAAATATTATAGTTTTACACTTTCTTTTCTGTGACCGTAAATGTAGTATGTAATTGTATTGCCGGTTTTCGTTGCTATACATCGACGACGATCGGTGTATGCATACTTACTTACGTTGATGATATGAGATATTATGTGTTGCTGAGATATGATGTGCAGGATTGTCGCGATTGAATAGCCAGGGGTTTTATATGAGATGAGAGTTTTATATTTTCATTCATGTAAATTCAAATGTAATGTAATATTCTTTTATTTGGGGCACTTCGAGGTTGAGGTTGCTGCCACCAGTGTTGTATATTATTTACTTTTCCGCATTAGGATGGACCCAAAGAGAGGAGCACAAGTGACCGGGTTCTGGGGTTCAGTAGGAGGCTATCTCGAGGAGTCGAGACCGGGTCTCCTAAACTCCAGAATTGGTAGGGTCGCTTGCCGCTCTCGTAGGGGTCCAGGGTGTGGGCTTGGCTATTCTTCGCGACTGTGAAATCCGTATTTTCTATTATTAGCTAAATACTAAATACGGACGTCCTAGTATATCCCGCATTATATCTATGTTTCTGCTGCGATATCTGTGATGTGATCATTTGATATGTTGTGATGGATACAGTATATAGTATATATGATATATTATATAGACGTTACTTATGTTTTACACCCGCACAAGCCCTGCCCTGCTCTGTCGTTAGTTACCTAACCTAACGGTGCACGAGGGGACATCAAGGCGAATGCGGATGGCATAAGTGTACGTCGTATTTATCTGTGATGCTTAGGAAGCATAAGTTGATGGGATTTTTTATTAATGAGATTAATAAAAAGAAAAGGAAACCTAAAAGATGTTGTAGAATCAAAACTTTATAAAAGGGTAGCTACAGTTTTGCTTTGCACAGTGATATATATGATATGTCCTGCACCTTATTCGATGAGGAAAGAGCCGAGATCCCTTCACCGGGAGTGATCTCTTTAGCAAAACTGGCAGATGCTACAAAACTCGGTTTGTCTTTTGATTGCTTTTAGAGTTTTGCTTTGCACAGTGATATATGATATGTCATGCACCTTATTCGATGAGGAAAGAGCCGAGATCTCTTCACCAGGAGTGACCTCTTTAGTAAAACTAATGAAAGCCTCAAAAAAAAACACTCCATTTCAAAACTTCACTTGATTCTACGACGATATCAAGTTCATTACGCAATAGGTTTTCAGAAAAACCTGTAGTAGCCCTCCGTCATTTCAGATAAAGACTATTTAGTATTCGTGCTGCGTTTGTTGACCTCTGTCAAGGCGTAATGTACGGTAGCTAACTAGTAATTATCTGTAAAGCATGTGATGTGATTGGATTAGGGTAGTCGTACGACCTTGTTAACCTCTGTCAAGGGTCGTGCGAGTGGGTTTGATTCAATCAAGAAATGACGGGTTAAACTTGACTAGTGCACTGTGGTTTGTTGACCTCTGTCAAGGTCATGGCACACTAGGGGCAAAATATTATCGGGAATTTCAAGTGTTGAAATTTGCAATGAGATTGCTTACCTTCTATGAGATAGTTAGATCCCGATACCCACTGTGAGTAAGAGTTACTCTTGGGAGAGTTTTACACAGGACAATTAGTCAATCAAGTAGGTGTCTAGAAAAGTGTTAACGGGGTTACGCCTATGGGAAAACGAGGTTTACTACAATTAGGTCCGTGCGAAAGCACGGGGAACCTCCCTCAAAGTACCGACCCTGATCTGGCTGAAAGATTGACGAAATTGTAGGGTGTAATTAATCCTGGCTAATCTTACCTTTTAGGGTTTGAAGGTGTCACGTCCCAAAAGTACGGAAAATGACCGGCACTTAAACTACGAAACGTCTCGAGGCGTACGTAATCTAAGTAAGCCGAAAACCCAGAAATCCAAACCAAGAAAAGTAGTAGAGTGAAGGAAAACCAATTTAAAATCAAGTAGTTTTAATAGCATAAGCCAAATTATGCGGTTTTTAAAAAAAATCATGTATTTCCTGAAAATTTCGGCAGAGTTTCCTTTGTAAATACTGGCTCCCAAACGGGATACAACATGAATAGTATACGAAATCAATAAAAAGGCATCCCCAAGCGGGAACTAGCTCTTCGTCAATCGACGGTCACAACCACACAAGCAATTTAATATACAACGCCAAGGGCGAGGATCAAAACTCAAAAGGAACTCAAAACAACAAGAAAACCATAGAAATACAACGCGCGACTCTAAGGTCGAAAGAATAACATCACTGGTCTCTATCTCAAAAATAATACATGTTTGGTTGATGGAACTTCTAGATACAACAGAATAATGATATACAAGATATATAGTGGGGGTACGATACAAGTAAACCCACCTACTAGCAAATCATCCGAAGGAAACTATGCCCGCAAAGCCGTAATGAAACCTGTACGGCAAACCCGCAAGAAACCGGGGCACAACGGGGGTGAGTTGCCAACTCGTGAATAGAAAAACATCTACGGAAAGAAATCGCATAAATAACGCAAGCTAGGTCAATGATCATAATATATCCTCAATTATGTACATAACATGCGACCTATAACAAGGCTAAGGTAAATATCTAACTCGAGTGTAATCTTATGTACCCGTGTCAGTGCCTGAGGTAGCAATATATCATATGAATGAGGTATGAATGCATGAAAACAGAATACATGTAAATGAAGAACTGTTTTCATAATTTAGTGAGATTTCCTTTGTATTTTTAAAATGATGTATCATAATGAAATCAGCATAAAACAGTGCCTAGCATCGGCACAAAACGTAACCCCAATATCTCGATATCTCTGTATCACAGTCTCTGTACCTCAATATCTAGGGCGCCGTCAGTCCAGACCGGCCCCTACCATCCATCTCAAGACCACGACGGTATCCTCCGGATATCCGACGCGTCGGGTAAAAATCACCGGTAGGTAGTGCTCCCCTGTCAGGCTCACATCGTCATCATCACGCGCTTCTTGCCCCGAGGTACCTTACCGGGTCCACCATGTACCCGAAACGGTTCATCCGTCTCCTCGAATCGGGTCTCGAAATCCATTAACAAACTCATGGTGGACGACTAATACATCATGGGAAAAACCACAACTTTTATTTAAAAAGAGAGAAATCAGTTTATATAAGTTTTGCGGTTCCCCCCCCCCCCCAAATCCAGAAAATCTCATGGAAATCCGAATCCAAATCATCAATAGCATATAAAACCATGAATATAGGCATAACAACGAATAACAGTATGCATGAAGTGACAAGTAATAACTATAATGTTAAGCTGGCATATAAGGCAGGTACACTAATATCATGTCAAATTACTAACTAACAAGCTAAGTCAAGCAATAATATTTTCTAAGGTCTACGTGACATGGTAATTACCTATGAAGATGTGTGTGAGCCGGCAAGTAAGTGTACGTGGTACAAACGCATCATCGGTAATGGTGCTGGTGTCCTAACAATATGATATCAACATTGCAATAACATAAGTATGCGATGCGAAGCGAACCACAATAATAAGCGGGAGCTGAATACTAGACGCAACTGTAACTAACCTGCATTAATCTAATATAAGTCCTACAAATGGTGCCTTTTGAAATAACACGAATCATGGGGTTTTGAAAATAGGGGCTACGGTGTTTTTATGAAAAGATACGTCTTTTGAAATATCCGTATGATCCCTTGGGCTGTCTTTTAAAATACCCACGATTCATTAGTTTTTGAAATAGGTAAGAATCGAATCTAATCTAACAACTAAACTAAACTAAAGGGTTAAGCTAACAAGCTGGACTACAGGTATGGAAACCGCCTAACATTTGAGTCGATCCATATACATACCCGCATATATATTAGTCGGTGATCCCGCCTTAATAATATCATATCCGATACCATATCTACAATCAGACATCCTAAGTCAAGAGTGCGGATCAATCATCAAGATATAGCTCATACGTAAATACGTCGTACGGCATCCCCAAATCTGGGTACGGGTCAATATCATATTCCTCACACCATTTCTCTGGTATCCTCTTTATTCAAGAACATAGTCTAGGGTACTGACCTATGTCTAGTACAATACTAATATCCTCAATACACTCATGATCTGACTACAGATCGACAATCTCGTACAAACCGATACCGTCAGCACATAGCATCATCAAGGGTATACATCGCCCGATACGGCCTAATATCAATATCCTAGCATATCATGCCTCATATCACGATCACATGTCGACCGTTTTATTTATAACACTATTCACCCGTATCGCTGTCCCAAGATCCGCTATAACATCAGGACGTACCTCAAGTACGAATCATGCCATATCACCGATATCACAACCACAAAACAAATCTCATCGACTCAGCATGTTGATGCATCTTCTTCAGGTGTGTTAGTTATTGAGAACTGTTTCTCAGTTCACCCTACGTCCTGGGTATTGGATACCGGATCAGAATCGCGCATATGTAAATTGTTACATAGGCTACGTAAAGGTAGAGAACTGGGAAAAGGTGATCATTCCATTCAAGTAGGGAATGGTGCAAGTATTGCAGCCAAAGTAGTTGGCAAATATCACCTTGTATTGCCAAGTCGTAATACACTGATTCTAATTGAGTGCTATTATATACCCAACATGATGTGCAACATTATATCAGTTTCTTTATTAAGTAAAGAAGAATATAATTTTTTAGTAAAGGATAATGTTATGAACATATTCCATGATCAAAAGTTGATTGCATCAGGCTCGTTACATAATAGCATATTCATTCTAAATCAGAATATAGTTCTCAATATACAAAACACACACAAGAGGAAAAGTTCAGAAATGAACGAATCCTACTTATGGCATTGTAGACTTGGTCATATCAATGTGACACAACTGGCTAAGTTACATAAGGATGGTTATTTGAATTCATTGGAATTATCATCTTATGATACTTGCCATTCATGTCTCAAAGGAAAAATGACCAAAGCTCCATTTAGTGGGCACAGAGAAAGAGTTACGGAACTCTTAGGACTAATACATAGTGATGTATGCGGTCCCATGTCTACGCATGCCAGGAACGGTTCTTCCTACTTCATTACATTCACTGACGATCTCTCTAGACTCGGACATATGTTTCTGATGAAACACAAGTCTGAAGCTTTTGAGAAATTCAGAGAATATAAGCACGAAGTAGAAAAATAAACGGGCAAAAGTATTAAGATCCTTCGATCTGATCGAGGAGGAGAATACTTAAGCAATGAGTTCCTAGAATATCTAAAAGAGAATGGGATTCTCTCTCAGCTTATTCCTCCTTATACACCACAGCACAACGGTGTATCGGAGCGGAGGAATCGCACCCTATTAGATATGGTGCGCTCTATGATGAGTACAGCTGAGTTACCTATTTCATTCTGGGGGTATGCGCTTGAGACAGCAGCATACCTATTGAATCAAGTTCCAACTAAATCTGTACCTACCACACCATATGAGATATGGAGTGGGAAGAGACCGTGTCTTAAACGAGTTAAGATATGGGGTTGTCTGGCCTATGTCAAAAGGCAAAATCCAGACAAACTCGAGGCACGGTCAGTTCTATGTAAGTTTGTGGGATATCCTAAACATTCAAATGGATGTTTTTTCCACCATAGTGAACAAAAAAAGGTGTTTATTGCTCAACATGCCACCTTTTTAGAAAAGGAATTTCTTGAAAAAGAGATTAGTGGCTCTAAGGTAGAACTGGAAGAAGTTCCAGCAACACAAACTGTAACTGAAGATTTAGTGGAACCAGAGGATTCGGTAGTACCCGACGAACCCCAGCATCTACGCCGATCTAGTAGGGTTTCTCGTCCACCTGAGAGATACTACGGTTTTCTCATTGATGGTGGAAGCGAGGATTGCATCATGGAAGATGATGACCCAACTAGTTTCGAGCAGGCCATCACGAGTGGTGACACTGTGAAATGGCTGGATGCAATGCGATCTGAGATGGAATCCATGTACACCAACAAAGTATGGACTTTGGAAAACGCTCCTGAAGTGGTAAAACCCATTGGGAGCAAGTGGATTTTTAAAAAGAAATTTGGTGTAGATGGAAAAGTTGAGACTTTCAAAGCTTGACTTGTAGCAAAGGGATTTCGTCAATGACCAGGTGTGGATTACGACGACACCTTATCTCCAGTGGCTATGCTTAAGTCCATCAGAATCGTACTTGCCATTGCTGCATACCATGACTACGAAATCTGGCAAATGGATGTTAAGACCGCCTTTCTAAATGGTGATTTAGAAGAGTGCGTGTACATGACTCAGCCAGAGGGCTTCGTAGATAGTGGGAGCAGCGGAAAGGTGTGCAAGCTGCTTAAATCCATTTATGGGTTAAAGCAAGAATCGCGGAGTTGGAACATATGTTTTGATGTAGTAGTCAAAGAGTTTGACTTCATCAAAAACATAGATGAACCTTGTATCTATAAAAAGGTAGTAGAGAGTAAGGTTGTCTTCCTCGTACTGTACGTGGATGACATACTCTTGATAGGAAATGATATTCCTATGCTGCAATCAGTCAAGCTCTTCTTATCACAAAGATTCTCAATGAAAGATCTAGGTGATGCCTCCTGCATATTGGGGATTTGGATCTATAGAGATAGATCCAAAAGGATACTGGGATTATCCCAATCCAGGTACATTGACACCATACTAAAGCGGTTTAGTATGGAAGAATCCAAGCGTGGGAACCAACCCTTGATCTCTGGACTCGCTCTCTCCAAAGAGATGTCTCCTAAGACTGATTTGGAGAGAGCTCGCATGCAAGGGATACCCTATGCTTCGGCAGTAGGCTCTATCATGTATGCGATGCTATGTACCAGACCCGATGTAGCATACTCACTAAGTGTAGTGAGTCGGTATCAAGCAGATCCTAGAGAGAGTCACTGGACAGCTGTGAAGAACATTTTCAAGTACTTACGAAGGACTAGAGACATGTTCTAGGTGTATGGTAACGGAGAACTCCGGGTGGAGTCCTTTACCGATTCCAGCTTCCAAAGTGATAAGGACGACTCTAAGTCGCACTCGGGATTTGTCTTTACCCTAAATGGAGGGGCGGTATGTTGGAAAAGTTCCAAACAGGATACCATTGCAGACTCGACGATGGAGGCTGAATACATCGCTGCCAACGATGCTGCCAAAGAGGTTGTCTGGATGAAGAAGTTCATCACTGAACTTGGTGTGGTTCCATCCATTGTACATCCAATACCTCTGTATTGCGATAACAATGGAGCTGTGGCTTTAGCCAAGGAACCCAGATCCCATCGGAAATCCAGACATATTTTAAGGCGGTATCACCTGATCAGGGAGATAGTTGATCGCCGGGAGATCGAGGTCAGGAGAGTAGATACGAAGGACAACACTGCGGATCCACTCACGAAGGCCATTCCCCAGATACAGTTTGAGAAATTATTCGGGATGCTAGGTATGAGATACTACAGCAGCTGGCCTTAGTGCAAGTGAGAGATTGTTAGTTATGTATATGCCCTAGAGGCCATTGTTATACATATGATGTATATTATGATGGATGCTTGGATATATACAGAGAGGACTTTCTTGCTCGTCATGATAGTATGCTATTTTGTTTCACTTTATCTTAACATGTTAACTTGTATTGGTTTACTGTCTGACTCTCACATGTTGATAAAGCCCTTAGGATCTGTACTCGACTACTGGGACTATGATGAGATCATACTAGTGGGGCCATAGTAGTCGATGAGTACATCCTATAACCGTTCCTAGTGGAGGGTATATCGAGACAGGGCATCAATACACCAGAGTAGACTAGCGTATATGCATCTTGACCCATATGATGGGCGATGGATGATCCCATATCCATCGGTGTTTGACATCAAGGATGGTGTACGGGTGCTCAGTGGAGACTGGGTACACTGGACGGACTCGCCGAGAACTCCCAGTTGGTGATATACCACACGTCAGATGGCATTTCTCCGGTGACACTCGTACAGGGTAGTCTGTAGACCCGATATCGTCATAGAGTCTTGTGTGATTCCCAATGTGCTTTGATTTCCACCTTACCACGTCAATGAGGGCGTGCAAAACGGTGGCTTTTGGGTACAATCCCGAATCACATGGAGGCAATGAGCGATAGGAGGGGATTCGTCTCTCCCGTTATAGGGAGTTGATGTTGTGCTGTGTTCGATTGGCTATAACTGGATGTCCCTGGCCAGGGCTGATATAGAGATATAATGGTAAGTGTTACCGGTAGTATCTTGACCTGTTATGAGCCTCACATCGACATGACTTATCGGTTACTGGGGTCTGACGTATACCACCCCAAGACTTGATATGCGACATATCAGATGAACAGACCGGACAGTACGGGAGTGTTACTGATTGGATTCACAGGAGAACGCACAGGCTAGCTTGTTGATCTTTTGATCGCTCAATACCTGGGTGGCTGTTACGTTTAGCTGACCGCTTGCAGCTTGTGGGTGTTTGATATGATCATCACCTGCTACCGGCGTATTGACGATTCTTTAGAGTCCTACACAGAGGTTTCTTGGCTCAGGCGAAACGGAGTAGAGGCACATATGTGATATGTGCAGGACCGAGGATAATGTGATATGAGATACCATATTATATTCTCGAGATATTTTGATATGAATCGGGACATCGGATCAAGTGTTGATTCGATGAATCGGTACATGATATATTAGCTGGTTATATTCGATATAGCCGGATCGTTGGATCAAGTGTTGATTCGATGATTTAATGTATAATAATATATATGATATATTGTATTACATTATCTAATATTGGCTCCCTTTATTATTTCATTTTCTCACTGGATGATACATTGATATATATGCGATATATGCTAATTGTATTATTTTCTTTTGTTGCAAATATATAATATATATGTGATATATATTATTGTGACATGATATGATTTATTATTAAACATGTTTAAGGATGATTAAATGGGATTAGGGTTTGATTAGGGTTAGCTTCTTCTTGTTCATTCTAGAAGCTTTGCTTTTGTCTTGGTTAAGATATTATGGTTGATATTTTTCCATGACTCATTTCTAACCTAACCAAACCCAAACCCTAGTTTATTCTCTACAAACTCTTAGCCTATCATCCTTGACCATGGTTCTATAATCAATCATATACATTTCTTTTCTATTCATCACAAAAGGAATTATCTTTTCATTATCATCTTCTTCTCTCTTAAGTTAAAAAGAAAAAGCTTACTAGAAATTCTTTTGGTGATGATAAAGTGTGAGAAAGTGAATTAAAAAGAAAGCATAAATACTACTCCCTCATCCTCATCCTCATCTCATCTAGCCCATGAGATTAGGGTGTTCATCTCTATAGAGTGCGAAAGCTTGGGTTTTTGCAACTTCGACGTAGATCATCGGAGATTCGGAACACTTCAAGCTAGCATGGATCGTTCGAGTCGTGGAGCCTCTCTTGAGTCCGCGAGATCGTGGATCGCGGCTAAGGGACTTCTACTCGGAGCTTGTGAAGCGAAGGAGCGGACTACAAAGGTTGTAATCCCTCACACTTAGATAAAAAGTTGTTATCTTGCAAGCTAAACCCTAATAATCTAGCAAAGATCCCGTCTTTGGGTTGTTCGGCTCGTCTAAAATTTTATCCGGGCATGTTTGATGCCTTATGAACCTTCACAAGAGTGCCTAGGAACCCTACAATACTCCTGCGAATCAAATCAGTAACACAGCCGTACAGTCCGATTTTTTCGTCTGATATTTCGCATATCATAGCCTGGGTGTAGTATAACGTCAGACCCCAATAGCATGATAACTCATGACGATACAAGGTCTATAACGGTTCGAAAAACTACTGATAACACTTACTAATAGATCTCAGCAACCCTATCTAGGGATTTCTTGTTATGGCCAATCGAGCATAGCCCAACATCAACTCCCAATACCGGGAGAGATGAAACCCCTCCTATTGCTCATTGCCTTCATGTGACTCAGGACTATACCCAAAAACCACCTTTTTGCACGATCTCTTGACTGTGGTATGGTGGAAATCAAAGCACAGTGGGAATCGCACAAGACTCTATAACGATCTCGAGTCTATAGACTAACCTGTACCAGTGTCACCAGAGAACTGCTATCCGACGAGAGGTATAATACCATCTAGGAGTTCTCGGCACGTCCGTCCAGTGTACCGAGTCTTAACTGAGCACCCGTATACCTTCTCTGATGTCAAACACCAATGGATATGTGATCATCCATCGTCCATCTCATGGGTTGAGAAGCGTATACGCTAGTCTACTCTAGAGTATCGATGCCCTGTCTCGATGCTCCTGATTGAAGGGAATGCTTATGCGTGTGCATTTTGAAATCAAAGAATTCACCGCAATGAAGACGGTGTCGCCTGGTAGCTAGCCGGTTGAGTACGGGTCGGTCAAGAGGGAAAACGTGTTCTTCTCTAGTTGTTCTAACGAGTCAGTTCCTATTTATGGTAGGATTTGATTTTCTATAAAAACTGAGGTTGCATTTGATTTGGATTAAAACCTTGCTAAGGTTAGGATTAAGTTAATTTGGAAAGTTAATTCTACTTACCGCTTTCTTTACCCTAATTAAGATCTTAGGTGTTAAGGTAATAATTAACAAAGGGGATTAGCGCGATCAGGAAGAAACTTCGTTTCTTTCTTAAATCTTAGCCCTAACCTCTATGGAAATCAATTACAACCGGTCTAACTAGGGAATCATCGCTATCTCGTAGGATAGGGTGCTGTAGTGAGCGGTGTGTGTTTGATTTGCATAAAGTCCTATTTTAAAAATATTTAACAGGCAATAAAGGAGTGAGAGATTTTCATCTTTCAAACCTTCCCCAAACCTAACGTTAACAAGTGAGGAACTACTCACTCATTAGGGAATTAACAATGGAATTCATTTTTTGTGATTTTAATAGCGTAATTAACTTGCGAAAAATAACTACAGCAGCTAAAAATTTGCAGAGAAATAAAACTGAAGATAAGAAATTCAAGATAAAAAAAGACTTACTTTTTATTGATGCTCTCTTTGACAATTACAATGGAATGAAAATTTAAAATTCTAGAAATTAAAAGATGCATGCTCCAAAAAGAGCTGTAGGCTTCCTATTTATAGAGAATAGAAACCCTAGGGTTTATATCTGATCCATATCTAAAATTACAAAACTACCCTTAGAAAACCGGGTCAATTCACCGACTCCACCGACACGCACCGACACGTGCGATGCACGGCAGCGGGTCCACGGCCATAAGCCTTGTTTGGCCACGGATCCACGGCCATATAGTGGGCTCTCTTTCGCATTTTTCCGGGTTTGCTTCATGTTTCCTTTTTCTTCTGGTTTCTTCACTTGGTTTCTCAGAATGTCTTCTATTTTCTTCCAGATTTCCACAGTGCAGAATGTTGTGGACTTTTACCGTTAGTTTCGCGTTGAAATCTTGAATCTTTGTGCTGCCCTCGTATTTTGTGAAATCGAACTGTTCATTGATCTTCATTTGTTCCTTAAACTGTAGGCGGCATCATAAAGATTCTTCTATTTGTTGGTTGCAGTCTCCCTTTTGTAGCGCTTTTTCATTATTTTCACGGTATTGTTCCAAGAACCCGTAACCTGCAACTATTTAGCAGACATGGATCAAAAGCACCTATTTATTTACAATATGATTATGAATGGGGAATATAATAATTCAAAATTCTGATATGAATAAATACCCCCAAAGTTATCTTTTGCTCGTCCCGAGAAAAACTAATTTTATTCTCGAAAAAACCTTACCTCACTTTCGTAGGGAAACGCGATTGCACTGAGCTCGTGCAACAAGCCGTTAAACCTCTAGGTGTCCCTAGTAGGAGGAGTGTTGTCTCCTGAAGGTTTTCAGTGGATACTACCCACAAAATCTGATTAATTTGGCCTATTGAATATCATTCTTCAATTCGGTGTTCTAGCAAGAAGTTCTATTATCTTCAGCTTAGAAATCATCAACCCGTATTCTTCACACCCACTTATCATTTATCTTAAGATCGTATATGCTCTGTAAATATATTTAGCTTTTAGCATCTTTTGAATTTTCCTTCTAAGGTTTCATCTCAACTTAGGAATTTCTATCATCTATACTGAAGGTGTATGCCTTATCTTTCATTCCTATCTCCCATCCAAACCTCAATCATATACCCCTACGTTTGTGTATGTATCACCCCTACACTTGGAAGTTCAATTATAGCTATCATACTCTTGTCCATCTTTCAAAATACTTTTAATTGGTGAATTTTAGATGAAATTGCTCACACATCTTTCATGCGACCGTTAATACTTCTTGAGGTACTGAACGACCGATTACAAAATGTGTTTGTACATTTAGGCGTAATTCCTCATCTTGTAATACCTAAGACTTAGCAGTGACTCCCAAACCAGTTGGTCTAAGGCACTAGGTGATAAAGCACCCTCGCTATTTTTTTTTATTTATGCACCCTTAAGTAATTACAAAACCAGTGTTCGTTTTTTTATATCTCTTTATTCACTCTTGTACTTTTATTTTATTTTCCTTTATACTAAGGATTTTAGACAAGAGTATTTCAAGGTATCCTCTACTATCCCAAGTTTCAAGGTGCGTGTGAGTGTGTAAAGTAGAGTATATACTTTCAGAATTTAGACTTAAGGTTTAGAATTATTTTTCAGACTTACACTTCAAATAAAAATTTCAATATTCTTTCCTTATTTTGACTTAGCCCAAGAACTGAACTCAAAATTTGCCTATTTCTAAATAATCTATAAGGACATATATTTTCTACAGTTAAATTTTAGGAAAGGTTATTTTTAGGGTTTTTAATTTACCAAGTTTATGATCTAGTTTTTCCTAACTTGTCAACTATCATGTTGAACTTAAGTCAATTTTTTTTATGGTCAAATATTTTTTTTTTGATTTTTATGAACTTAAGTCAACTAATTTTTTTTTTTTTTAATTTTTTTCCTAACTAGTCAACTATCAAGTTTTTCCTAAATGGCCAATATACACATGAATGCGAAGGAAGAAACCTTACCAAGCACACCCCCAAACTTAAACTTGACAGTGCCCTCACTGTCATGCCACACCAAGAGGGTCAAAATTGTCGGCACTCATCTTTTTGTTTTATTTTTTTTATTAACAGAAAAATAAAATAAAAGATATATACACAAAAAGTTCCCCCAAACTTAAGAGAAACAGTGTTTCTACTGTTGAAGCATTAAGGTTCAGAGTTAGGGAGGAGAAAAACACAGTATCAAGCTATACAAAGCCTTACACAGGACAAAAGTTAACACCAACCATTCAAAAATTTTATCGTTATAATGGTGTGGTTGGTGAAAGAATGGAGTGTAAAGAAAAAAAAATGAGAAACACACGAGACCTTATGGAGATAGAAGTAGTAAACGGTCTCAGGGGAGGAGAAGAATGGCGGAAGGGAAAAAGAAATGGTGGTGGTTCGACTTTTTCAGGTGGAGGTTGATTAATTACAAAATCCGTGTCATTTAGGAATGCGAGTTCGTCAGCAAAAATATCTTCGAAACTTTCATCAATAGTCCGATTGAACATTTCAATGTCAATAAGTGTCGCGCCAGAATTCAACACACTTGATTTTTCAAAAATTACGCAGCTAGGAGACTCGTAAGGCTCATCTACCTTATTCTCAAAAGAGTCTAAATCAAGTTTTTTTTCTAGAAATATCAAACTCAAAATATCGGATTGTGATTCATTAATACTCGCTATCATTAAAAGAAGATTAGAAGAAGAACCAGAGAAAGTGGGAGAAAGCAGTGGAATACGAACTTGAGGGTGGAAATGGAGTGCATAAATTAGCACAATTTGTAATGACCGATGTATAAAAAGCGATTGTGCTAATCTATCAACCCACTGAGAAATGAGGTCAAATCTCTCAAGATTCGTGAGAAAACATGGGTATGTCTGTAACAACCCTAATTTTCTTATACACTTTTTTCTATACAAATTTTTAAATTTATTTTTTTTAGAATCCATAAAAGAGTATTTTAACCTGAGCACAATATATAAGTAATTATTTTGTTTTTTAAATAACTCCATTTTTAATGTACAAAAAATTGCTTTAAAATTAAAGTATACTTGGGGTATTTAATGTTGCTGTTACCACTTTAAGTAACTATTTCACACCATTATAAGAAGGAGCTTGTAGCTCATTGGTAACTCCTTACACTGCTGAACCAATCCACCAGAATTCAAATCTCATACCCCACATTATTTTTAATATTGATTTTTTTTAAAAACCTTTAGAATACCAAGAGTTTACACGTGCATATCTCTCAAAAACCCCACTACACCCAAAGATTTAACACTTCCAGGAGTTAGATGAACCGTCGGGGGGATCTTGGCAGCCGGACTCGGCCGGGAATCGGCCGACTCGGCCTTGACTCGGCCGACTCAGTGCTCCGACCGAGTCACGGCCGAGTCACCCCCGAGTAGGCCGATTCCACCGACGGCCCCAACATGAAAGTTGTGTCTTTTCATATTCCCTGTGCACCTGCAAAATTTCATCCTCGGACCACTTCCAGAGCTCTTTAAAGACCCCAATTACTCCACTTTTAATACATTTTTATTACATTTTATCACATTTTTAATTTTAACTTTTCATCTACCCTAACCCTAGCCTAACCCTATAAATACCAACCCTACACACGACCCTCTCACCCCCAAAATCTTGAGCCACTCTCTCAAAATTTTTTCAAGAGTTGTGTACTTTGAAAACAAGCTCGAGGCGAAGCTCCGATGAAATTCCGGCGGAATTTCCGGCGACGTTTTTAGGAACAACCGACGACGAAGCAACGCCTCGGCAACCTCTCTAGTCCCCCCTTCACTCTTTTGCTTGATCGAAACCCGTAAGTCCCATTCTATCCCCCTTTCTATTTCTTTAAAATACGAAATTAGGAAACCCGACGGAATCGAAACAAATCGGAATTCCGACTCGGTTTTCTATAAAATTCCACTTCTAACTAATACACTCATGCCTAAACATATTTATCTTGACTATTAAACTTTTAAAAATCAATTTGAACAAGTTTTCTCTCATGAAATGATAACCTTTCCAATTTATCGTATTTTTTCACTTTAATACCATCATGTTTCGTTTTCACATTTAACCCCTTAACTTTGCTATACATTTAAAGTAGAGCACGAGATAATGACCTACCTCCACACACACGCAAATACAAACCTAAACGAAATCATCAAAGAACTTAGAATACGATAAAACAAAACTTTCATCTAAATACCATATTCTTAAATAAACCATTCTTAAAAGTTTTAGATTTGATACGCTTTTAAACAAATACCTTGTATTAGGAAAATACGATAAGTTGTGGACATCGATCGTTTATCTAAACCTGACTTGGTGGTGTCTAGGCTAGGCAGGTGAGCTTAGGTAACTTTAAAAGGCCCGTCTCACGATTCGTGAGCGGATCCCTCCTTCCTCACTTGTACTTACCTGGCCATAATTGGCGGTGAAGAGGCGATTTGAGGCTTCTAACGACTTGTCGTTTAGACCATTTAGAAATAGGCTTGTTGACTTAAGAAACCCTAGAATCTAAAATACGGAAAATTTACATCTTTGCAAATAAATACCTTTTACTTTATAAAACCGGTTTCTAAAGGATTAGTATTTTACAATCTTTGCAAAGTGCCGCTACAACCCACCTTTTGGGAACCTGTTAGGGATAGTATCGTTTATCGTGCACCCTCGGGCTTAGTAGTGAGAGATTCAGACCTCCGCAAGGAGCATTCGGTCTCGAAAGGTTTAAAATACGACATCTTAAGAAAATGAGGTTTTGGAATATAAATTATTTATTAAAATTATTTTTGTATAAACATATGTATATTTATCATTTAAATATCTATTTTATTATAATACAAATTTTCCACATTTTTCTAAAAACAACAATAATAAATTTTACACTAAAATACCATGAACTTCAAATAATCAATATTACAGATAATTACCCTTATTTATAAAACTAGGATATTTTCACTAGAAATGTCACAACATAAAATCCACCCTCATTACAACTCTAAAGACGAACAATAAATACTTGAGGCGTATTTTGGAAAGTATATAAAAGTATTTTTACATAAAACCCCCTCAATTTTTATAAATTACCCTAAGGATCCTAGCAATTATAGGACTTCGATTCACATCCCTGATTGTCTGACTCGGGTTTGAGTCTGATTAATCTGACTTGAATATGATTCAAGTCAATCTATAATCTACAAGTTTCCAATTCGAAATGAACACATGAATCCATGAATACAATTATCAATCTATACAATTTGACTGAACCGAACCATAGATATATATTCCTTTTACATGATTCTCAGTATTCCATTTACATGACTCTACGGTTATAACCGTTTCCTGATATCATGGTTTCGGTCAGTCAGTCAATCAATCATGCAATTAATACAATTTTATAAGATAACAATACAAACAAGACATCGTGGGGTTTAAGGGGTAGATTGGTACGGAAGATGTTAAAAGTGGCACGAGACGGTTAGATTTAAGACACCTAACATGAATCCAATTGCCATTGTTCCGGGCTTTCTAACGGAGCCTTGTACTCTATATTCCGTTTGCCCTGGTCTCTAGCATATAGAGACCCCTATCGTATATACTGGCATTTTTCTGTACCATGCTACAAACAACAGTGTTAATACAATATTACAACAATACAATACAACATTAAAAGCTACTCTCTCTCTCCTACTCTTTATCTATTGCTCCCCTATCTTTGGGACTTACCGAGCGACCTGTTCGCTGACGACATTCTATTTCTTTCTTCTTTGAATCTCGTCAGGTGGTTTGGACCCGGCGGAGATCGAGCTATCTCAAGAAGACTTGGAGCAGTTTGCCGAAGACCCTGCACTTTAGTTTCATTGTACACTTTTCCTCTCTGTACTTTTCATTTCCTGTTATGCCACTGTTTAAGCATCTTTTTTATTTCAGTTGTATTTCCTTTCATGCATTGTACAAAGAATGTTAATAAATAAAAGTTGCTGTTCTTTTTATTTCTTGTCTCTTATGTATTTATTTTATATTTCTTAGATACGCTTAGCGTATGTACTTCTGAGTATATACGTAGCGGACCTCGTCGCGTCTCATTCTACGTACACTGGGAAGCGGGGGGCGACAGGTTTTGTTGGTGGCCCATGCAGGTCAGAGCTGTATGGAACCCTAAGCAATATAAAACACAAGAACCAACAACTAAAACATTCTTTACAATCATGTTCCTTGAATCCCATCATTTCTTATTCTTTGAATCATATTTCTTCAATCTGTCCTAACCCAAAATTCCCTCACCTCTTTAACAATTTTACCAAAAGCTTCGCATTCTTTCATTCCTTCACACATTCTTCACATTTTTAAACCCTTGCACCACCTTGTTGTTTTTCATATATTGTCAGTACACCAGCACCAAACTTTTCTTGGATCTGTTACGCTTTCATTTTACAAATTTCGAGCACGAAATTTTTATAAGGAGGGTAGAATGTAACAACCCTAATTTTCTTATACACTTTTTTTCTATACAAATTTTTAAATTTATTTTTTTTAAAAATCCATAAAGGAGTATTTTAACCTGAGCACAATATATAAGTAATTATTTCGTTTTTTAAATAACTCCAGTTTTTGTGTACATAAAATTGCTTTAAAATTAAAGTATACTTCGAGTATTTAATGTTGCTGTTACCACTTTCAGTAACTATTTCACACCATAATTGTTAGTGTATATGCCCTAGAGGCCATTACTGTATCATACTAGTTTGTATATTACTTAATGGAAGCTTGGGATATTCACCATTGTATAGACAATATTGCTCAAAATAGTAGTATGCTACTTGGTTTGTCACTACTTCAATGCGTGTACATGTGTTTCTTTTAATATATCGCCTATACACATTAGTGGAGCCCTTAGGATCTTTGCTTAATTACCAGCGTTGTGATGGCAGTCACACTCGTGGGGGCTGGGTAATCCACAAGCACATCCTTATGCAGGTCCCTAGTCGTAGGACTATCGAGACAGGGCATCGATACTCCGGAGTAGACTAGCGTATGCGCTTCTCATCCTAGCAGGGGAGACGGTCTGTCCCACAGCCGTCAGTACGTCATACTTGAGATAGTATGCGGGTGATCGTTAGGTTACGAGTACACTGGACATGACTCGTCAGGAACTGTTGGTTGATACTATACCCATCGTCAGTTATCAGTTCCCAGGTGACATGAGTACAGCTTATTCCGCTGACTTGACACTGTCACTTCGCCTCGAGTGTGTTCCCATTATACTTTCATTACTACCCTACCACGGCTCAAAGGAGTAATGCAAACAGGTTGTAGTTGGGTGTAGTCCCGAAGCACTTGGAGGTAGTGACGGTTAGATAGGATTCGTCTTTCCCTGTATTGGGAGTTGATATCGTGCTGTGTCTAGGAGAGCCATTCCACATAGTCGTCCCTGGCCAGGGCAAGCGAGATGCACTGGTAGGTTTCCAGTGTTATCTCAAGGTGTTCTGGGCTACACTCCGACACGACTAGTACCACTATTAGGGGACTGACGTTTACCACCCCCCTAGGCCCGCCATGCGATATTCTCAGACGAACAGACCGGACTGTACGGTGATTGTCACATTCAGGCTCAGTAGGAGTTCAGATGGGTTTCACCTCGTCCGTCTTCATTTCGGCATCTACCTGGGGGCCGTTACGCACAGCTAGTGCCGCTTGCGGTCTGTGGTTAAACCCACTGCCGGCGTAGTGTCGAGTCTTTAGAGTCCCACACAGAAAGCTATTCGCCTTTAGGAAAAAAGAGTAGAGGTCGCATGGTTTTGCGACAGGGTTCGGTCACATCCGTGCACTTGTGCACATTTAGTGTCCGGGAAGTTAACACTAGAGGGCTTTGGTTTAAGCCAGATCCTAGTGTATATTTTGTGATTGGTTTTATCTCGTTTGTATTCGTGTTCCTCGAAACGCGGATGCGGGTATGTATGCATGGTTGACAGAGATAGAGGCAGAGGATTCTCATTAGGGTTGTTGACTGTTGACATTTGCTAAACCCTAATGAGAATAAGAAATATGATTAATGATAATATTAATTAAGTATTATTATGCCATGGTTGTGTTGAAAGGTTGACTTTGTTGACTTGTTGACTTAGTTGACCGGTTGACTAGGTTGGACTTGTTGACCATCATCATGACAATGGCTATCATTTCTTGGCATTGACCTTTGCTTGCTTGTTTGTTCACAAATTACATTTAATGCATGAAATGATATTGCCATTTTATATGATAACAACCATCACATAATACTCAATTATTTTTATTTTTTATGATTATTTTTGTATTATGAGAGCATGGGTAGAAAAAGGCTTACTCATTCTATCATTCTCATTCTCTCTCATCCTCAAGCCCTCCCTCATCCTCTTGCTCTCTCTCTAGATCAAGGAAACTCCCTCTCATGAGTTGAGAACCATTTCCTTAGAGATAAAACCCAAAACACTTCTCTACTCATCCTAATATACAAGGTATAGCAAACCAAGTGTTCTAGTTTCCTCTAGATTGAGGTTGGAGCCAAAGGTAGAAGCTTTTAGGTGGATCCATCTTCGGCATAAGGAGACGACGAGGAGAGAACCATCCGACCACCACAAGGAGTCGAAGAGAAGGAGTTCAAGTTAAGGTATAACCCCCTAACCGAGTAGGTAAAACTCCTAGTTAGGTTGTTAGATAGTTGTTTAACAAAGATCCGTATTTTGAGTTCATGTTACCCCCAAAGAAAAATCATTTTTCACTATTTCCGCAACACCAAAGAACCGGGGACGGGTAACGTGGACTTACAGTGGTATCAGAGCCTAGTTAAACACTATCTAACATGTTAGCAAAGTAACTAGAAGTTCGATCGGAGAAAAAATCACAAAACACGCCCGAAATGTAAGCTTTCTGCCGATTTTTTTTCCTGTTCAAAAATTAATTAATCTTACACTAAAAATCGGCTCAGGCTTTTTAAAGAACACTGGAGAAAATTGGTCGACTAACTCGGTCAACGCGCCGCGGAACCGCGGCACGAGCTTGCTCCTGCCGCGGATCCGCGGCCGAGTTAACTCGGTTGTTGGTCCATTTTCCTGCAGTGTTCTTATAAGGGTATTTTGGGAGTTTTGGAATATGATTTTTCTGCCCAGATTTTCCAGAAAGCAAAATTTGTTTTTGGGGTTTAAAAATCCATATTTTGATCGAACTTCTAAAGATATTAGCTAACGGGTTTATATCTGTGATGTGATATATGTATTGAACGTCTGCTAATCACTATACGTCGATTAGTGGGGGTTATACACATCTGTGATCTATAATATTGATGGTATGTGTATATGAATTCATTGGATTTTCGCGGATGAATAGCCGGGGGGTTGTGAGATGAGAGTTTTCTTTATCTTTCAATCCATGTAATATGTAAATTGATGTAATATTATTTGTATGGCCGCACATCCGGGATGAGGTTGTAGCCGTCATTGTATAATTTCTTTTTACTGTTTTTGCTCCTAGGATAGACCCATGGAGGGGGTGCACAAACTACCGGGTACCTCAAAGTGCCGAGTGGCCTACTCACATTCTTGAGGGAGGTTGCTTGACTTCGGGTATTTGGCGGGTAGTTTTCCGCACCCGTAGGGGTCTAGGGTAGGGTATTGGCTATTCACCGCGACCGTGTAATCCGCTTTTTGTTACAGGCTCGTACGGAATGCTGATTCCTAGTATATCCAATGTGTTCATTTATGATCTGGAATGGCTATTATTGCATCTGACGAATATATATATTTATATATGATATCTATTTAGGCGTTGCTTATGTTTTGCATCCGTGCTAGTCCAGCCCCCGCTCTGTCGTTAGTTAAGTAACCTAACGGGTAATGACGGGGCCCCGTGGAGAATGCGGATGGCATAAGCGTACGTCATATTTTCGTTGTTTTCTGCAATGGTAGGATTAAATGATGGGACGCATTAAAATTAATGCAAGAAAATAAACCAAATAAAAGTCGTTGGAACACTTTAAAAACCACTTGGTTCTTTTCAAAAACCAACTTTTAAATGCGGAGCTTGAACCACTCCTTTTAAAAGCTATCTCGTTCCATCGATTATATCAAGTTCACTACGTTCACGGTTTTGCCAAAACCATTCGTAGCCCTCCATCATTTCAGTTAAATATTTGGTAGTATTCAAGCTATGTATTTTGACCTCATGCCAAGACATAGTGATTGGTAGCTGGCGGATATTTATCTGTTGCATAGATAGAATACGTTGGTTTGAGACAGTCGTACTGCCATTTTAGCCTAAGTCAAGGGTAGGTACGGCTGGGTTCAAATTAACCTGGATAATGATGGGTAGAACATGACATGTGACTTATGACATTTTGACCTCACGCCAAGGTCATAAGAGCATGGGGCAGAAATCCACATCGGGAGTTTCAAAAGAAACTGAAACTTGCTAGCGCTGCATACCATTTGGAGTGTGATGATTCTGGTAGGATTCTTTCAGTTTTGTCACGCGATGATATTTGGATTCCGATCCTACTGTGAGTATATGCTACTCCTCGGGAAATTTCTCACTTAACGATCAATGCTATAATCCAAGTAGGTGTCTAGAAAGGTGTTAGCGGGGCTACGCCCCCAGGGAAAAGAGGTTATTTAATTAAGGAACTTCGTGAAAGCGTTGGAAAACCTCCCTCGAAGTACCAACACTGGCCTGGCTGAACGGTTAAGCAAGTATTGTACGGTGAGATTGATCCCGACTAATTCTTCCTTTTTGGTTTGAGGAGGGATTCGAGAAATAGTGGGAGCCATCCTGTTTAGACAAACTAAAAACCACTTTAAACTTGCAAGAGCATCATGCTGAGTGTTTCTTCTCTCTCTCTCCTAATTACAGCGACCAATCGTCATGACCGGACTTAAGTTGCTTCTAGATAAAAACATACTGATAGGGCCAAACTACAAAGATTGGCTCAGGAATGTCAAAATGGCAATCACTTACGACAAGTTGGGGTATCTCCTTACCACCAAAGCTCCCCTGTCCCGGGTCCCACCTCCAGCGTCGTGGATATAGAAATCCGTAAGACATAGGAGATCGACTGCGCGAAGGACAAGTGCCTCGTGGTTGCCTCTATAGACAATGAACATCAGAGGAGGCACGAGAATATGGACCTGGAATCCATATTTCTTCATACGAAAGAACTGTATAGAGAGCAATCCCGTATCGCAAGATACGAAGTCTCGAAAAAGTTGTTTTCGACGAGATTGGCCGTCGGATCATCGGTAGCGGAACACGTGTTTAAGATGATTGGCTTCATTGAAGAGCTCGCGGACCTTGGGACCACGTTAGAGAACGAGCTCTATACGGACTTGATTCTCCAGTCCCTTCCTTCCACTTACGCCTAGTTTATCCTGAACTTCAACTTGCAAGGAAAAGAGGTTGAACTTCCGGAGCTCTTCAACATGTTGAGGAGTGCAGAGGGCACCCTACAGAAAGGTAGGGAAACATCTACTTTGTTTGTAGGAGGATCTTCCTCTTCTAAGTCCAAGGCGAAAGCCAAGGGAAAGAAGAAGAAAGCCCCCGCCAAACAAAGAGGCGGTGTTAGTAAAGTGGATACGAAGGGAAAGACAAAGGCAACAAAGGTAGCGAGAAAGCTTGTGGGAAAGGAAGAATGCTTTTACTGTCACAAGAGTGGACACTGGAAAAAGGATTGCAGGGCTTGGAAGGCCAGAAACCAGGATCTGAAGCAAGTTGCGGCTTCAGCTTCAGGTGTGTATGTTATTGAAAACTGTCTATCAATAAACTCTACATTCTGGCTATTGGATACCGGATCAGGATCTCATATCTGTAATTCTTTGCAGGCACTGAGAAGGCATAGGGTTTTGAAGGAAGGTGATATGGCCCTCAGAGTTGCAAACGGAGATGGCATGGATGCTGAGTCCGTGGGGGACTATCACCTGGGACTGTCAGATAGATATGTTTTGGTTTTGCGTGATTGTTATTTTGTACCCAATACAACTTGTAATATCATATCTGTAAGTGCACGGCGGCGCCCCGGCCGTCAACCCGACGCCGGAATGCGGAAGCGGTGAATAACTTTAAATTTTTGCGGACTTTGCAAACCGGCACCACCGCGCACTTTAACCGGATCGAACCATTAACTAGTCTAAGCTATCTACAAGAATGGGAATAGAGATATACCGACGATCCAAGTCCTCCGGTCTTCATCTCCACTCCGATCTCCTCGCGGGATCTCCGTCCACATCGTCGCCTCCTCGCCGGAAAGGGCACCACATCGCCTTCGTCTTTTACGGGCTCCCACCTCAATGCCGAGGCAACTCGGGCACGAAGCCGGCTACTCGACGTGCCCAAGATATGCTGTAGGAAGTGTAGTGTAGAGGCTACTTGTCTCTTTGGGGTTTGTTGCCTTTGGATGGAGGAATGAGGATTGAACTTTGGAGGGAAATGAAGCTACCAATTTTTGCAAGGAAAATGAGATGAAGAATGAAGCACACAAATGAATCTCTCATTTTTCCTTCTCCTCCTCATGTGTGGCCGGCCAAGTCATCTAGGAAAATGGTGGAGGGAACCAAATACATATCATGAAGGGAGGTGAGGGTAGGAGAGGTCAAGAGGTGACCACATACAAACAACAACCATACTTCATTTAAAAACCAACCATACCCTTTCAAATCTCATCCTCATTCAATCAAATCACAAAAAGCAAAAGTATGGTGGAAAAGATATGAAAGTTATCACATCAAACAATATGCAAGAAACCCCCTCCACAAAGATTATTTGCACAATTGCAAATAACCCCCTCCATCGGAAAAGTCCGGCCGGGAAAAAGCAAAGGAAAACCGGCCGGAACGGAATGCAAACTGGCAACTCCAGAAAACTGGTCCCGTAATAAATTACAGGAAAACCCCGATACTGTGCATACACACCCGCATCTGTATTCCGTCCGGATACAAATGCAAAGAGACAAAATCTACACTGTACTAAACTAGGACCGGCTTAAACCAAAGCCGGCTAGTATTATCCGTTCGATCCTGATCCGTGCAATACCGCACGTATCTGATCGAACCCTGCCATATACCTATACGGCTACAAGTACAAACCGTCCGATCCTGATTCGTACAATACCGCACGTATCTGATCGGACCCTGCCATATCTCCATACGGCCTCTACAGCGTTTCGCCCGAAAGCTGAGTAACTGAAAGTGTGGTGGACTCTAAAGACTCGTCAATACTATGGCTGTGGATTTAACCACTAGCACGTCAGAGGTATAAGCCAATACGTAACGGGCCACCAGCTATTGACCAAAAGGGACGTCGATGAGCGAACTCATCCTGACACCCTACTGAGCCTGTCAGTGACAATATCCGTGCAGTCCGGTCCGTTCGTCTATGAGTATCGCATGGCGGGCCTAGGGGGTTGGTAAAAGTCAGACCCCCAAAAGCGGTACAAGTTGTGTCGGAGTGTAGCCCAGAACACCCTGAGATACTACTGGAATACCTACCAGTAAATCTCCTTGCCTTGGCCAAGGACTTTGTGTAATGGCTCTCCTAGACACAGCACGACCTCACCCCCAATACCGGGAGAGACGAACCCCTGAAGATACGCTCACTGCCTCCATGTGGCTCAGGACTGTACCCAACTAAAACCTGTTTGCACGACTCCTTTGAGCCGTGGTAGGGTAGTAATCAAAGTACAGTGGGAACTCACACGAGACAAATGACGATCCCCAGGTCGATGAACTAACCTGCACACATGTCTCCAGGGAACTGCCATCTGACGTCTGGTATATGACCAACTAGCATGTTCCCAGCGAGTCCTGTCCGGTGTACTCATAACCCAATGAGCACCTGTATACATCTTAGGTGATCCAACTGACACCAGTGGCTTGTGAGACCGGCCACCGCCCCTCGTCGGGGTCTCGACTGTATACACTAGTCTACTAATGGAGTATCGATGCCCGGTCTCGAAACTCCCACGACTAGGGACTTTTTAAGGATATGCTTGTAGACTCCCAGCTCCCACTTATATGATCGCCCTCATACTGCTGGTGGTCAAGCAAGAATCCTAGGGGCTCTATCAACGTGTAATAGCGACGTGTCATGTCACCTAAAGCAGTACACGATGATAAAGGTAAACCAGATAGCATACTATCATTTCGAGTAAGACTGTCCTACCGGGATAGGTCCTCCCTCAATCATTACAATCACGTACCTGTGACCTAATAATTGACTTTGAGGGCACTATCTCCAACAATCTCCCACTTGCACTCAAGGCTAATTATTGCGATGTCGCATACTCACAGCCCGTGTGATACCGAACATCCAACTCCTCTACTAGTCAGTCTCACAAAGCTCGTTTGCGGAACTATTGCGTTCGAGGAATAGCCTCAGTGAGTGGATCCGCCTAGATGTTTCTATCTATGTCTCTCTATATCTCAAGTTCGCGGAGAAACCCATCTCCCGAAATGAGCAATACCTGTCTTAGAATGTGTCTGGATGTCTGATGGGACATAGCTCATAAATGAACCCCAAATCCAAACTTCTTGGACTGTATCGTCAACTGAACTTAATCAGTATCCTGCGCGCCATGCCTCCCTCAGTATTGCCTTGGATCACCTGTCCAAAATACTGCCCCTCATCAGAAGGAAAACTATAACTCTGACAACCTCCTTGTCGTCCATGTCACCTTGGAAGCCTGGAATGATAACCGTCTCCTGAATGAGACTGTCGTTATCATATCCCTAGAACATCCACTTATGTTCTAAAACTGCTTCCGACTGTTTCTCCAGGATTGGATTAATGTCAACTTATTGCATCTAGTGCAAGAACAACATCTGGTGTGGTACTTGACATCTCATGATTGACTCACTTGCCTAAGCAAGTGATCTGCCAATCATGCACGTCCCTCTCCCCTTTAGTCTGTAAGACACCTTTGGAGAGGGTGACTCCATTACCTGCAGGTCCACTACCGTGCCAGGAGTCGTCCATCCTAAATACTCTTAGAATGCTGTCAAGTACCCTGATTGGGAAACCACCCAAATATAGATCTAAAACCATAGATCCAGTAACCAGTATGTCAGATATAAAATCCATTTCCTTTGTGGAGAAACAACTGTGTGACGACCAAAGTATATCCGATCGTAGTGTAGGAGTTTCTTTTCCTACTCTGTGTATATCATCCAAATACCAGGATATCACACCCTACTACCTTCTCAACAGATCCATCCCCTATTCTGATGAAGTCAAACCTATGACTGTCACGTCAGAAATAGATGATCTATGTCCGCTACATCTGCTTTAGTCTATAAATAGACATAAGCTGCCTGTCCACCAATGCTTCCGCTGCTCCCACTGACTACGACAACCCTCTGGCAGAGTCATATAGACGTACACTTCTAAAACTAGTTTAGAACGACGCTATACTCATCCTCCCGCCGGGTCTCGTAACCTGGAACAACAGCAATGGCAATTGTGGGTAAACAAGAACTTCCCTGTCACCGTCCTTAAGGCTACCGTAGTACCTCTCTGGTGCCTGAAGTTACCCACCTTATCTGCGGAGTGGCCAATTGAATGTCAAATCAGATTGAATCTTTAGGTTCCTTATCAAATCTTCAGTAATCGTTTGCGGTTCTGGAATCACTTCCAGTTCTACCATACTCCCACTACTGTTTTTCTGAAAAAATCCATTTTTTATAAAACTGTGGCGAGTCTAGAACAATATCGCTATTGTTCATCCAGATGGTAGAAAGTCAACCCTCGTCATAGCCTGGGTCAACCCACAAACAGCCATTACAGAAACGTGCCTTTAGTTGTCCAGTGTCTGGTTTTAATCATAAACCGGACAACTCCCCGTACCTTAACATCGTTAAGATATGAACTGTTCTATATCCAATATAGAAACAGAGGCACTGATTTAATTGAACCAGATTCAAATCATGCAGCTGTCCCCAGCGCATGTCAACTAAATGGAAGGAGGCCGATCAGCGTTACTCAACTTAGGAATACTTCCAATTATGAGTAACCTGAAAGAGAAGCAAGATCTCTTTATCATTACTATCAACTGAATACCACACACAAGTATCTACATCTTCGATCTCTTTGAAGAATCCCGATACTTGCTACACCTGGTTCTCTACTCTATTCAAATACCTATAACTCCTCAAAACTTAGATCCTGTGTTTCAACGAAACACATGTCTAAGAACTAGAGAAGTTAAAAGTAAACAGAATATAGTATGAGGACCAACCCCTCTGTCCTAATGGACACTGGACAACATACAATACCTTGTATAAGTCCCTTGAGTCTGATAACTCTTTCACTGTGTGTCGTAGGTTGAAAACTGTACTTATGGTTAAGAAGAATTACACCGCTGTTTAATGCTCCTTACCTAACCATCCACTGATATAGGTAAATGTCGTAGACATAATTTCAGAAAGGTATATCTCACTCTATGAAAATAGACGTACAGATATATCAATTTGAAATTGGTGCATAACTGCGGATATTCAAAACCAAATATTTGCCGACTGGCAAACAACCCAGGTGACTTCCTCAAATATCACTGATTCCAACGAATCCTGATACAATGAGGATAATCACCCAATTCCCAATAACTTACTCCCACTCATCATCTGTAAAACCATACAGATGTGAGGATCGTACCTGGTAAATACATACCCTGGAGTAAGTATCTAATCGGGAAATCAGTTTTCCTTTAACATTACACAGCGAAACTGAAACATTGAAATGTTCCGATGGGGTATTCTGGTATTCCTTGTAATGCCTCTTCCAGATTCACGACTGTAACCGTATAGTTCTTTGCCACCTCTCCAAATCCCTTCATATGTCTTTAGTCTTTACCTTCTGCACACCCTTTTAGGCCAAATGGTTTTCTTCCTTCCCTACCGTTCGGCACCAGCCTATGGTTTGGAAGAAGACTATCCAATAAGCATAATGGGTGTACTGTCCCTATCCTAGGAACACTCGCAACACGAGAGAAGGTGAAGATAAAAGACACCTGAATGTACTTTATTCCTATTTCTCCTGGACCAGAATCCATCCCCGAACTGGAACAAGTTCCTTTCGAGTTCGTATATAACCATACGATGGAATATCCAATAAACTGTGGATCTTCGTAGTGATACGGAGTGTCCTGGAGAAACACAAAGGTGATTTTAGGATTGGCGAAGAAATACCTGGTTTGGTCGTGAATATCTGTTGCAATTTACTTTGCCCTCTTACTAATCCCTTGCTTTGTCTTAACTTAATACCTTCTGCACACCATCGTTATGCTAATTGGTTTTCTTCATTCCCTACCGGTCGGCACCAGCCTAAGGTTTGGAAGAAGACAATCCAATTTGCGTAATAGGTGTACTACCCCTAAACCAAGGAGTACTCGTAACCTGAGAGAGGGTAAAAGGAAAAGACAACTGAATAATCCTATCCGTTTTCTCCAGAACCGGAAACCATCCTCGAATTCCTTCGAGTTCGTATCTAACCATACGATGGTTTTGTCCAATGGAAGTGGACGTTCGTAGTAATACGGGGTGTCCTGGAGAAAAGGGTAAAAGTAGGAGTGGCAATGAGGTCTGCAACTTTGACAATCCAAAAGCCAGTGTTTAAGAAGGTTCGGTCAACTTGGTCACTGAGTCATAGTCTTAGGGTCGGGTCAATGGTCGCTGCCAAAGAGAGAGAGAAAAGAAACACTCAGCGTGCACTCTAACCTAGATCAGAATGGTTACCAATTTATCTAATCTGGAAACCTCCCACTGTACCTCAAATTCTCCTCCAAACCTGAAAGAAGAATTAGTCGGGGTCACCCGAGGAGTAAACTAACTCATCAGTGGGAATCGGGATCCAACTATCATCGCATGATAACGTGACGGAATCCGCTCATATCATCACACTCCAGAAGGTATGCGCATATCTGGCAAGTTTCAGTACTTTTGAAACTCCCGATGAGATTTCTGCCCCATGCTCTTATGACCTTGACTTTGGCCAACATATCATAAGTCACATGTCAAGTTCTGCCCGTCATTCTCCAGGTTAATTTGAATCCACCCGTACATACCCTTGACTTTGGCCAAAATGGCAGCACGACTGTCCCAAACCAACGCATCTATCTATGCTGCATATGAATAACCAACAGCTACCAAACACTGTGCCTTGACTTTGGCCAACATACACAGCTTGAATACTATTGACTACCCATATGAAACGACGGAGGGCTACGAATGGTTTCTGGCGAAAACCTTTAACGTAATGAACTTGATATCGTCGAAGGAACGGATAGCTTTTAAAAATATAGTGACGAAAACCGTTGCTAAAGAGGTCACTCCCGGTGAAGGGATCTCGGCTCTTTCCCCGTAGAATGAGGTGCAGGATATTCCAAATGAATACCACGATGCAAAGCAAAAGTAATCGGCTATAGTGAAGTTAATGCCCTGACGCAAACTTCTGTCCAAGGGGTCACTCCCGGTGAAGGGATCTCGGCCCTTGCCTCGTCGACTGAGGAGCAGGATATTCTAAATGAATACCACGATGCAAAACAAAAGTAAACGTCCTTGCAATAACAGCTTTTGAAAAAGTGTTCCAACAACATCAGATTAGGTTTGTTTTTAACTTGCATTGATCCGAATCAATGCAGTCCCATCAATTGATCACACCAAAAAGAACGAAAATATACTGATGTACGTATATGCCATCCGCATTCGCCACTGGGTCCCGTCATTACCCGTTAGGTTAGCTTACTAACGACAGAGCGGGGACTGGACTAGCGCGGATGCAAAACATATACAACATCTACTAATATATATACCAATATATAGTATTTCGCTCAAGGCGTGAATAAAATGCAACATCACAGAGAATGAACAGCATCACAGAAACAATACAGATATCTGGGATCCCCGGGTTTCACAGAGCCGCTGAAACCCGACGTTCCCCTGGTCGTGTGGATAGCCTGTGCAATGAAATCCTAGACCCCTACGGGCGCGGCAAGTCACCCGCAAAAACCTGAAGCGAGGCAGCCCCCTTCAGCGCCGTGAATGGACCACCCAGCACTTCACGGAATCCGGCAACTTGGGCACCCCTCCTGGGTCAACCTGTACCCCCTACGAGTGCAGCGGATAGCCAGCCAATCCTGGAGTGAAGCCCCCTCCGTCCCAATGCCATGAGATGCGGGCTTGTTGTCTTCTAGAACTCGGCTATCCGTGCACCCCACCGCGGGGCAATCCTAGTACAGAAAGTAAAATATACATACAACGGGTACATCGACCGCAACCAGGTCGTGCCCCAAAAGAATAATACAAACAGACAGTGACGGCAGTCCACATGTCGGACGCTCGCCCCGCAATATCAAATGTACATAATACAACAGCACAGTACTAGCATTGCATCCAGGCTATCCCCCACGACCGATCCGCAACATCACAGCAAATACATAGAACATCAACGTGAAAATCACGTTCGCAAATCCGTCTAACCGGGCTATAGCAGTTAGACCGGATTTACCGATCGAGTGACATTCACGGTCGCAGATATAATGTAAATACTGTGAAAAATGTGTTTAAAATTTTCCGATTGATCAAACATTAACAAGTGGGCCCCAAACAAAACTGTAGCAACCACAGAAAATATGGGCCCAATTTTAATATTCCAAAACCCCTGAAATAAACCCAGAAGGCATCTGTAAAAATTTGATGATGTGACGTGCACAGTGCGCCGCGGAAGGGCGGCAAGTATGGGGTTTCCGCGGCGGTTCCGCGCTCACACTGTAGCGTTACATCGTCGAATTTTTACAGAACTCTTATATTTTCTCGTACATCAATATTTTACAACCTGAAAAATTTTTGGAGACAGAAAAATTTCAACAGAAACTGTCGTGGGTATATTGGGGTTTTCGGACATTTCGATCGATCGGAACAGAAAAACACATTACACAAAGCTAGACTAAGTTAATGGGAAGGCTCTGATACCACTGTAAGTGCACGGCGGCGCTCCGGCCGTCAACCCGACGCCGGAATGCGGAAGCGGTGAATAACTTTAAATTTTTGCGGACTTTGCAAACCGGCACCACCGCGCACTTTAACCGGATCGAACCATTAACTAGTCTAAGCTATCTACAAGAATGGGAATAGAGATATACCGACGATCCAAGTCCTCCGGTCTTCATCTCCACTCCGATCTCCTCGCGGGATCTCCGTCCACATCGTCGCCTCCTCGCCGGAAAGGGCACCACATCGCCTTCGTCTTTTACGGGCTCCCACCTCAATGCCGAGGCAACTCGGGCACGAAGCCGGCTACTCGACGTGCCCAAGATATGCTGTAGGAAGTGTAGTGTAGAGGCTACTTGTCTCTTTGGGGTTTGTTGCCTTTGGATGGAGGAATGAGGATTGAACTTTGGAGGGAAATGAAGCTACCAATTTTTGCAAGGAAAATGAGATGAAGAATGAAGCACACAAATGAATCTCTCATTTTTCCTTCTCCTCCTCATGTGTGGCCGGCCAAGTCATCTAGGAAAATGGTGGAGGGAACCAAATACATATCATGAAGGGAGGTGAGGGTAGGAGAGGTCAAGAGGTGACCACATACAAACAACAACCATACTTCATTTAAAAACCAACCATACCCTTTCAAATCTCATCCTCATTCAATCAAATCACAAAAAGCAAAAGTATGGTGGAAAAGATATGAAAGTTATCACATCAAACAATATGCAAGAAACCCCCTCCACAAAGATTATTTGCACAATTGCAAATAACCCCCTCCATCGGAAAAGTCCGGCCGGGAAAAAGCAAAGGAAAACCGGCCGGAACGGAATGCAAACTGGCAACTCCAGAAAACTGGTCCCGTAATAAATTACAGGAAAACCCCGATACTGTGCATACACACCCGCATCTGTATTCCGTCCGGATACAAATGCAAAGAGACAAAATCTACACTGTACTAAACTAGGACCGGCTTAAACCAAAGCCGGCTAGTATTATCCGTTCGATCCTGATCCGTGCAATACCGCACGTATCTGATCGAACCCTGCCATATACCTATACGGCTACAAGTACAAACCGTCCGATCCTGATTCGTGTAATACCGCACGTATCTGATCGGACCCTGCCATATCTCCATACGGCCTCTACAGCGTTTCGCCCGAAAGCTGAGTAACTGAAAGTGTGGTGGACTCTAAAGACTCGTCAATACTATGGCTGTGGATTTAACCACTAGCACGTCAGAGGTATAAGCCAATACGTAACGGGCCACCAGCTATTGACCAAAAGGGACGTCGATGAGCGAACTCATCCTGACACCCTACTGAGCCTGTCAGTGACAATATCCGTGCAGTCCGGTCCGTTCGTCTATGAGTATCGCATGGCGGGCCTAGGGGGTTGGTAAAAGTCAGACCCCCAAAAGCGGTACAAGTCGTGTCGGAGTGTAGCCCAGAACACCCTGAGATACTACTGGAATACCTACCAGTAAATCTCCTTGCCTTGGCCAAGGACTTTGTGTAATGGCTCTCCTAGACACAGCACGACCTCACCCCCAATACCGGGAGAGACGAACCCCTGAAGATACGCTCACTGCCTCCATGTGGCTCGGGACTGTACCCAACTAAAACCTGTTTGCACGACTCCTTTGAGCCGTGGTAGGGTAGTAATCAAAGTACAGTGGGAACTCACACGAGACAAATGACGATCCCCAGGTCGATGAACTAACCTGCACACATGTCACCAGGGAACTGCCATCTGACGTCTGGTATATGACCAACTAGCATGTTCCCAGCGAGTCCTGTCCGGTGTACTCATAACCCAATGAGCACCTGTATACATCTTAGGTGATCCAACTGACACCAGTGGCTTGTGAGACCGGCCACCGCCCCTCGTCGGGGTCTCGACTGTATACACTAGTCTACTAATGGAGTATCGATGCCCGGTCTCGAAACTCCCACGACTAGGGACTTTTTAAGGATATGCTTGTAGACTCCCAGCTCCCACTTATATGATCGCCCTCATACTGCTGGTGGTCAAGAAAGAATCCTAGGGGCTCTATCAACGTGTAATAGCGACGTGTCATGTCACCTAAAGCAGTACACGATGATAAAGGTAAACCAGATAGCATACTATCATTTCGAGTAAGACTGTCCTACCGGGATAGGTCCTCCCTCAATCATTACAATCACGTACCTGTGACCTAATAATTGACTTTGAGGGCACTATCTCCAACAATATCTATATCTTTATTATCTAAAGAAGGTTATGAATTTGCATTTGTAAGTAATGTTGTGAACATTCACCTTAATCAAGTTTTGATTGGGTCGGGTACATTAAACAATGGTATATACGTATTAAACCAACCACAGATTTTCAATGTCCAGAATACACACAAAAGAAAGTCTCCGGAAACAAATCAGGCTTTCTTATGGCATTGTAGACTGGGTCACATCAATGAGAGAAGGTTGACGAAATTACATACAGAAGGATATTTGGATCCGTTCGAATATCAATCATATGCAACTTGTCAATCCTGTCTCAAAAGAAAGATGACAAAGACTTCGTTCACTGGACACGGAGTAAGAGCGAGCGAGCTCTTGGGACTCGTACAGAGCGACATGTGCGGTCCAATGTCTATGCATGCACGAAGCGGTTATTCTTACTTCATTACTTTTACGGATGACTTTTCAAGGTACGGATGTCTTCTTAATGAAACATAAATCCGAAACCTTTGGAAAATTCCAGGAATATAAGAATGAAGTAGAAAAAAACAGGCAAAAGTATCAAGACACTGATATCTGATCGAGGTGGTGAATACTTAAGTGCCGAGTTCCTTGATTACTTAAAAGAGAATGGAATTTTCTCTCAGCTTACTCCTCCGTACACTCTGCAACATAACGGTGTATCGGAGAGACGAAACCGAACCCTATTGGATATGGTACGGTCCATGATGAGTAACGCTGAGTTGCCGCGATCATTCTGGGGATATGCGCTAGAATCAGCTGCATACCTTTTGAACCGAGTTCCAACTAAGATTGTGCCTGCCACACCATATGAGATATGGAGTGGGAAGAAACCCTATTTTCAATATCTGAAGATCTGGGGATGTCCAGCTTTTATCAAAAAGCAGCATGCGGACAAACTCGAGGCACGCTCAGTACTGTGCAAGTTTGTGGGATACCCAAAGAACTCCAGGGGGTATCTCTTCTATTACGTGGAGGAACAAAAGGTCTTTGTTTCTCGTAATGCCCACTTTCTGGAACACCGGTTCTTAGAAAAGGAAAAAAGTGGGAGTGCAATAGAACTGGAAGAAATTCCAGAACCAAAGACTATTACTGAAAGCATAGTAGAACCAGAGGGTTCAAAAGAACAGGACATTCCTACGCCGCTCCGCAGGAGTAGCAGGCAGTCTCATCCGCCCGAGAGATACTACGGTTTTCTCATAGACAGGGATAGAGAGGATTGCATCATTAATAGTGATGAGCCTACTAGCTTCCAGCAGGCCATTTAGAGTGCTGACTCGGTAAAATGGCTGGATGCAATGCGGACCGAAATGGAGTCTATGTGCACCAACAAAGTATGGATTTTGGACATTGCTCCAGATGGGGTAAAACTCGTAGGATGCAAGTGGATCTTTAAGAAGAAGATTGGTGTAGATGGACAGGTTGAGACCTATAAGGCTAGACTTGTTGCAATGGGTTTTCGTCAAAAACCTGGTTTGGACTATGACGGGACCTTTTCTCCAGTGGCTATGCTGAAATCCATTCGGATCCTTCTTGCCATCGCTGCCTTCCATGATTATGAGATTTGGCAGATGGACGTAAAGACCGCCTTTCTAAATGGAAATTTAGAGGAGTGTGTCTATATGGACCAGCCAGAGGGTTTCATTCAGAGTGGGAGCAGCGGAAAGGTGTGCAAGTTGCTTAAGTCCATCTATGGACTAAAGCAGGCATCGCGGAGTTGGAACATCTGCTTTGATGAGACGGTCAAAAGATTTGGCTTTATCAAAATCCCAGATGAACCATCCATCTATAGTAGATTTGTACCAAGAACTGTTGTATTCCTCGTATTATACGTGGATGACATTCTTTTGATAGGAAATGACATTCCTATGCTACAATCTGCCAAGGGGTTCTTGTCACACAGGTTCTCCATGAATGACCTGGGTGATGCCTCCTACATTCTGGGGATCCAGATCCATCGTGATAGATCCAAGAGGAGATTAGGAATTTCGCAGTCCAGGTACATCGACACCATACTGAAAAGATTCAGCATGGAAGATTCCAAGCGCGGTAATCTGCCGGCTTGTCACCGGATCACCCTCTCCAAAGAGATGTCTCCCAAGACTGATTTGGAAAGGGATCGCATGTCTATTATACCCTACGCTTCTGCGGTAGGCTTTATAATGTATGCGATGTTGTGTACCAGAACGAATGTAGCTTATGCACTGAGTGTGGTAAGCCGGTATCAGTCAAACCCTGGGGAGAAACACTGGATAGCGGTAAAGAACATTCTCAAGTACTTGAGAAGGACTAAGGAGATGTTCTTGGTGTATGGCGGAAAAGACCTCCAGATCGAGGCCTTTGCTGACTCCAGCTTCTAGAGTGACAAGGATGATTCCAAGTCCATGTCGGGTTTTGTCTTACCCTCAATGGAGGGGCGGTGTGTTGGAAGAGTTCCAAACAGGAAACCGTTGCTGACTCGACAATGGAAGCGGAATATATCGCTGCATCTGATGCCGCAAAAGAGGCTGTCTGGATGAGGAAGTTCTTAAAAGAACATCAGGTGGTTCCGTCCATTGTTGATCCCATACCTCTATATTGCGACAACAACGGGGCTATAGCTTTAGCGAAGGAACCCAGGTCCTATCAGAAATCCAGACACATCTTGAGGCGGTATCACCTGATCAGGGAGATCGTGGATCGCCAGGAGATCGAGGTTCGGAGGGTTTCTTCAGAAGATAACACTGCAGATCCATTCACAAAGGCCTTGTCCCAGACTCAATTCGAGCTGCTGATCGAGATGATAGGTCTTCGATACGCCAGTACATGGCCTTAGTTCAAGTGGGAGATTATCAGTGTATATGCCCTAGAGGCCATTACTGTATCATACTAGTTTGTATATTAATTAATGGAAGCTTGGGATATTCACCATTGTATTGACAGTCTTGCTCAAAATAGTAGTATGCTACTTGGTTTGTCTCTACTTCAATGTGTGTACATGTGTTTCTTTTAACATATCGCCTATACACATTAGTGGAGCCCTTAGGATCTTTGCTTGATTGCCAGCATTATGATGGCAGTCACACTCGTGGGGGCTGGGTAATCCACAAGCACATCCTTATGCAGGTCCCTAGTCGTAGGACTATCGAGACAGGGCATCGATACTCCAGAGTAGACTAGCGTATGCGCTTTTCATCCCAGCAGGGAAGACAGTCTGTCCCACAGCCGTCAGTACGTCGTACTTAAGATAGTATGCGGGTGCTCGTTAGGTTACGAGTACACTGGACAAGACTCGTCGGGAACTGTTGGTTGGTACTATACCTATCGTCAGTTATCAGTTCCCAGGTGACATGAGTACAGCTTAGTCCGCTGACTTGACACTGCCACTTCGCCTCGAGTGTGTTCCCATTGTACTTTGATTACTACCCTACCACGGCTCAAAGGAGTCATGCAAACAGGTAGTAGTTGGGTGCAGTCCCGAAGCACTTGGAGGCAGTGACAGTTAGATATGATTCGTCTCTCCCGGTATTGGGAGTTGATACCGCGCTGTGTCTAGGAGAGCCATTACACATAGTCTTCCCTGGCCAGGGAAAGCGAGATGCACTGGTAGGTTTCCAGTGTTGTCTCAGGGTGTTCTGGGCTACACTGTGACACGACTTGTACCGCTATTAGGGGACTGACGTTTGTCACCCCCCTAGGCCCGCCATGCGATATTCTTAGACGAACAGACCGGACTGTACGCATATTGTCACATTCAGGCTCAGTAGGAGTTCAGATGGGTTTCACCTCGTCCGTCTTCTTATCGGCATCTACCTAGGGGCCGTTACGCAGAGCTAGTGCCGCTTGCAGTCTGTGGTTAAACCCACTGCCAGTGTAGTGTCGAGTCTTTAGAGTCCCACACAGAAAGCTATTCGCTTTTAGGCAAAAAGAGTAGAGGTCGCATGGTTTTGCGACAGGGTTCGGTCACATCCGTGCACTTGTGCACGTTTAGTGTCCCGGCAGTTATCATTAGCGGGCTTTGGTTTAAGCCAGATCCTAGTGTACGTTTTGGGATTGGTTTTATCTCGTTTGTATTCGTGTTTCTCGGAACGCGGATGCGGGTGTGTATGCACGGTTGACGGAGACAGATGCAGAAGATTCTCATTAGGGTTGTTGACTGTTGAATTTTGCTAAACCTTAATGAGAATAAGAAATATGATTAATGATAATATTAATTAAGTATTATTGTGCCATGGTTGGGTTGAAAGGTTGACTTTGTTGACTTGTTCACTTAGTTGACCGGTTGACTAGGTTGGATTTGTTGACCATCATCATGACAATTGCTATTATTTCTTGGCATTGACCTTTGCTTGCTTGTTTGTTCACAAATTGCATTTAATGCATGAAATGATATTGCCATTTGATATGATAACAACCATCACATAATACTCAATTATTATTATTTGTTATGATTATTTTTGTATTATGAGAGCATGGGTGGAAAAAGGCTTACTCATTCTATCATTCTCATTCTCTCTCATCCTCAAGCTCTCCCTCTTCCTCTTGCTCTCTCTAGCTCAAGGAAACTCCCTCTCATGAGTTGAGAACCATTTCCTTAGAGTTAAAACCCGAAACACTTCTCTACTCATCCTCGTATACAAGGTCTAGCAAACCAAGTGTTCTAGTTTCCTCTATATTGAGGTTGAAGCCAAAGGTAGAAGCTTTCAGGTGGATCCATCTTGGGCACAAGGAGACGATGAGGAGAGAACCATCTGACCACCATAAGGAGTCGAAGAGAAGGAGTTCAAGTTAAGGTATAACCCTCTAACCGAGTAGGTAAAACTCCTAGTTAGGTTGTTAGATAGTTGTTTAACAAAGATCCGTATTTTGAGTCAATGTTACCCCCAATGAAAAATCGTTTTTCACCATTTCCGCAACCCTAAAGAAAAGGGACGGGTAACGTGTACTTATAATAATTACAAGAAGGAGCTTTGTAGATCATTGGTAACTCCTTGCACTGCTGAACCAAGCCACCAGAGTTCAAATACCATACCCCTCATTATTTTTAATATTGATTTTTTTAAAACCCTTTAGAATACCAAGAGTTTACACGTGCATATCACACAAAAACCCCACTGCACCTAAAGATGTAACACTTCCAGGAGTTAGATGAACCGTCGGGGTGGGGGGGTCCTGGCCGCCGGACTCGGCCGGGAATCGGCCAACTCGGCCTTGACTCGGCCGACTCAGTGCTCCGACCGAGTCACGGCCGAGTCACCCCCGAGTCTGCCGATTCTGACAATGGTCCCAACATGAAAGTTGTGTCTTTTCATATTCCCTGTGCACCTGCAAAATTTCATCCTCAGACCACTTCCAGAGCTCTTTAAAAACCCCAATTACTCAACTTTTAATACATTTTTATTACATTTTATCACATTTTTAATTTTAACTTTTCATCTACCCTAACCCTAGCCTAACCCTATAAATACCAACCCTACACACTACCCTCTCACCCCCAAAATCTTGAGCCACTCTCTAAAAAATTTTTGAAGAGTTGTGTACTTTGAAAACAAGCTCGAGGCAAAGCTCCGACGAAATTCCGGCGACGTTTTTAGGAACAACCGACGACGAAGCAACGTCTCGGCAACCCCTCTAGTCCCCCCTTCACTCTTTTGCTTGATCGAAACCCGTAAGTCCCATTCTATCCCCCTTTCTATTTCTTTAAAATACGAAATTACGAAACCCGACGGAATCGAAACAAATCCGATTTCCGACTCGGTTTTCTATAAAATTCCACTTCTAACCAATACATTCATGCCTAAACATATTTATCTTGACTATTAAACTTTTAAAATTCAATTTGAACAAGTTTTCTCACATGAAATGATAACCTTTCCAATTTATCGTATTTTGTCACTTTAATACCATCATGTTTCGTTTTCACATTTAACCCCTTAACTTTGCTATACATTTAAAGTAGAGCACGAGGTAATGACCTACCTCCACACACACGCAAATACCAACCTAAATGAAATCATCAAAGAACTTAGAATACGATAAAACAAAACTTTCATCTAAATACCATATTCTTAAATAAACCATTCTTAAAAGTTTTAGATTTGATACGCTTTTAAACAAATACCTTGTATTAGGAAAATACGATAAGTTGTGGACATCGATCGTTTATCTAAACCTGACTTGGTGGTGTCTAGGCTAGGCAGGTGAGCTTAGGTAACTTTAAAAGGCCCGTCTCACGATTCGTGAGCGGATCCCTCCTTCCTCACTTGTACTTACCTGGCCATAATTGGCGGTGAAGAGGTGATTTGAGACTTCTAACGACTTGCCGTTTAGACCATTTAGAAATAGGCTAGTTGGCATAGGAAACCCTAGAATCTAAAATACGGAAAATTTACACCTTTGCAAATAAATACCTTTTACTTTATAAAACCGTTTTCTAAAGGATTAGTATTTTACAATTTTTGCAAAGCGCCACTACAACCCACCTTTGGGGAACCCGTTAGGGATAGTATCGTTTATCATGCACCCTCGGGTTTAGTAGTGCGAGATTCAGACCTCCGCAAGGAGCATTCGGCCTCAAAAGGTTTAAAATACGACATCTTAAGAAAATGAGATTTTTGGAATATAAATTATTTTTGTATAAACATATGTATATTTATCATTTAAATATCTATTTTATTATAATACAAATTTTCCACCTTTTTCTAAAAATCACAATAATAAATTTTACACTAAAATACCATGAACTTCAAATAATCAATATTGCAGATAAATACCCTTATTTATAAAACTAGGATATTTTCACTAGAAATGTCACAACATAAAATCTACCCTCATTATAACTCTAAAGACGAACAATAAATACTTGAGGCGTATTTTGAAAAGTATATAAAAGTATTTTTACATAAACCCCCCCTCAAGTTTTATAAATTATCCTAAGGACCCTAGCAATTATAAGACTTCGATTCACATCCCTGATTGTCTGACTCGGGTTTGAGTCTGATTAATTGGACTTGAATATGATTCAAGTCAATCTATAATCTACAAGTTTCCAATTCAAAATGAACGCATGAATCCATGAATATAATTATCAATCTATACAATTTGACTGAACCGAACCATGGATATATATTCCTTTAACATGATTCTCAGTATTTCATTTACATGACTCTACGGTTATAACCGTTTCCTGATTTCATGGTTTCGGTCAGTCAGTCAATCAATCATGCAATCAATACAATTTTACAAACTAACAATACAAACAAGACATCGCGGCGTTTAAGGGGTAGATTGGTACAGAAGATGTTAAAAGTGGCACGAGACGGTTAGATTTAAGACACCTAACATGAATCCAATTGCCTTTGTTCCGGGCTTTCTAACGGAGCCTTGTACTCTATATTCCGTTTGCCATGTTATGTAGCATATAGAGATCCCTCTCGTATATACTGGCATTCTTCTGTACCAAGCTACAAACAACAGCGTTAATACAACATTACAACAATACAATACAACATTAAAAGCTACTCTCTCTCTCTCCTACTCTTTGTCTATTTGTCACGACCCGAAATTGGCCCATGACGGCCCTAATACTACGCAACGCCTGAAGACGTAACGCAGTAAAAGAAAGCCAAAACCCAGAAATCTAAACCATAAAAATAAGGAAAAGATAATATAAGTTTTTCAAACATTTGAAATCACAACCCAAATTCTTTAAAAGTCCTACTTTATTTCTTTAAAATTTTGGCAATACCCCCTTTTTGTAAAAACTAGCCAAGATGAATAAAACACAAAAATATGACTCCGTAGCGAAGAAATAAAGACAATAGAGAGAAAGCTGTATATGAAAGACAACAAATCCACAATAATATACAATATCGCCCTCACCAAGTCTCTAAGTCAACAACATAATAGTAGATGGAGAGTATATGATACAACGAATGTACAATATGAAATACATATAATCATCTAACCAACCTAGAAAAATAGTACTGTGAGCTGATTCGGTATCTGCAGAAAAAGATGATAGATGAATAGCTGAATAGCGGAATAGCCTGCCTCGACTACTCTGGGGAACAACCTGAAACACTTGTGGCACAATGGGGGTGAGTTGCCAACTCGTGAATAGTAGATAACATATGCAGGTAATCGCAGGAATGTACGTACAGCATGAATCTAAGATATGCTATTACAGTAATAACATGTCATGTGAATACAGGATAATGGAAAGTACGCTAGCAGGTACAATCAATATGTGAAGCAATAGTAACATGACAATAGTATGCAATAACCATGCAATAGGGATATGAGAATCTAGATATGTAACTATCATAAGGGTACACTAACTGGTACTACCAATGTATGAAACTGTGCATAAAATAGATAAGTGTGAGGTATGGGGTGGAATATGTCGTTTCCACGGAAACCTGACATCGTGGCAGGATCACAATCCATCAAGACACTCAAATCCCAAATTCTCAAATCAGCCCCCAAGTCGGGCTCTCATATCATATAAGTCTCACATCTCCACAATGTACAATATCGAATAGATCTCCTATATCCCGAATGTACAAATTACAATCTCTTTTATATCCAATATCCAATCTCAATAGATCACATATATCCCAAGTCGAATCTCAAAACAATTTCCAACATCCTATATATATATATATATATATATATGCAGAAATAAATATGATGGGGTCAATACATATATATTAGCGTCCCATTCCACTAATATTAGGGTAAGGGTATATATAACAATAGCAAAATCCCCTGTTATATATACAAAGGGATTAAAAGAAATATCATGAAAACAATGTGCCAAGCATCGACACAGAAATCCTGATCACGTATCATACGCTATCCCGAAAGCATGAGTGCCTAGCTCTGACCCTCGCCTTTTGACGAATGCATACGTACATGACTCCCAGCGGTGTTTCCGTGATCCCCCGCCGAGTCATGGGTACTGTCACCGGTAGGTACTCGCCCGCCTCCTGGCTCAATCGTCAAAGTCCATCGATCTTCTTTCCGAGGGGAACCGTACCGGGCCCCACCATGTACCCTCTACGGCCTCGAAACCTCCTCGTTGGGGTATATATAATCAGCACCGATAAAACCCATGGTGGATGCGCAAATATCATATCAAGGAAAACGGGTTTTTCAATGTATGCATAATTTCATGAACTCCCGCGGTTCCCAAATCCAGAAAACATCATGTAAAATCCAAATAGACAATACGCAAATCCAGGAATAAATATATGCAATATATCTGAATGCGAGCATATAAATGAAAATATGTAGCTGAAACCTGATGTATGCGAAATCAATAAGGTACAGCTATGTATAGGTGTCTACCTATAAGTAAAAGATGTCGTATATCCCTCGGTATAAGTAGAATATGAAGGATACCCCCCTGGGTATAAGCTAAATATGTACAAGGTATACCTGTAGCTGTATTGCAAGGTGTAGATGTACCTATCACTAAAGGTAAGATACACTATAGGTGTACCGATAAGCTAGATGTCAAGTATGATAAGCAATATAGTATCTATAAAGGGTTGTGTGTGACATGGCAATTATTGACGGTGTGTGTGTAGCATACAATCCGTGCTCGTGCAATATGAACCGTCAATAATATGTGTAGTGTTCTACGGCTGCTAGTCACAGTACAACTGTATCATGGAAATACATTAAAGGCGCAATTCTAACAATGACGTAGAATATGCGACAGGTATTTGAATCCTTGCCCAGACGCATAACGCCATGCAGGCGATTCCCATGTAGATGTTAAATCTATTCACCTACGCTCCACGCTAGGTGAATCCTACCATCTGCTCCCCCCTGTAGCAGTGTCCGTAGTCTCTGCCTGCAAACCTGCAATTAAGACATGGAAATCACATATAAGTCAAATATCTCGCTAAACGCGATATCGAACCCAAACGAGAAATTCGCGTCGCGAACTAAACGCGCGTGTGCACGATACGCTGAATCGTTTGTATACGCGTCTAAAACCATCGCGACACGCCACGACACGCTGGATCACAGAACCCACTCACGTATCGCGCGTATCGCGCAAACACAACGGACATGTAAAACGATATATGATCCCAGATTTGCCTACAGGTCAAATCTTACAAAACTATACATACCACTGGCCAAGAAATAACAGCAGACTCCTACCCAATCAACTACACCCAAAAACTCCCACATCTGGCCGCAAATTGCGGCCAGAATGATTAAACCGGCGGCCTGGGTAGGGGGTGGGGGTTCGTGCTCAGGTGGTGTGGTCAGGGTATATCTAGTGTGCTCCAGTTTTCTCAATTTTAACCTGAAGGTCCCGGGTCAATAGCAGATCTCAGATTGCCAAAATATATCGCTTTAAAACACCAATTTGCACTAAAAGGAAACCCTATGGTATTTTAGTGTAATCTGGGTTAAATCTCAGTTCAAGTGACCCTAGTAACACTTAAATGGGTAGGGTTTACCAACACGATCATCAATTTGCCACCACACTCACAAATCACCAAAACTAGCAGAAAACTAGCTAATTAACACTAATCGAAGCTAATCGATGCACAACATAAGCAACTAGGGGATTGGGTTAAGAAGTATACCCGGTAGAACCCTAGAGAGCAGGTGAAGAAGAAGATGAAGGGTTGCTACTGCTGCTAGGGCTCCTGCTGCTGCTAAGGCTGATGTTGTTGCTGCTACAGCTGCTTGCTGCTGATGCTGATGTCGGCTGCTGCCGCTGTCTCTGTTGTTGTTGTTGATGATGCTGAGGCAGCCGCTTCTCTGCTGCTGAGTGTGTGTGTGTGTGTGAGAGAGAGAGAGAGAGTGAGAGAGTGAGTGCAAAGAGAGAACAAAGAGAGAAATGAGAGGAAATTCAAAAAAACCCTCCACTCTCTTTCTCTTCCCTCATTTAATGAGCATGGCATGAGCCATGTTGCCCCATGCTTTCCCCCCCTCTCTCTCCCCCAAAGTCAACACTTCAACCATAATTTTAAATCCTTTTTATTTTAAAACAAACCATATACAAATAAAAACCTAAAAGCACCTATACAATATTAAACAAGAATTAGGGAATGGTTAGTTCACCATGTTGCTAATCATGGTTAAACCCCTAAAACAACCCTAGTTATCATGCACAAGTGTGTGTGTGCCTAGAAAAATTCTAATAAAATACTTATTAAATAGGATAAAATATTTGAAACTTAATTTGTTAAACTTTTTATTAAAATCCATACATTAAAATATAATTAGCTACAAAACACATTCTAAGGTGTTACAATCTCCCCCTTAAAAGAAATTCGTCCCTGAGTTTAAAAATATACTGTTACGCGTACCTTCAAAGAGAAGATTAAAATCCTCAAATCTCGCTCGCAGCCTCCTAAGTGACTATCTCACTATACGGCTACGTCCAAGAAAACCCTCCACAGAAGCAAGACCCTTGACCGATGTTCCTCCACCTGCTGAGCCATTAACACAATTGGCTTCTGGTGAACGAAAGATCGCGTCTAATCTAAATGGTCTGGTGCAAAATCATGTAAGAAAGGTCAAGAAGGTAAGTGTAAAGTATCATGAAAATCCAATAATCTGGGCGGAAGTGCCAAATTAAAGGTAACGAAACTAACTCGCTTATATGATCTCAGAAGGACCTAAATCCTAGGACAAGATTCCCAAAATCCAACACGTCATTCATCGGAAAGTCCGTAGTAATACATGATCCGTCCCTACGAACTCGAGTCTATGACCAACACAGTCGGCATAAGACCTCAGTTCGCAATGGACAATTCCCATCCTGACCTAACACAACTGGACCATCTCCGAAGTCTTTAGACTAGCCGGGGTCCAAGGTCCTACTTACGCAGAGTCAGAAAAACAACAGACTGGTGATCGACACGACCTAACCCCTAAACCTAAAGGTGGCCAATTGGAGTGTCTCCTGATAACAGCTATCGAAGGAGAAACCTAACGATGGCGAATGACGATCCCCAACCGCTGACAACAAACAATACAAACACACAACTTAACAAGAAACAACTGAGCAAATTGAGTATAACCGGACGACAAGAATCCGAATGGAGTCACACCCTGACTAAACCTGGGTAGAAACCATAACGAAATTCATGGAGATCTGCTCTTATTCCTATTTCGGAACGGTAAAAGGTTGCAACTCTCCAGCCGGCCTCAGATGCTCGGCCCAAGCACACAACAAAACAGACACCTTGAGACAAAACCTGAAACTTCTCTTTATATCCCTGTCCACCCGTAACTATCTCACAAGTCACGTTAAATGTTAGTGGAACTTGAATGCATAGAGAGAGTTGACAGATGTGCATGTTCTAGGATTTCACGTCTCTACCTGATAATATCAGGTAAACAAACGCGTCCCTAACATTGCACATCATTGCCACAAATCAAGGACTCTGAATTATTACCCAGCCGAGTATGCTCATGTATATCTGACGTACGAGCATCGACGGGCAGTGCCTCGCGAAAGTGATTTAAGAAAAGTGGTTGGGCGCGGACATGAGCAAGATGTCCCCTCCGTAGAGACGAACTAGAGCTGTACTCGACGATCACACAAGAACTGTAAATCTGCAGAAGACTATCACAACAATCAAATCCGCTGCAGGAAGATGTACATTAAGCTCTGGTGGTCCGTGAAAATCTGACACGACTCTCGAACATGCAGTGTCTCCAAATCTCCAACGCAAAACCACTGCGGCCATCTCCAGATCATGAGTGAAATATCCTCCTCGTACTCCCTCCAGATGTAGGGAAGCAAAAGTGATAACTCTATAGTGTCACCTCAGTACACAATCGAGCCCACTCAAGAAACATTACAGTTAAACAACAAAGTCGTCCGAACCAAAAGCAAGGAAAGGACTAATGCAGTTATTAACTGAATCTTCAACTGCCGAAAATTCCGCACACATGCCTCGGTCCAAAGAAAAGAAACCTCTTTTCCGGTCAATTCAGTCGACGGTGCAGCACTACTCTAGTAATCCTGCACGAAACAGCGGTAAAAACCTGCTAAGCCCAAAAATCTGCGGACCTCCGTCCTGCACACAAGTCTTGGCCTAAGCTGTACGGTCACGATCTTCCTCGGAACCATAAAAAACCGTCTCCCGCGACTAAAAGACCTAGGAGTCAACACAAACAAGCCTGAAGAAACACTCCAAGAATCTAGTGAACTATTGGGACTGAAGGGTTCCTAGGCACGCTAATGAGGTCTCACAAGGCATCAACCATGCCAATTTCAAATTTTACAAGTGCCGAGAAACCCTAATACGGATTCATTGACTAGAGTTTAGGCGAAAAGTGAAACTACTTAACAACTTAACTATAAGAAAGAGGCTACAACCTTTGTAGATCCGGTTCTCCACTTCCTTAGCTCCACGTAGACGTCCCCTCGCTGTCCATATCGGATCTCGGACTCTTGCATCGACCTTATCGGGGAAATGGGCGGGTTAGGTCATCGACTTCGATACCGAAGATGATCTACGTCGAGGCAACACATGATAAAGTACCAACTTCACCAAGCTATGAAACATGTGAAGAAAACACCCTATACTACTTGGCAAGAGGTAGAGGATGAAGAAATAGGAGGTGGGTTCACTTTAGAATTGGATTTCTCACACTTTTTCTCAAGATGCCATGAATGGTGGTAAGCTTTTTTCTTGAAGAAGAAGAAGAAGAGGATAGAATATGATAAGTCTCACTTTCAAAATGAAAATAATATGAATACTTATCATATACTAACCATGGTCAAGGGTAGAGAGTAAACTAGGGTTAGGTGAATGGTTAGGTTAAGGGAATAAAACAAAAATGGTCAAGCTTTTAACTCTTCATGAAGCTTCATGAAAGAAATAAAGAAAGCCACCATTTCCATTTTCTTTTCCAAAATAAATAATCAAAATAAATTTGTGAATAAGTAAACAAAACCCTAACCATTCATATAACCATCGTTTAATCTTTACACAAACTCAAATTAACATGTATCATCAAACATGATACAATCAAGTGCACACAAAAATATATCACATATACAATGTGCACATTAAGTGAGAAAATCCTTTTAAAGTGAACCAATACTAGTTAATGCAAAGTAATATATCAAATATATAATTATACATTAAATCATTGAATCAACACTCGATTCAATGATCCGGTCATGTCACATATAACCGACTAGTATCCAATGTATTGACTTATCGAATCAATCTTCGATTCGATAACTAGGTTATATCGCATACAACCAATCGAAAAATTCATCGCGAGAATGAAATACGTTATCATATACACGCATTATTCTCGGTCCCGCACATATCTCATATGCGCTCCTATTTCGTTTCGGTTGAGCCAGGAAACCTCTGTGTAGGACTCTAAAGACTCGTCAATACGCCGGCAGCAGGTGATGATCATATCAAGCACCCACAAGCCGCAAGTGGTCTGCTAAACGTAACGGCCACCCGGGTATTGAGCGATCAGAAGATCGACGAGCAAGCCCGCTCAGACTCCTATGAATCCAACCAGTAACACTTACCGTACAGTCCGGTCTGTTCGTCTAATATGTCGCATATCAAGTCTAGGGGCGGTAAACGTCAGACCCCAATAACCGATAAGTCGTGCCGATGTGACGCTCATAACGGGTCGAGAAACTACTGGTAACACTTACCAGCAAATCTCTGATCAGCCCTGGCCAGGGACTTCCCTGTTACGGCCAATCGAGCACAGCGCAACATCAACCCCCAATACCGGGAGAGACGAAACACCTCCTATCGCTCATTGCCTCCATGTGACTCGGGACTGTACCCAAAAACCACCGTTTTGCATGCCCTCATAGACGTGGTAAGGTGGAGATCAAAGCACAGTGGGAATCACACAAGACTCTATGACGATCTCGGGTCTACAGACTAACCTGCACAAGTGTCACCTAAGAACTGCCATCTAACGTGAGGTATAATACCATATGGGAGTTCTCGGCGAGTCCGTCAAGTGTACCCAGTCTCCACTGAGCACCCGTATACCATCTTTGATGTCAAACACCAATGGATATGGGATAATCCATCGCCCATCTCATGGGTTGAGAAGCGTATACGCTAGTCTACACTGGTATATCGATGCCCCGTCTCGATACACCCACGACTAGGGACCTTGAAGGATGTACCTATGGACTACCATGTCCCCACTAGTATGATCTGCATCATAGTCTAGGTAGTCAAGTACACATCCTAAGGGCTTTACCAACATGTAACTATAAGACAATTTAAAGAGACTAGTATACATGTTAAGATAAAGAGCAACCAGATAGCATACTATCATATCGAGCAAGAAAGTCATCTCTATATATGTCCAAGCATCCAATATAATATACATCATCTGTACAATACTGGCCTCTAGGGCATACATACAACTAACAATCTCCCATTTGCACAACGGCCAGCTGCTGTAGTATTGCATACCGAGCATCCTGAAGAGTCTCTCAAATTGTATCTGGGGAATGGCCTTCGTCAGTGGATCAGCCGTGTTGTTCTTCGTGTCAACCCTCCTGATCTCGATCTCCCGACGATCAACTATCTCCCGGATCAGGTGATACCGCCTCAGAATATGCCTAGATCGCTGATGGGACCTAGGTTCCTTGGCCAAAGCCACCGCTCCATTGTTATCACAATACAAAGGTATTGGATGCTCAATGGATGGAACCACTCCAAGTTCAGTAATGAACTTCTTGATCCAGACAGCCTCTTTGGCAGCATCGTTGGCAGCGATGTATTCAGCCTCCATCGTCGAGTCTGCCACGGTTTCCTGCTTGGAACTCTTCCAGCTAACCGCCCCTCCGTAAAGGGTAAAGACAAATCCCGACTGCGACTTAGAGTCGTCCTTATCACTCTGGAAGCACGAATCGGTAAAGGACTCCACTTGGAGTTCTCCGTTACCATACACCAAGAGCATCTCTTTAGTGCTTCGTAAGTACTTGAGAATACTCTTCACTGCTATCCAGTGACTCTCTCTAGGATCAGCTTGATACCTGCTCACTACACTTAGTGAGTATGCTACATCGGGTCTGGTACATAGCATCGCGTACATGATAGATCCTACAGCCGAAGCATAGGGTATCCCTTGCATGCGAGCTCTCTCCAAATCAGTCTTGGGAGACATCTCTTTGGAGAGAGTAACTCCAGAGATCGTGGGCAAGTTCCCACGCTTGGATTCTTCCATACTAAACCTCTTTAGTATGGTGTCAATGTACCTGGATTGGGACAATCCCAATATCCGTTTGGATCTATCTCTGTAGATCCTAATTCCCAATATGCATGAGGCATCTCCAAGATCTTTCATTGAGAATCTTTGTGATAAGAAGAGCTTGACCGATTGCAGCATAGGAATATCATTTCCTATCAAGTGTATGTCGTCCACGTACAATACGAGGAAGACAACTTTACTCTCTGCCACTTTCTTGTGGATACAAGGTTCATCTGGATTTTTGACGAAATCAAACTCTTTGATAACGACGTCAAAGCCGATGTTCCAACTCCGCGATGCTTGCTTTAATCCATAAATGGATTTAAGCAGCTTGCACACCTTCCCGCTACTCCCACTGTCTACGAAGCCCTCTGGCTGAGTCATGTACACGCACTCTTCTAAATCACCGTTTAGAAAGACGGTCTTAACATCCATTTGCCAGATTTCATAGTCATGATATGCAGCGATAGCAAGCATGATCCGGATGGATTTAAGCATAGCCACTGGAGAAAAGGTTTCGTCATAGTCCACACCTGATCTTTGACGAAAACCCTTTGCAACAACTCTAGCTTTGAAAGTCTCCACTTTCCCATCTACACCAAGTTTTTTTCTTGAAGATCCACTTGCTCCCAATGGGTTTTACCCCTTCAGGAGCAACTTCCAAAGTCCATACTTTGTTGGTGTACATGGATTCCATCTCGGACCGCAAAGCATCCAGCCATTTCACTGAGTCCCTACTCGTGATGGCCTGCTCGAAGCTAGTTGGGTCATCATCCTCCATGATGCAATCTTCGGTCCCACCATCCATGAGAAAACCGTAGTATCTCTCAGGTTGGCGAGGAACCCTCCTAGATCGGCGGAGAGGCTGAGGTTCATTGGTAGCAACTGAATCCTCAGGTTCCACTAAATCTTCAGTTTGAATTTGTGTAGCCGGAATTTCTTCCAGTTCTACCTCATCCCCACTAATTTCTTTTGCAAGAAATTCCTATTCCAAAAAGGTGGCATGTCGAGAAACAAACACATTTTGTTCCTCTGCATGGTAGAAAAGATATCTATGTGAATGTTTGGGATATCCCACAAACTTGCATAGAACTGACCGTGCCTCGAGTTTGTCCGGATTTTGCCTCTTGACATAGGCCGGGCAACCCCATATCTTAACTCGTTTAAGACATGGTCTCTTCCCACTCCATATCTCATATGGTGTGGTAGGTACAGATTTAGTTGGAACTTGATTCAATAGGTATGCTGCTGTTTCCAGCGCATATCCCCAGAAGGAAATAGGTAGCTCAGCTGCACTCATCATAGAGCGCACCATATCTAATAGGGTGCGGTTCCTCCGTTCTGATACACCGTTGTGCTGTGGTGTATATTGAGGAGTCAGCTGAGAGAGAATCCCATTCTCTCTTAGGAAGTCCAGGAATTCAATGCTCATGTATTCACCTCCTCGATCAGATCAAAGGATTTTAATAATTTTTCCGGTTTGGTTTTCAACTTCTTGTTTATATTCCCTAAATTTCTCAAAAGTTTCTGATTTGTGTTTCATCAGGAACACATATCCGAATCTAGAGAGATCGTCAGTGAATGTAATAAAGTACGAAGAACCATCCCTGGCATGTGTAGACATAGGACCGCATACATCACTATGTATCAGTCCCAAGAGTTTAGTAACTCTTTCTCCGTGTCCCGTAAACGGAGTTTTGGTCATCTTGCCTTTGAGACATGACTGGCAAGTGTCATAAGATGAAAATTCAAACGGATTCAAATATCCATCCTTATGCAACTTAGCCAGTCGTGTCGCATTGATGTGACCCAGTCTACAATGCCATAAGAAGGATTCGTTCAGTCCTGAACTCTTCCTCTTGTGTGTGTTTGTTATACTCAGAACTGTTGATTGATTTAGAACATAAATACCATTGCACAACGTGCCTGATCCAACCAACTTTTGGTTACGGAAAATGTTCATAACATTATCCTGTAATACAAAATTATATCCCTCTTTACTCAACAAAGAGACCGATATAATGTTGCATATCAGGTTCGGCAAGTAATAGCATTCGTTCAGAACCAATGTATTACCAGTTGGTAATGCAAGGTGATATTCCCCGACAGTCTTAGCTGCAACAATTGCACCATTTCCAACTCTAATGTCTTTATCACCTTCTCCAAGTTCTCTACCTCTCCTGAGCCCATGTAACTGATTACATATATGGGATCTTGACCCGGTATCTAATACCCAGGACGTAGAGCAAATGGAGAAACAGTTCTCTGTAACGAACACACCCGAAGAAAATGCATCAACATGTACTTTCTTCATTTGGGTGGCATGGGAATCCTGGTATTCCCCTGTATCCTGTTCAGTCCTATAACTCTTATAAGAAGGAACGGAACCAACGTTCCCCAGCACAGTATAATATGCGGGTTCGATCAATACATCCATATTATTATCTTCATTAGGGCATGACATGGTCGCTACCTGGAGAGAGAGAGAAGAAAACACTTTAGCGTATACTCTTGTATGATCAGATTGGTTATTATCTTATCTAATCAGGATGGCTCCCACTGGTTTTTATCAAATAATCCTTCAAACCTTAAAAGGAAAGACTAGCCGGGATTAATTACACCTTACAACTTCGTGAATCTTTCAGCCAGGCCAGTGTCGGTACTTTAAGGGAGGTTCCCCGTGCTTTCGCACGGACCTAATTAAAGTAAACCTTGTTTTCCCAGAGGCTTAACCCCGTTGACACCTTTCTAGACACCTACTTGATCGGCTAATTGTAATGTGTAAAACTCTCACAGGAGTAACTCTTACTCACAGCGGGTATCGGGATCCAACTATCTCATAGAAGGTATGTAATCTCATTGCAAATTTCAACACTTGAAATTCCCGATAATATTTTGCCCCTAGCGTCCTATGACCTTGACATAGGCCAACAAATCACAGGGTGCTAGTCAAGTTCAACCCGTCATTTCTTGATTGAATCAAACCCACCCGCACGACCCTTGACAAAGACCAACAAGGTCGTACGACTACCCTGAAACAATCTGCATCACATGCATAAGCAGATAAGCACTATTCAGCTACCACACACTACGCCTTGACAAAGGTCAACAAACGCAGCACGAATACTAAACAGTTCTTATCTGAAATGACGGAGGGCTACGAAAGGTTTTTCTGAAAACCTATTGCGTAATGAACTTGATATCGTTGTAGAATCAAGTGAAGTTTTGAAATGGAGTGATTTTGAGGCTTTTCTAGTTTTGCTAAAGAGGTCACTCCCGGTGAAGGGATCGTCGGCCCTTTCCTCGTCGAATAAGGTGCAGGGTATATCATATATACCACTATGAAAAGCAAAACTGTAGGTACCCTTTTTTATATAAAATTTTATTCTACAACATCTTTTAGGTTTCTTTTCTTTCATTAATCACATTAATGAAGTCCCATCATTTAAGTTACCTAAACATCACAGATAAATACGTCGTACACTTATGCCATCCGCATTCGCTTCGATGTCCCCTCGTGCACCGTTAGGTTAGGTAACTAACGACAGAGCAGGGCAGGGCTAGTGCGGGTGCAAAACATAAGTAACGTCTATATAATATATCATATATACTATATTCTGTATCCATCAGAACATATCAAATGATCACATCACAGATATCGCAGCAGAAAATATCATATGAAACATTGGATATACTCGAACGTCCGTGTTTTCAATACGAGCCAGTATAAAACACGGATTCCACGGTCGTGATGAATAGCCAATCCCACACCCCTAGACCCCTACGAGAGCGGCAAGCAACCCAACCAATTCTAGGGTTAGGAGACCCGGACTCGACTCCTCGAGATGATCTCCCACTGGACCCTAGAACCCGGTTACTTGTGCTCCTCTCCTTGGGTCTATCCTAATGCAGAAAAGTAAATAATATACATCAACGGTGACATCTTCTGCAACCTGGAAGTGTCCCAATAAAAGAATATTACATACAAGTTTTTACATGAATGAAAATGAAAAACACTCATCTCACATAAAAAACCCCGGCTATTCGAACACGACGATCCAATATAACATATCCAGCAACACATAACATCACATGTCATCAACGTAAGTAATTATGCATACCCCAATTGTCGTTGACGTATAGCAACGAAACCGGCGATATTGACATACTACACTTACGGTCACAGAAAAGAAAGTGTAAAACTACAACAGTTGGAATCCGCAACCTCTTTAGACATCGCATGCCTAATCAAATGAAATACTTAGACATCACATGCCTAACTATTATAAACCCCGCATTTTAGTCTTATTATCGAAAACTCTTTTCAATATCAAGTGAGACTAAACGGCTAGATTTATAACATTCATTCAGTTATCTCATAACTGTTTGTGAATTCCAATTATTGTATCCCATTCTGGATAAAATAGAAAATATTAAACTTTCCGATCGAACATTCGAACACCCAAGTTTTCCCGAAACCGTTCAACACATGAAATAAGTTCAAAGACATTCACTTCATGCCTCAGTACCAACGGTCCAGCCGTAGAAGGGTCAAACCAACGCCTCACATGTGGCACGCCGTACTGCCCCAAACCCTAAGGTTCAAAGGGCAGTTCAAGACGGTCACATAATCGAGTTAAGGTTTGTTGTCTTCTAGAGGGACCATCGCGTTACTTGCACTACTTAGAACGTCATTAAACTACGGAAAAGTCCAACAATTGAAAATTTCCCGGCAGGGGAAAGATTGGGTATTTACATCCGGTCGAACTTTTTAACATATTCTAAAATTATCCGGAAAAACACACAGACAAAGTTTGATAATCCGATCGAATCTTTGATTCCCAATACAACCCCAGAATACTCAACTCTTTAGTCATAATAAAAATACCCAGAAAATATAGCACTGCAAAATAGGAATTACTGTGTAAAATTCATTGAATAAGGAGACAGTACGGCCGCGGAACCGCCGCATGAGCCATGCTCATGCCGCGGAACCGCGGCGGTTTGAGGGACTTAGGCACTCGAATTTCACAGTAACTCTTACAAACTCCTGCTTATTTTTCTGCATATTTTTAATTCACAAAAATCCAAATTTTCAGAAAATTTCTAGAGAGCATTTCGGATTATGGTTTCGGTGTTCGTTCGGATTTCAAACGTCGTCTACACTTCACCTAAGGCTCTAGCTAGGCTCTGATACCACTGAAGGGTTCCTAGGCACTCAAATGAGGTCTCACAAGGCATCAACCATGCCAATTTCAAATTTTACAAGTGCCGAGAAATCCTAATACGGATTCGTTGACTAGAGTTTAGGCGAAAAGTGAAACTAGTTAACAACTTAACTATAAGAAAGAGGCTACAACCTTTGTAGATCCGGTTCTCCACTTCCTTAGCTCCACATAGACGTCCCCTCGCTGTTCATATCGGATCCCGGACTCTTGCATCGACTTCATCGGAGAAATGGGCGGGTTAGGTCGTCGACTTCGATGCCGAAGATGATTTACATCGAGGCAACACAAGATCAAGCTCCAACTTCACCAAGCTATGAAACTTGTGAAGAAAACACCCTATACTACTTGGCAAGAGGTAGAGGATGAAGAAATAGGAGGTGGGTTCACTTTAGAATTGGATTTCTCACTCTTTTTCTCAAGATGCCATTAATGGTGGTAATCTTTTTTCTTGAAGAAGAAGAAGAAGAGGATAGAATATGATAAGTCTCACTTTCAAAATGAAAATAATATGAATACTTATCATATACTAACCATGGTCAAGTGTAGAGAGTAAACTAGGGTTAGGTGAATAGTTAGGTTAAGGGAATAAAACAAAAATGGTTAAGCTTTCAACTCTTCATGAAGCTTCATGAAAGAAACAAAGAAATCCACCATTTCCATTTTCTTTTCCAAAATAAATAATCAAAATAAATATATGAATAAGTAAACAAAATCCTAACCATTCATATAACCATGGTTTAATCTTTACACAAACTCAAGTTAACATGTATCATCAAACATGATACAATCAAGTGCACACAAAAATATATCACATATACAATGTGCACATTAAGTGAGAAAATCCTTTTAAAGTGAACCAATACTAGTTAATGCAAAGTAATATATCAAATATATAATTATACATTAAATCATTGAATCAACACTTGATTCAATGATCCGGTCATGTCACACATAACCGACTAGTATCCAATGTATCGACTTATCGAATCAATCTTCGATTCTATAACTAGGTTATATCGCATACAACCAATCGAAACATTCATCGCGAGAATGAAATACGGTATCACATACACGCATTATTCTCGGTCCCGCACATATCTCATATGCGCTCCTATTTCATTTCGCTTGAGCCAGGAAACCTTTATGTAGGACTCTAAAAACTCGTCAATACGCCGGCAGCAGGTGATGATCATATCAAGCACCCACAAGCCGCAAGTGGTCTGCTAAACGTAACGGCCACCCGGGTATTGAACGATCAGAAGATCGACGAGCAAGCCCGCTCAGACTCCTATGAATCCAACCAGTAATACTTACCGTACAGTCCGGTCTGTTCGTCTCATATGTCGCATATCAAGTCTAGGGGCGGTAAACGTCAGACCCCAATAACCGATAAGTCGTGCCGATGTGACGCTCATAACGGGTCGAGAAACTACTGGTAACACTTACCAGCAAATCTCTGATCAGCCCTGGCCAGGGACTTCCCTGTTACGGCCAATCGAGCACAGCGCAACATCAACCCCCAATACCGGGAGAGACGAAACACCTCCTATCGCTCATTGCCTCCATGTGACTCGGGACTGTACCCAAAAACCACCGTTTTGCACGCCCTCATGGACGTTGTAAGGTGGAGATCAAAGCACAGTGGGAATCACACAAGACTCTATGATGATCTCGGGTCTACAGACTAACCTGCACAAGTGTCACCTGAGAACTGCCATCTGACGTGAGGTATAATACCATCTGGGAGTTCTCGGCGAGTCCGTCCAGTATACCCAGTCTCCACTGAGCACCCGTATACCATCTCTGATGTCAAACACCAATGGATATGGGATCATCCATCGCCCATCTCATGGGTCGAGAAGCGTATACACTTATCTACACTAGTATATCGATGCCCCGTCTCGATACACGCACGACTAGGGACCTTGAAGGATGTACCTATGGACTACCATGTCCCCATTAGTATGATCTGCATCATAGTCCAGGTAGTCAAGTACACATCCTAAGGGCTTTACCAACATGTAACTATAAGACAGTTTAAAGAGACTAGTATACATGTTAAGATAAAGAGCAACCAGATAGCATAGTATCATATCGAGAAAGAAAGTCATCTCTATATATGTCTAAGCATCCAATATAATATACATCATCTGTACAATACTGGCCTTTAGGGCATACATACTACTAACAGGGACTCTCCCAGTATCTGCAACAAATCCTCAAGTGCTACTCCTTTCCCACATGACACATTAGATAGACCAGAATGTCGTAAATAACACAACAATGACTGTTTGAAGAACGGCTTGCAGAAATATGGTTCATCATATATACGAATGCTGCTAGGGCACTGGCAAGTCCAGTGACACACCAAAGCACACAAGCCAATAGCACGCACAAGGCAGCCTTTAGAATGTCATCACCCCGAATCCGTAATAATGATGACCTGATCCTAAGCAAACTTAGAAAATGTCTCGCACTCTGGAGCCGATCGAAGAAATCGTCAATGCGAGGTAAGGGATACATATCCGCACCGTAATCCGGTTCAATTAACGACCCGTCGATACGCAACCCTAAACTGCCTTCTTTCTCCTTGACGAACAGAAATAGGAGCTTCCAAAAGCGAAACACTCAGATGCACAAAACTCCCCAAACCACAACTCTACAGCTGATCCTTTAGCTCCCAAGCTTCGCCGGCTCATTCGGAACAACGTCGGAAAAACTCTCACACGAAAGGAACCCGGACCAACAATCCCACTGTGGCTCCGGTATCACGAATGAACGCCAAGAATCCATGACTTCTCCTCAAAAGCCGACTAACGAAAAAGGCTGAATTCAAGCTGTGAGAGGAGACATAACTATCCACCTGCACAACAAGAACTGACCTGCCGGGAAAACAAACTTGATTGTTTCCTCACGGTAGTCCACAAACGCCTAGCACGTAATTAATCAGTCCGTGCCCAGGAGAATGTCAAATCCAACATCTCTAGAAGGATCAAAACGACGGACGAATCTCTATCTCCTATCCGATTGGCACACAACTGAAACACGTGTCGCGCAACAAAAGAATCGCTGACAGAAGTTAGCACAACTACGACTAATCTACCCAACCAGGGTTCAAATATGAAAAACAAACGAATACATCAAAAGAACATGCGAATTAAAGGTACCTAAAAACTCTGCATTGGACGCCTGCGCGTCCCGATGAGTAGAAGCAAACTCCTGTGTCTGCCTTCTACCCGCAACTGGATGAACTCCTCTGGTAGACTGAGCCCTCTGATCAAATCTTCCACGTCCACGGCCTCTCTGATGATGATCCTAACGAGGTGCTAAGGAACAATCCCTGACGAAGTGCTGAAGGCTCCCCATCGAAAACATCCATGCGCTGACTGCTGACCATCCTGGGAATGAGAGCTGAACGACTGTCCTCGTCCTAAGCCTCTGCTACTCCCGCGACGGCCACGAAATCTGTCTCGATGACCAAACCTCTGTCTCTGGGCTGGTACATTGGTATGAGTCCTCCACTGTCCTGGAACTCTCTGAGCCTTTGGAATATACACCTCATCAACTGGAGCTGCAACCACTGGTGCTATGTAGGTGACAGACTGCTGCACGCTGATCGTAAGTGACAACTGAGTAACAGGGGTGACAACCTCCTGTCGTAGCTCCCGAACGACCTCAACCAATGAACTCATCGTCTGGCGGAAGTCCTGTATCTCTGCCAAAAGCCTATCAATAGTATATGTCGTAGGCTGATCCGTCTGCACCTGTGCAACTAGAGTGCCATCCTGGTCAGTACTCGTATCACCCGAACCAACTCTGACCTCGGCCCTCGCTGCATCACTCTTAGTCCCCATAGTCATCGGCGACAAGGCTATCAATAGATATGAGATAAGATTCGATAAGAACAAGGAAATCAAATCTCAAGGATATAAATCATCAAGGAAGGAATTTCAAGCAAATTGTACTTAGGTTCCATAATGCAAAGCACCGCATCATGGGTATTCTGCAGACATACACACACTACGTTACTCTGCTTAAGCTACCTACTCCATCATACTAAGGTCATTCTACACTCCGAAAAGTAAAACCTAGCGCTCTGATACCAACTTTGTCACGACCCGAAATTGGCCCGTGACGGCCCTGATACTACGCAACGCCTGAAGACGTAACGCAGTAAAAGTTAGGCAAAACCCAGAAATCTAAACCATAAAAATACGGAAAAGATAATATAAGTTTTTGAAACATTTGAAATCGCAACCCAAATTCTTTAAAAGTCCTATTTTATTTCTTTAAAATTTTGGCAACACCCCCTTTTTGTAAAAACTAGCCAAGATGAATACAACACAAAAATATGGCGCCATAGCGAAGAAATAAAGACAATAGAGAAAAAGCTGTATATGAAAGACAACAAATCCACAATAATATACAATATCGCCTTCAACAAGTCTCTAAGTCAACAACATAATAGTAGATGGAGAGTACAAGGTACAACGATTGTACAATATGAAATACATATAATCATCTAACCCACCTAGCAAAATAGTACTATGAGCTGATGCGGCATCTGTAGCAAAAGATGATAGATGAATAGCTGAATAGCGGAATAGCCTGCCTCGACTATTCTGGGGAACAACCTGAAATACCTGTGGCACAACGGGGGTGAGTTGCCGACTCGTGAATAGTAGATAACATATGCAGGTAATCACAGGAATGTACGTAGAGCATGAATCTAAGATATGAGATTACAGTAATAGCATGTCATGTGAATGCAGGATAATGGAAAGAACACTAGCAGGTACAATCAATATGTGAAGCAATAGTAACATGACAATAGTATGCAATAACCATGCAATCGGGATATGAGAATGTAGATATGAAACTATCATAAGGGTACACTAACAGGTACTACCAATGTATAAACTGTGCATAAAATAGATAAGTGTGAGGTATAGGATGGAATATGTCGTTTCCACGGAAACCTGACATCGTGGCAGGATCACAATCCATCAAGACACTCAAATCCCAAATTCTCAAATCAGCCCTAAGTCGGGCTCTCATATCAAATAAGTCTCACATCTCCTCAATGTACATTATCGAATAGATATCCTATATCCCGAATGTACAAATCATCAATCTCTTTCATATCCAATATCCAATCTCAATAGATCACCTATATCCCAAGTCGAATCTCAAAATAATTTCCAACATCCTAAATATATATATATATGCAGAAATAAATATGATGGGGTCAATACACATATATTAGCGTCCCATTCCACTAATATTGGTTTAAGGGTATATATAACAACGGCTAAATCCCCTGTTATATATACAAAGGTATTAAAAGAAATATCAAACAATGTGCCAAGCATCGACACAGAAATCCTGATCACGTATCATACGCTATCCCGAAAGCATGAGTGTCTAGCTCTGACCCTCGCCTTTCAACGTATGCATACGTACATGACTCCCAGCGGTGTCTCCGTGATCCCCTGCCGAGTCATAGGTACTGTCACCGGTAGGTACTCGCCCACCTCCAGGCTCAATCGACAAAGTCCATCGATCTTCATGCCGAGGGGAACCATACTGGGACCCACCATGTACCCTCTACGGCATCGACGCCTCCTCGTAGGGGTATATATAATCAGCACCGATAAAACCCATGGTGGATGCGCAAATATCATATCAAAGAAACAGGGTTTTTCAATGTATGCATAATTTCATGAACTCCCGCGGTTCCCAAATCCAGAAAACATCATGCAAAATCCAAATAGACAATACGCAAATCCAGGAATAAATATATGCAATATATCTGAATGCGAGCATATAAATGAAAATATGTAGCTGAAACCAGATGTATGCGAAATCAATAAGGTACATCTAACTATAGGTGTCTACCTATAAGTAAAAGATGTCGTATACCCCCCTGGGTATAAGTAGAATATGAAGGATACCCCCTGGGTATAAGTAAAATATGTACAAGGTATACCTGTAGCTGTATCGCAAGGTGTAGATGTACCTATCAGTAAAGGTAAGATAAACTATAGGTATATCGATAAGCTAGATGTCAAGTATGATAAGCAATATAGTATCTATAAAGGGTTGTATGTGACATGGCAATTATTGACGGTGTGTGTGTAGCATACAATCCGTGCTCGTGCAATATGAACCGTCAATAATTTGTGCAGTGTCCTACGGCTGCTAGTCACAGTACAACTATATCAAGGAAATACAGAAAAGGCGCAATTCTAACAATGATGTAGAATATGCGACAGGTATTTGAATCCTAGCCCAAACGCATAACGCCATGCGGGCGATTCCCTTATAGATGTTAAATCTACTCACCTACGCTCCACGCTAGGTGAATCCTACCATCTGCTCCCCCCTGTAGCAGTGTCCGTAGTCTCTGCCTGCAAACCTGCAATTAAGACATGGAAATCACATATAAGCCAAATATCTCGCAAAACGCGATATCGAACCCAAACGAGAAATTCGCATCGCGAACTAAACGCACCGTGTGTACGATAGGCTCAATCGTGTGTATACGCGTCTAAAACCATCGCGACACGCCACGACACGCTGGATTACAGATCCCACTCACGTATCGCGCAAACACAATGGACATGCAAAACGATATATGATCCCAGATTTGCCTACAGGTCAAATCTTACAAAACTATACATACCACTGGCCTAGAAATAACAGCAGACTCCTACCCAAGCAACTACACCCAAAAACTCCCACATCTGGCCTAAATTGCAGCCAGAATGATTAAACCGGCGGCCTGGGTAGGGGGTAGGGGTTCGTGCTCGGGTGGTGTGGTCAGGGTATATCTAGTGTGCTCCAGTTTTATCAATTTTAACCTGAAGGTCCCGGGTCAATAACAGATCTCAGATTGCCAAAAAATATCGCTTTAAAACACCAATTTGCACTAAAAGGAAACCCTATGGTATTTTAGTGTAATTCGGGTTAAATCTCAGTTCAAGTGACCCTAATAACACTTAAATGGGTAGGGTTTACCAACACGATCATCAATTTGCCACCACACTCACAAATCACCAAAACTAGCACAAAACTAGCTAATTAACACTAATCGAAGCTAATCGATGCACAACATAAGCAACTAGGGTATTGGGTTAAGAAGTATACCCTGTAGTGTTAGTTGTATGTATGCCCTAGAGGCCAGTATTGCACAGATTATGTATATTATATTGGATGCTTGGACATATATAGAGATGACTTTCTTGCTCGACATGATAGTATGCTATCTGGTTGCTATTTATCTTAACATGTACACTAGTCTCTTTATACTGTCTTACAGTTACATGTTGGTAAAGCCCTTAGGATTTGTACTTGACTACCTGGACTATGATGCAGATCATACTAGTAGGGACATGGTGTAAGTCCACGTTGCGACCCCCGGTTCTGACGGGGAGGCGGAAACGGTATAAAAATCAAATTTTTAGTGCAAGAGGCAACATGGACTATGCAAGGTCGGGATCGTTGTCTAAACTAAAACTAGCAAACTAGCTAAAGAAGTTTAGCTACTCGGATGAAGATGGTTATACCTAGACTTGAACTCCTTCGTCTTCAAACTTTGTAGAGGTTGATGGTTCTCCTTTGTCGCCTTCTTCCGTCGAAGATGGATCCACCTCGAAGGCTCGACCTTTGGGCTCTTTCTCGTACTTGGAGTGAACTAGAATCGCCGGCTTGCTAGACCCTTGATCCTAGAGTGAGTAGAGAGTGTCTAGGGGTTGCTTTTGTTTTTCAAGAGAAGGATTCTCAACTCATGAGAAGGTTTCTCTTGACTAGAGGAAGAAGAAGATGAAATGAAGAGAGAGAGTGAGAATGATAGAATGAGCTCTCATTTCCTTTCTTACAACCATAATGCAAAAAAGAAAATGAATTATCAAATAATAATAATAATCAAAATGAAAAGGTTGATGGATAGTTTAGAATGACTAATATCATTACAAACATTAAATGAAAAAGCAAGAATGAAAAAGCATCTTGCATTTGTAATGATGGTAGTCAAATGTTCAACCATGGTCAACAAGTCAACCATGGTCAACAAGTCAACAAAAACTAACCATGACATAATTTCATTTTATTATATATTATTAAATGATATAATATAAATCCATTAGGGTTTGGAAAAATACGACTGTCAACTGTGCATACGCACCCCGTTCCGAAACCCTAATGAAAATCATCTTCCTCCTCCTTAAATAACTGTGCATACACACCTGCATTCCTGTTCCGAGGAACATGAATACCGAGAGATAAAAGCAACCCCAAATACTATACCAGTATCCGGCTCAAACCAGAGCCCGCTGGTAATATCTGTCCGGACTCCAAACGTGCACAAGTGCGCGGATGAGAACGAACCCTGTCGCAAAACCATGCGACCTCTACTCTGTTTTGCCCATAGGCGAATACCCTCTGTGTGGGACTCTAAAGACTCGACACTACGCTGGCAGTGGGTTTAACCACAGACCGCAAGCGGCACTAGCTGTGCGTAACGGTCCCCAGGTAGATGTCGACAAGAAGGCTGACGAGGTGAAACCCCATCGGTACTCCTACTGAGTCTGAATGTGACAGTCTCCGTACAGTCCGGTCTGTTCGTCTGATACATCGCATGGCGGGCCTAGGGGGCGGTAAACGTCAGTCCCCCAATAGCGGTACAAGTCGTGCCGGAGCGAAGCCCAAAACACCCTGAGATAACACTGGAAACCTACCAGTATATCTCGTTTGCCCTGGCCAGGGACTACTCGTGTAATGGCTCTCCTAGACACAGTGCGATGTCAACCCCCAATACCGGGAGAGACGAATCCTGTCTAACCGTCACTGCCTCCAAGTGCTTCGGAACTGCACCCAACCACCACCTGTTTGCATGACTCCTTTGAGCCGTGGTAGGGTAGTGATCAAAGTGCAATGGGAACACACTCGAGGCGAAGTGCCAGTGTCAAGTCAGCGGACTAAGCTGTACTCATGTCACCTGGGAACTGATGACTGACGATAGGTATAATACCAACCTGTCAGTTCCCGACGAGTCCTGTCCAGTGTACTCGTAACCCAACGAGCACCCGTATACTATCTCCAGTACGACGTACTGATGGCTGTGGGACAGACCATCTCCCACACTGGGATGAGAAGCGCATACGCTAGTCTACTCCGGAGTATCGATGCCCTGTCTCGATAGTCCTGCGACTAGGGACCTGTATAAGGATGTGCTTATAGATTACCCAGCCCCTACTAGTGTGACTGCCATCACAACGCTGGTAATCAAGCAAAGATCCTAAGGGCTCCACTAATGCGTATAAGTGATATAGTAAAATAAACACAAGTACACATTGAAGTAGAGACAAACCAAGTAGCATACTACTATTTTGAGCAAGATTGTATATACAAGGTGAATATCCCAAGCATCCATTAAGTAATATACAAACTAGTATGATAAAGTAATGGCCTCTAGGGCATATACACTAACAATCTCCCACTTGCACTAAGGCCATGTACTGGCGTATCGAAGACCTATCATCTCGATCAGCCGCTCGAACTGAGTCTGGGGCAGGGCCTTGGTGAATGGATCTGCAGTGTTGTCTTCTGAAGCAACTCTCCGAACCTCGATCTCCTTGCGATCCACGATCTCCCTGATCAGGTGATACCGCCTCAAGATGTGCCTGGATCTTTGATGGGACCTGGGTTCCTTCGCTAAAGCTATAGCCCCATTGTTGTCGCAATACAGAGGTATTGGATCAACAATGGACGGAACCACCTGAAGTTCTTTCAAGAACTTCCTCATCCAGACAGCTTCTTTTGCGGCATCAGATGCAGCGATGTATTCCGCTTCCATCGTCGAGTCTGCAACGGTTTCCTGTTTGGAACTCTTCCAACACACCGCCCCTCCATTGAGGGTAAAGACAAAACCCGACATGGACTTGGAATCATCCTTGTCACTCTGGAAGCTGGAGTCAGCAAAGGCCTCGATCTGGAGGTCTTTTCCGCCGTACACCAAGAACATCTCCTTAGTCCTTCTCAGGTACTTGAGAATGTTCTTTACCGCTATCCAGTGTTTCTCCCCAGGGTTTGACTGATACCGGCTTACCACACTCAGTGCATAAGCTACATCCGGTCTGGTACATAACATCGCATACATTATAGAGCCTACCGCAGAAGCGTAGGGTATAATCGACATGCGATCCCTCTCCAAATCAGTCTTGGGAGACATCTCTTTAGAGAGGGTGATCCCGTGACAAGCCGGTAGGTTACCGCGCTTGGAATCTTCCATACTGAATCTCTTCAGTATGGTGTCGATGTACCTGGACTGTGAAAGTCCCAATATCCTCTTGGATCTATCACGATGGATCCGGATCCCCAGGATGTATGAGGCATCACCCATGTCTTTCATGGAGAACCTGTGTGACAAGAACCCCTTGACAGATTGTAGCATAGGAATGTCATTTCCTATTAAGAGAATGTCATCCACGTATAAAACGAGGAATACTACAGTTCTCGCTACAAATCTACTATAGATGCATGGTTCATCTGGATTTTTGATAAAGCCAAATTCCTTGACCGTCTCATCAAAACAGATGTTCCAACTCCGCGATGCCTGCTTTAGTCCATAGATGGACTTAAGCAACTTGCACACCTTTCCGCTGCTCCCACTTTGAATGAAACCCTCTGGCTGATCCATATAGACACACTCCTCTAAATTTCCATTTAGAAAAGCGGTTTTTACGTCCATCTGCCAAATCTCATAATTGTGGAAGGCAGCAATGGCAAGAAGGATCCGAATGGATTTCAGCATGGCTACTGGAGAAAAGGTTTCGTCGTAGTCCAAGCCAGGTCTTTGACGAAAACCCTTTGCTACCAGCCTAGCTTTATAGGTCTCAACCTGTCCATCTACACCAATCTTCCTTTTGAAGATCCACTTGCATCCTACGGGTTTTATCCCGTCTTGAGCAATGTCCAACGTCCATACCTTGTTGGTGTACATGGACTCCATTTCGGTCCGCATTGCATCTAGCCATTTCACTGAGTCAACGCTCTGAATGGCCTGCTGGAAACTAGTAGGCTCATCATAATCTATGATGCAATCCTCTCTATCCCCGTCTATGAGAAAACCGAAGTATCTCTCGGGCGGATGAGACTGCCTACTACTTCTGCGGAGCGGCGTAGGAATGTCCTGTTCTTCCGAACCTTCTGGTTCCACTAAACTTTCAGTAACAGTCCGCGGTTCTGGAATTTCTTCCAGTTCTACTGTGCTCCCACTTATCTGGTTTTCCAAAAACTCAGTTTCCAAGAAGTAGGCATGACGAGAAACAAGAACTTTTTGTTCCTCTTCACAGTAGAAGAAATATCCTTTTGAGTTCTTTGGATACCCCACAAACTTGCACTGTACTGAGCGTGCCTCGAGCTTGTCCGCATGCTGCTTTTTGACAAAAGCCGGACATCCCCATGTCTTAATGTGCTTAAGATAGGGTCTCTTCCCACACCACATTTCATATGGTGTGGAAGGCACAGTCTTAGTCGGAACTCGGTTCAAAAGGTACGCAGCTGATTCTAGCGCATACCCCCAGAATGATCGCGGTAACTCAGCATTACCCATCATGGACCGCACCATATCCAATAGGGTGCGGTTCCGTCTCTCCGATACACCGTTATGTTGCGGGGTGTATGGAGGAGTAAGCTGAGAGAGAATTCCGTTCTCTTTTAAATAGTCCAGGAACTCGGCACTTAAGTATTCTCCACATCGATCCGATCTTAGAATCTTAATACTTTTGCCGGTCTGTTTCTCTACTTCATTCTTATACTCCTGGAATTTTCCAAAGGCCTCGGACTTATGTTTCATTAAGAAGACATAACCGTACCTTGAGAAGTCATCCGTAAAAGTAATGAAGTAAGAATGTCCGCTTCGGGCATGTGTAGACATTGGACCGCACACGTCACTGTGTACGAGTCCCAAGAGCTCGCTCGCTCTTACTCCATGTCCAGTAAACGGAGTCTTTGTCATCTTTCCCTTGAGACAGGATTGACAAGTGGCATACGACTGATACTCGAACGCATTCAAATACCCTTCTGTATGTAACTTCGTCAACCTTCTCTCATTGATGTGACCCAATCTACAATGCCATAAGAAAGTCTGGTTTATTTCTGGAGACTTTCTTTTGTGTGTATTCTGGACATTAAAAATCTGTGGTTGGTTTAACACGTATATACCATTACTCAAAGTACCTGACCCAATCAAAACTTGATTAAGGTGAATGTTTACAACATTACTTACAAACGCAAATTCATAACCTTCTTTAGAAACTAAAGATACAGAAATGATATTACAAGTTGCGTTGGGTACAAAAAAGCAATTACGCAAAACCAAAACATGTCCATCTGACATTCCCAGGTGATAGTCCCCCACGGCTTTAGCATCCATGCTAGCTCCGTTTGCAACTCTGAGGGTCATGTCACCTGCTTTCAAAACACTACGGTTTCTCAACGCCTGCAAAGAATTACAGATATGAGATCCTGATCCGGTATCCAATACCCAGGAAGTAGAGTTTATAGAAAGACAGTTTTCAATAACATACACACCTGAAGCTGAAGCTGCAACCTGCTTCAATTCCTGTGTTCTGGCCTTCCAGGCCCTGCAATCATTCTTCCAGTGTCCTTTCTTATGACAAAAGAAGCATTCTTCCTTATCCACAAGCTTCCCCGCTATCTTTGTTGCTTTACCCTTTCCCTTCGTATCCACTTTACTAACACCGCCTCTTGGTTTGGCGGGGGCTTTCTTCTTCTTTCCCTTGGCTTTCGCCTTGGACCTAGAAGAAGATGATCCTCCTACAAACAAAGTGGATGTTTCCCTACCTTTCTGTAGGGTGCCCTCTGCGCTCCTCAGCAGGTTGAGGAGCTCTGAAAGTTCAACCTCCTTTTCTTGTAGGTTGAAGTTCATTATAAACTGGGCGTAAGTGGAAGGAAGGGACTGGAGAACTATATCCGTATATAGCTCACTCTCCAATGTGATCCCTAGGTCAGCGAGCTCCTCAATGTAGCCGATCATCTTTAGCACATGCTCGGCTACTGATGATCCGACGGCCATTCTTGTCGAAAATAACTTTTTCGACGCTTCGTATCTTGCGATACGTGATTGCTCTCCATACAGTTCTTTTGTATGAAGCAATATGGACTCCATGTCCATATTCTCATGCCTCCTCTGATGTTCGTTGTCCATCGAGGCAAGCAGGAGGCATTTGGCCTTCGCGCTATCAATCTCCCAAGTCTTGCGGATTTCCTTATCCGCGACGCTGGAAGTTGGACCAGGGACAGGGGGAGCTTTGGTGGTAAGAAGATACCCCAGCTTGTCATAAGTGATTGCTATCTTGACATTCCTGAGCCAATCTTTGTAGTTTGGCCCTGTCAGCTTGTTTTTATCTAGGAGTAACTTAAGTCCAGTCATGATGATTGGTCGCTGCAATTAGGAGAGAGAAGAAGAAACACTCAGCATGATGCTCTTGCAAGTTTAGAGTGGTTTTTAGTTTGTCTAAACAGGATGGCTCCCACTATTTCTCGAATCCCTCCTCAAACCATAAAGGAAGAATTAGTCAGGATCAATCCCACCGTACAATACTTGCTTAACCGTTCAGCCAGGCCGGTGTCGGTACTTCGAGGGAGGTTTTCCAACGCTTTCGCGAAGTTCCTTAATTAAAGAACCTCTTTTCCCTGGGGGCGTAGCCCCGCTAACACCTTTCTAGGCACCTACTAGGTTTATAGCATTGATCGTTAAGTGAGAAATTTCCCGAGGAGTAGCATATACTCACAGTAGGATCGGGATCCAAATATCATCGCGTGACGAAACTGAAGGAATCCTACCAGAATCATCACACTCTAAATGGTATGCAAATCTAGCAAGTTTCAGTACTTATGAAACTCCCGATGTGGATTTTTGCCCCATGCTCTTATGACCTTGACGAAGGTCAACAAATCATAAGTCACATGTCAAGTTCTGCCCGTCATTATCCAGGTTAATTTGAATCCACCCGTATATACCCTTGACGAAGGTCAACAAGGTAATGCGAATGTCCCAAACCAATGCATCTATCTATGCTACATATGAATACCCAATAGCTACCAATCACTATGCCTTGACGAAGGTCAACAAACACAGCTTGAATACTATTGAATATTCATACGAAACGACGGAGGGCTACGAATGGTTTTGGCAAAACCGTGAACGTAGTGAACTTGATTTGGTCGATGGAACGAGATAGCTTTTAAAAGGAGTGGCTCAAGCTCCGCATTTAAAAGTTGTTTTTGAAAGGAACCGAGCGGTTTTTCGAAAGTGTTCCAACGACTTTAACTTGGTTTATTATCTTGCATTAGTTCTTTTAATGCGTGATATTCTTGCATTAGTTCTTTTAATGCGTCCCATCATTTAATCCTACCATTGCAGAAAACAACCAAAATATGACGTACGCTTATGCCATTCGCATTCGCCACTGGGCCCCGTCATTACCCGTTAGGTTACTTAACTAACGACAGAGCGGGGGCTGGGCTAGCGCGTCTGTAAAACATAAGCAACGCCTAAATAATAAGCAATGATAGACATTACAGATCACAGATGAATACATTGGATATACTAGCAATCCGCAATCCTTTCGAGCCTGAAACGAAAAGCGGATAACACGGTCGCGGTGAATAGCCAAATACCCCACCCAAGACCCCTACGGGTGCGGCAAACTACCTGCCAAGTACTCGGTAGTTTGTGCACCCCTCCATGGGTCTATCCTAGGAGCAAAAACAGTAAAAAGAATTATACAATGACGGCTACAACCCCGACCCGGTTGTGCGGCCAAACAAATAATATTATTACATCAATTTACATTTACAATGAATGAAAGAAAAACAAAAGCTCATCTCACATCCACCCCGGCTATTCACCCGCGACAGTCCAACACATTCATATACACATTCCAGCACATTACAGATCATGTATAACCCCGACTAATCGTCTTATAGCGATTAGTCGACGTTCAATACATGCAAACATTACAGATATAACCATCATAGTCAAAATGCAGTGAAGTTCGGAAAAATACGGAATTATAGGCCCCCAAAAGTAAATTTTAATTCTGGAAAATCTGGGCATATAATATATATCCTAAAAATCCCAAAATCAACACAGAAAGACACTGCACGAAAAACGATGCAGAGAGGACATCAAACCGCGGCGCTTCCGCGGCACGAGCCTACCTCGTGCGGCGGAAGCGCGGCGGTTTGGATGAATCTCTGTGTCGTTTTTCATGGGTGTTTTTAGAAAACCCTGAGATGAATTTACAAATATAAATTTTTTCATTTTGAGCCCAAAAAATTTCAACAGAAACTCAGGTTTTTTAAAAATACGGTTTTTGGGTTTTTTACGGTTCCGAACTTCGTTACACTTCACTACCAAGCTAGTTTAAGTTTAGTTAGGCTCTGATACCACTGTAAGTCCACGTTGCGACCCCCGGTTCTTACGGGGAGGCGGAAACGGTATAAAAATCAAATTTTTAGTGCAAGAGGCAACATGGACTATGCAAGGTCGGGATCGTTGTCTAAACTAAAACTAGCAAACTAGCTAAAGAAGTTTAGCTACTCGGATGAAGATGGTTATACCTAGACTTGAACTCCTTCGTCTTCAAACTTTGTAGAGGTTGATGGTTCTCCTTTGTCGCCTTCTTCCGTCGAAGATGGATCCACCTCGAAGGCTCGACCTTTGGGCTCTTTCTCGTACTTGGAGTGAACTAGAATCGCCGGCTTGCTAGACCCTTGATCCTAGAGTGAGTAGAGAGTGTCTAGGGGTTGCTTTTGTTTTTCAAGAGAAGGATTCTCAACTCATGAGAAGGTTTCTCTTGACTAGAGGAAGAAGAAGATGAAATGAAGAGAGAGAGTGAGAATGATAGAATGAGCTCTCATTTCCTTTCTTACAACCATAATGCAAAAAAGAAAATGAATTATCAAATAATAATAATAATCAAAATGAAAAGGTTGATGGATAGTTTAGAATGACTAATATCATTACAAACATTAAATGAAAAAGCAAGAATGAAAAAGCATCTTGCATTTGTAATGATGGTAGTCAAATGTTCAACCATGGTCAACAAGTCAACCATGGTCAACAAGTCAACAAAAACTAACCATGACATAATTTCATTTTATTATATATTATTAAATGATATAATATAAATCCATTAGGGTTTGGAAAAAGACGACTGTCAACTGTGCATACGCACCCCGTTCCGAAACCCTAATGAAAATCATCTTCCTCCTCCTTAAATAATTGTGCATACACACCTGCATTCCTGTTCCGAGGAACATGAATACCGAGAGATAAAAGCAACCCCAAATACTATACCAGTATCCGGCTCAAACCAGAGCCCGCTGGTAATATCTGTCCGGACTCCAAACGTGCACAAGTGCGCGGATGAGAACGAACCCTGTCGCAAAACCATGCGACCTCTACTCTGTTTTGCCCATAGGCGAATACCCTCTGTTTGGGACTCTAAAGACTCGACACTACGCTGGCAGTGGGTTTAACCACAGACCGCAAGCGGCACTAGCTGTGCGTAACGGTCCCCAGGTAGATGTCGACAAGAAGGCTGACGAGGTGAAACCCCATCGGTACTCCTACTGAGTCTGAATGTGACAGTCTCCGTACAGTCCGGTCTGTTCGTCTGATACATCGCATGGCGGGCCTAGGGGGCGGTAAACGTCAGTCCCCCAATAGCGGTACAAGTCGTGCCGGAGCGAATCCCAAAACACCCTGAGATAACACTGGAAACCTACCAGTATATCTCGTTTGCCCTGGCCAGGGACTACTCGTGTAATGGCTCTCCTAGACACAGCGCGATGTCAACCCCCAATACCGGGAGAGACGAATCCTGTCTAACCGTCACTGCCTCCAAGTGCTTCGGGACTGCACCCAACCACCACCTGTTTGCACGACTCCTTTGAGCCGTGGTAGGGTAGTGATCAAAGTGCAATGGGAACACACTCGAGGCGAAGTGCCAGTGTCAAGTCAGCGGACTAAGCTGTACTCATGTCACCTGGGAACTGATGACTGACGATAGGTATAATACCAACCTGTCAGTTCCCGACGAGTCCTGTCCAGTGTACTCGTAACCCAACGAGCACCCGTATACTATCTCCAGTACGACGTACTGATGGCTGTGGGACAGACCATCTCCCACACTGGGATGAGAAGCGCATACGCTAGTCTACTCCGGAGTATCGATGCCCTGTCTCGATAGTCCTGCGACTAGGGACCTGTATAAGGATGTGCTTATAGATTACCCAGCCCCCACTAGTGTGACTGCCATCACAACGCTGGTAATCAAGCAAAGATCCTAAGGGCTCCACTAATGCGTATAAGTGATATAGTAAAATAAACACAAGTACACATTGAAGTAGAGACAAACCAAGTAGCATACTACTATTTTGAGCAAGATTGTATATACAAGGTGAATATCCCAAGCATCCATTAAGTAATATACAAACTAGTATGATACAGTAATGGCCTCTAGGGCATATACACTAACACATGGTAGTCCATAAGTACATCCTTCAAGGTCCCTAGTCGTGGGTGTATCGAGACGGGGCATCGATATACCAGAGTAGACTAGCGTATACGCTTCTCGACCCATGTGATGGGCGATGGATGATCCCATATCCATTGGTGTTTGACATCAGAGATGGTATACGGGTGCTCAGTGGAGACTGGGTACACTGGACGGACTCGCCGAGAACTCCCAGATGGTATTATACCTCACGTCAGATGGCAGTTCTCAGGTGACACTTGTACAGGTTAGTCTGTAGACCCGAGATCGTCATAGAGTCTTGTGTGATTCCCACTGTGCTTTGATCTCCACCTTACCACGTCCATGAGGGCGTGCAAAACGGTGGTCTTTGGGTACAGTCCCGAGTCACATGGAGGCAATGAGCGATAGGAGGGGTTTCGTCTCTCCCGGTATTGGGAGTTGATGTTGCGCTGTGCTCGATTGGCCGTAACAGGGAAGTCCCTGGCCAGGGCTGATCAGAGATTTGCTGGTAAGTGTTACCAGTAGTTTCTCGACCCGTTACGAGCCTCACATCAGCACAACTTATCGGGTTATTGGGGTCTGACGTTTACCACCCCTAGACTTGATATGCGACGTATCAGACGAAGAGACCGGACTGTATGGTAAGTGTTACTGGTCGGCTTCGCAGGAGTGTGAGCGAGCTAGCTCGTCGATCTTCTGATCGCTCAATACCCGGGTGGCCGTTACGTTTAGCAGACCGCTTGCGGCTTGTGGGTGCTTGATATGATCATCATCTGCTACCGGCGTATTGACGAGTCTTTAGAGTCCTACACAGAGGTTTCCTGGTTCAAGCGAAACGAAATAGGAGCGCATATGAGATATGTGCAGGACCGAGAATAATGCGTGTATGTGATACCGCACTTCATTCTCGCGATATATGTTTCGATTGGTTATATTCGATATGACCTAGTTATCGAATCATTGATTCGATAAATCGATACATTACATAGTAGTCGGTTGTATGCGATATAACCGGATCATTGAATCAAGTGTTGATTTAATGATTTAATGTATAATTATATATTTGATATATTACTTTGCATTAACTAGTATTGGTTCACTTTAAACGGATTTTTCTCACTTGGATTGCACATTGTATATGTGATATACTTTCTTGCACTTTTTTGTATCATGTTTGATGATACTTGATCATTTAGTTAAGTGTATAAAATTAATCCATGGTTAATATGATAATTAGGGTTTTGCTTTTTTATTTATTTATTTATTTATTTATTTATTTATTTGAAATGAGTTATGATAAGAATGGTGGCTAAGTTTGTTTTATATTGAAGCTTCATGAAGCTTTGACTTTGCTAACCATCCTTATCTTCATGCTTAACCCTAACCCATCAAAGTGACCATGGTTAATTCTCTACACTTAACCCTAGTTCAAGTTATGATAAGTATTTGATTTATTTTTTATTTTTATCATAAGACTTATCATAATCTTTTCTTGAGCTCATCTTCTTCTTCTTCTTCAAGCTTGCTACAAAAATGGCAAGTTGAGATCTAGTGAGTTAAATCCAAATCTAAAGTGAACCCACCTCCTATTTCTTCACCCTCTACCTCTTGCCAAGTTGTTTTGGGTGTTTACTTCACAAGTTTCACAAGTTTGTGAAGTCGGAGCTTGAGTTTGTGCAACCTCGACGTAGATCGTCTTTGACACAAAGCCGACGACCTATTCCGCTTGCTTTCCCGATGAAGCCGATGATCGAGTCGAGGATTCATGATGGACAGCGAGGACATGACGTTGCGGAGCCGTGGAGGTGGATATCCGGATCTACAAAGGTTGTAATTTCCGTATCCTAATAGTTAAGTGTTAACTAGCTTTATCGTTTCGCCTAAACTTCTAGTTTAAGATCCGTAGTCTAGGGTTTCTCGGCACCAAAAATTTTAAATTGGCATGTCCGATGCCTTGTGAGACCTTACTTGAGTGCCTAGGAACCTTTCACTGGTATCAGAGCCTAGCTAGAGCCTTAGACGAAGTCCCGACGACGTTTGAAACCCGATCGAACCGAAATCCAAAACCCTAAAATGCTCTCTGGACTTTTTCTAAAAATTCGGATTTTTGTCAATTAAAAATATGTAGAAAATCAATCAGGGTGTTATTAGAATTACTGTGAAATACGAGGGGGTAATTCAACTTTTCCACCGCGGAAGGGCGACATATGCTAGGCATGTGCGGCGCTTCCGCGGCCGTACTGTTCCCTTTCATAATTATTTCTGCACAGTAACTCTTGTAATATAATGCTATGTTTTCTGGGATATTTTTATTGTGACTTTACAGAAGAGTATTTTGGGGTACTATTGGGAATCAGTATTTCGATCGGATTATCAAATTTCGTCTTTTGTGTTTTTCCAGATAACTGTAGAATATGTTAAAGAGTTCGACCGGATATAAATACCCAAGTTTTCCCCTGCCGAATAATTCCAAGTGTTGGACTTTTCTGTGGTTAAAAGACGTTCGAAGTAGTGCAAGTAACGCGATGGTCCCTCTAGAAGACACAAACCTTAACTCGATTATGTGACCGTCTTGAACTGCCCTTTGAACCTTCGGGTTTGGGGCAGTACGGCGTGCCACATGTGAGGCGTTGGCTTGACCCTTCTACGGCTGGACCGTTGGTACTGATGCATGAAGTGAATGTCTTTGAACCTATTTCATGTGTTGATCGGTGTCGGGAAAACTTGGGTGTTCGATTGTTCGATCGAAAAGTTTAACATTTTCTGTTTATCTGGAATGGGATACAATAATTGGAATTCACAAGTAGTTATGTGATAACTAAATGAATGTTATAAGTCTAGCAATTTAGTCCCATATGATATTGAAAAGAGTTTTCGATAATGAGACTAAAATGCGGGGTTTGTAACTGTTAGGCATGTGATGTCTAAAGTAGTTGCGGATTCCAATTGTTGTAGTTTTACACGTTCTTTTCTGTGACCGTAAGTGTAGTATGTTCATATCGCCGGTTTCGTTGCTATACGTCAACGACAATTGGGGTATGCATACTTACTTACGTTGATGACATGTGATGTTATGTGTTGCTGGATATGTTATATTGGATCGTCGTGTTCGAATAGCCGGGGGTTTTTTATGTGAGATGAGTGTTTTTCATTTTCATTCATGTAAAAAACTTGTATGTAATATTCTTTTATTTGGGGCACTTCCAGGTAGCGGAAGTTGTCACCCGTTGTATATTATTTACTTTTCCGCATTAGGATAGACCCAAGGAGGGGAGCACAAGTAACCGGGTTCTGGGTTCCAGTGGGAGACCAACTCGAGGAGTCGAGTCCGGGTCTCCTAACCCTAGAATTGGCAGGGTTGCTTGCCGCTCTCGTAGGAGTCTAGGGGTGTGGGATTGGCTATTCATCACGACCGTGGAATCCGTGTTTTATACTGGCTCGTATTGAAAACACGGACGTCCTAGTATATCCAATATTTCATATGTTTATTCTGCTGCGATATCTGTGTTGTGATTCTGTGATGGATATAGTATATAGTATATATGATATATTATATAGACGTTACTTATGTTTTACACCCGCGCTAGCCCTGCCCTGCTCTGTCGTTAGTTACCTAACCTAACGGTGCACGAGGGGACATCGAGGCAAATGCGGATGGCATAAGTGTACGTCATATCTATCTGTGATGTTTAGGTATTAAATGATGGGACTTCATTAATGTGATTAATGAAAGATAAGAAACCTAAGATGTTGTAGAATCGAATTTTAAAATAAAACAGGTAGCTACAGTTCTTGCTTTGCATAGCGGTATATATGATATACCCCGCACCTCATTCGACGAGGAAAGGACCGAGATCCCTTCACCGGGAGTGACTCCTTTAGCAATAACTGGCAGATGCTACACACTCGGTTTGGCTTTGATTGCTTTTAAGAGTTTTTGCTTTGCACAGTGATATATATGATATATCCCGCACCTCATTCGACGAGGAAAGGACCGAGATCCCTTCACCGGGAGTGACTCCTTTAGCAAAACTAGAAAAAGCCTCAAAATCACTCCATTTCAAAACTTCATTTGATTCTACAACGATATCAAGTTCATTACGCTCATGGTTTTATGAAAACCTGCGTAGCCCTCCGTCATTTCAGATAAGTACTGGTTAGTATTCGTGCTACGTTTGTTGACTATGTTAAGGCGTAGTGTGCGGTAGCTAATTAGTGCTTATCTGTATAAGCATATGATGCGATTGGATTAGGGTAGTCGTGCGACTTTGTTGACTATGTTAAGGGTCGTGCGGGTGGGTTTAATTCAATCGGGAAATGACGGGTTGAACTTGACTAGCACTTATGATTTGTTGACTATGTTAAGGTCATATAGCTGCTAGGGGCAAAATATTATCGGGAATTTCAAGTATTGAAATTTGCAATGAGATTGCATACCTTCTATGAGATAGTTGGATCCCGATACCCACTGCGAGTAAGAGTTACTCCTGGGAGAGTTTTACACATTACAATTAGCCGATCAAGTAGGTGTCTAGAAAGGTGTCAACGGGGTTACGCCTCTGGGAAAACGAGGTTTACATTAATTAGGTTCGTGCGAAAGCACGGGGGACCTCCCTCAAAGTACCGACACTGGCCTGGCTGAAAGATTGGCGAACCTGTAGTGTGTAATTAATCCCGGCTAGTCTTTCCTTTTAGGGTTTGGAGGAAGATTTGATAAAAAGCAGTGGGAGCCATCCTGATTAGATTAGATAATAACCAATCTGATCTTGCACGAGCTTACGCTAAAGTGTTTTCTTCTCTCTCTCTCCAGGTAGCGACCATTTCATGCCTTAATAAAGATAATAATATGGATGTATTGACCGAACCCGCATGTTATACTGTGCTGGGGAACGTTGGTTCCGTTCATTCTTATAAGAGTTATAGGAATGAACAGGATATAGGGGAATACCAGGATTCCCATGCCACCCGAATGAAGAAAGTACATGCTGATGCATTTTCTTTGGGTGTGTTCGTTGCTGAGAACTGTTTCTCTATTTGCTCTACGTCCTGGGTATTGGATACCGGGTCGGGATCCCATATATGTAATCAGTTACATAGGCTAAGGAAAGGTAGAGAACTTGGAGAAGGTGATAAAGACATTAGAGTTGGAAATGGTGCAATTGTTGCAGCTAAGACTGTCGGGGAATATCACCTTGTATTACCAACTGGTAATACATTGGTTCTGAACGAATGCTATTACATGCCGAACCTGATATGCAACATTATATCGGTTTCTTTATTAAGTAAAGAGGGATATAATTTTGTATTACAGGACAATGTTATGAACATTTTCCGTGACCAAAAGTTGGTTGGATCAGGCACGTTGTGCAATGGCATTTATGTTCTAAACCAATCAACAGTCCTCAGCATAACAAACACACACAAGAGGAAGAGTTCTGAACTCAATGAATCCTTCTTATGGCATTGTAGACTGGGTCACATCAATGCGACACGACTAGCTAAGTTGCATAAAGATAGATATTTAAATCCGTTTGAATTTTCATCTTATGACACTTGCCAGTCATGTCTCAAAGGCAAGATGACCAAGACTCCGTTTACGGGACACGGAGAAAGAGTTACCGAACTCTTAGGACTGATACATAGTGATGTATGCGGTCCCATGTCTACACATGCCAGGGATGGTTCCTCGTACTTCATTACATTCACTGACGATCTCTCTAGATTCGGATATGTGTTCCTGATGAAACACAAATCAGAAGCTTTTGAGAAATTTAGAGAATATAAACAAGAAGTCGAGAACCAAACCGGAAAAAGTATTAAAATCCTTCGATCAGATCGGGGAGGTGAATACTTGAGCAATGAATTCCTGGACTTCCTAAAAGAGAATGGGATTCTCTCTCAGCTGACTCCTCCATATACACCACAGCACAACGGTGTATCAGAGCGGAGGAACCGCACCCTATTAGATATGGTGCGCTCTATGATGAGCACAGCTGAGTTACATATTTCCTTCTGGGGTTATGCGCTGGAGACAGCAGCATACCTATTGATTCAAGTTCCATCTAAATCTGTACCTACCACACCATATGAGATATGGAGTGGGAAGAGACCATATTTTAAACGAGTTAAAATATGGGGTTGTCCGGCCTATGTCAAAAGACAAAATCCAGACAAACTCGAGGCACGGTCAGTTCTTTGCAAGTTTGTGGGATATCCTAAGAATTCCCAAGGATATTTATTCTACCATGCTGAAGAACAAAAAGTGTTAGTTTCTCAATATGCCACCTTTTTAGAAAAGGAATTTCTTGAAAAAGAAATTAGTGGCAAAGTGGTAGAGCTGGAAGAGGTTCCAGATACACAAACAGTAACTGAAGATTTAGTGGAACCAGAAGATTCAGTAGCTCCCAATGAACCTCAGCCTCTCCGCCGATCTAGTAGGGTTCCTCGCCAACCTGAGAGATACTACGGTTTTCTCATTGATGGTGGCAGTGAGGATTGCATCATGGAGGATGATGACCCAACTAGCTTCGAGCAGGCCATCATGAGTGGGGACTCAGTGAAATGGCTGGATGCTATGCGGTCCGAGATGGATTCCATGTACACCAACAAAGTATGGACTTTGGAAGTTGCTCCTGAAGGGGTAAAACCCATTGGGAGCAAGTGGATCTTTAAGAAGAAACTTGGTGTAGATGGGAAAGTGGAGACTTTCAAAGCTAGACTTGTAGCAAAGGGTTTTCGTCAAAGACCAGGTGTGGACTATGACGAGACCTTTTCTCCAGTGGCTATGCTTAAATCCATCCGAATCATGCTTGCCATTGCTGCCTTTCATGACTACGAAATCTGGCAAATGGATGTTAAGACCGCCTTTCTAAATGGTGATTTAGAAGAGTGCGTGTACATGACTCAGCCAGAGGGCTTCGTAGACAGTAGGAGCAGCGGGAAGGTGTGCAAGCTGCTTAAATCCATTTATGGATTAAAGCAAGCATCGCGGAGTTGGAACATCTGCTTTGACGTCGTTATCAAAGAGTTTGATTTCGTCAAAAATCCAGATGAACCTTGTATCTACAGGAAGGTGGCAGAGAGTAAGGTTGTCTTCCTCGTATTGTACGTGGACGACATACTCTTGATAGGAAATGATATTCCTATGCTGCAATCGGTCAAGCTCTTCTTATCACAAAGATTCTCAATGAAAGATCTTGGTGATGCCTCCTGCATATTGGGAATCAGGATCTATAGAGATAGATCCAAACGGATTTTAGGATTGTCCCAATCCAGGTACATTGACACCATACTAAAGAGGTTTAGTATGGAAGAGTCCAAGCGTGGGAACTTACCCACGATCTCTGGAGTCACTCTCTCCAAAGAGATGTCTCCCAAGACTGATTTGGAGAGAGCTCGCATGCAAGGGATACCCTATGCTTCGGCAGTAGGCTCTATCATGTATGCGATGCTATGTACCAGACCCGATGTAGCATACTCACTAAGTGTAGTGAGCAGGTATCAAGCTGATCCTGGAGAGAGTCACTGGACAGCTGTGAAGAGCATTCTCAAGTACTTGCGAAGGACTAGAGATATGTTCTTGGTGTATGGTAACGGAGAACTCCAAGTGGAGTCCTTTACCGATTCGAGCTTCCAGAGTGATAAGGACGACTCTAAGTCGCAGTCGGGTTTTGTCTTTACCCTTTACGGAGGGGCGGTTAGCTGGAAGAGTTCCAAGCAGGAAACCATGGCAGACTCGACGATGGAGGCTGAATACATCGCTGCCAACGATGCTGGTAAAGAAGCTGTTTGGATCAAGAAGTTCATTACTGAACTTGGTGTGGTTCCATCCATTGAGCGTCCAATACCTTTGTATTGCGATAACAATGGAGCGGTGGCTTTGGCCAAGGAACCCAGGTCCCATCAGCGATCCAGGCATATTCTGAGGCGGTATCACCTGATCCGGGAGATAGTTGATCGCCGGGAGATCGAGGTCAGGAGGGTTAACACGAAGAACAACACGGTGGATCCACTCACGAAGGCCATTCCCCAGATACAGTTTGAGAGACTCTTCGGGATGCTCGGTATGAGATACTACAGCAGCTGGCCCTAGTGCAAGTGGGAGATTGTTAGTTGTATGTATGCCCTAGAGGCCAGTATTGCACAGATTATGTATATTATATTGGATGCTTGGACATATATAGAGATGACTTTCTTGCTCGACATGATAGTATGCTATCTGGTTGCTATTTATCTTAACATGTACACTAGTCTTTTTATACTGTCTTACAGTTACATGTTGGTAAAGCCCTTAGGATTTGTACTTGACTACCTGGACTATGATGCAGATCATACTAGTGGGGACATGGTAGTCCATAAGTACATCCTTCAAGGTCCCTAGTCGTGGGTGTATCGAGACGGGGCATCGATATACCAGAGTAGACTAGCGTATACGCTTCTCGACCCATGTGATGGGCGATGGATGATCCCATATCCATTGGTGTTTGACATCAGAGATGGTATACGGGTGCTCAGTGGAGACTGGGTACACTGGACGGACTCGCCGAGAACTCCCAGATGGTATTATACCTCACGTTAGATGGCAGTTCTCAGGTGACACTTGTACAGGTTAGTCTGTAGACCCGAGATCGTCATAGAGTCTTGTGTGATTCCCACTGTGCTTTGATGTCCACCTTACCACGTCCATGAGGGCGTGCAAAACGGTGGTCTTTGGGTACAGTCCCGAGTCACATGGAGGCAATGAGCGATAGGAGGGGTTTCGTCTCTCCCGGTATTGGGAGTTGATGTTGCGCTGTGCTCGATTGGCCGTAACAGGGAAGTCCCTGGCCAGGGCTGATCAGAGATTTGCTGGTAAGTGTTACCAGTAGTTTCTCGACCCGTTACGAGCCTCACATCAGCACGACTTATCGGGTTATTGGGGTCTGACGTTTACCACCCCTAGACTTGATATGCGACGTATCAGACGAAGAGACCGGACTATATGGTAAGTGTTACTGGTCGGATTCGCAGGAGTGTGAGCGGGCTAGCTCGTCGATCTTCTGATCGCTCAATACCCGGGTGGCCGTTACGTTTAGCAGACCGCTTGCGGCTTGTGGGTGCTTGATATGATCATCATCTGCTACCGGCGTATTGACGAGTCTTTAGAGTCCTACACAGAGGTTTCCTGGTTCAAGCGAAACGAAATAGGAGCGCATATGAGATATGTGCAGGACCGAGAATAATGCGTGTATGTGATACCGTACTTCATTCTCGCGATATATGTTTCGATTGGTTATATTCGATATGACCTAGTTATCGAATCATTGATTCGATAAATCGATACATTACATACTAGTCGGTTGTATGCGATATAACCGGATCATTGAATCAAGTGTTGATTTAATGATTTAATGTATAATTATATATTTGATATATTACTTTGCATTAACTAGTATTGGTTCACTTTAAACGGATTTTTCTCACTTGGATTGCACATTGTATATGTGATATACTTTCGTGCACTTTTTTGTATCATGTTTGATGATACTTGATCATTTAGTTAAGTGTATAAAATTAATCCATGGTTAATATGATAATTAGGGTTTTGCTTTTTCATTTATTTATTTATTTATTTATTTATTTATTTGAAATGAGTTATGATAAGAATGGTGGCTAAGTTTGTTTTATATTGAAGCTTCATGAAGCTTTGACTTTGCTAACCATCCTTATCTTCATGCTTAACCCTAACCCATCAAAGTGACCATGGTTAATTCTCTACACTTAACCTTAGTTCAAGTTATGATAAGTATTTGATTTATTTTTTATTTTTATCATAAGACTTATCATAATCTTTTCTTGAGCTCATCTTCTTCTTCTTCTTCAAGCTTGCTACAAAAATGGCAAGTTGAGATCTAGTGAGTTAAATCCAAATCTAAAGTGAACCCACCTCCTATTTCTTCACCCTCTACATCTTGCCAAGTTGTTTTGGGTGTTTACTTCACAAGTTTCACAAGTTTGTGAAGTCGGAGCTTGAGTTTGTGCAACCTCGACGTAGATCGTCTTTGACACAAAGCCGACGACCTATTCCGCTTGCTTTCCCGATGAAGCCGATGATCGAGTCGAGGATTCATGATGGACAGCGAGGACATGACGTTGCGGAGCCGTGGAGGTGGATATCCGGATCTACAAAGGTTGTAATTTCCGTATCCTAATAGTTAAGTGTTAACTAGCTTTATCGTTTCGCCTAAACTTCTAGTTTAAGATCCGTAGTCTAGGGTTTCTCGGCACCAAAAATTTTAAATTGGCATGTCCGATGCCTTGTGAGACCTTACTTGAGTGCCTAGGAACCTTTCATGTAGAACCCTAGAGAGCAGGTGAAGAAGAAGATGAGGGGTTGCTACTGCTGCTGCTAAGGCTGATGCTGTTACTGCTACAGCTGCTTGCTGCTGATGCTGATGTGGGCTGCTGCTGCTGTCTCTGTTGTTGTTGTTGTTGATGCTGAGGCTGCTGTTTCTCTGCTGCTGAGTGTGTGTGTGTGTGTGAGAGAGAGAGTGAGAGAGTGAGTGAAAAGAGAGAACAAAGAGAGAAATGAGAGGAAATTCAATAAAAACCCCTCCACTCTCTTTCTCTTCCCTCATTTAATGAGCATGGCATGAGCCATGTTGCCCCATGCTTTCCCTCTCTCTCTCTCCCCCAAAGTCAACACTTCAACCATAATTTTAAATCCTTTTTATTTTAAAACAAACCATATACAAATTGTTAGGTTAACCTAGCACCTCATGAAGGGATTGGAAGCATCACATATACCAAAGATTGAATTTTTTGGGTGCTAAGTTAACAAACATAGAATCGTTCCTAGAAAAATTAGGGTTTCAAAATTTGCATATCATCTCATAAAAGAAAATCTAGGGTTTTGAGAGTACAACCTTTGTAGATCCCTACGCTAGACTCCTTGGCTACTTGGGGTTTGGAAAAGCTCCGCTTGAACTCCTCTAGGTCACCGATGATCCACCCGGAGTCCTCTTTGTCCAAGCTAGCAACTTCGCAAGATCAAGAATGATGATTGAAGCTAACACTCTAAACAAGTGGGCAAGACTTGTGTAGAATGATGTTGTGGTGGCTTTTCTCACTTCAAAATCCTAACTTGATGAGTATTTTGCTCACTTGAAAAATCTAGAGAGCAATAGAGCAAGGTTGAAGAAGATGATGGCTTTTGAACAAGAGTGTAAAGAAAAAACTCTAAAGGGAAAAAGAAAAGATATATGTATATATATTTTCATTTCTCATCTCAAACTATGGTTAAACAATATGGATATTTATTTCATTTTAGTTAAAAGACAAGAGGAAGATAAGTCCTGGTTAAATGGTAGGAGAATATGGTTAGGTCAAAAGAAGAGTGTTGAATATAACCATTCATTCACCTTTTCTCTTTTCTTTTGTTTTAACTTTAAATAGAAATAATTGTCCATATATATAAACTTGGTGTGTGTCTTATAAAGCCACCATATTCAACGTATAAGCAACCATGAAAGATGATGCATGTATGTATATGTGTATGCACATCCATATGTGCATGAATCTATAAAGAAAGCATACATGCATGCATACATCCATCAAACACAAGAAAGGATTTCAAGTGAGAAGCTAATGGTTAAATAATAAATCAACACTTGATTTATCAATCCGGTCATATCACATATGACCCCACAAAAAACAAGCCGCCCAATTAATATACGGTATCCTATACGCGCATTTTAACCGGGTCGATGCGCATATCGCATACGCGCACCACAACGTTTCGCTTGGACTAGGTAACTCTTTTGTAGGACTCTGAGACTTGTCAATATGCCGGCAGTGGGTGATGATCATATCAAGCATCCCCAAGCCGCAAGCGGTCAGCTAAATGTAACGGCCACCCAGGTATTGAGCGATCAGAAGAGAACAAGCGAACCTGCTACAACTCCCGTCGAGCCAACCGGCAACACTTCCCGTACAGTCCAGTCTCCTCGTCTGATATGTCGCATATCAAGTCTAGGGGTGTGATTGATCTAAAATTCAAGACTGTGTAGTGTGTATCAACTCAAATGATCCTCGATAACGGTGTCATTTGATCGATATGAGTTTCTCGTTGTGTCGGTATGAAAACTGAATATAATTCACAATCAAATAATTATATTTGACCGCAATCAACTACGGTGTCGGATGTAGATTGTAAGTGAGTGCGGATCATCCACAGGGATTGTGCGATTCGTTTTTATGTTTGATTTGTTTGAATTGAAAAGTTAATCGTAAAGAAAAGAAAACATGATTCAAGATTTTATCGATTGATTCAGGTTTCACTAGTCTAATCAAGAATCAAGAAAATGATAAACAATCGAGAATCGGGTTTCGATGATATTTCCAACCAAAATGTCAAGAATCTAAAAGTGGCTCGCAGGAATCGATCGGATCTATAGACGTGATATAATCTCAAGATATCGTGTTCTTGTCCTTCGAAGAATTGATACTAGATCGATGATGATCGACGAGAGTTAGGGCTTTCTCGTGAAACTAGGGTTTCATCATTTAACCCTTGTTCTTTCGTCGATATCATTCACATTCTAGCCTCTAGCAATTTCAAGATACGATCGTAACTCCCCAATTTCGAGCGATATCAATCAAGAAAGCATCGAAACGAAACTGGGTTGTCGATTCCTCAATTTGCTAGGGTTTACAAAACTCGTAGGACTTAAGAATCGATTTAAGATATGTTACTTCATCATTCTATTGATCGTCTCGACTCCTCGACGAGCGGAGTATTACTCAAACATCATCACAAGAACTACAACTAGAAATTGAAATCGAATCATGATGCAAGAATTTAAAGAAAACAAGATAAAAGAATATCACCTTTTATTTATATCAACAATTTGATTACAGTCGCTCAAGAACTACAAGAGGAAGAACTAAATTGTCAATATGGCGTCGCTTTTCTCCATGTGTCGGGGATCGGCTTGGACCAATTGCTCTGTTGAAGATCGGCTCCGCTCATAAAAGGTTGAAGGGCTTCTTGCTTAATATGGTACTCGGGATCTTGGCTTTGGATTGGAATTAGGGTTAGGGTTTCACACAAGTCTTGTCACTAGACTTGTGGAAGAAGATGAAGAAAGAGGTAAAAAGATTGAATGGCTCTAGTTTGATACTAGATTGGGGATTTTTATACCCTAGGTCTAGGCTTCTATTTATAGACTTCCCAAACCCTAGGTCTAGGTTTGAAATTACAATTCCCTCCAAAAGTTTGTTGAGAAGCTTCTAGAATTAGTTTGTTAGGAGCTAGCTTAGGCTTTAAGCTAGGATTAATTAAGCTTAGAAAACCCTAGTTTGCTGATCTGGCAGAAGCCTCTGTAATATTCTGGAATTTGACATGTCTTGCTGAAGTGTGGGCCCTGAGAGAAGCATTGTGCACTGAAATTGAGGAGGTGAAATGGCAAGATGTCCGCGGAACCGCGGCGCAAGCCGACTTCGGCCGCGGTTCCGCGGCCTTTTGGAGGCCTTAGGGCTTGTGTCTTCTGGTATGATCTTGGGCTAACATTTGGGGCTTTATCTGATGTATTGATTTGTGTTTTGCCCTTTGGATTGCTAGCAGAACTGAAATTATTGAGTTGGCGTAATGTTTGATCAGCACCATGTAAATTTTTGGCTTTTCTTCTGGGTTTTCCTGTACAGATCTCAAAACAAGTGTTGCGCAATATAAGGATGATGCGATGCCATGAAATGCGGTCAATTTCCTTTATAGTGCCGGTTTTAGGGTCTAACACATGCAATCTGATATTTAACGACTGATTTGCTAATATGTGAAATATGAATACCGTACACTTCTAAATGAATGCAAATGATAGGGAAATTGCCGGTTAAAAGATGCAGTATTTTCGACTGATCAAATTCCCCCAAACTTAATTTCGATCGTCTCAAGCGAACTGTTTATTAACAAGAAGGAGAAAATAAAAAGAGAGAAAAACTAACTAGCACACTTTCATAGGCAACACGATTGCACTGAGCACGTGCAACAAGCCTTTAAACCTCTAGGTGTCCCTAATAGGAGGAGTGTTGTCTCCTGAGGGTTTTCAGCGGATTGCACCCACAAAATCCAATAATAAAAGGAAGATCATGAATATTACATTTAAAGAAAAGAATTATGAACGAAAAGCCATGAAAATTATGGTTTCCAACTAAGCTAGCTTTTCCGTTGTCATAAGCCCTATCTTAATGGTCATGAAAAGATGTTAGAAATCACGTCCTCCATCAATAAAACATCGTCTTATTTTTCATTCCTATCTTTTTTCCAAACATCGATCATATAACCCTGCGTGTGTGTAAAAGACATCCGTACACCTGGAGAATTCAATTCAAGCTATCATACTCTTGCCCATCAGCCTCAGTACTTTTTAATTAATGAATATTTAGATGAGATTGCTCACACACTTTCATGCGACCGTTAATACTTCTTGAGGTACTAACCGACCGATTACTCCTGTGCTTGCTTACTTGGTGTATTTTCCTCGTCTTGCATCACCTCAGGCATAGCAGTGACTCCCAGACCAGTTGGCCTTAGGGCACTAGGTGAAGAAGCACCCTCGCTATACATTTTTTATTGCCCTCGGTGATAACAAAAACCAGTGTCCATTTTTCTCACCACTTTATATTTTCTTATTCACTTTTTTTTTATATTTCCTTCATACTTTTAGCTTTAAGACAAGAGCATTTCAAGGTATCCTCTACTATCCCATGCTTTAAGACGTGTGTAAGTGCGAATAGCAGGGTATCAACGTTCAAAATGTTTGGCTTCCAGAATAGAATCTATTTTTCAGACTTATTTTTATCCTCAGATTAGTGACGTCTTTCATCTTACTAACCCTTGGGACAACGGCTCATAACTACTAATTACTAGTTCGTATAAGAAAACTTCTAATTTTCTTGGTTTTCTTAAATTTTTCTAATCTCATGGATGTAATTTTTCATTATCAAAACTTTTATTATCTTATTTATATACAAAAAAATATTTTTGTATTTTCAAAATTTTTAAATTTTTATAGGTTTTGAAAATGTTTTGTGCTTATGCAAAGTATGATGCAAATGATGCGAAAATAAGCACAAACCTCCCCCAAACTTGTTTTCAATAGTGTCCTCACTGTTGCCTTCTGCTAAATCTCGAAAACCTGTAAGCTTGGGTAGAATTTATTAGTGGGGGCAAAATATTTAAGTGAAGAACCTCCCCCAAACTTATTTTTCGCTCATCATTTTGTAAAAAAAAAATTTCTTATCAAGAGCCAGAAAAAAATTGCCCCCCCAAACTTGAGTTATGCAATGTTAAACTTTGAAAATCATAAGAGGGGGTCAAGAATCATTGGTCGATGCCAAGCTTTGCAAAGACCGAAAGTTAACAACAACCATTCAAAAATTTTATCAATGCAGTGCTCTGGTTGGTAGAAGAAGAAGTAGGGAAAGGGTAAGGGGTGGAAAAGAATGTGTGTGCGTCTCATTTTAGAGAGACGATGCAGTGAGTGTGATGAATTACTCGCATTCTTCTTACAAGTCAGAAGAAGGGGTGGAGGTTCAATTTCAATGACTGGGACCTGATTCATCTCAACACCCGTGTTATTCAGAAATGCGAGTTCATCAGCGAAGATCTCCTCAAAAGTTTCATCAATACCCCGAAGAATAATGTCATCACAAAGTGCGGGGTGATCTTCAGACTCTAAAAAAATTTCATAATCAGTGTTAGTTGTTGACCCGGACATCTCGGTGGAAGAGTCCGTATGTGTATGATACATAGTTGGGTCAAACAATAACGTATGAAAAGAGTCAAGATCAGTATTATGAGGGTCATCAAATTCGCTGCTGTCGACTTCCATTAAGTCGACAGAACAGACCTGAGCAGTAGGTTCGGAGGGAACACATCCCAACTTGTAAATGTTCATCTCAATTGTCCTCTTCCCGAAGGATAGGGTCATAGAACCATTACGACAGTTGATGATAGCGTTGGAAGTGGCCAAAAAGGGGCGACCTAAAATCACCGGAATTTGATTCCGTGAGTTCGCTACAGGCTGTGTATCAATTACAATAAAGTCCACAGGGAATTTAAATTCCCCGATTTTTATTAACACATCCTCTAGTTCACCCCTAGGTTTGGTGATTGATCGGTCAGCCATCTGAAGAGTGCAAGGAGATGGTTTCAACTCTCCAATCCCTAACTGCTCATAGACTGGGAAAGGAAGCAGGTTAACACTCGCCCCAAGGTCTAGTAGAGCACGATTGTTGTGTTTCTCTCCAATGGAGATGGAAATCGTAGGATAGCCAGGATCCTTACGTTTCCTCGATAATTGCTGGGGGAAAGCTGTGTCTACAATTTTTGCCATGAATATCTTCTTGGGCATTTGTTTCTTCCACTTTTTAGTGCATAAGTCTTTAAGAATTTTCGAATATACGGGGACTTGTTGGATAGCATCTAGAAGAGGGATGTTGATGTTAACCTGTTTAAACATCTCAGTGATCTTCTCCATATGTGGACTTGGTGCGTTAGCCCTTAACCGATTAGGATAAGGTGCTTTAGCAATAAGCGCTTGGTCCATCATTGGAGAAGGAAGTGTGTATGGAACCGATCCCAAAATAGAAGTGGGGATCGTCCGTGGAGGAGTAAAAGAGGTGGGATGAAGTGGCAAGTCTTTTGGGAAATGAAGAATAGGCTCGGAAAAAGGTGGTGGGGTAGAAGACTGGAGTCAGAATTAGAAGTGTTTGTGTGAGGAAAGTTCTCAGCCGGGGTGTTGATAGGATTGTCAATATCATCAACTTCTTCCCCAACATGGTTGTCAAGCACTTTTCCAGATCTCAACGTGGTGATTGCATTCACATGATGTGAATAGCCAGGATTGGGTAAGGGTTGAGCTGGAAGTTTCCCTTTCTCTCTTGCACTCATTTCAGCTTTAAATTGTGCAATTTCTTCTTCCATCGATTTAATACTCTCGCTTTGGGGCGCAGAGTTTTTCTCAATTTTATCGACAGAAGACTTCATTTCAGTCGAAACTTGCATGATATTTGTTAAAACCAAATTCATGTATTTTGCAAATGAAGAGGATTCATCAGTTCCGGTCAACTGTAAGGAACTAGACAGTGCAGGTGTGTTGACCGGATTTTGAAAGTTATGTGCTTGAAAGGGGTGCTGACTTAATTGAAGTTGTGGTTGCTGTTATGGTGGAGGGACCCTTTGGAAATTGTTTTGGTTTGGAACCGTGTTTTGAGATTGTGATTGGTTCTAAGCAAATTTAGGGTGATTCCTCCAACCCTGATTATATGTGGAAGAAAATGGATCGTTTCTAGGTCTTTGAAATACGGCATTAGTATGCTCACGACCTTGAAACGGAGAATTTCATGGACATTCTTCCGTCAAATGAAAAGGATCAGAACAGCATCCACATATAGTTTTGGAAAGTGACATTTGATTAAGGGAGGCAGCTAAAAATTTGTTTTCCATAGTCTCGAATTTCTTGTGTATAGCTGAAATGTCAGCTCTAATTCCTATGGAAACATCCGGTTGGTTATTGCCACTCCTAAATGATGGACTTTCCCACTGTAAAGACTCTTAAGCGAACTCTTCTAAATATCGCCAAGCTTCCCCATCATCCTTAATCATAAAAGTACCTTGACACATGTTTTCAAGGTTTTGTTTAGTGGTAGGGTTAATGCCCTCATATATGATTCGGCAAAGGTCCCATCTCGGGATGCCGTGATGAGGACATTGAACCAATAAATCCTTGAAACGTTCAAAGCATTTAGAGAATGGTTCAGCTGGGAGCTGGGTGAATTGATATAGTTCGCTATGGATTCGAGCTGTCTTTTGCATAGGGTACAATTTCTTAAGGAATGCCGCAACGAATTCTTCCCAATTTGTAATGGAATGTGCGGTGGTGTTATATAGCCACTTCTCGGCTATATCGCACAAAGTAAATGGAAGAAGTCGTAGATGCATGGCATCCACAGAAAGTTATGACGTACCCATCACTGCGCATACGTTTTCAAATTTGGTAATGAAAACGTAAGCGTCCTCAGTCTCGAGTCCGTGGAATTTAGGTAAAAGGTTGATGTATTGGGGTTTAATCTCAAAATTATCCCCATTTGCTGGTGGAATGGATAAGCAGGTCGAAAGAGGACCTCGCAGAGGATATCACCTCTCCTGGAGGGAGATGCGGGGTGGATTCTGCGCACCAACGGACGGCGGCAGATTAGGGTTAAAGAAATTCGATGGTGGTGGATCCATCGATGTGGGTGTGGTGGTGGGTAAAGGAGAAGTAAATGGAGAAATATTGATTTCGGAGTCGATAAAGGGTACGCGGACTAAACGGGCACTAGAATCCCGTGTCCAGCCTATCTTGTACTAAAAAGGGTTAGTGCAAATAGCAGCGTGGCTTTTATAATTAGGGGAATGAATGAATGTAGAGTTTTCTTTGAAAAAGGGACGGATTTTTGAAAAAATGATGCGACACAACAAATGCAGCAGCACGAAACCCTAATTCTAAGGGTCGCCTAGGTCAGATCTCTAGACCGCTCCTAACTGCCAGAAGACAAGACGCAGGATAAAATCCTCCACTGCCTCTTTGTCTCTCCTGTAGCCAGGTAAGTGCCAGGTAAGTGGGAGGTTCTCCACTACGTAAGTAGTGGGCCTAATTAAGTAACCACTAGCCTTCGACACACTTGCCTAGACACCACAAGAGAAACGCGGATAAGCAATGAATTACCCACGGCCTTCTTCTGTACTAAGTGAGCGCGACGGTTCTTAGAGTGATCTCTAGATCTTTTTAAGTTAATGTGGGTCAATGCGGATGCAAGTTTTGTGATTTTCGGGGCCTAGGAAGGGTAATGAACTCCCCACCTAATTTGGATTTGGCCGTGCCCCTTAATAACCGTATTTAGAATGCAAACAACCAAGAAACAAAAAAAACACGCACAATTTAATTTTGCAATTTGCGCGCTGCGATTATTTGAAAAGAATCTTGCACAAATTTATTAGTTAGAGCTAAAAAGGGAGAGAGAAGAAGGTAAGAAGGTACCTGAGACAACAATTTCACAGAGAAGCCTCCAAGATGCCGCGGTTCCGCCGCATATGGGTGCTTAAACCGCGGAATCGCGGTTCAATGGTGAGATCACTCCTCCAAAATTCAACAGGGAGCTTCTGTAGACTCCCTCGGCTCTCTGGTATATCCCAAATTTTTTTTCACTTTAACAGAAATCTCCAGATCTCCTTGCAATAAACCACCACAAATCGTTTAGGGTTTGTGCGAATTTTGATCTCAAACATTCTAATGGAATAAATCTTTCAATTCAAACTTCAATATAAAATGAATTAGCGCGTAATCCCCGGCAACGACGCCATTTGATTGAATGAAATTCTTGTTGTGTGTATATCAAATCAAATAGTCCCCGGCAACGACGCCATTTGATTGCTCTAAAATTCAAGACTGTGTAGTGTGTATCAACTCAAATGATCCCCGATAACGGTGTCATTTGATCGATATGAGTTTCTCGTTGTGTCGGTATGAAAATTGAAAAAAATTCACAATCAAAGAATTATATTTGACCGCAATCAACTACGGTGTCGGATGTAGATTGTAAGTGAGTGCGGATCGTCCATAGGGATTGTGCGATTCGTTTTTATGTTTGATTTGTTTGAATTGAAAAGTTAATCGAGAAGAAAAGAAAACATGATTCAAGATTTTATCGATTGATTCAGGTGTCACTAGTCTAATCAAGAATCAAGAAAATGATAAACAATCGAGAATCGGGTTTCGATGATATTTCCAACCAAATGTCAAGAATCTAAATGAGGCTCGCAGGAATCGATCGGATCTATAAACGTGATATAATCTCAAGATATCGTGTTCTTGTCCTTCGAAGAATTGATACTAGATCGATGATGATCGACGAGAGTTAGGGCTTTCTCATGAAACTAAGGTTTCATCATTTAACCCTTGTTCTTTCGTCGATATCATTCACATTCTAGCCTCTAGCAATTTCAAGAAACGATCGTAACTCCCCAATTTCGAGCGATATTAATCAAGAAAGTATCGCAACGAAACTGGGTTGTTGATTCTTCAATTTGCTAGGGTTTACAAAACTCGTAGGACTCAAGAATCGATTTAAAATATGTTACATCATCATTCTATTGATCGTCTCGACTCCTCGACGAGCGGAGTATTACTCAAACATCATCACAATAACTACAACTAGAAATTGAGATCGAATCATGATTCAAGAATTTAAAGAAAACAAGATAAAAGTATATCACCTTTTATTTATGTAAACAATTTGATTACAATCGCTCAAGAACTACAAGAGGAAGAACTAAATTGTCGATCTGGCGTCGCTTTTCTCCGTAAGTCGTGGATCGGCTTGGACCACTTTCTTTGTTGAAGATCGACTCCGCTCATAAAAGGCTGAAGGGCTTCTTGCTTGATGTGGTACTCGGGATCTTGGCTTTGTATTGGAATTAGGGTTAGGGTTTCACACAAGTCTTGTCGCTACACTTGTGGAAAAAGATGAAGAAAGAGGTAAAATGATTGAATGGCTCTAGTTTGATACTAGATTGGGGATTTTTATACCCTAGGTCTAGGCTTCTATTTATAGACTTCCCAAACCCTAGGTCTAGGTTTGAAATTACAATTCCATCCAAAAGTTTGTTGAGGAGCTTCTAGAATTAGTTTGTTAGGAGCTAGCTTAGGCTTTAAGCTAGGATTAATTAAGCTTAGAAAACCCTAGTTTGCTTATCTGGCAGAAGCCTCTGGAATATTCTGGAATTTGACATGTCTTGCTGAAGTGTGGGCCCTGAGAGAAGCATTGTGCATTGAAATTGAGGAGGTGAAGTGGCAAGATGGCCGCGGAACCGCGGCGCAAGCCGACTCCGGCCTTTTGGAGGCCGTAGGGCTTGTGTCTTCTGGTGTGATCTTAGGCTAACATTTGTGGCTTTATCTGATGTGTGATTTATGTTTTGCCCTTTGGCTTGCTACCAGAACTGAAATTATTGAGTTGGCGTAATGTTTGATCAACACCATGTAAATTTTTGGCTTTTCTTCTGGGTTTTCCTGCACAGATCTCAAAACAAGTGTTGCCCAATATAGGGATGATGCGATTCCATGAAATGCGGTCTATTTCCTTTATAGTGCCGGTTTTAGGGTCTAACACATGCAATCTGATATTTAACGACTGATTTGCTAATATGTGAAATATGAATACAGTACACTTCTAAATGAATGCAAATGATTGCCGGTTAAAAGATGCAGTATTTTCGACTGATCAGGATGGTAAACGTCAGACCCCAATAACCTATAAGTCGTGCAGATGTGAGGCTCATAACGGGTCGAGAAACTACTGGTAACACTTACCAGCAAATCTCAGAATCAGCCCTGGCCAGGGACTTCCCTATTACGGCCAATCGAGCACAGCGCAACATCAACCCCCAATACCGGGAGAGACGAAACCCCTCCTATCTCTCATTGCCTGCATGTAACTCGGGACTGTACATAAAAACCACCATTTTGCACGCCCTCATGGACGAGGTAAGGTGGAAATGAAAGCACAGTGGGAATCACACAGGACTCTATGACGATCTCGAGTCTACAGACTAACCTGCACAAGTGTCACCTGAGAACTGCCATCTGACGTGAGGTATAATACCATCTGGGAGTTCTCGGCGAGTTCGTCCAGTGTACCCAGTCTCCACTGAGCACCCGTATACCATCTCTGATGTCAAACACCAATGGATATGGGATCATCCATCGCCCATCTCATGGGTCGAGAAGCGTATACGCTAGTCTACACTGGTATATCGATGCCCCGTCTCGATACACCCACGACTAGGGACCTTGAAGGATGTACTTATAGACTACCATGTCCCCACTAGTATGATCCTCATCATAGTCCAGGTAGTCAAGTACACATCCTAGGGCTTTACCAACATGTAACTATAAGACAGTATAAAGAGACTAGTATACCTGTTAAGATAAAGAGCAACCAGATAGCATACTATCATATCGAGCAAGAAAGTCATCTCTATATATTTCCAAGCATCGAATATAATATACATCATCTGTACAATACTGGCCTCTAGGGCATACATACAACTAACAATCTCCCACTTGCACTAGGGCCAGCTGCTGCCGTATCGCATACTGGGCATCCCGAAGAGTCTCTCAAACTGTATCTGGGGAATGGCTTTCGTGAGTGGATCCGCTGTGTTGTTCTTCGTGTCAACCCTCCTGACCTCGATCTCCCGGTGATCAACTATCTTCCGAATCAGGTGATACCGCCTCAAAATATGCCTGGATCGCCGATGGGACCTGGGTTCCTTGGCCAAAGCCACCGCTCCATTATTATCTCAATACAAAGGTATTGGATGCTCAATGGATGGAACCACTCCAAGTTCAGTAATGAACTTCTTGATCCAGACAGCCTCTTTGGAAGCATCGTTGGCAGCGATGTATTCAACCTCCATCGTCGAGTCTGCCACGGTTTCCTGCTTGGAACTCTTCCAGCTAACCGCCCCTACGTAAAGGGTAAAGACAAATCCCGACTGCGACTTAGAGTCGTCCTTATCACTCTGGAAGCTCGAATCGGTAAAGGACTCCACTTGGAGTTCTCCGTTACCATACACCAAGAGCATCTCTTTAGTCCTTCGTAAGTACTTGAGAATGCTCTTCACAACTGTCCAGTGACTCTCTCCAGGATCAGCTTGATACCTGCTCACTACACTTAGTGAGTATGCTACATCGGGTCTGGTACATAGCATCGCATACATGAAAGAGCCTACAGCCGAAGCATAGGGTATCCCTTGCATGCGAGCTCTCTCTAAATCAGTTTTGGGAGACATCTCTTTGGAGAGAGTGACTCCAAAGATCGTGGGTAAGTTCCCACGCTTGGATTCTTCCATACTAAACCTCTTTAGTATGGTGTGAATGTACCTGGATTGGGACAATCCCAATATCCGTTTGGATCTATCTCTATAGATCCTAATTCCCAATATGCATGAGGCATCACCAAGATCTTTCATTGAGAATCCTTGTGATAAGAAGAGCTTGACCGATTGCAGCATAGGAATATCATTTCCTATCAAGAGTATGTCATCCATGTACAATACGCGGAAGACAACCTTACTCTCTGCTACCTTCTTGTAAATACAAGGTTCATCTACGTTTCTGACGAAATCAAACTCTTTGATAACGACGTCAAAGCAGATGTTCCAACTCCGCGATGCTTGCTTTAATCCATAAATGGATTTAAGCAGCTTGCACACCTTCCCGCTGCTCCCACTATCTTCGAAGCCCTCTGGCTGAGTCTTGTACACGCACTCTTCTTAATCACCGTTTAGAAAGGCGGTCTTAACATCCATTTGCCAGATTTCGTAATCATAATATGCAGCGATGGCAAGCATGATCCGGATGGATTTAAGCATAGCTACTGGAGAAAAGGTTTCGTCATAGTCTACACCTGGTCTTTGACGAAAACCCTTTGCAACAAGTCTAGCTTTGAAAGTCTCCACTTTCCCATCTACACCAAGTTTTTTCTTGAAGATCCACTTGCTCCCAATGGGTTTTACCCCTTCAGGAGCAACTTCCAAAGTCTATACTTTGTTGGTGTACGTGGATTCCATCTCGGACCGCATTGCCTCCAGCCATTTCACTGAGTCCCTACTCGTGATGGCCTGCTCGAAGCTAGTTGGGTCATCATCTTCCATGATGCAATCCTCACTTCCACCATCAATGTGAAAACCGTAGTATCTCTCAGGCAGACGAGAAACCCTGGTAGATCGGCGGAGAGGCTGGGGTTCGTCGGGTACTACTGAATCCTCTGGTACTACCAAATCATCTGTTGTTGTTTGTTCTGCTGGAACTTCTTCTAGTTCTACCTCAATGCCACTAGTCTGTTTCATAAGAAAACCTTTTTCTAAGAACGTGGCATGTCGAGAAACAAACACCTTTTGTTCCTCGGAGTGGTAGAAGATATACCCTCGCGAATGTTTGGGATATCCAACAAACTTATATAGAATAGACCTTGCCTCGAGCTTGTCCGGATTTTGTGTTTTAACATAGGCCGGACAACCCCATATCTGAATAAAATTAATACATGGTCTCTTACCATTCCATATCTCATATGGAGTGGTAGGCACTGATTTAGTTGGAACTCTATTCAATAGGTATGCAGCTGTCTCTAGTGCATATCCCCAGAAGGAAATAGGTAACTCAGCTGCACTCATCATAGAGCGCACCATATCTAATAGGGTGCGATTCCTCCGCTCCGATACACCGTTGTGCTATGGTGTATAAGGAGGAGTAAGCTGAGAGAGAATCCCATTCTCTTTTAGATAATCTAGGAACTCATTGATTAAGTATTCTCCTCCTCGATCAGATCGAAGGATCTTAATACTTTTGCCCGTTTGGTTCTCTACTTCGTGTTTATATTCTCTGAATTTCTCAAAAGCTTCAGACTTGTGTTTCATTCGGAACACATATCCGAATCTTGAGAGATCGTCAGTGAATGTAATGAAGTAGGAAGAACCATCCCTGGCATGTGTAAACATAGGACCGCATACATCGCTATGCACCAGTCCCAAGAGTTCCGTAACTCTTTCTCCGTGTCCCGTAAACGGAGTTTTGGTCATCTTACCTTTGAGACATGAATGGCAAGTATCATAAGATGATAATTCGAACGAATTCAAATATCCATCTTTATGTAACTTAGCCAGTCGTGTCTCATTGATATGACCAAGTCTAAAATGCCACAAGAAGGATTCGTTCATTTCTGAAATTTTCCTCTTGTGTGTGTTTTGTATATTGAGGACTGTATTTTGATTTAGAATGAATATGCCATTATGTAACGAGCCTGATGCAATCAACTTTTGATCTAGGAATATGTTCATAACATTATCCTTTACTACAAAATTATATCCTTCTTTACTTAATAAAGAAACTGATATAATGTTGCACATCATGTTCGGTATATAATAGCACTCATTTAGAATCGGTGTATCACCACTTGGTAATACTAGGTGATATTCTCCAACTGCTTTGGCTGCAACATTTGCCCCATTCCCTACTTGAATGGAATGATCACCTTTTCCCAGTTCTCTACCTTTCCGTAGCCCATGTAACAATTTACATATATAGGATCCTGATTCGGTATCTAATACCCAGGACGTAGGGTGAACTGAGAAACAGTTCTCAATAACTAACACACCTGAAGAAGATGCATCAACATGCATGTTCTTTTGGGCGGCTTGAGAATCCAGATATTCTCCTATTCCGTGTTCAGTCTTATAACTATTATAAGGAAGAACGGGTCCAACGTTCCCCTGCACAGTATAAAAAGCGGGTTCAGTCAATACATCCATATTATTATCTTGATTAAGGCATGACATGGTCGCTACCTGGAGAGAGAAAGAAGAAAACACTTTAGCGTATGCTCTTGCAAGATCAGATTGGTTATTATCTTATCTAATCAGGATGGCTCCCACTATTTTTATCAAATCTTCCTTTAAAACCTAAAAGGAAAGACTAGCCGGGATTAATTACACCCTACAACTTCGCCGATCTTTCAGCCAGGCCAGTGTCGGTACTTTGAGGGAGGTTCCCCGTGCTTTCGCACGGACCTAATTAAAGTAAACCTCATTTCCCCAAAGGCGTAACCCCGTTGACACCTTTCTAGACACCTACTTGATCGACTAATTATCCTGTGTAAAACTCTCTCGGGAGTAACAATTACTCACAGTGGGTATTGGGATCCAACTATCTCATTGAAGGTATGCAATCTCATTGCAAATTTCAACACTTGAAATTCCCGATAATGCTTTTGCCCCTAGCGTCCCATGACCTTGACGGAGGCCAAACTATCCATAGGGCGCTAGTCAAGTTCAACCCGTCATTTCTTGATTGAATTAAACCCACCCGTACGATCCTTGATGGAGGCCAAACTACGCCGTACGAATACCCTAATCCAATCGCATCATACGCTAGCAGATAAGCATTAGTTAGCTACCATACACTATGCCTTGACAGAGGCCAAACTACCGCAGCATGAATACTAAGTAGTACTTATCTGAAATGACGGAGGGCTACGCAGGTTTTTTCAGAAAAACCATGAGCGTAATGAACTTGATATCGTTGTAGAATCTAGTGAATCTTGAAATGGAGTGATTTTGATGCTTTCATTAGTTTTGCTAAAGAGGTCACTCCCGGTGAAGGGATCTCGGCTCTTTGCTCATCAAATAAAGTGCGGGATATATCATATATATCACTGTGCAAAGCAAAACTCCAAAAGCAGTCAAAAGTCAAACCGTGTGTTGTAGCATCTGCCAGTTTTGCTAAAGAGGTCACTCCTGGTGAAAGGATCTCGGCTCTTTCCCCATCGAATAAGGTGCAGGGTATATCATATATACCGCTATGCAAAGTAAAACTGTAGCTACCCTTTTTATTTGAAAATTTGATTCTACAACATCTTTTAGGTTTCTTTTCTTTTATTAATCCCATCATTTAAGTCACCTAAACATCACAGATAAATACGACGTACACTTATGCCATCCGCATTCGCCTCGATGTCCCCTCGTGCACTGTTAGGTTAGGTAACTAACGACAGAGCAGGGCAGGGCTAGTACGGGTGTAAAACATAAGTAACGTCTATATAATAGATCATATATACTATATACTGCATCCATCACAACATATCAAATGATCACATCACAGATATCGCAGCAGAAACATAGATATAATGATAGATATACTAGGACGTCCGTATTTAGTATTTAGCCAACAATAGAAAATACTGATTCCACAGTTCCGATGAATAGCCAAGCCCACATCCTGGACCCCTACGAGAGCGGCAAGCGACCCTAACAATTCTGGAGTTTAGCAGACCCGGTCTCGACTCCTTGAGATGGCCTCCCACTGAACCCCAGAACCCGGTCACCTGTGCTCCCCTCCTTGGGTCCATCCTAATGCGGAAAAGTAAATAATATATAACACTGGTGTTATCGACCTCAACCCGGAAGTGCCCCAAATAAAAGAATATTACATTACATTTGAATTTTACATGAATGAAAAATAAAACTCTCATCTCACATAAAACCCCCCGGCTATTCGATCGCGACAATCCTGCACATCATATCTCAGCAACACATAATATCTCAAATAATCAACGTAAGTAAGTATGCGTACCCCGATTGTCTTTGACGTATAGCAACGAAACCGGCGATATCGACATACTACACTTACGATCACAGAAAAGAAAGTGTAAAACTGCAATATCTGGAATCCACATTCTCTTCAAACATCGTAAATGCGAAATATCACATACTTCGTATTTCATGTCTAGTAATATGAATTCCATACATTCCATCACATTCCAGATAATTAGACAATATTAAAGTTTTCGAACGATCGATCAAATACCCAAGATTTCCTAATGCTCAACACTTGAGCGGAGTTCAAAAACCCGGAGTGTGACACAGTAGTAGCGGTCAAGCCGTAGAAGGGTCAAGCCAACGCCTCACATGTGGGACACCGTACTGCCCCAAACCCTAAGGTTCAAAGGGCAGTTCAAGATGGTCACATAATCGAGTTAAGGTTTGTTGTCTTCTAGAGGGTCCACCACAAAACTTGCACGTATCTGCAAAATATTTAAACCCCGTGAAAAGTGAGCAAATGATAGTCGTTCAAACACTTCAATACTTTCTAATTTATCCGGAATAGCAAAACAAAATTAAATTCTCCGATCGAATCGACGATTACAAAATGAACCCCTGAATACTCAACACTTGAGTCAAATTAAAAATACCCAGAAAATAAAAAATTCAGATACAAGAATTACTGTGCAAACTAACTGCCAAAGTCTCACTGTACGGCCGTGGTTCCGCGGCACAAGCAGGGTATTGCCGCGGAACCGCGGCGGTTCGTACAGATCACGTCATCATTTTTGCGCCGTAATTCTTAGAAATCCCTGTTGTATTTTTTAAGCATTTTTAATTCAAAAAAATCCCAGATTTTAAAAATTGTCCAGAGAGGGGGTCGTTTTGTCATTTTCGAGTTCGATCGGGGTTTTAACTTCGTTAACCCATCGCCTAATGTTCTAGGTTGTCTCTTATACCAATGTAGGTCAGGCAGCAACCCCATCCAATTGGGTCGCCGTGGCACCAAAGGGTCCCTCAGCAGCTACTTTTTACGCATGCCCCCTCGCGAGGACTACAACCCGCCGAAACACCTTCCGGTCTCGGGACACCCTGGGGGTAAGAGCCTATGCTTCGCCACACTGTCACACAGTGAGAACCCCCCATAGGTCGACATCTAATGCCTAGTAGCTCTGATACCAATGTTGGGTTAACCTAGCACCTCATGAAGGGATTGGAAGCATCACATGTACCAAACATTGAATTTTTAGGGTGCTAAGTTAACAAACATAGAATCGTTCCTAGAAAAATTATGGTTTCAAAATTTGCATATCATCTCATGAATGAAAAGCTAGGGTTTTCAGAGTTCAACCTTTGTAGCTCCCTACGCTAGACTTCTTGGCTACTTAGGGTTTGGAAAAGCTCCGCTTGAACTCCTCTAGGTCACCGATGATCCACCCGGAGTCCGCTTTGTCCAAGCTAGCAACTTCGCAAGATCAAGAATGATGATTGAAGCTAACACTCTAAAAAAGTGCGCAAGACTTGTGTAGAATGATGTTGTGGTTGCTTTTCTCACTTCAAAATTCTAACTTGATGAGTATTTTGCTCACTTGAAAAATCTAGAGAGAAATAGAGCAAGGTTGAAGAAGATGGCTTTTGAACAAGAGTGTAAAGAAAAAACTCTAAAGAGAAAAAGAAAAGATATATGTATATATATTTTCATTTCTCATGTCAAACCATGGTTAAACAATATGGATATTTATTTCATTTTAGTTAAAAGACAAGAGGAAGATAAATCATGGTTAAATGGTAGGTGAATATGGTTAGGTCAAAAGAAGAGTGTAGAATATAACCATTCATTCACCTTTTCTCTTTTCTTTTGTTTTAACTTGAAATAGAAATAATTATCCTTATACATAAACATGGTGTGAGTCTTATAAAGCCACCATTTTCAATGTATAAGCAACCATGAAAGATGATGTATGTTTGTATGTGTGTATGCACATCTATATGTGCATGAATCTATAAAAAAAGCATACATGCATGCATACATCCATCGAACACAAGAAATGATTTCAAGTGAGAAGCTAATGGTTAAATGATAAATCAACACTTGATTTACCAATCCGGTCATATCACATACGACCCTACAAAAATCAAGCCGCCCGATTAATATACGGTATCCTATACGTGCATATTAACCGGGTCGATGCGCATATCGCATACGCGCACCACAACATTTCGCCTGGACTAGGTAACTCCTTTGTGGGACTCTAAGACTCGTCAATACGCCGGCAGTGAGTGATGATCATATCAAGCACCCCCAAGCCGCAAGCGGTCAGCTAAATGTAACGGCCACCCGGGTATTGAGCGATCAGAAGAGAACAAGCGAACCTGCTACAACTCCCGTTGAGCCAACCGGCAACACTTCCCGTACAGCTAGGTCTCTATATGTCGCATATCAAGTCTAGGGGTGGTAAACGACAAACCCCAACCGATAAGTCGTGCTGATGTGAGACTTATAACGGGTCGAGAAACTACTGGTAACACTTACCAGAAAATCTCAGAATCAGCCCTGGCCAGGGACTTCCATGCTATGGCCAATCGAGCACAGCGCAACATCAACCCCCAATACCGGGAGAGACGTAACCCCTCCTATCGCTCATTGCCTCCATGTGACTCGGGACTGTACCCAAAAACCACCGTTTTGCACGCCCTCATGGACGTGGTAAGGTGGAAATCAAAGCACAGTGAGAATCATACAAGACTCTATGACGATCTCGGGTCTACAGACTAACCTGCACAAGTGTCACCTGAGAACTGCCATCTGACGTGAGGTATAATACCATCTGGGAGTTCTCGGCGAGTCCGTCCAGTGTACCCAGTCTCCACTGAGCACCCGTATACCATCTCCGATGTCAAACACCAATGGATATGGGATCATCCATCGCCCATTTCATGGGTCGAGAAGCGTATACGCTAGTCTACACTGGTATATCGATGCCCCATCTCGATACACCCACGACTAAGGACCTTGAAGGATGTATTTCTGGACTACCATGTCCCCACTAGTATGATCCTCATCATAGTCCAGTAGTCAAGTACACATCCTAAGGGCTTTACCAACATGTAACTATAAGACAGTATAAAGAGACTAGTATACATGTTAAGATAATGAGCAACCAGATAGTATACTATCATATCTAGCAAGAAAGTCATCTCTATATATGTCCAAGCATCCAATATAATATACATCATCTGTACAATACTGGCCTCTAGGGCATACATACAACTAACACAAATAAAAACCCAAAAGCACCTATACAATATTAAACAAGAATTAGGGAATGGTTAGTTCACCATGTTGCTAATCATGGTTAAACCCCCAAAACAACCCTAGTTATCATGCACAAGTGTGTGTGGGTCTAGAAAAATTCTAATAAAATACTCATTAAATAGGATAAAATATTTGAAACTTAATTTGGTAAACTTTTTATTAAAATCCATACATTAAAATATAATTAGCTACAAAACACATTCTAAGGTGTTACACTATTGCTCCTCTATCTTTGGGACTTATCGAGCAACCTGTTCACTGACGACATTCTATTTCTTTCTTCTTTGAATGTCGTCAGGTGGTTTGGGCCCGGCGGAGATCGAGCCATCTCAAGAAGACTTGAAGCAGTTTGCCGAAGACTCTGCACTTTAGTTTCATTGTACACTTTTCCTCTCTGTACTTTTCATTTCCTGTTATGCCACTGTTTAGGCATCTTTTTTATTTCACTTGTATTTCCTTTCATGCATTGTACAAAGAATGTTAATAAATAAAAGTTGTTGTTCTTTTTATTTCTTGTCTCTTGTGTATTTATTTTATATTGCTTAGATACGCTTAGCATATGTACTTCTGAGTATATACGTTGCGGACCTCGTCGCGTCCCCTTCGCCGTACACTGGGAAGCGGGGCGCGACAACGTCGAACTTGATAAACCAGACATTGAAAATGAAAGTGTAACGTTTTCGCGCAAGGTAGGAACGAGGATGGAAGGAAGTGATTGAGGAAGGGTATCGGTTAAAGATTCAGGAGGGTGTGCGCAGTCAATGAAAGAGATAGAATGAATTGGAAAATACGACTCCTCAATGAAAACTGCTTCATCCTCAATATTTTCCTCAATACTCTCCTCAAAATTTAGTTTATCCATGCAATTCTCATCAAAATCAAGATGCATATGAAGTTCAGGAGAAACATTTAATTACTAGGGATGATGAATTGGAGAGAGAAATTCAGTCAAATCTGCGGGTTCATCATCCAAAATATTCCCAGCGTCGATATTCTCAATCAAGTGAAAATCAAATTTCTCAGACACCTCATCAAAAACATGGATATCAATTAATTCAAGTTCTAGAGTGGAGGTGTAGAGTTCAAAAGGATTGGGTGTGGGTTCACTCGAAAGGGACCCTTCATAATCTGGCAAATCAAACACTACAAAGTCGCACAACTCATTAAACGTTTTATCTTCAACTCGTGAATCATTTGGAACACTTGATAGACATTCAAAACCAGAATTGTGGGATTCAATTGGTGATCGTTAGGTTTGATTTGGAAGGATGTAAAACTCACTCTCACCACTCAAATTCTCAATCTGTCCAACCGCCTCATCGTACATTGGAAAATTTGGAGCTAGTTAGAAACTAGCTACCGGGTCACTGGGTTGTATAAGGGCGGTCATGGACGCATTCATATCCATCATCTGTTGTCTTGACGCTACCAAAAAATCTTCCAACGACTTTTCCAGACTAGACATGGGTTGTGAAGGGGTTTCAGTAAAAGATTCAAAGTTGTTTAGATACTGAAAACTTCCAAATAGCTGTATAGAAACAATGTCTAAGGAAGGTGCAACACACTACTACAAATAAGGGTTGCCCCTACGGATTTACTCGTCGGGGAAAACCACTGCCCTACGGATATATCCGTAGGGGCGAAAAAATAACATGTAGGTGCAAACGCCGTAGGTGCAAGTTGAAGCCCTGAACTTGCCCCTACGGACAAAAACTTTCCCCTACGGAGTTCTTTATAGGTCTCGTATCCCCTACGGAGTAGGCCGTAGGGGCAAAAAAATTATTTTATTTACGGTTTTTTTTAAATATATTAATCGTACCTATGGATGAATCCGTAGGGCCAAGTGATATCTGTTAGTTGTATGTATGCCCTAGAGGCCAGTATTGTACAGATGATGTATATTATATTGGATGCTTGGACATATATAGAGACTTTCTTGCTCGATATGATAGTATGCTATCTGGTTACTCTTTATCTTAACATGTACACTTGTCTCTTTAAACTGTCTTATAGTTACATATTGGTAAAACCCTTAGGATGTGTACTTGACTGCCTGGACTATGATGCAGATCATACTAGTGGGGACATGGTAGTCCATAAGTACATCCTTCAAGGTCCCTAGTCGTGGGTGTATCGAGATGGGGCATCGATATACCAGTGTAGACTAGCGTATACGCTTCTCGACCTATGAGATGGGCGATGGATGATCCCATATCCATTGGTGTTTGACATCAGAGATGGTATACGGGTTCTCAGTGGAGACTGGGTACACTGGACGGACTCGCCGAGAACTCCCAGATGGTATTATACCTCACGTCAGATGGCAGTTCTCAGGTGACACTTGTACAGGTTAGTCTGTAGACCCGAGATCGTCATAGAGTCTTGTGTGATTCCCACTGTGCTTTGATCTCCACCTTACCACGTCCATGAGGCCGTGCAAAACGGTGGTCTTTGGGTACAGTCCCGAGTCACATGGAGGCAATGAGCGATAGGAGGGGTTTCGTCTCTCCCGGTATTGGGGGTTGATGTTGCGCTGTGCTCGATTGGCCGTAACAGGGATGTCCTTGGCCAGGGCTGATCAGATATTTGCTGGTAAGTGTTACCAGTAGTTTCTCGACCCGTTATGAGCCTCACATCGGCACGACTTATCGGTTATTGGGGTCTGACGTTTACCACCCCTAGACTTGATATGCGACATATCAGACGAACAGACCGGACTGTACGGTAAGTGTTACTGGTTGGATTCACAGGAGTGTGAGCGGGCTAGCTCGTCGATCTTCTGATCGCTGAATACCCGGATGGCCGTTACGTTTAGCAGACCGCTTGCGGCTTGTGGGTGCTTGATATGATCATCATCTGCTACCGGCGTATTGACTAGTCTTTAGAGTCCTACACAGAGGTTTCCTGGCTCAAGCGAAACGAAATAGGAGCGCATATGAGATATGTGCGGGACCGAGAATAATGCACGTATGTGATACCACATTTCATTCTCGCGATAAATGTTTCGATTGGTTATATTCGATATGACCTAGTTATCGAATCATTGATTCGATAAATCGATACATTGAATACTAGTCGGTTATGTGCAACATGACCGGATCATTGAATCAAATGTTGATTTAATGATTTAATGTATAATTATATATTTGATATATTACTTTGCATTAACTAGTATTGGTTCACTTTATATGGATTTTCTCACTTGATGTACAAGTTGTATATGTGATATACTTTTGTGCACATATTTGTATCATGTTTGATGATACTTGATTATTTAGTTAAGTATATAGAATTAAACCATGGTTAATTTGATAATTAGGGTTTTGCATATTCATTTATTTATTTATTTGTTCATTTATTTATTTGGAAAAGATTGAGATAAGAATGGTGGAGAAGTTTGTCTTTAGTTGAAGCTTCATGAAGCTTTGACTTCTTAACCATTCTTGTCTTCATGCTTAACCCTAACCTATCCAACTAACCATGGTCTATTCTCTACACTCAACTATGGTTTGCTTATGATAAGTATTGAATTATTTTCATTTTAATTCAATACTTATCATATTCTTTCTTCTTCTTGACCTTCTTCTTCAAGAAAGAAACATTGATACCATCAATGGCAACTTGAGATCTAAAGTGAGAAATCCAATTCTAAAGTGAACCCACCTCCTATTTCTTCACCTTCTACCTCTTGCCAAGTTGTTTTGGGTGTTTTCTTCACAAGTCTCACCACTTGGTGAAGTTGGAGCTTGAACTTGTGCAACCTCGACGTAGATCATCTTCGGCACGAAGCCGACGACCTATTCCGCTCACTTCTTCGATGAAGCCGTCGCGAGAGTCCGAGATTCGAGATGGACAACGAGAGGACGATCATGTGGAGCTAAGGAAGTGGATATCCGGATCTACAAAGGTTGTAGCATCTAATTTTTAGTTAAGTAGTTAACTAGATTATCTTTTCACCTAGAATTCTAGCCGACGATCCGTGTTAGGGTTTCTCGACACCCATAATTTTTGAAAATGGCATGGTTGATGCCTTGTGAGACCTCTATAGGGTGCCTAGGAACCTTTCACTGGTATCAGAGCCTAGCTAGAGCCTTAGGCGAAGTCCAGACGAAATTTGAAGCCCGAACGAACCCGAAACACTAAACCAAACATGCTCTTTGGAATTTTTCTAAAATCTGGGATTTTTCCAGATTAAAAATGCCTAAAAAATTCAGCAGGAAGATCTAAGAATTATGGTGAAACACGAGCTCATGATACGTCTAAACCGCCGCGGAAAAACGGCAGAAGCATGGCTTCTGCCGCGGTTCCGCCGCCCACTGTTCACAGTACACAATAGATTTTGCACAGTAATTCTTCTTTTCTGATGCTGGATTTTATGGGATTTTTTAAATTTTATTCAAGACTTGAATTTTCTGGGGTGTTTTAGAGCTTCGGTGTTTCGACCGGATTGTCAAATTTCGTCTTTGTGTATTTCCGGATAATTTATAGAATATGTTAAAAAGTTCGACCGTATATAAATACCCAATTTTTCCCCTGTCGGGAAATTTCCAAGTGTTGGATTTTTCCGTAGTTTAACGACGTTCTAAGTAGTGCAAGTAACGCGATGGACCCTCTAGAAGACAACAAACCTTAACTCGATTATGTGACCGTCTTGAACTGCCCTTTGAACCTTCGGGTTTGGGACAGTACGGCGTGCCACATGTGGGGCGTTGGCTTGACCCTTCTACGGCTGGACCGTTGGTACTGAGGCATGAACTGAATGTTGCTAGACTTATTTCATTTGTTGAGCTGTATCGGGAAAACTTGGGTATTCGACTGTTCGATCGGAAAGTTTAACATTTTCTGTTTATCTGGAATGTGATACAATAATTGGAATTCACAAACAGTTATGAGATAACTGAATGAATGTTGTAAATCTAGCGGTTTAGTTTCACTTTATATTGAAAAGTGTTTTCGATAATGAGACTAAAATGCGGGGTTTATAACTGTTAGGCATGTGATGTCTAAGTATTTCATTTGATTAGGCATGTGATGTCTAAAGAGGTTGCGGATTCCAACTGTTGTAGTTTTATACTTTCTTTTCTGTGACCGTAAGTGTAATATGTGATATCGCCGGTTTTGTTGCTATATGTCAACGACAATTGGGATGCGCATATTTACTTACGTTGATGACATGTGATGTTATGTGTTGCTGGATATGTTATATTGGATCGTCGTGTTAGAATAGCCGGGGTTTTTATGTGAGATGAGTGTTTTTCATTTTAATTCATGTAAAAACTTGTATGTAATATTCTTTTTTTTTGGGCACTTCCAGGTAGCGGAAGTTGTCACCTTTTGTATATTATTTACTTTTCCGCATTACCAAGGAGGGGAGCACAAGTAACCGGGTTCTGGTGTCCAGTGGGAGACCAACTCGAGGAGTCGAGTCCGGGTCTCCTAACCCTAGAATTGGCAGGGTTGCTTGCCGCTCTCGTAGGGGTCTAGGGGTGTGGGATTGGCTATTCATCGCGACCGTGGAATCCGTGTTTTATACTGGCTCGTATTGAAAACACGGACGTCCTAGTATATCCAATATTTCATATGTTTCTTCTGCTGCGATATCTGTGATGTGATTATGTGATAGATACAGTATATAGTATATAAGATATATTATATAGACGTTACTTATGTTTTGCACCCGCACTAGCCCTGTCCTGCTCTGTCGTTAGTTACCTAACCTAACGGTGCACGAGGGGACATCCAGGCGAATGCGGATGGCATAAGTGTACATCGTATTTATCTGTGATGTTTAGGTATTTAAATGATGGGACTTCATTAATGTGATTAATGAAAGAAAAGAAACCTAAAATGTTGTAGAATCAAATTTTAAATAAAACAGGTAGCTACAGTTCTTGCTTTGCATAACGGTATATATGATATACCCTGCACCTTATTCGATGAGGAAAGGACCGAGATCCCTTCACCGGGAGTGACTCCTTTAGCAATAACTGGCAGATGCTACACACTCGGTTTGTTTTTGAATACTTTTATAGTTTCTGCTTTGCACAGTGATATATATGATATATCCCGCACCTCATTCGACGAGGAAAGGGCCGACGATCCTTTCACCGGGAGTGACCCCTTTAGCAAAACTGGAAAAGCCTCAAAATCACTCCATTTCAAAACTTCATTTGATTCTACAACGATATCGAGTTCATTACGCAATAGGTTTTCAGAAAAAACCTGACGTAGCCCTCCGTCATTTCAGATAAAGACTATTTAGTATTCGTGCTGCGTTTGTTGACCTCTGTCAAGGCGTAGTGTGCGGTAGCTAACTAGTAATTATCTGCAAAGCATGTGATGTGATTGGATTAGGGTAGTCGTACGACCTTGTTGACATTTGTCAAGGGTCGTGCGAGTGGGTTTGATTCAATCAAGAAATGATGGGTTGAACTCGACTAGTGCACTATGATTTGTTGACCTCTGTCAAGGTCATGGCACACTAGGGGCAAAATATTATCGGGAATTTCAAGTGTTGAAATTTGCAATGAGATTGCATACCTTCTATGAGATAGTTGGATCCCGATACCCGCTGCGAGTAAGAGTTACTCCTGGGAGAGTTTTACACATTACAATTAGCCGATCAAGTAGGTGTCTAGAAAGGTGTTAACGAGGTTACGCCTTTGGGAAAACGAGGTTTACATTAATTAGGTTCGTGCGAAAGCACGGGGGACCTCCCTCAAAGTACCGACACTAGCCTGGCTGAAAGATCGACGAACTTGTAGTGTGTAATTAATCCCGGCTAGTCTTTCCTTTTAGGGTTTGAAGGAAGATTTGATAAAAAGCAGTGGGAGCCATCCTGATTAGATAAGATAATAACCAATCTGATCTTGCACGAGCATACGCTAAAGTGTTTTCTTCTCTCTCTCTCCAGGTAGCGACCATTTCATGCCCTAATAAAGATAATAATATGGATGTATTGACCGAACCCGCATGTTATACTGTGCTGGGGAACGTTGGTTCCGTTCATTCTTATAAGAGTTATAGGAATGAACAGGATATAGGGGAATACCAGGATTCCCATGCCACCCGATTGAAGAAAGTACATGTTGATGCATTTTCTTCGGGTGTGTTCGTTACTGAGAACTGTTTCTCCTTTTGCTCTACGTCCTAGGTATTAGATACCGGATCAGGATCCCATACATGTAATCAGTTACATGGGCTTAGAAAAGGTAGAGAACTTGGAGAAGGTGATAAAGACATTAGAGTTGGAAATGGTGCAATTGTTGCAGCTAAGACTGTCGGGGAATATCACCTTGCATTACCAACTGGTAATACATTGGTTCTGAACGAATGCTATTACATGCCGAACCTGATATGCAACATTATATCGGTTTCTTCATTGAGTAAAGAGGGATATAATTTTGTATTACAGGACAATGTTATGAACATTTTCCGTAACCAAAAGTTGGTTGGATCAGGCACATTGTGCAATGGCATTTATGTTCTAAATCAATCAACAGTTCTGAGTATAACAAACACACACAAGAGGAAGAGTTCTGAACTGAACGAATCCTTCTTGTGGCATTGTAGACTGGGTCACATCAATGCGACACGACTGGCTAAGTTGCATAAGGATGGGTATTTGAAACCATTCGAATTTTCATCTTATGACACTTGCCAGTCATGTATCAAAGGCAAGATGACCAAAACTCCGTTTACGGGACACGGAGAAAGAGTTACCGAACTCTTGGGACTAATACATGGTGATGTATGCGGTCCCATGTATACACATGCCAGGGATGGTTCTTCGTACTTCATTACATTTACTGACGATCTCTCAAGATACGGACATGTGTACTTGATAAGATACAAGTCTGAAGCTTTTGAGAAATTTAGAGAATATAAACAAGAAGTCGAGAAACAAACCGAAAAAAGTATTAAAATCCTTCGATCTGATCGAGGAGGTGAACACTTGAGCAATGAAATCCTGGAGTTCCTAAAAGAGAATGGGATTCTCTCTCAGCTTACTCCTCCTTATACACCACAGCACAACGGTGTATCGGAGCGGAGGAATCGCACCCTATTAGATATGGTGCTCTCTATGATGAGTACAGCTGAGTTACCTATTTCCTTCTGGGGGTATGCGCTTGAGACAGCGGCATACCTATTGAATCAAGTTCCAACTAAATCTGTACCTACCACACCATATGAGATATGGAGTGGGAAGAGACCATGTCTTAAACGAGTTAAGATATGGGGTTGTCTGGCCTATGCCAAAAGGCAAAATCCAGACAAACTCGAGGCACGGTCAGTTCTATGTAAGTTTGTGGGATATCCTAAACATTCAAATGGATATTTTTTCTACCACAGTGAACAATAAAATGTGTTTATTGCTCAACATGCCACCTTTTTAGAAAAGGAATTTCTTGCAAAAGAGATTAAAGGCTCTGAGATAGAACTGGAAGAAGTTCCAGAAACACAAACTATAACTGAAGATTTAGTGGAACCAGAAGATTCGGTAGTACCCAACGAACCCCAGCCTCTCCGCCGATCTAGTAGGGTTCCTCGCCAACCTGAGAGATACTACGGTTTTCTCATGGACGGTGGGAGCGAGGATTGCATCATGGAGGATGATGACCCAACTAGCTTCGAGCAGGCCATCACAAGTGGGGACTCAGTGAAATGGCTGGATGCTATGCGGTCCGAGATGGAATCCATGTACACCAACAAAGTATGGACTTTGGAAGTTGCTCCTGAAGGGGTAAAATCCATTGGGAGCAAGTGAATCTTCAAAAAGAAACTTGGTGTAGATGGGAAAGTGGAGACTTTCAAAGCTAGACTTGTAGCAAAGGGTTTTCGTCAAAGACCAGGTGTGGACTATGACGAGACCTTTTCTCCAGTGGCTATGCTTAAATCCATCCGGATCATGCTTGCCATCGCTGCACATCATGATTACGAAATCTGGAAAATGGATGTTAAGACCGCCTTTCTAAATGGTGATTTAGAAGAGTGCGTGTACATGACTCAGCCAGAGGGCTTCGTAGACAGTGGGAGCAGCGGGAAGGTGTGCAAGCTGCTTAAATCTATTTATGGATTAAAGCAAGCATCGCGGAGTTGGAACATCTGCTTTGACGTCGTTATCAAAGAGTTTGATTTCGTCAAAAATCCAGATGAACCTTGTATCTACAAGAAGGTGGTAGAGAGTAAGGTTGTCTTCCTCGTATTGTACGTGGACGACATACTCTTGATAGGAAATGATATTCCTATGCTGCAATCGGTCAAGCTCTTCTTATCACAAAGATTCTCAATGAAAGATCTTGGTGATGCCTCCTGCATATTGGGAATTAGGATCTATAGAGATAGATCCAAACGGATTTTGGGATTGTCCCAATCCAGGTACATTGACACCATACTAAAGAGGTTTAGTATGGAAGAGTCCAAGCGTGGGAACTTACCCACGATCTCTGGAGTCACTCTCTCCAAAGATATGTCTCCCAAGACTGATTTGGAGAGAGCTCGCATGTAAGGGATACCCTATGCTTCGGCAGTTGGCTCTATCATGTATGCGATGCTATGTACCAGACCCGATGTAGCATACTCACTAAGTGTAGTGAGCAGGTATCAAGCTGATCCTGGAGAGAGTCACTGGACAGCTGTGAAGAGCATTCTCAAGTACTTACGAAGGACTAGAGATATGTTCTTGGTGTATGGTAACGGAGAGCTCCAAGTGGAGTCCTTTACCGATTCAAGCTTCCAGAGTGATAAGGACGACTCTAAGTCGCAGTCGGGCTTTGTCTTTACCCTTTACGGAGGGGCGGTTAGCTGGAAGAGTTCCAAGCAGGAAACCGTGGCAGACTCGACGATGGAGGTTGAATACATCGCTGCCAACGATGCTGCCAAAGAGGCTGTCTGGATCAAGAAGTTCATTACTGAACTTGGAGTGGTTCCATCCATTGAGCATCCAATACCTTTGTATTGTGATAACAATGGAGCGGTGGCTTTGGCCAAGGAACCCAGGTCCCATCGGCGATCCAGGCATATTCTGAGGCGGTATCACCTGATCCGGGAGATAGTTGATCGCCGGGAGATCGAGGTCAGGAGGGTTGACACGAAGAACAACACGGCGGATCTACTCACGAAGGCCATTCCCCAGATACAGTTTGAGAGACTCTTCGGGATGCTCGGTATGCGATACTACAGCAGCTGGCCCTAGTGCAAGTGGGAGATTGTTAGTGGTATGTATGCCCTAGAGGCCAGTATTGTACAGATGATGTATATTATATTGGATGCTTGGACATATATAGAGATGACTTTCTTGCTCGATATGATAGTATGCTATCTGGTTACTCTTTATCTTAACATGTACACATGTCTCTTTAAACTGTCTTATAGTTACATGTTGGTAAAGCCCTAAGGATGTGTACTTGACTGCCTGGACTATGATGCAGATCATACTAGTGGGGACATGGTAGTCCATAAGTACATCCTTCAAGGTCCCTAGTCGTGGGTGTATCGAGACGGGGCATCGATATACCAGTGTAGACTAGCGTATACGCTTCTCTACCCATGAGATGGGCGATGGATGATCTCATATCCATTGGTGTTTGACATCAGAGATGGTATACGGGTGCTCAGTGGAGACAGGGTACACTGGACGGACTCGCCGAGAACTCCCAGATGGTATTATACCTCACGTCAGATGGCAGTTCTCAGGTGACACTTGTACAGGTTAGTCTGTAGACCCGAGATCGTCATAGAGTCTTGTGTGATTCCCACTGTGCTTTGATCTCCACCTTACCACGTCCATGAGGGTGTGCAAAACGGTGGTCTTTGGGTACAGTCCCGATTCACATGGAGGCAATGAGCGATAGGAGGGGTTTCGTCTCTCCCGGTATTGGGGGTTGAAGTTGCGCTGTGCTCGATTGGCCGTAACAGGGAAGTCCCTGGCCAGGGCTGATCAGAGATTTGCTGGTAAGTGTTACCAGTAGTTTCTCGACCCGTTATGAGCCTCACATCGGCACGACTTATCGGTTATTGGGGTCTGACGTTTAGCACCCATAGACTTGATATGCGACGTATCAGACGAACAGACCGGACTGTACGGTAAGTGTTACTGGTTGGATTCACAGGAGTGTGAGCGGGCTAGCTCGTCGATCTTCTGATCGCTCAATACCCGGATGGCCGTTACGTTTAGCAGACCGCTTGCGGCTTGTGGGTGCTTGATATGATCATCATCTGCTACCGGCGTATTGACGAGTCTTTAGAGTCCTACACAGAGGTTTCCTGGCACAAGCGAAACGAAATAGGAGCGCATATGAGATATGTGCGGGACCGAGAATAATGCGCGTATGTGATACCGCATTTCATTCTTGCGATAAATGTTTCGATTGGTTATATTCGATATGATCTAGTTATCGAATCATTGATCCGATAAATCGATACATTGAATACTAGTCGGTTATGTGCAACATGACCGGATCATTGAATCAAATGTTGATTTAATGATTTAATGTTTAATTATATATTTAATATATTACTTTGCATTAACTAGTATTGGTTCACTTTTTATGGATTTTCTCACTTGATGTGCAAGTTGTATATGTGATATACTTTTGTGCACATATTTGTATCATGTTTGATGATACTTGATTATTTAGTTAAGTATATAGAATTAAACCATGGTTAATTTGATAATTAGGGTTTTGCATATTCATTTATTTATTTATTTGTTCATTTATTTATTTGGAAAAGATTGAGATAAGAATGGTGGAGAAGTTTGTCTTTAGTTGAAGCTTCATTAAGCTTTGACTTCTTAACCATTCTTGGCTTCATGCTTAACCCTAACCTATCCAACTAACCGTGGTCTATTCTCTACACTCAACTATGGTTTGCTTATGATAAGTATTGAATTATTTTCATTTTAATTCAACACTTATCATATTCTTTCTTCTTCTTGACCTTCTTCTTCAAGAAAGAAACCTTGATGCCATCAATGGCAACTTGAGATCTAAAGTGAGAAATCCAATTCTAAAGTGAACCCACCTCCTATTTCTTCACCCTCTACCTCTTGCCAAGTTATTTTGGGTGTTTTCTTCACAAGTCTCACCACTTGGTGATGTTGGAGCTTGAACTTGTGCAACCTCGACATAGATCATCTTCGGCACGAAGCCGACGACCTATTCCGCTCACTTCTCCGATGAAGCCGTCGCGAGAGTCCGAGATTCGAGATGGATAGCGAGAGGACGATCATGTGGAGCTAAGGAAGTGGATATCCGGATCTACAAAGGTTGTAGCATCTAACTTTTAGTTAAGTAGTTAACTAGATTACCTTTTCGCCTAGAATTCTAGCCGACGATCCGTGTTAGGGTTTCTCGACACCCATAATTTTTGAAAATGGCATGGTTGATGCCTTGTAAGACCTCTATAGGGTGCCTAGGAACCTTTCAATATCCCCTATGGATACATTCGTAGGTACATATCCGTAGGGGCAAAATATCAGAAATCCTTATATTTTGCCCCTACGGATAACGTCGTAGGGTCGTTTTGTTTCCCCCTACAGATATATCCGTAGGGGCACTGCCAACCCCCTGATACTGAAATCAAGTGGGAAATATCGGTTAATTCTGATATTTTGCCCGTACGGTTTATGCCGTAGGGCCAACATGTGTACCTACGGATTAATCCGTAGGTACATATTATCTGGTTTTTTTTTAAAAAAGGGCTGCCTGATTTTTTTCTCGCCCTGTGCACAATAATATATACATCAATCAAATATAAAATTAATCATCACACAACATATATCGTAGTATTCATAATCACATCTCACGCATATATTATACAAAAGAAACCAAAAAACTGAATATGATATAAATATAAACCAATATCAATATCGTCCAAAATGTTTCAAAATGTAGTACAATATATATCATATAAATAAATACATGTTTCAAAAAATAAGAATCAAAAAACTACCCTAGCTCGGTCCAGTTCCACCTCTGCTAAACACTAGAATCTGGCGCGCCTGCTCCCCGGTCAATAAACCATGCAATTCGGCGCGTGCGGGAGTCTGAGTGGGCTTTGGTGCTGGCGATGTGGTTTGCGCAGCCGCCGTCGAAGTAGTGGCTTGTGGAGCCACGGCTGCAGGAGTCTGAGTGGGCGGTAGAGCTATAGGAACTGTCTGCAGAACCGCAGCCGATGTAGTGGCTTGCGGAGCCGCAGCCGAAGGAGATGCATGTGGAGGCTCGGACGATGTACCCTGTCGCGTCTGGACCTAACGTGTGTAATAAGCGTTTAAGAACTGTGTATTATTCGAATTCATATCATTATTAATTTATTTCGAAACCCCATTTGGATATCTAGTTTGGAAAACCGTAGTTTATTTTAATTAGATATGTATGTATGATTAATGAAAACTAAGTATACAACCAAATAAGCTCAGGCTACGTACTAATTATGGATATGTTGATATCTATAATATGACATGATATTTTACTATAAAATAGTATACAAACCAGCATCTCCTTCAACTCCTGAACGGTGGGCCTCAAGCTCTCCTGTTCCTGCTGGGCACGTCGCTCACTGAAGACGGAAGAAGTAACCGCCGGGGTGGAATCCATCCTCATATGGGCTCTGCTGGGGCCCAGTCCCCGGCCTCTCTCCCAACCTCCGTGGTGCCCTCCGTGTGCGGTGTCCAGGACTGGGGTCAGCAGCCTTGGATCGCTCTGTCCGGTAAAATCGATCCCCGAGTCCTCGGCCTGCTCAACCACCCGCTCCTACACCCACATTAAGCAGTAAAGTATAAGTATAAAATTTAAATTTGAACCTTCCAAAACTAAAATTTCAAATATGGGTAGAATAAATAGTAACACTTACGCAATACTCCTGGGTAGCGACGTCAGGATATCGAAGCTCGCCCGTGGCGGGATCTGTCGAGGTGCCGTGGACGGCAAGATATGCGGACAGCACGCTCGGTGTACCACCTTGCGCCAGGGTCTGAGCTGTCTGCATTATTAGAAAATAACTCTTAATATTAGATATATTAGAAAATAACTCTTAATATTGCAGAATATCACAAAGGTCCGTCTATTGTAATTTACCGATAACTCCATGGCTCGAGTAATATTCCTCGAGCCACCTGTGTAAGTGGGGCGACCCCTCTTCGCTGACTTCTTGTTATCTGTATTCTGAGCGGCCTGTTTCTGCACAACGCATTAACATTTAGTTTTCTAATTAAGGAACACAAAAAAATAAATTATATCCTAAGAAATGAATTACATTTAAAATACATACCTGTTTGCGTTGGGAGTCGAAATATTCGCCAATAGAGGCCATGTCTCTACGTCGACTCTCGCAAACGCCGGAGTTGATAGGAGGTCCGCTCTCTCTGCTTCGGGGGTCGCCATCCACAAGGAGTAGCAGTCGGCCTTCAGCTCATTCCTGTTGTATCGGACCTTGGTCTGTATGTTCTTCATCAGGCCATTGTACAGAGCATGAAGGTCGAGCATGCTCCCATGGTGATCAGGGTCGGGTACAGGTTGAAAATCATAATCCGACTGAAAATACAAAAAAAAAATTGTTATTAGATTGCAAGTGTTATTAATAAATATATTGGATAAATCAAATGAAAATATATATTAATACGTACCCGAGCCTGATCAAAGAAGAGGGCGAATGAGCGTCGGTGCTGCTCCCCCCACTCAACGTGAAGTGGATAGTTCTTCACGAGCCGACTCTCGTCCTCGAATTCTGGGACATTATAGAAAACTCTGGGTTTCCATCGGCATACAACACTCCATCCCGGATGCTTCAAACAATGTGAGTAGTATACTTGGAACGCTTGGTTCGGAAAGATAAACGGATCATTCTGACCATAAAATTGAAGTGTGTTCATACTGGTCAATCCATATTCATCTTTCCAAGTCCCAAAATTGCTTCTCTACTTATTCGTATCGGTTCACGTATCGTACCAAGTGCACTGGAATATATAAAAGGGTTCTGATCGTCCGGGATAGTGGATGCCGAGTATACAATTTAAGTACCTATAATAAATCACACCGTCCGATCCTACCATCGCAATCCCACTATTCTGAGTGGTTCTAGATGTTTCTATATCCTTAACTTCGAATTTGTATCCAAGGAAACCAAATCCTTTGTAATATGCAACCTCCATACTAGAAAATTGAGCTAAACATCTTGAATCATTCTCAAATGATGCAGACAAGTTCGGATCGTAGATCTAACAAAACAAATTTTACGAAAAATACATAATAATACAAGTTTAGATTAAAACTGATAGCAATAAAATGTTATTCGAATAACTTGCATGATCTGTGACCCAATCACAAAAATTATCCTGATGATATTTTTCCAATTGTTCTTCGTTCTAATCAGGATGCCCCTCATGTACCTCGTTAAAATGAATTCTGTTTTCGACAAATAATGGTGACATTAATATTATAACATTTCATACACACACAAACACAGATATAACAATTAATCCAAAAAAAACTTACTCTCTAATTTGTTCAACACATGCGCAATTAAGCAAGATAAACTGGTATATCTTGTTAATAAACATAGTGTCTACCCTCTTATACTCGGCTTTACCATATAGCCCGTCTTGAATTCTTCGAGGCCGGTTAAGTCTTGTCTCAATGTTCTTGTCCAGATAGCGGGAACAAAATGTGGTTGCTTCATCAAAAAGATAACCTTGCATGACAGAACCCTCTGGTCGATTTTTATTGCGTATAAACTTCTTAAGAGTGTAGAGGTACCTAATGAAAATATGTTGAATAAATAAATACGGGCATACAGGACAACAATAAATTTAAAAATTACGCGAAACGAAAAATTACACGTACCACTCGACGGGATACATCCATCGATATTATACTGGTCCGGCTAACTTAGTCTCAGTTGCAAGATGAACCGTCAAGTGTATTATGATATCGAAGAATGACGGTGGAAAAATACGCTCAAACATGCAAAGTATCAATGCAATAGAATTTTCTAGTTTATCCAGCGTCACAACCTCTAGTGTTTTAACACACAACTCTCTGAAAAAACAATATAGGTCGTTGATTACTAGACCAACCGATTCGGGGAGAGAAGTCCTGAGGGCTAATGGAAGAAAGTGCTCCACGATAACATGGTGATCATGACTTTTCAGCCCATCGATTTTGCCCTTCACAATTTTTATTTTCTTGCTGAATGATCCTGAGAAACCTGTGGGAACTTTCAAATAATGCAACACCTGCAGGAATCTTTTCTTCTCCGGTTGTGACATATGATAAGAGGCATTGGTAAATACAAACTTGCCCGGTTTACCTGCTATCGGCCTAGGGTGCAATTCACTTCTTATTCCCTACTCTTGTAGATCCATCCGAGCATTCAGGTTGTCTTTCGATTTCCCGTCTTTACAAAGAAGCAAGTTAAGTATGTGCTCTGATGCTCCCTTCTCTATATGCATGACGTCCAGACAATGACGTACTAAATTTGTAGACCAGTACGGAATCTCGAAGAAAATGCTTAATTTGTTCCAAAATGGTGGTTTGACCTGTTTCATCGGATCCATCACGAAGGTCACATTATTGTAACCATCCCATTTAGCAGTCACGTCCTCTCCAGACAATGAGGATGGAGGTCCAAGAAGCTCCTGATGACTATCAAAGTGAACCGTGTCTAACCTATAGGGGTGGTCTGGTGGCAGGAAACGTCGATGGCCGCAATAACAAACCTTCTTGCTAAAATTCAAGAATTTCGATGTTGTGTGTTCATGGCAATGAGGACATGCATTGTTACCATGTACGGACCAACCTGATAGCATTCCATATGCAGGAAAGTCATTAATTGTCCACATTAAAGCCGCACGCAGTATGAATGTTGTATTTGTGTTTGCATCATATGTCTCTACAGCATCAATGAACAAAGATTTCAACTCCTCGATCAGAGGTCGGAGATAGACGTCAATATTGTTCCCCGGTGAGTATGGTCCGTCGATAAGAAGAGGTATCATAAAATATGATTGGTCCATAGCCAACCAAGGCGACAAATTATAAATTATCATTACAATGGGCCATGTGCTGTGACTTCCAGCCATATAGTTGATTGGGCAGAAGCCATCAGTTGCCAGTCCAAGCCGGACATTGCGAGGATCGTTACTGAATATTGCGTTCCTCCTATCGAAATCCTTCCATGCCAATGAATCTCTTGGATGGCTCATTTTTCCATCTTAACTTGGAGGAGCACGGTGATGCCAAATCATTTCATCGGCTGTTTTCTTGCACCTGAATAGCCTCTGTAGCCTCTGTGTTATGGGAAAGTATCGTGCTGTCTTGACAGGTATATCAGGCTTCTTATCAGAATCTTTTGGCTTATACCTGGCCTCTCCGCATGTTGGACACTCTTTCAAATCTAAATTCTCTTTCCGGTACAACACGCAATTTTTAGGACATGCTTGAATCGTCTCGCACTTTAGACCAAAATTAGACATCATCTTCTGGGCTCCGTACCAGCTGTCGGGCACGTTATTTCCCGGAGGCATAGAATCTTTCATGAACGAAAGAAGTATTGTGAATGACTTATTGCTCCATCCATTTAGGCACTTAATCTGGAAAAGTTGGACGAACCATGAGAGGGTGGAATACATCGCATTCTCATAAATTGGTTTCCTAGCATTATTCATGAAATTTTCATATTTATCTGCACGAGGTCCTTGACCGTAAGGAATGTCATCTTCCGTACGAATAGATTCACCTAGGGCAGCCTCTACCATATCCTCCATTTCTTTTGATGGAAATAAATTATCGTCTTCTCCTTCGGCCGCATTACCTGTAAGTCGATATACAACACCCCACGAGTTGCGAGGAGGCGGAAATATAAAAAAACAATCTTGTTCTATGAGTTAACATCGACTAACCGAAGAATTTTTGCTAAACTATAACTAACATATTCATAGGAGTTGTTAACTACTATGAGAAGTGATTATACCTAGTGAATCTAGTCCTTCGTCTTTTCGCTATCAACCTCCTCCTTGGCCTCCTATACGTAATAGACGATCCACCCGAGAGCTTCTATTCCAAGCTTCACCTCTAATCTTGAGGTAACTAGGTTTTCTTAGTTGCTAATCAAAGGCACCTAGGTGATATAGAGTGAGGTTATGGATTAATTAGTCTATCTAATTCTTGATCTCAACACATGAGAGGGGAGGATTAGGGTTTGAAGAGAGAGAGCTTGAGGAGAGAGATGGAGAGCAAGAGAATGAGAATGAGATAATGATCTCTCTTGAATATATGAAGCATAATGATTTATCAAAATAAATAAATAAAATGATTAATCATCATGCTTCATTTATTCATATGAGTGATTCATCTACATGAGTCATTAACCATTTAATGATGCATTAATGACATATGAATCACACAAATGAGTCACTAAATTATTTAATGCTTATGCCACTTAAACCCCCAAGTCATCGTCCTTCTAGAAGCTTCCCGCCAATTTACGAGAACGCCCCTCCTATCCGTGAAAACACGGAAAAACTTTAGACTGTATAAATCCAATAATCCGATACTAGAATCTGGCTTAAACCAAAGCCGGCTAAAAAAAACTGTCCGAACATCGTACGTGCATAAATGCACGTGCATGTCCGAACCCTGTCGTAAAACCATACGACCTCTATATCGTTTCGCCCGGAGTAGGGAAACTCTCTGTGTGGGACTCTAAAGACTCGACTACTACGCTGGCAGTGGGTTTAACCACAGACCGCAAGCGGCACTAGCTGTATGTAACGGTCCCCAGGTAGATGTTGATAAGAAGGCCGATGAGGAAACCCATCCGAACTCCTACTGAGCCTGATGTGACAATCTCCGTACAGTCCGGTCTGTTCGTCTAAGACTATCGCACATCGGGCCTAAGGGGCGGCAAGCATCAATCCCCTAATAGCGGTATAAGTCGTGTTGGAGCGTAGCCCATTACACCTTGAGAAACTACTGGAACCTACCAGTAAATCTCGTTTGCCCTGGCCAGGGACTTTGCTTAATGGCTCTCTGACACAGCGCGATATCAACTCCCAATACCGGGAGAGACGAATCCTGTCTAACCGCCACTGCCTCCAAGTGCTCGGGACTGCACCCAACTGCTACCTGTTTGCACGACTCTTTTGAGCCGTGGTAGGGTAGCAATCTAAGAATAGTGGGACACACTCGAGGCGAAGTAGTAGTGTCAAGTCTGCGGACTATGCTGTAATCATGTCACCTGGGAACTGTTAACTGACGACGGTATAATACCAACCAACAGTTCCCTGCAAGTCCTGTCCGGTGTACCCGTAACCCAACGAGCACCTATATACTATCTCCAGTACGACGTACTGATGGCTGTGGGACAAACCATCTCCTCAACTGGGATGAGAAGCCTACATACTAGTCTACTCCGGAGTATCGATGCCCTGTCTAGATTATCCTACGACTAGGGACCTGGAAAAGGATGTGCTTGTAGACTACCCAGCCCCCACTAGTGTGACTGCCATCACAACGCTGGTAGTCAAGCAAGATCCTAAGGGCTCTATCAATACGAACACACATATTAAGATAGATAAAACCAAGTAGCATACTACCATGTTTGGCAAGACTGTTATATAACTGTGAATATCCTAAGCTTCTATTAAGTAATATACAAGCTAGTATGATACAATAATGGCCCCTATGGTATACACACTAACAATCTTCCACTTGCACTAGGCATATCGAAGACCGATGATCTCGAGTAGCCTCTCGAACTGAATCTGAGGTAGGGCCTTTGTGAATGGATCAGCAATGTTCTTTTCAGTAGCAACTCTCTGGACCTTGATCTCCCGGTGATCTATGATCTCCCTGATTAGGTGATACCGCCTTAAGATGTGTCTGGACTTCTGATAGGATCTTGGTTCCTTCGCTAAAGCTATAGCTCCGTTGTTGTTGCAATACAGAGGTATTGGATCAACAATGGTAGGAACCACGTGAAGTTCTGTTAGGAACTTTTTCATCCAGACCGCTTCTTTTGCGGCATGGCAAGCAGCAAAATACTCTGCTTCCATCGTCGAGTCAGCAACGGTGTCTTGCTTGGAACTCTTCCAGCACACCACCCCTCCATTGAGGGTAAATACATAACCTAGCATGGACTTGGAATCGTCCTTATCACTCTGGAAGCCAGAATCAGCAAAGGCCTCCATCTTGTGGTCTTTTTCGCCGTAAACCAAGAACATCTCCTTAATCCTTCTCAGGTACTTGAGAAGGTTCTTTACTTCTATCCAGTGCTTCTCCCCTAGGTCTGAATGATACCGGCATACCACGCTCAGTGCGTAAGCTACATCTGGTCTGGTGCACAACATTGCATACATTATAGAGCCTACCGCAGAAGCGTAGGGTATAATAGACATGCGATCCTTTTCCAAATCAGTCTTGGGAGACATCTCTTTAGATAGGGTGATTCTATGACAAGCCGGTAGATTACCACGCTTAGAATCTTCCATACTGAATCTTTTCAGTATAGTGTTGATATACCTGGACTACGAAAGTCCCAACATCCTCTTGGATCTTTCACGATAGATCCGGATACCCAGAATGTAAGAGGCATCACCCAGGTCTTTCATGGAGGACCTGTGTGACATGAATCCTTTGACAGATTGTAGCATAGGAATGCCATTTCCTATCAATAGAATGTTATCCACGTATAATACGAGGAATACGACAGTTCGTGCTACAACTTTACTATATATACATGGTTCATCTGGATTTTTGATAAAGTCATATTCTTTGACTGTTTCATCAAAACAGATGTTCCAACTCCGCGATGCCTGCTTCAGTCAAAAAATGGACTTAATTAAATTGCAAACTTTCCCGCTGCTCCCACTCTGATTGAAACCTTCTGGCTGATCCATATAGACGCATTCTTCTAAATTACCATTTAGAAAAGCCGTCTTTACGTCCATCTGCCAGATTTCATAATCATGGAAGGCAGCAATAGCAAGAAGGACCCGAATGGATTTGAGCATAGCCACTGGAGAAAAAGTTTCGTCATAGTCCGAACCAGGTCTTTGACGAAAACCATTTGCAACAAGTCTAGCCTTATAGGTTTCCACCTGTCAATCTACACCAATCTTTTTCTTGAAGATCCATTTCCATCCTATGGGTTTTACCCCATCAGGAGCAAAGTCCAAAGTCCATACTTTGTTGGTGTACATGGACTCCATTTCGGACCGCATTGCATCAAGCCATCGTACCGAGTCGCCGCTCTGGATGGCCTGCTGAAGCTAGTAGGTTCATCATCATCAATGATGCAATCCTCTCCATCCCTATCTATGAGAAAACCGTAGTATCTCTCAGGCGGATGAGACGTCCTACTACTTCCGGGGAGGGGTGCGGGAATGTCTTGTTCTTCTTAAGCTACTGGTTCTACCAAATTTTCAGTAGTAGTTTGTGGTTCTGGAATTTCTTCCAGTTCTATTTCGCTCCCACTTGTTTCCTTTTCTAAAAACTGATGTTCTAGAAAATGGGCATTACGAGAAACAAAAACCTTTTGTTCCTCTGCGTAATAGAAATAATATCCCTTGGAGTTCTTTGGATACCCACAAACTTACACTGTACTGATCATGCCTCGAACTTGTCCGCATGCTGCTTTTTAACAAAAGCTGGACATCCCCATATCTTCAGATGCTGAAGATGGGGTTTCTTCCCACTCCAAATCTGATATGGAATGGTAGGCACTGTCTTGGTAGGAGCCCTGTTCAGAAGATATGCCGCTGATTCTAGCGCATAACCCTAGAAAGATCGCGGTAACTCAGCATTACTCATCATAGAACATACCATATCCAATAGGATTCGATTCCGTCTCTCCGATACACCGTTATGCTGTGGAGTGTATGGAGGAGTAAGCTGAGAGAGAATTCCTTTCTCTTTTAGGTAACCTAGGAATTCGGCACTTAAGTATTCACCACCTCGATCAGATCTTACTGTCTTAATACTTTTGCCGGTTTGGTTTTCTACTTCATTCTTATACTCCTGGAATTTCTCAAAAGTCTTGGATTTATGTTTCATCAGATAAATGAATCCGTACCTAAAGTAATCATCCGTAAATGTAATGAAATAGGAAAAACCAACTCTTGTATGTGTAGACATTGGACCACATACATCGCTGTGTATGAGTCCTAAGAGCTCATTCGCTCTTACTCCATGTCCAGTGAATGGAGTCTTTGTCATCTTTCCTTTGAGACATGATTCACAAGTGGCATAAGTTTGATATTCAAACGAGTTCAAATATCCTTCTCTATGTAATTTAGTTAACCTTGTCTCATTGATGTGACCTAGTCTACAATTGTAGGGTTCCTAGGCACACAATAGAGGTCTCACAAGGCATCAACCATGCCAATTTCAAAAAATCTATGTGCCGAGAAACCCGACTACGGATCGTTGGCTAGAAATCTAGGCGAAAATGAAATCTAGTTAACAACTTAACAAAAAGGAAACGGAAATACAACCTTTGTAGATCCGGTGCTCCACCTCCTTAGCTCCGCAACGAAGTCCCCTCACTGTCCTAGTGAATTCCCGGGCTCTAGCGTCGGCTTCATCGGAGAATAGGCGAGCTAGGTCGTCGATGTCCATGCCGAAGATGATCTACGTCGAGGCATCGCTAGATCAAGCTCCACCTTCACCAAGCCATGAAAACTTGTGAAGGAAAACACACTCTACTACTTGGCAAGAGGTAGAGGATGAAGAAATAGGAAGTGGGTAGACTTTAGAATTGGATTTCTCACTCTTTTTCTCACTTTGCCATTAAAGCTTTCAAGCTTTTTCTTGAAGTGAAGAAGAAGAAGAAGATAAAGAATATGATAAGTGTTAATTGAAAAAGGAAAAGAAAATCAAACCTTATCATATTCAAACCATGGTTATGTGTAGAGAATCAATCATGGTTGAGTGGAATGGTTAGGGTTAAGCATGAGACAAAATGGTCATTTGGTCAAAGCTTCATGAAGCTTCAATATGAAACAAAAAAAGCAACCATTTTCTCTTTATTCTTTTCATTTTCCAGAAAGAATAAAGAATAAAGAAATGAATAAGAAAATGATAACCCTAATCATTACACAACCATGGTTTAATCTTTACACAAACCCTAGTGAGCATGTATCATCAAACATGATACAATACTTGTGTACAAAAGTATATCACATATACAATATGCACAATCCAAGTGAGAAAATCCATTTAAAGTGAACCAATACTAGTTAATGCAAAGTAATATATAAAATATATAATTATACATTAAATCATTAAATCAACACTTGATTTAAAGATTCGGTCATATCGCATATAACCGACTAGTATCCTATGTATCGGCTTACCAAACCAACCCTTGATTCGATAACTAGGTTATATCGCATACAACCAGTCGATACATTCATCGTGAGAATGGAATACGGTATCATATACACGCATTATTCTCGGTCCCGCACATATCTCATATGCGCTCCTATTTCGTTTCGCTTGAGCCAGGAAACCTCTGTGTAGGACTCTAAAGACTCGTCAGTACACCGGCAGCAGATGATGATCATATCAAGCACCCACAAGCCGCAAGCGGTCTGCTAAACGTAACGGCCACCCGGGTATTGAGCGATCAGAAGATCGACGAGCAAGCCCGCTCACACTCCAGTGAATCCAACCAGTAACACTACCGTACAGTCAGGTCTGATCGTCTGATATGTCGCATATCTCGCCTAGGGGTGGTAAACGTCACACCCAAATAGCTCGATAAGTCGTGTCGATATGAGGTCGATAAAAATTCGAGAAACTACTGGTAACACTTACTAGTAAATCTCAGCAACCCTGGCCAGGGATTTCCTGTTATAGCCAATCGAACACAGCGCAACATCAACTCCCTATACCGGGAGAGACGAATCCCCTCCTATCGCTCATTGCCTCCTTGTGATTCGGGACTGTACCCAAAAACCACCATTTTGCACGCCCTCTTGGACGTGGTAAGATGGAAATCAAAGCACAGTGGGAACCACACAAGACTCTATGACGATCTCGGGTCAACAGACTACTTTGTACCAGTGTCACCAGAGAACTGCCATCTGACGTGAGGTATAATACCATCTGGGAGTTCTCGGCGAGTCCGTCCAGTGTACCCAGTCTCTGCTGAGCACCCGTATATCATCTCTGATGTCAAACACCATTGGATATGGGATCATCCATCGCCCATCTGTATGGGTCGAGAAGGTACACGCTAGTCTACTCTGGTATATCGATGCTCCGTCTCGATACACCCACGACTAGGGACTTTGAAGGATGTACTTATGGACTACCATGTCCCCACTAGTATGATCCGCATCATAGTCCAGGTAGTCAAGTACACATCCTAAGGGCTTTACCAACATGTAACAGAGAGACAATCAGTATACACGTTAAGGTAAAGATCAACCAGATAGCATGCTATCGTGTCGAGCAAGAAAGTCCACCCTATATATGTCCCAGCATCCACTACAATATACATCCAATGTACAGTAATGGCCCCTAGGGCATACATATAACTAACAATCTCCCACTTGCACTAGGGCCATCTGTAGCAGTGGTTGTAGTATCTCATACTCAACCATCCCATAAAAGTCCCTCTCTGGGAATATGCCTTCGTGAGTGGATCCGCCGTGTTATCCTCTGAGTCTGCTCTCCTTGCCTCGATCATCTTAGAGATCAACCATCTCCATGATCAGGTGATACTGCCTTAGAATAAGTCTGGATCACTGATGGGACCGGCGTTCCTTGGCATAAGCCACCATTCCATTGTCTCACAATGGTAGGAACATAGTTCATCTTATGAACCATTATACATCCAAACAGCCTCTTTGGTAGCATCTTAAGTAGCGATGTATCCTGCCTTTATCGTCTAGTATGTCACGGTATCTAGCTTGGAACTCTTCCAACATACCGTCCCTCGATTGAGGGTAAAGACAATGCCTGCGACTGACATTCAGTCGTCTTTATCACCCTGGAACACTTCCAGTGATTCTCCCCATACCATCTCACTACAGCTAGTGAGATTCCTAACATCCAATTATATCTATCTCATAGATCCAAAATCCAGGATTTAGTAGGTATCACTTTGATCCTATTTCGAGAATCTTTGTTATAATCGGAGATTGATCGAGCGTAGCATAGGAAACTACTTCCCTATCAAGAGTATGTCATCCACGTACTCTACGTGAATCGCCACCATACTCCCTACTACCTTTTTGTTTATACAAGGTTCATCTACCATTTTGATGATGTCAAACTCTTTGACTAATCCATCAAAACAGATGTTCCAACTCCGCAATGCCTGCTTTATCAGATAAAACATCTTGCACACGTTTCCGCTGCTCCCACTGTTTACGAAGCCCTCTGGCTGTGTACTTATAAACACACTCTTCTAAAACATCATTTAGAAAAGGAGTTATAGCACCCAACCGCCAGATATCGTAGTCATGGTATATAGCCGTGACAAGTAGGATCTGGATGGACTTAAGCATAGGTACTGGAAAAGGTTTCATCATTATCCACGCCTGGTCAATGACGAAAACCTTTAACAAGTCTAGCTTTGAAAGTCTCAACTTTTCCATGTACACCAAGTAATCTTCTCAAGATATACTTGCTCCTGATGGGGATTTAACCCTTCAGATATAGCAACTAAAGTCCATACTTTGTTGGTGTATAAGGATTCCATCTCAGATCGCTAAACATCCAGCCATTCTTACAGAGTCCCCACTCTTGATGGCCAGCTCGAAACTAGTTGGGTCATCATCTCATGATGCAATCCTCGCTCCCACTGTCATAGAGCAACCGAAGTATCTCTCAGGTGGGTGAGGAACCCTACTAGATCGGCGGAGAGGCTGAGGTTCGTTGGAATCTACTGAATCCTTTGGTTCTGTCAAATCATCAGTTGCAGTTTGTATAGCTGGAACATTTCCAGTTGTACATAACTGACATTGCCTCGAGCTTGTCCGTATTTTTCTTTTCAGACATAGGCCGGACAACCCCAAATCTTAACTAGCTTAAGACATGGGCTCTTCCCTTTCCATATCACATATGAAATGGTAGGCTTTGATTTGATTCGAACCCTAATTCAATAGGTATGCAGCTTCATAAGTGCATAACTCCCAAAAGGAAATAGGTAACTCAGTAGTACTCATCATAGAGCACACCATATCGAATAGGGTGCAATTGCTCCGCCCCGATATACCATCGTGCTATGGTGTATACGGAGGAGTAATGCTGAGAGAGAATCTCATTCTCCTTATGAATAGTCTATAATTTCCGTGCTCAAGTATTCTCCTCCTCGATCACATCAAAGGATATAATACTTATACCCATATATCGGTTCTCTACTTCTAAATCATATTCTGTGAATATCTCAAAAGGTTCGGACTTAAGTTTCAACAGGAACATATGACTGAATCTTGAGAGATTATCAGAGAATATAATGAAGTATAAAGAATCAGTGCTGGCATGTGTAGACTGGAGACCTTACATACATCATCATGTATCAGTCCCAAGAGTTCATTAACTCTTTCTCTGTTTCCAGTAAACAGAGCTATGGTCATCTTATCTCTGTGACATGGCTGGCAAGTTTCACAAGATGTAAATTCAAACTGATTTAAATATGCATCTACATGTAACTTTAGCTAGTCGGGTCGCATTGATATGACCTAGTCTACAATGCCTCAAGAAGGATTCGTTCATTTCTGAACTCTTCCTCTTGTGTGTGTTCTGTATACTAAGAACTGTAGTTTGATTTAGAACATCAATGCTTTTAGATAACGTGCCTGAACCGATCAACTTTTGATATAGGAAATGTTCAAAACATTATCCAACAATACAAAATTTTATCATTTCTTTACTAATAAAGAGACTGATATGATTTTGTATATCAGGTTCGGTATCTAATAACATTCGTTCAGAATCAATGTATTACAATACAGGGTGACAGTGACCGACAGACTTGGCTGCAACATTTGCCCCGTTTTCTGCCTCATGAAACTTATCACCCGTTCTCAGTTTTTCTACCCTTTTGTAGCCCTATGTAACAGATTACATATCTGGGATCCTTATCCGGTATCATATACTCAGGATACGGAGGATACTAAGAAACAGTTCTTTGTAATGAACAAACCCGAAGATGATGCATCATATGCACTTTCTTCGTTTGGGCGGCACGGGAAATCTGGTATTCCCCAATTACCTGCTCTGTCTTATAACAATTATAAGTTGGAGCGGGACCAACGTTCCCCAGCTCAGTATAACAAGCGGGTTCGGTCAATAATCCGTATTATTATCTTGATTAAGGCGTGATATGGTCGCTACCAGGAGAGAGAGAGAAGAAAACACTCAGCGTGCGCTCTTGCAAGAATAGATTGGTTATTATTTTATCTAATCAGGATGGCTCCCACTGCTTTTTATCAAATCTTCCTTCAAACCCTAAAAGGAAAGACTAGCCGGGATTAATTACACACTACAAGTTCGCCAATCTTTCAGCCAGGCCAGTGTCGGTACTTTGAGAGAGGTCCCCCGTGCTTTCGCACGAACCTAATTAATGTAAACCTCGTTTTCCCAGAGGCGTAACCCCGTTGACACCTTTCTAGACACCTACTTGATCGGCCAATTGCAATGTATAAAACTCTCCCAGGAGTAACAATTACTCACAGCGGGTATCGAGATCCAACTATCTCATAGAAGGTATGCAATCTCATTGCAAATTTCAACACTTGAAATTCCCGATAATGTTTTGCCCCTAGCGTCCTATGACCTTGACAGAGGTCAACAAACCATAGGCTGCTAGTCAAGTTCAACCCGTCATTTCTTGATTGAAGTAAACCCACCCGCACGACCCTTGACAGAGGTCAACAAGGTCGCATGACTACCCTAAATCAATCACATCATATGCTTATGCAGATAAGCGCTAATCAGCTACCGCACACTACGCCTTGACAGAGGTCAACAAACGTAGCACGAATACTAACCAGTACATATCTGAAATGACGGAGGGCTACGACAGGTTTTTCTGAAAACCTATTGCGTAATGAACTTGATATCGTTGTAGGATCGAATGAATTTTGAAATGGAGTGTTTTTTAGGCTTTTCTATTTTTGCTAAAGGAGTCACTCCCGGTGAAGGGATCGTCGGTCCTTTCCTCGTCGAATGAGGTGAGGCATATATCATATATATCACCGTGCAAAGCAAAAACACTTAAAAGCAATCAAAAGTCAAACCGAGGGTGTAGCATCTGCCAGTTATTGCTAAAGGAGTCACTCCCGGTGAAGGGATCTCGGTCCTTTCCTTATCGAATAAGGTGCAGGATATATCACATATACCGTTGTGCAAAGCAAGAACTGTAGCTACCTTTTTTATTTTAAAATTCGATTCTACAACATCTTAGGTTTCTTTTATTTCATTAATCACATTAATGAAGTCCCATCATTTAAGAACCTAAACATCACAGATAAATACAACGTACACTTATGCCATCCGCATTCGCCTCGATGTCCCCTCATGCACCGTTAGGTTGGGTAACTAACGGCAGAGCGGGGCAGGGCTAGCGCGGGTGTAAAACATAAGTAACGTCTATATAATATATCATATATACTATATACTGTATCTATCACAGAACATCACATGATCACATCACAGATATCGCAGCAGAAGAATCATATGAAATGTTGGATATACTAGGACGTTAAACACGGATTCCACGGTCGCGATGAATAGCCAAACCCACACTCCTAGACCCCTACGAGAGCGGCAAGCAACCCTACCAATTCTAGAGTTAGGAGACCCGGACTCGGCTCCTCGAGTTGGTCTCCCACTGCACTCTAGAACCCGGTTACTTGTGCCCTCCTCTTTGGGTCTATCCTAGTGCGGAAAAGTAAATAATATACAAACGGTGACATCTTCCGCAACCTGGAAGTGCCCCAATAAAAGAATATTACATTCAAGTTTTTACATGAATGAAAATGAAAAACACTCATCTTACATAAAAACCCCCGGCTATTCAAACACGACGATCCAATATAACATATCCAGCAATACATAACATCACATGTCATCAGCGTAAGTAAACATGCGTATCCCAATTGTCGTTGACATATAGCAACGAAACCGGCGATATCACATATTACACTTACGGTCACAGAAAAGAAAGTGTAAAACTACAACAGTTGGAATCCGTAACCACCTCAGACATCGCATGCCTGACCAAATGAATTACTTAGACATCACATGCCTAACAATTATAAACCCCGCATTTTAGTCTCATTATCGAAAACTCTTTTCAATACCAAGTCGGGCAATTCAACAGGATTCCCGACATTTTGATCGAATGCTCGTCGCAAACTTTAATAGACGGCCGCACCCCCGACGCCGTCGACGAAGTGCACCAAGGCGGAACACCGCTGCCGCGAGCACCCGAACGGATGCTTTCGGCGACGGGGTTCTCCTACAGTCACTTGGTCGGGGCTATGGAGTGAGGCTGTCTATTAAGATTACCCGGCGAGTATCCGCGTACGCTACGTGATTGAGACGGACTTTTGATCACATCAAAATTCCGTGGCAACCGATCAAGTGAGACTAAACTGCTATTTTTATAACATTCATTCAGTTATCTCATAACTTATTGTGAATTCCAATTATTGTATCCCATTCCGGATAAATAGAAAATGTCAAACTTTCCGATCGAACATTCGAACACCCAAGTTTTCCCGATACAGATCAACACATGAAACAAGTCTAAAAACATTCAGTTCGTGCCTCAGTACCAACGGTCCAGCCGTAGAAGGGTCAAGCCAACGCCTCATATGTGGCACGCCGTACTGCCCCAAACCCGAAGGTTCAAAGGGCAGTTCAAGACGGTCACATAATCGAGTTAAGGTTTGTTGTCTTCTAGAGGGTCCATCGCGTTACTTGCACTACTTAGAACGTCGTTAAACTACGGAAAAATCCAACACTTGGGAATTTCCCGACAGGGGAAAAATTGGGTATTTATATCCGGTCGAACTTTTTAACATATTCTAAAAATATCCGGAATCCAGATAGACAAAATCTGATAATCCGATCGAATCATTGAATCCCCAAAATAACCCCAGAACACTCAACTGTAGAGTCACATTAAAAATAACCAGAAAATATAGGATTTAATTATATGAATTACTGTGCAGAAAACATTGGTCAAAGGGATAGTACGGCCGCGGAACCGCCGCACCATGCATAGCTGGGGCCGCGGTTCCGCGGTGGAAAAGTTGAATTAGGCCCTCGTATTTCATAGTAATTCAAATAATACCCTGCTTATTTTTCTGCATATTTTTAATTGACAAAAATCCAAAATTTTCGAAAATTTCCAAAGAGCATTTTGGGGTTGGGGTTTCGGGTCGTTCGGACTTCAAACTCCGTCTGGACTTCGCCTAAGGCACTAGCTAGGCTCTGATACCACTGTAGGGTTCCTAGGCACACACTAGAGGTCTCACAAGGCATCAACCATGCCAATTTCAAAAAATCTAGGTGCCGAGAAACCCGACTACGGATCGTTGGCTAGAAATCTAGGCGAAAATGAAATCTAGTTAACAACTTAACAAAAAGGAAACGGAAATACAACCTTTGTAGATCCGGTGCTCCACCTCCTTAGCTCCGCAACGAAGTCCCCTTGCTGTCCTAGTAAATTCCCGGGCTCTAGCGTCGGCTTCATCGGAGAATAGGCGAGCTAGGTCGTCGATGTCCATGCTGAAGATGATCTACGTCGAGGCATCGCTAGATCAAGCTCCACCTTCACCAAGCCATGAAAACTTGTGAAGGAAAACACACTCTACTACTTGGCAAGAGGTAAAGGATGAAGAAATAGGAAGTGGGTAGACTTTAGATTTGGATTTCTCACTCTTTTTCTCACTTTTCCATTAAAGCTTTCAAGCTTTTTCTTGAAGTGAAGAAGAAGAAGAAGATAAAGAATATGATAAGTGTTAATTGAAAAAGGAAAAGAAAATCAAACCTTATCATATTCAAACCATGGTTATGTGTAGAGAATCAATCATGGTTGAGTGGAATGGTTAGGGTTAAGCATGAGACAAAATTGTCATTTGGTCAAAGCTTCATGAAGCTTCAATATGAAACAAAAAAAGCAACCATTTTCACTTTATTCTTTTCATTTTCCAAAAAGAATAAAGAATAAAGAAATGAATAAGAAAATGATAACCCTAATCATTACACAACCATGGTTTAATCTTTACACAAACCCTACTGAGCATGTATCACCAAACATGATACAATACTTGTGTACAAAAGTATATCACATATACAATGTGCACAATACAAGTGAGAAAATCCATTTAAAGTGAACCAATACTAGTTAATGCAAAGTAATATATCAAATATATAATTATATAGTAAATCATTAAATCAACACTTGATTTAACAATTCGGTCATATCGCATATAACCGACTAGTATCCTATGTATCGGCTTACCGAACCAACCCTTGATTCGATAACTAGGTTATATCGCATACAACCTGTCGATACATTCATCGCGAGAATGGAATACGGTATCATATACACGCATTATTCTCGGTCCCGCACATATCTCATATACGCTCCTATTTCATTTCGCTTGAGCCAGGAAACCTCTGTGTAGGACTCTAATGACTCGTCAATACGCCGGCAGCAGATGATGATCATATCAAGCACCCACAAGCCGCAAGCGGTCTGCTAAACGTAACGGCCACCCGGGTATTGAGCGATCAGAAGATCGACGAGCAAGCCCGCTCACACTCCAGTGAATCCAACCAGTAACACTACCGTACAGTCCGATCTGATCGTCTGATATGTCGCATATCTCGCCTAGGGGTGGTAAACGTCAGACCCCAATAGCTCGATAAGTCGTGTCGATATGAGGTCTATAACAATTAGAGAAACTACTGGTAACACTTACCAGTAAATCTCAGCAACCCTGGCCAGGGATTTCCTGTTATAGCCAATCGAACACAGCGCAACATCAACTCCCTATACCGGGAGAGACGAATCCCCTCCTATCGCTCATTGCCTCCATGTGACTCGGGACTGTACCCAAAAACCACCGTTTTGCACGCCCTCTTGGACGTGGTAAGATGGAAATCAAAGCACAGTGGGAACCACACAAGACTCTATGACGATCTCGGGTCAACAGGCTATTCTGTACCAGTGTCACCAGAGAACTGCCATCTGACGTGAGGTATAATACCATCTGGGAGTTCTCGGGGAGTCCGTCCAGTGTACCCAGTCTCTACTGAGCACCCGTATATCATCTCTGATGTCAAACACCAATGGATATGGGATCATCCATCGCCCATCTGTATGGGTCGAGAAGGTACACGCTAGTCTACTCTGGTATATCGATACCCCGTCTCGATACACCCACGACTAGGGACTTTGACGGATGTACTTATGGACTACCATGTCCCCACTAGTATGATCCGCATCATAGTCCGGGTAGTCAAGTGCACATCCTAAGGGCTTTACCAACATGTAACAGAGAGACAATCAGTATACACGTTAAGGTAAAGATCAACCAGATAGCATACTATCATGTCGAGCAAGAAAGTCCTCCCTATATATGTCCCAGCATCCACTACAATATACATCCAATGTACAGTAATGGCCTCTAGGGCATACCTATAACTAACAACAATGTCATAAGAAATCCTTATTTGTATCTGGAGACTTTCTTTTTAGTGTGTTCTGGACATTGAAAATCTGGAGTTGGTTTAAGACATATATACCGTTATTCAGTGTACCGGACCCAATCAAACTATGATTAAGGTGGATGTTAACAACATCGCTTATAAACGTGAAATCATAACCTTTAATTGATAACAAGGAAACTGATATGATATTACACCTTAAACTATGTACACAAAAACAGTTATATAAAACAAAAATATGTCCACTCGTCAATCCCATGTGATAATCGCCGACGGACACAGCTCCCACGCTAGCTCCGTTAGCAACCTTTAAGGTCATATCACCATCCTTCAGCACTCTACGGTTTCTCAGTGCCCATAATGAATTGCATATTTGAGATCCTGATCCGGTATCCAATACCCAGGAAGAAGAGTTGATTCACAGACAATTCTCAATAACAAACACACCTGAAGTCGATGCCACGGCCTGCTTCGGTTCCTTGTTCTTGGCTTTCCACGCTTTGCAATCTTTCTTCCAGTGCCATATCCTATGACAATGGAAGTACTCATCTTGGGCCGCTACTGGTACCCCAATCTTTTCTTTCCCTTCGCTCCCACCTTACTAACAACTCTTCTAGGTTTGGTGGCGGCCTTCTTCTTCTTTCCTTTGGCCCTAGCCTTGGACCTGGAAGAAGAAGCACCGCTAACAAACATAGCGGGTGTTTCCCTTGCCTTCTGCAAGGTGCCCTCTGCACTCCTCAACATGTTAAGGAGTTCTGGAAGTTCAACTTCTTTTCTTTGAATGTTGAAATTCAGAATAAACTGGGCGTAGGTGGAAGGAAGGGACTGGAGAATCAAGTCTGTATAGAGCTCATTATCCAAAGTCGTCCCAAGGTCTACGAGCTCTTCAATATAGCCAATCATCTTTAGGACATGTTCTCCTACCGATGATCCGACAGCCAACCTCGCTCGAAACAAGTTCTTTGAGGTCTCGTATCTTGCTATACGAGATTGCTCTCCATAAAGTTCTTTTGTATTGAGAAATATGGCATCTAGATCCATATCCTCGTGCCTCCTCTGATGTTCATTGTTCATCGAGGCAAGCACGATGCACTTGGCCTTCGCACAATCTAAATCCCAGGTTTTGCGGATTTCCTTATCCTCATTACTGGATTTGGGACCTGGGACTGCAGGTGCCTTAGTGGTGAGGACATACCCCAATCTGTTATAGGTCAAAGCCATTTTGACATTCCGCAGCCAATCTTTATAGTTTGGCCCTGTCAGTATATTTTTTTCTAAAAGTAACTTAAGTCCAGTCATTTTCAGGGTCGCTACAATTAGGAGAGAGAGAAGAAACACTTTTAGCATGATGCTCTTGTAAGTTTAGAGTGGTTTTTAATTTATCTAAACTGGATGGCTCCCACTGTTTCTCGAATCCCTTCTCAAACCAAAAAAAAAGAACTAGCCAGGACCATTCTCACCGTACAATACTTGCTTAACCGTTCATCCAGGCTAGTGTCGATACTTCGAGGGAGGTTCTCCAACGCTTTCGCGAAGTTCCTTAATTAAATAACTTCTTTTCTCTGGGGGCGTAGCCCCGCTGACACCTTTCTCGTCACCTACTTGGTTTATAGCATTGATCATTAAGTGACGAATCTCCTGATGAGTAGCATATAATCACAGTAGGATCGGGATCTAAATATCATCGTATGATAATGCTAAAGGAATCCTACCCACATTCATCAAACTCCAAACGGTATGCATCTCTTTGCAAATTTCAGTTTCTTTAGAAATTCTCGATATAAGTTTTTGCCCCATGCTCTTATGACCTTGGCTTTGGTCAAAATGCCATAAGTCACATGTCAAGTTCTACCCATCATTATCTTGTTAATTTGAACCCATCCATACATACCCCTGACTTTGGTCAAATGATAATACGACTGTCCCAAACTAACTCATCTATCTATGCAACAAATGAATACCCAGCAGCTACCAAACACTATGCCTTGACTTTGGCCAAAATACATAGCTTGAATACTACTGAATACCCAAATGAAATGACGGAGGGCTACGAATGGTTTTGGCGAAACCGTGAACGTAGTGAACTTGATATGACCGAAGGAACCTGATAGCTTTTTAAAAGGAGTGGTTAAAGCTCCGCAATTTTTAAAAAAATATCCTCTGTTTTAAAATAACCGAGTGGTTTCTTTTAAACTGTTCCAATGATTAAACTTTGGTTTATTTTCCTTTGCATTAATAATAATATGTCCCATCATTAACCTATCATTGCAGAAAACAACAAAAATACTACGTCCTCTTATGCCATCCGCATTCGCCACTGGGTCCCGTCATTACCCGTTAGGTTACTTAACTAACGACAGAGCGGGGGCTGGGCTAGCGCGGGTGTAAAACATAAGTGATGTCTAAATAGCTATCATATATAGATATTGTACATTCGTCAGACGCAATAATAGGCATTCCAGATCACAGATGAACATTATTGGATATGCAAGCAATCCGCGTTTCTTTTGAGCCTGCAACGAAAGACGGATTACACAGTTGTGATGAATAGACATTACCCCATCCTAGACCCCTACGGGTACGACAAACTACCCGCCAAGTACTCGAAGTGAAGCGGTCTCCCTCAACAATGTGAGTAGGCCACTAAACACTTCAAAGTACCCGGTAGTTTGTGCATCCTACCATGGGTCTATCCTAGGAGAAAAAAACAGTAAAATGAAATAATACAACGGTGGCTACAACCGCAACCTGGATGTGCCCCGCAAAATAATATTACAACATATTACAATTACATCGAATGAATGAATATAATAACCCATCTCAAACCCGGGCTAATCATCACAACAATCCAATCAAGTTCACAATCACAAACTGTTAAATCATTACAGAAATATGCAACCCCCTGCCAACCGAAATACTAGCAGTTATGGGAGGTTTACGAACACATTATACAGTTCACAGATATAATCTAATTAGCAAACATCGTATAATTTCCATCGAGCAAACACTTTAGATTCTACTCCAAAACTTCTCTGTGCACCTGAGACTTGAGAAGAAAATAAACATAGCGGAAAAGACAAAAAACATCACAGAAGAGTTCTAGGAAAATTTGGGGTGAATCGGCTTCAACTCGGCAGCGGATCCGCGGCGGATCGGTGGGATCGGCCGCGGTTCCGCGGCGGTTTGGCCGACTCATGCACCCAAATTTTATCAGAGTTCTTGTATTTCCCTACTTGTATTTTTAGATGTCCCTAAAAAATTTTTAGGGCCTGTTTTAAAATCGACAGAAACTTAGTGATTTTAATGTTTTTTCCGGTTCGTTTTGCGTTCGAAATTCTTACGACTTTGCTAATGAGTTAATTATTGTTTAGCGAAGCTCTGATACCAATGTAAGACGATGTACAACACCCCACGAGTTGCGGGAAGGCAGAAATATGAAAAACAATCTTGTTCTATGAGTTAACATCGACTAACCGAAGAATCTTTGCTAAACTATAACTAACATATTCACAGGAGTTGTTAACTACTATGAGAAGTGATTATACCTAGTGAATCTAGTCCTTCGTCTTTTCGTTATCAACCTCCTCATCGGCCTCCTCTACGTAATAGACAATCCACCCGAGAGCTTTTATTCCAAGCTTCACCTCTAATCTTGAGGTAACTAGGTTTCTTTAGTTGCTAATCAAAGGCAACTAGGTGATATAAAGTGAGGTTATGGATTAATTAGTCTATTTAATCCTTGATCTCAACACATGAGAGGGAATGATTTGGGTTTGAAGAGAGAGAGCTTGAAGAGAGAGAAGATGAGCAAGAGAATGAGAATGAGATAATGATCTCCCTTGAATATATGAAGCATAATGATTTATCAAAATAAATAAATAAAACGATTAATCATCATGCTTCATTTATTCATATGAGTGATTCATCTACATGAGTCATTAACCATTTAATGATGCATTAATGACATGGATGAATCACACAAATGAGTCATTAAAACATTTAATGCTTATGCCACCTAAACCCCCAAGTCATCATCCTTCTAGAAGCTTCCCGCCAAATTACGAGAACGCCCCTCCTATCCATGAAAACATGAAAAAACTTTAGACTGTATAAATCCAATAATCCGATACTAGAATCTGGCTTAAACCAAAGCCGGATAGTAAAAACTGTCCGAACATCGTACATGCATAAATGCACGTGCATGTCCGAACCCTGTCGTAAAACCATACGACCTCTATATCGTTTCGCCCGGAGCAGGGAAACTCTCTGTGTGGGACTCTAAAGACTCGACTACTACGCTGGAAGTGGGTTTAACCACAGACCGCAAGCGGCACTAGCTGTATGTAACGGTCCCCAGGTAGATGTCGATAAGAAGGCCGATGAGGAAACCCATCTGAACTCCTACTGAGCCTGATGTGATAATCTCCGTACAGTCCGGTCTGTTCGTCTAAGACTATCGCATATCGGGCCTAGGGGGCGGCAAGCGTCAGTCCCCTAATAGCGGTATAAGTCATGTCAGAGCGTAGCCCATTACACCTTGAGAAACTACTTGAACCTACCAGTAAATCTCGATTGCCCTGGCCAGGGACTTTGCGTAATGGCTCTCTGACACAGCGTGATATCAACTCCCAATACCGGGAGAGACGAATCCTGTCTAACTGCTATTGCCACCAAGTGCTCGGGACTGCACCCAACTGCTACCTGTTTGCACGACTCCTTTGAGCTGTGGTAGGGTAGCAATCTAAGAACAGTTAGACACACTCGAGGCGAAGTAGCCATATCAAGTCTGCGGACTAAGCTGTACTCATGTCACCTGGGAACTGTTAACTGACGACGAGTATAATACCAACCAACAGTTCCCTGCGAGTCTTCTTCGGTGTACCCGTAACCCAACGAGCACCTGTATACTATCTCCAGTACGACGTACTGATGGCTGTGGGAAAGACCATCTCCCCAACTGGGATGAGAAGCGTACACATTAGTCTACTCCGGAGTATCGATGCCCTGTCTCGATAATCCTACGACTAGGGAACTGGAAAAGGATGTGCTTGTAGACTACCCGGCCCCCACAAGTGTGACTGCCATCACAACGCTGGTAGTCAAGCAAGATCCTAAGGGTTCTATCAATACGAACACACATATTAAGATAGATAAAACCAAGTAGCATACTACCATGTTTAGCAAGACTGTTATATAACTGTGAATATCCCAAGCTTCCATTAAGTAATATACAAGCTAGTATGATACAATAATGGCCCCTAGGGCATATACACTAACATTACCGAATTCTTCTTCTTCTCCTGCCGCATTATCGTGTTCTCCTTCTTCTTCTGCCGCAGTACAGCATTCTTCTCCTTCCCCGTGATATTTCCAAGTTGTATAAAGTCTAGTAAACCCATATTTTACAATATGAAGCTCTACCAATTCTACCTTCTGCCAGTACTTATTGCCACATCTATCGCACAAACATCGAATCTTCTCTATTATGATCTTATTATGTGCGCGTGCAAATTCAATGAAAGCAGCAACACCTGCGACAAACTTAGGTTGCATACGTTGTTGCCAATCCACATACATCCAGTCCTGAACTCTGACATACTCATAGGCCTTGTTAGACTGTATAACATATAAATTGTAGGTTATGGTGATTATAATGAGAAATATAAGAACGGGATAGTTACTGACAAAGGAGAAAATCCGTGTATATGCTTTGTTTCTGCATTTGTCGTTAAAAATAATAAATTATCGCACGTATGTTAACCGATAGACGGGGACTAAGTGGCGCTTTTAGTTTCATATATGAGTATCGATGAGAATATGAAGGTTTCATATTATCATCGAGTATCATATATTGGTTTTAACTTGAACATCTCGAATCACTCTCTAATTATGCATTTGTTGTGTATTCTTGTTGTATGTGTGTTTTCCGGCTGTCGGGGGTAAGGCTTCTATCCCATTAAGAATGTATAGAGCGAACACCCATCACTTGTGCTTTCAACCATTTCGAGTAAATTTCGGCAGCACCTCCCCACTGTTCTCCGAGTACACTGTAATAGAATAGATAATCATTTCAAAACAGTGAAACAACGTTGAAATGAACATCTAATCTATCTTTATACTTGGAGAACCAGCGGAAAGGTACTGAAGAAATATCTCGAAACGGATGAAAACACAAGTGAATGAAGGTGTTTGCTTTATACATTCTTAATTTGTCCACACGGGACAAATCTATCGGTTACCATATGATTGAATTTTCTCGTCGCATAGACTATACGACGGTTGTTAGTATCGAGCTATATCGTCCGATATTTAACAACCTTCGTATAGTTCTATGTCACGGGGAACATCGCACGTACGTTAACCAATAGACGGGGACTAAGTGGCGCTTTTAGTTTTATATATGAGTATCGATGAGAATATGAAGGTTTCATATTATCATCGAGTATCATATATTGGTTTTAACTTGAACATCTCGAATCACTCTCTAATTATGTGTTTGTTGTATATTCTTGTTGTATGTGTGTGTTTCGGCTTTCGGTGGTAAGGCTTCTATCCCATTAAGAATGTATAGAGCGAACACCCATCACTTGTGCTTTCAACCATTTCGAGTAAATTTCGGCAGCACCTCCCCACTGTTCTCCGAGTACACTGTAATAGAATAGATAATCATTTCAAATCTGTGAAACAACATTGAAATGAACATCTAATCAATCTTTGTACACGGAGAACCAGCGGAAAGGTACCGAAGAAATATCTCGAAACGGATGAAAACACAAGTGAATTAAGGTGTTTGATTTATACATTCTTAACTTGTCCATACCGGACAAATCTATCGGTTACCATACGATTGAATTTTCTCGTCGCATAGACTATACGAAGGTTGTTAGTATCGATCTATATCTTCCGATATTTAACAACTTTCGTATAGTTCTATGTCACGACGAACATCGCACGTATGTTAACCGATAGACGGGGACTAAGTGGCACTTTTAGTTTCATATATGAGTATCGATGAGAATATGAAGGTTTCATATTATCATCGAGTATCATATATTGGTTTTAACTTGAACATCTCGAATCACTCTCTAATTATGCGTTTGTTGTGTAACCTTGTTGTGTGTGTGTGTTCCGGCTGTCGGGGGTAAGGCTTCTATCCCATTAAGAATGTATAGAGCGAACACCCATCACTTGTGCTTTCAACCGTTTCGAGTAAATTTCAGCGGCAACTCCCTGCTGTTCTCCGAGTACACTGTAATAGAATAGATAATCATTTCAGAGCTGTGAAACAACGTTTAAATGAACATCTAATCTATCTTTGTACACGGAGAACCAGCGGAAAGGTACCGACGAAATATCTCGAAACGGATGAAAACACAAGTGAATGAAGGTGTTTGCTTTATACATTCTTAATTTGTCCATGTAACCCTTCGAAAATCGTTTTGGCAGTTTTTCGGTAATCGGTTAATTATTAGGCTTTTTCCGTAAAAAGTCAAAATAGGTATTTTTCATTGTAGACCTAATTATACAAAATTTAGATAAGATATTACTATAATTTTGTCACTAAAATGTCACTTATAATTTTCTAGTTAAATAAAAAAAAATCGTAATTAATTATTTTTTTATTATTTTAGGCTTTTTAAAATACATTAAATTAGTGATAAATACAAATTTAATTAGGTAAATTACACAATTAGGAAACATTATAAACTAAAATTTAGTGTTAATAAAATTTTATCAAGATTTTTCAAAGTTTTTGTTCTATGGTTTAAAATTTTATTCAAAAATGGCTTAAAATGGGGTTTTTTGTGTAAAAGTTGATGTGATAGTCATTAATTGAGCTTGGGAAAGGGTTTTTGTATAGAATTTTCTACACCATTCACACAAACACACCCTCCTCTAACCTCAGGTCGAGCTGCTGCTTCCCCCTTCCATTTTTTCCCTCACTTCTCTTGCTTTAATTCTTGCAAAAATCAACAAATTCCATGAAAAATACACACTTTTCCTTCTCAAATTCAAACCAAAACCCAAATCCATCCCTTCCCTAACCCTAATTTGTTTGAAAAGTGAAGAAAAGAGGTGTCTTAGAGGCTAGTGCAAGTTTGGATTCAACTCTTGTAAGGTATAAAATCCTAAACTAGTTGCTAACTTGTAGTTTAAATATGCTAGAATTGAAATTTAAAGTATTAGTTTAGTAGTAAATGTCTGTTTAGGAAAATCAAGAGAAGGATTTGATTTTAAATTAGGGTTTGTAGCATGATGGTTGGATTTAAGTTAGGGTTTGGTTATCTAATTGATTGGAGTGGTTAATTGCGTAAGGTTACGCTCGCTAAATCGTTAAATTGCGACGTTTGCATCGAATCAGTTTGAAATTTGCTTACTAGATTTTTACAAAAATTAGAATGCGATCAAATTGTGTTATTTTAGCGATATAATTAGCTTCGTATGGGACTATTAGATTGCGCGAACGCGGGGTTTTGTCTAGTCAGGTAGTAGTTTTGTCGATTTCCCGGAAATGATGATTCTAGTTAAGGGTTAGCGATTTTCGTGCGTTTTCCCGCGCACCGAGTGCATGCTATGTTTAATTCGAGAGCGCCGATAATTGTATATTGTGACTTGCATCGTTTTAGGTTTTGTAATCTTATGCTTGGTGTTGTGCAAATATAGGACCGGTCGGGGAAACTTCGGACATGGCGCGTAAAGGCAAGGCGGTGGTCGGATCGGATTAGCGGGGATTTCAGGTGAGTAGATGTATTCATCTATGGGGGAATCGTCTGAATGGCGCGAGGCGCCCCCCTACTTAGGATTACCCTACTTTTTGCGAGATTCATATTGTTAGCTAGCTTATCCATTCATGTACACTGCATACCCTTATAGCGAACACTATATTAGATTGCATGGACATTCATCTATACTTATGCGATATTACTTCGTAGGACACGAACACCATTACCATTGGCATCCGTTGCATGCGCACTATTCATGTGACACACACGCCTTTGGTAATTGCCATGCCACGTGCACTAGAGAACCTGTTTAACTTAATATCGCCATTTGCATTCATACACGATATATAAAATTGCATAGCATGCATATACCTCGCATTATCATCATATTTACATAGATTCTATCCAAAATTCACATCATATACATTGATATCATAGACATTTATTATATATAACATGTGAACATTATGATTTTCTTGAGGATTTCAGTATTGCTGCGATTTCTGGATTTTTGGGGAAAACCGTAAGAATTTAACAAAAGCTTATATTCATCATTTTTAAAACAAAATTGCGGTTTTCTCGTGATGTATGTGTCGTCCACCATGAGTTTTCATGTTTTCTGTTGGATTTCGAGACCCGATTCGAAGAGTGGATGAACCGTCTCGGGTACATGGTAGGCCCGGTATGGTACCCCGGGGCAAGAAGATCGAGTTGTAGACGATGAGCCTGGCAGGGGAAGACTACCTATCGGTGATGTCTGGCGCGGCGGATATCCGGAGGATACCGACCGTTGTTGTGAGATTTGATGACATGGGCCGATCCGGACTGACGGAGCCCGATATTTGAGAAATTGATACAGTGAGACATTGAGACAGATGGGATTTCATATTTGGTGTCGATGCTTGACACGGTTTTCAGATGATTTCTTGAAGTTATTTAGCTATTATACAGATATCCTTTTTCTAAAAGATTAGAATGCAGAACTCTTAACATTTAAAACACTTAAAGATTTAGTAATGACATTGCATACATGTGCATGCATACTAGTGATATTATATCACATATGGTCGTACATGTTGTGACGCATTGCGTGCATTCTTACGATTGCCTTACTAGATGTTATATTCTACTCACGAGCTGGCAACTCACCCCCGTTATGCCACAGTGTCTTACAGGTCGGACCCGTCATCCTTGTAGCGGCGGGCTATCTTATCATCAGCTCTTTTTGCTCAGACTCGCGACATCGCCCGTAGGTGGGTTGCGAGCACACTTTATTTCTTTTTGCTCCATTATTGTATCTAGTATTCTCCATCTACCACTTTATATTGTATATGCGACCTAGTGATGAGACTGAGAGATTTGTATATTTGTGGTTTCTTTTGGGTCGAGCTCACTTGAGCCGGCGTTGTGTTTTCTGATATTTTGCATTTCTTTTTGCTCTTTTCTTGATATTACTTATATATTGAATGTAGTTGTGATCCGCCTTGGGCGAAGAGCTAGCTCTCGCTTGGGGATGCCATTTATGTCACAGGTTATATATATCTTGTTGTACCCATTTTAGGGGATAGAAAATACAGGGGAGACTCTGCCGAAATTTTCGGGAATTTTGATGTTTTTTTTTAAAAGGGATTCTACGCAACTTATTTGATTTAAAAAACATTTTCATTTAAGGTTTTTCCTTCACTCTCTTTTGATTTTGGTTTAGATTTTCTGGGCTTTGGCTGACTTAGGTTACAGTACGGCTTTAGACGTCTCGTAATCTAACTGCCAGTCACGTTCCGTACTTTCGGGTTGTGACAGTCCACACGGGACAAGTTTATCGGTTACCATACGAGTGAATTTTCTCGACGCATAGACTATACGACTGTTGTTAGTATCGAGCTATATCGTACGATATTTAACAACCTTCGTATAGTTCTATGTCACGACGAATATCGCACTTATGTTAACCGATAGACGGGGACTAAGTGGCGCATTTAGTTTCATATATGAGTATCGATGAGAATATGTAGGTTTCATATTATCATCGAGTATCATATATTGGTTTTAACTTGAACATCTCGAATCACTCTCTAATTATGCGTTTGTTGTGTATTCTTGTTGTATGTGTGTGTTCCGGTAGTCGGGGGAAAGGCTTTTATCCCATTAAGAATGTATAGAGCGAACACCCATCACTTGTACTTTCAACCGTTTCGAGTAAATTTCGGCAGCACCTCCCCACTGTTCTCCGAGTACACTGTAATAGAATAGATAATCATTTCAAAGCTGTGAAACAACGTTGAAATGAACATCTAATCTATCTTTGTACACGGAGAACCAGCGGAAAGGTACCGACGAAATATCTCGAAACGGATGAAAACACAAGAGAATGAAGGTGTTTGCTTTATACATTCTTAACATGTCCACACAGGACAAATCTATCGGTTACCATACGATTGAATTTTCTCGTCGCATAGACTATACGACTGTTGTTAGTATCGAGCTATATCGTCCGATATTTAACAACCTTCGTATAGTTCTATGTGACGATGAACATCGCACGTATGTTAACCGATAGGCGGGGAATAAGTGGCGCTTTTAGTTTCATATATGAGTATCGATGAGAATATGAAGATTTCATATTATCATCGAGTATCATATATTGGTTTTAACTTGAACATCTCGAATCACTTTCTAATGATGCGTTTGTTGTGTATTCTTATTGTATGTGTGTGTTCTGGCTGTCGGGGGTAAGGCTTCTATCCCATTAAGAATGTATAGAGCGAACACCCATCACTTGTGCTTTCAACCGTTTCGAGTAAATTTCGGCTTTACCTCCCTGCTGTTCTCCGAGTACACTGTAATAGAATAGATAATCTTTTCAAAACTGTGAAATAACGTTGAAATGAACATCTAATCTATCTTTGTACACGGAGAACCAGCGGAAATGTACCGACGAAATATCTCGAAACGGATGAAAACACAAGTGAATGAAGGTGTTTGCTTTATACATTCTTAACTTGTCCACACGGGACAAATCTATCGGTTACCATACGATTGAATATTCTCATCACATAGACTATACGACTGTTGTTAGTATCGAGCTATATCGTCCGATATTTAACAACCTTCGTATAGTTCTATGTCACGACGAACATCGCACGTATGTTAACCGATAGACGTGGACTAAGTGGCGCTTTTAGTTTCATATATGAGTATCGATGAGAATATGAAGGTTTCATATTATCATCGAGTATCATATATTGGTTTTAACTTGAACATCTCGAATCACTCTCTAATGATGCGTTTGTTGTGCATTCTTGTTGTATGTATAACATGATTTTAAACCATTGAGATTAAGATTGATAGAACTGATCATCCTACTTTGCAATGGCATTCATCTACCAAAAAATATTATTGCAATAGCATTCATCTATAACAATCAATAATTAAAACTAAAAATGTAGGATACTGATTGTTGGCGATGGTGCCCTCAGAGTCAATTATTGGATCACAGGCACGCGATTGCAATGATTGAGGGAGGACCTGTCCCGGTAAGACAGTCTTACTCGAGATGATAGTATGCTATCTGGTTTATCTTTATCATCGTGTACTGCTTTAGGTGACCTTATGAGTCGCTATTACACGTTGATAGAGCCCCTAGGATTCTTGCTTGACTACCAGCAGTATGAGGGCGATCATATACGTGAGAGCTGGAGTCTATAAGCACAACCTTAAATGGTTACTAGTCGTGGGAGTTTCGAGACAGGGCATCGATTCTCCAGAGTAGACTAGTGTATACAGTCGAGACCCCGATGAGAGGAGGTGGCCGGTCTCACAAGCCACTGGTGTCAGTTGGTTCACCTAAGATGTATACATGTGCTCATTGGGTTTTAAGTACACCGGACAGGACTCGCCGGGAACCTGCTAGTTGGGATTATACCAGACGTCAGATAGCAGTTCCCTGGTGACATGTGTACAGGTTAGTTCATCGACCTGAGATCGTCATTTGTCTCGTGTGAGTTTCCACTATGCTTTGATTACTACCCTACCACGCTCAAAGGAGACGTGCAAACAAGTTTTAGTTAGTATAGTCCCGAGCCACATGGAGGCAGTGAGCGGATCTGCAGGGGTTCGTCTCTCTGGTATTGGGGGTGAGGTCGCGCTGTGTCTAGGAGAGCCAGAACATGGAAAGTCCTTGGCCAAGGCAGGAGATTTGCTGGTAGGTATTCCAGTAGTATCTCAGGTTTTTCTGGGCTACACTCCGACACGACTTGTACAGCTATTCGGGGTCTGACTTTTACCAACCCCCTAGGCCCGCCATGCGATGCTCATAGACGAACGGACCGGACTGTACGGATATTGTCACTGACAGGCTCAGTAGGGTGTCAGGATGAATTTGCTCATCGACGTCCCTTTTGGTCAATAGCTGGTGGCCCGTTATGTATTGGCTGATACCTCTGGCGTGCTAGTGGTTAAATCCACAGCCATAGTATTGACGAGTCTTTAGAGTCCACCACACACAGTTACACAGGTTTCGGGCGAAACGCTGTAGAGGCCGTATGGAGATATGGCAGGGTTCGATCAGATACGTGCGGTATTGCACAGATCGTGATCAGACGGTTTTTACTAGCGGTTTTGGCTTAAGCCGGATCCTCGTATTAGATAGTGTAGATATTGTCTCTTTGCGTTTGTGTTCAGTGGGAATACAAATGCGGGCATGTATATGCAGTAGCGGGGTTTTCCTGTAATTTATTACGGGATCAGTTTTCTGAAGTTGCCAGTTTGCATTCCGTTCCGGCGGTTTTCCTTTGTTCCTTCACGGCCGGACTTTATCGATGGAGGGGGTTATTTGCAGTTTGCAAATAACATTTTGTGGAGGGGGTTTATTGTATTTTGTGGCTTCCTCATCATGAGATTCTTTATGGGTCATATTCTCTTGATTTGGATAGATGGGATTTGATTTTGGCTTGAGTGTGATTCTTTTATTCCCATTATCATTTTCTTTTCTTCTCTTGGATAATTGATCTCATTCTCTCCACCATTTTTCTTTGATGAAGGGACCGGCCACATCTAGGGAGAGGGAGAGGTTCATTTTGAGTGGTGGCAAAATGTTCATCTCATTTTTCCATTCATCCTACAAAGAGATTTTCACTCGAAAGTTCTTTCTTCACCTCCATCCTTCCATGGCAACTTCACATACCCTAAAGAGACAACCTACTACTGTAGTCTATAGCAAATCTTGGGCGCGTCGGCTAGCCAACTTCGCGCCCGAGTTGCCTCGGTCCAGAGGTGAGAGCCCGTAAAAGTATCCGGCTACGTGGTGCCCTTTCCGACGAGGACGTGACGGACGTAGATTCCGCGGGAGATCGGAGTGGAGACGAAGACCGAAGGACACGGATCGCTTGGTATACTTTTCTACCTATCTTTTAGTTTGCTAGTAGCTAGGTTAATGGCCCGATCCGGGTTAAAAGTGTGCGGTGGTGCCGGTTTGCTAGTTTGCAAAGTTTTTCGTTTCCGCATTTCCGGCGTCGGATCGACGGCGGGGCGCGCCGCTGACTTACACTGGTATCAGAGTCACGCCATTAACTTAGCCTAGCTTGCTCTAGTATGTTTAGAACTCGATCGAACAAAAATCCCCAAAAACCGTATTTTCCAATGCTTCATGTTTCTGTCGAAATTTTTTCTGGCGAAATTTTTTCTGCTCCAAAAAATTTTCAGGTCATTGCAGAAACACAAGCAGGAAATTCTAAGAATTCTGGTAAAATTTGATGCAGTGATCCTTTAGTATGACCGCGGAAACGTGGGCAAACCCCTGGTTTGGCCGTGGTTTCCGCCTTGGGAAAGTGTCTTCATTGCACAAAATTTTTCCAGTAGGCTTTTGAACTGGAAATAGGGGTTTGAGGATATTCTTTTTGGGCCCAGATTTTCTGTGAGTGCTACAGTAGTGCTTGGGGCCCACTTCGATAAATTTGTTCGATCGGATATTTTTAAACATGTTAGTTCACAGTATTTACATTATATCTGCGACCGTGAATGTCACTCGATCGGTAAATCCAATCTATCTGCTATAGCCCTTTTAGACGGATTTGCGAACGTGACATTCACGTTGATGTTCTGTGTTTTGCTGTGATGTTGCGGATTGGTCGGTGGGGATAGCCTGGATGCAATGGTAGTACAGTTTTGTTTTATATGGACATTTGATATTGCGGGGCGAGCGTCCGACATGTGGACTGCCGTTACTGCCTGTTTGTATTATTCTTTTTGGGGCACGACCAGGGTTGCGGTCGATGTACCCGTTGTATGTATATTTTACTTTCTGTACTAGGTTTACCCTGCGGAGGGGTGCACGGATAGCCGGGTTCTAGAGGGCAACGGGCCCGCATCTCATGGCGTTGAGACGGAGGGGGCTTTACTCTAGAATTGGCGGGCTGTTCGCCGCACTCATAGGGGGTACAGGTTGGCCCAAGGAGGGGTGCCCAAGTTATCAGATTCCGTGAAGTGCTGGGTGGTCCATTCACGTTGCTGAAGGGGGCTGCCTCACTTCAGGTTTTGGCGGATAACCCGCCGCGCCCGTAGGGGTCTAGGATCTCATTGCACAGGCTATCCACACGACCAGGGGAACGTCGGGTTTCAGTAGTGGCTCTATGAAACCCGGGGATCCCAGATATCTGTATTGTTCTGTGATGCTGTACATTTCTGTGATGTTGCATTTTATTACGCCTTGAGAGAAAATTATATATTATATATATACTAGTAGATGTTGTATATGTTTTGCATCTGCGCTAGTCCAGTCTCCGCTCTATCGTTAGTTAGCTAACCTAACGGGTGATGACGGGACCCAGTGGCGAATGCGGATAGCATATACGTACATCATTATTTGCGTTCTTTTTATTGGTGTGATCAATTGATGGGACTGCGTTGATTCGGATCAATGCAAGTTAAACAAACCTATTCTAATGTTGTTGGAATACTTTTTCAAAAAGCTGTTATTGCAAGGACGTTCACTTTTGTTTTGCACAGTGGTATTCAGTTGGAATATCCTGCTCCTCAGTCGACGAGGCAAGGGCCGAGATCCCTTCACCGGAGTGACCCCTTGGACAGAAGTTTGCGTTAGGGCAATAACTTCACTATAGCCGATTACTTTTGCTTTGCATCGTGGTATTCAGTTGGAATATCCTGCACCCCATCCTACGGGGAAAGAGCCGAGATCCCTTCACTGAGAGTGATCTCTTTAGCAAAGGTTTTCGTTACTATATTTTTCTAAAAAGCTATCCGTTCCTTCAACGATATCAAGTTCATTGCGTTAAAGGTTTTCGCCAGAAACCATTCGTAGCCCTCCGTCGTTTCATATCGATAGTCAATAGTATTCAAGCTGTGTTTGTTGGCCAAAGTCAAGGCATAATGTTTGGTAGCTGTTGGTTATTCATATGCAGCATAGATAGATGCGTTGGTTTGGGACAGTCGTATAGCCTTGTTGGCCAAAGTCAAGGGTTTGTACGGGTGGGTTCAAATTAACCTGGAGAATGACGGGTAGAACTTGACATGTGACTTATGATTTGTTGGCCAAAGTCAAGGTCATAAGAGCATGGGGAAAAAATTACATCGGGAATTTCTAAAGAAACTGAAACTTGCCAGATATACGCATACCTTCTGGAGTGTGATAACGTGAGCGGATTCCGTCACGTTATCATGCGATGAGAGTAGGATCCCGATTCCCACTGATGAGTTGGTTTACTCCTCGGGTGATCCCGGCTAATTCTTCTTTCAGGTTTGGGGAAGAATTTGACGTTACAGTGGGAGGTTTCCAGATTAGATAAAGTGATAACCATTCTGATCTAGGTTAGAGTGCACGCTGAGTGTTTCTTTTCTCTCTCTCTCTCTCTTTGGCAGCGACCATTGACCTGACACTAGACTATGACTCAGTGACCAAGTTGACCGAACCTTCTTAACACTGGCTTTTGGATTGTCAGAGTTACAGACCACATTGCCACTCCTACTTTTACCCTTTTCTCCAGGACACCCCGTATTACTACGAACGTCCACTTCCATTGGACAAAACCATCGTATGGTTATATACGAACTCGAAGGAATTCGAGGATGGTTTCCGGTTCTGGAGAAAATGAATAGGACTATTCAGTTGTCTTTTCCTTTTACCTTCTCTCAGGTTGCGAGTACTCCTTGGTTTAGGAGATAGTACACCTATTATGCAAATTGGATAGTCTTCTTCCAAACCTTAGGCTGGTGCCGAACGGTGGGGAATGAAGAAAACCAATTAGCATAATGATGGTGTACAGAAGGTATTAAGTTAAGACAAAGAAAGGGATTAGTAAGAGGGCAAAGTAAATTGCGACTGCTATTCACAAGCAAACCAAGTATTTCTTCGCCAATCCTAAATCACCTTTGTATTTCTCCAGGACACTCCGTATCACTACGAAGATCCCAAGTTTATTGGATAATACATCGTATGGTTATATACGAATTCGAAAGGAATTTGTTCCAGTTCGGGGATGGATCCTGGTTCAGGAGAAATAGGAATAAGGTTTATTCGGTTATCTTTTATCTTCACCTTCTCTCGCATTGCAAGTGCTCCTAGGATTAGGACAATACACCCATTATGCTTATTGGATAGTCTTCTTCCAAATCATAGGCTGGTGCCGAACGGTATGGAAGGAAGAAAACTATTTGGCCTAAAGGGGTGTACAGAAGCTAACGACTAAAGACATATAAAGGGAATTGGAGAGGTGGCAAAGAATTGTACGGTTACAGTTGTGAATCTGGATAATGGAAGAGGCATTACTAGGAATACCAGGATACCCCATCGAAACATTTTTAATGTTTCTGTTCACTGTGTACTGTTAAAAGAAAACTGATTTCCCGATTAGACACTTGCTCCAGGGTATGTATTTACCAGGTTTGATTCTCACATCTGTATGGTTTTACAGATGATGAGTGGGAGTAAGTTATTGGGAATTAGGTGATTGGGAATTAGGTGATCATCCTCATTATATCGGAATTCGTTGTAATTGGTGATATTTGAGGAAGTCACCTGGGTTGTTTGCCGGACGGCAAATATTTGGTTTTGAATATCCGTTGTTATGCACCAATTTCAAATTGATATATCTGTACGTCTATTTTTATAGAGTGAGATGTACCTTTTTGAAATTATGTCTATGACATTTACCTATATCAGTGGATGGTTAGGTAAGGAGCATTGAACAGCGGTGTAATTCTTCATAACCATAGTACAGTTTTCAACCTACGACACACAGTGAATGAGTTACTAAACTCAGGGGACTTATACAGAGTATTGTATATTGTCCAGTGTCCATTAGGTCAGAGGGGTAGGTACTCGTACTGTATTCTGCTTACTTGTGACTTCTCTAGTTCTTAGACAGGTGTTTCGTAGAAACACAGGGTCTGAGTTTTGAGAAGTTATAGGTGTATGAATAAATAGAGAACCAGGAGTTGCAAGTATCGGGATTCTTCAAGGTGATCGAAGATGTAGATACTTGTGTGTGCTATTCAGTCGATAGTAATGATTAAGAGAACTTGCTTCTCTTTCAGGTTACTCATAATTGGAAGTACTCCTAAGTTGAGTAATGCTGATCGGCCTCCTTCCATTTACTGGACATGCACTGGGGACAGCTGCATGATTTGAATCTGTTTCAATTAAATCAGTGCCTCTGTTTCTATATTGGATATAGAACAGTTCATATCTTAACGATGTTAAGGTACGGGGAGTTGTCCAGCTTATGCTTAAAACCAGACTCTGGATAACTCAAGACACGTTTCTGTAATGGCTGTTTGTAGGTTGACCCGGGCTATGACGAGGGTTGACTTTCTACCATCTGGAAGATCAATAGTGATATTGTTCTTAACTCGCCACAGTTTTAACAAAAAAGATTTTTTCAGAAAACAGTAGTGGGAGTATGAAAGAACTGGAAGTGATTCCAGAACCGCAAACGATTACTGAAGATTTGATAAGAACCTAAAGATTCAATCCGGTTTGACATTCCATTGGCCACTCCGCAGATATGGTGGGTAACCTTAGGCGCTTGAGAGGTACTTCGGTATGCTCAAGGAAGGTGGCAGGGAGGTTCTTGTTTACCCAGACTTGCCATTGCTGTTGTTCCAAACTGTGAGACCCGGAAGGAGGATGAGTATAGCATCGTTCTGAACTAGCTTTAGAAGTGTACGCCTATATGACTCTGCCAGAGGGTTGTCGTGGTCAGTGGGAGCAGCGGAAGCATTGGTGGACATCAGGCTTATGTCTATTTATAGACTAAAGCAGATATAACGGGGATAGATCATATATTTCTGATGTGACAGTCATAGGTTTGACTTCATCAGAATAAGGGATGGATCTGTTAAGAAGGTTGTAGGGTGTGATGTCCTGGTATTTGGATGACATACACAGAGTAGGAAGTAATATTCCTATACTACGATCGGTTATACTTTGGTCGTCACACGGTCGTTTCTCCACATAAGGAATTGGATGTTATATCGGACATTCTGGTTACTAGATCTATGGTTTTCGATCTAGATTTGGGTGGTTTCCCAATCTGGGTACTTTGACAACATTCTATGAGTATTTAGAATGAACGACACCTGGCATGGTGGTGTACCTGCAGGTAATAGAGTCACCCTCTCTAAAGGTGTCTTACAGACTAAAGGGGTGAGGGATACGCATGATTGGCAGATCACTTGTTTAGGCAATTGAGTCAATCATGAAATGTCAAGTACCACACCAGATGTTGTTCTTGCAGAAGGTGCAATAAGTTGATATTAATCCAATCCTGGAGAAACAGTCGGAAGCAGTTTTAGAACATAAGTTGATGTTCTAGGGATATGATAACAGCATTCTCCTTCGGGTGACAGTTATCATTCCAGGCTTTCATGGTGACCTGGATGACAGAGTGGCTGTCAGAGTTATAGTTTTCCCTCTGACAAGGGGCAGTATTTTGGACAGGTGGTCCAGGTGGATACTGAGGGAAGGATAGCGCAGGATACTAATTAAGTTCAGTTGACGATACAGTCTAAGAAGTTTAGATTTGGAGTTCATTTTTGAGCTAGGTCCCATCAGACATCCAGACATTCTAAGACAAGTATTGCTCATTTCGGGAGATGGCTTTCTCCACGAACTTGAGATATAGAGAGACATAGAAAGAAACATCAGAGCGGATCCACACACTGAGGCTATTCCTCGAACGCAATAGTTTCGCAAACGAGCTTTGTGAGACTGACTAGTGGAGGAGTTGGGTGTTCGGTATCACACTGGCTGTGAGTTTGCGACATCGCAATAATTAGCCTTGAGTGCAAGTGGGAGATTGTTGGCGATAGTGCCCTCAGAGTCAATTATTGGATCACAGGCACATGATTGCAATGATTGAGGGAGGACCTATCCCGGTAGGACAGTCTTACTCAAGATGATAGTATGCTATCTGGTTTATCTTTATCATCGTGTACTGCTTTAGGTGACCTTATGAGTCGCTAATACACGTTGATAGAGCCCCTAGGATTCTTGCTTGACTACCAGCAGTATGAGGGCGATCATATACGTGAGAGCTGGAGTCTATAAGCACATCCTTAAAAGGTCCCTAGTCGTGGGAGTTTCGAGACAGGGTATCGATTCTCTAGAGTAGACAAGTGTATACAGTCGAGACCCCGACGACGGGCGGTGGCCGGTCTTACAAGACACTGGTGTCAGTTGGTTCACCTAAGATGTATACAGGTGCTCGTTTGGTTATGAGTACACCGGACAGGACTCGCCGGGAACCTGCTAGTTGGGATTATACCAGACTTCAGATAGCAGTCCCCTGGCGACATGTGTACAGGTTGGTTCATCGACCTGAGATCGTCATTTGTCTCGTGTAAGTTCCCACTGTGCTTTGATTACTACCCTACCACGCTCAAAGGAGACGTGCAAAGAGGTTTTAGTTGGGTACAGTCCCGAGCCATATGGAGGCAGTGAGCGGATCTGCAGGGGTTCGTCTCTCCCGGTATTGGGGGTGAGGTCGCGCTGTGTCTAGGAGAGCCAGAACAAGGAAAGTCCTTGGCCAAGTCAGGAGATTTTCTGGTAGGTATTCCAGTAGTATCTCAGGGTGTTCTGGGCTACACTCCGACACGACTTGTACCGCTATTGGAGGTCTGACTTTTACCAACCCCCTAGGCCCGCCATGTGATGCTCATAGACGAACGGACCGGACTGTACGGATATTGTCACTGACAGGCTCAGTAGGGTGTCAGGATGAGTTTGCTCATCGACATTCATTTTGGTCAAAAGCCGGTGGCCCGTTATGTGTTGGCTGATACCTCTGACGTGCTAGTGGTTAAATCCACAGCCATAGTATTGACGAGTCTTTAGTGTCCACCACACACAGTTACTCAGGTTTAGGGCGAAACGCTGTAGAGGCCGTATGGAGATATGGCAGGGTTCGATCAGATACGTGTGGTATTGCACGGATCATGATCGGACGGTTTTTACTAGCCGGCTTTGACTTAAGCCGGATCCTAGTATTAGATAGTGTAGATATTGTCTCTTTGCATTTGTGTTCAGTAGAAATACAAATGCGGGCATGTATATGCAGTAGCGGGGTTTTCCTGTAATTTATTACGGGATCAGTTTTCTGAAGTTGCCAGTTTGCATTCCGTTCCGGCCGGTTTTCCTTTGTTCCTTCACGGCCGGACTTTATCGATGGAGGGGGTTATTTGCAGTTTGCAAACAACATTTTGTAGAGAGGGTTTATTGCATTTTGTGGCTTCCTCATCATGAGATTCTTTATGGGTCATATTCTCTTGATTTGGATGGATGGGATTTGATTTTGGCTTGAGTGTGATTCTTTTATTCCCATTATCATTTTCTTTTCTTCTGTTGGATAATTGATCTCACTCTCTCCACCATTTTTCTTTGATGAAGGGGCCTGCTACATCTAGGGAGAGGGAGAGGTTCATTTTGAGTGGTGGCAAAAATGTTCATCTCATTTTTCCATTCATCCAACAAAGAGATTTTCACTCCAAAGTTCTTTCTTCACCTCCATCCTTCCATGGCAAATTCACATACTCCAAAGAGACAACCTACTACTCTAGTCTACTGCAAATCTTGGACGCGTCGGTTAGCCAACTTCGCGCCCGAGTTGCCTCGGTCCAGAGGTGGGAGCCCGTAAAAGTATCTGGCTACGTGGTGCCCTTTCCGACGAGGACGTGACGGACGGAGATTCCGCGGGAGATCGGAGTGGAGACGAAGACCGAAGGACACGGATCGCTTGGTATATTTCTCTACCCATCTTTTAGTTTGCTAGTAGCTAGGTTAATGGCCCGATCTGAGTAAAAAGTGCGCAGTGGTGCCGGTTTGCTAGTTTGCAAAGTTTTTCGTTTCCGCATTTCCGGCGTCGGATCGACGGCCGGGGCGCCGCCGCGGACTTACACTGATATCATAAAGCGTTATACGCAACATATGAATTCACATGACTGAAACATGCATCAAAAAACATGTTCATCCAAAAGAAAGGCCATTGTCAACAAATATAGACAAAGGATTATTATATTAACTATGAAACATATTAGAAAAAGGATATAAGTTCAAGATGTTAATAACACGATGATAATCAAAGCAGTTGCGTACATATGCTAAAACCGAATATGTGACACGATATTCTTGTAAAGATAGACATGTATTAAAAGAGGAGACGCCCAAGTAAAATCCATAACTAAATCCCTATCTTGCCCTTCCTTTTCTTCAAATCAGAAATGTGTCTTTTTTTTTGCAATTATATATAGCTAAAACAAAGAAGGTCCTACAATTCTAAGCATTCCAATTACAACGGCCCATCCTCAAAATCCAGAATCTTATGAGCATCTCATGCAATTAGCAAACATATTCAACCGAAAACACCCTCAAAATTTCCACCAGACTACAAATCCTTTGCATACTTAAACCCCAACCAGATCAAATTAAGGGACTACTCAGACCCACAGTTTAAATCAATCAAAAATATCCAAAATCAGACACGGGGTCTTTGGATACCTACCAAATGCCAGGTCCCAAGATTCCAAAAACAAAACCCCAACATGCCCAACGGCTAAAAGTTCCACAAAACAGTCTCCGTTTGCAAGAAAATTTGAGAATGACAAATAAAATTAATAATTAAACTGTGCTTTACCCACATTATTAGTCCAGTTTCCAACACCTTCTCAAACTAGACACATTTCCTCTTATGATCATCATCAACATTTCAATTAACGAGCTTAATGCTAATTAGAATGAAAATTAACTTAGACCCTGAAATCCCCAACCCCAACCCTAACCTCAACCCCAACCCTAACCCCAACCCCAACCGCAACCCCCGGCCGAACCCCAACCCCAACCGCAGCCCCAGCCCCAGCCTCAGCCTCAGCCTCAGCCCCAGCCCCAGCCCAACCATGTGCCCCAGCCCCAGCCCCAACCCTAACGCTAACCGCAGCCCGAACCCGAGCCCCAGCCCCAACCCTAACGCTAACCGTAGCCCGAACCCGAGCCCCAACCCCAACCGCAGCCCTAGCCGCAGCTCGAGCCCCAGCCCCAACCCTAGCCTAGCCCGAGCCCGAGCCCGAGCCCAAGCCCGCAGCCCCAGCCCCAATCAAAAATTTGAGTGATTGAAGATTTCGTTACCTGTGCAGAAGAGGCGACGACGAGAACGGAGATGAGCCGGCGCTGGCGACGACGAAAACAGGCGGTGGCTATGACGAATCGGCGGCGCTGGCGATGACGAGAACGACGATCGATCGGCTGGAACGAGGGTTTGGGAATTTGGGTTTACGTGAGAATTAGAAATAATGAGCGTAGGGATCGATCTGAGCTTTTAACTTAAATCCCTATTTAGATGCCCCTACGGATAAGTCCGTAGGTTTTTGGTTTGCGGCTCCATAGGGGCAAACAACAATTTAAGATTTAATAATTTTTAAATAAATATGTAAGGACCGTAGGGGCAACCTTTTGGCCCTACGGATTAATCCGTAGTGCCAAACTAAAATTGCCCCTACGGATGTCGTTATCCGTAGGGGCAACCCACTATTTTAGTAGTGACAGTTGGGTAAGATGGATAGGAATTGAATGGTTGGACAGTATTAGGATCAACATTTGGATAAAAAGGTGAATGAAATTGTTGATCCCAAGAACTGGAAGTGTTGAAAGGAGTGAAAGATCGGTTACGAGATTGTTCAATATGTTCAACAATAGACATCGGTTTCGGTGTTACAATAGGACTCGAAAAAGTAGTATCAACGTAAGAAGGTGGTGAAGGTTGAAATGGTTGATACAAGGTGGATTGCGGAGTCCAACTGGATGCCTTAGACGCGTTTATTCGATCTTTCAAAGAAATTTTGGGCATGGAGGGGTCGTCTGAAACTCGACCAAAACAATGAGCATAGGAAGTAATGTCTGGTTGAGGATACCAAAGTTCGGCAAGAGTTTTGCGATGTGGGGTACCCATGATGTGATTAGAGAAAGGAGAAGAAAAAGAATGTGATAATTTTTTTATTTTTTTTTTATTTTTTTTTTTAAAAATTGTTTGTTTTTGGGTTTTGAAATTTTTGAAAGTGTTTTTTTAAAAAGAGTTTTGCAAAAATTTATACGGAACTACAGAACAATTTCAAATAACCACAGTTTAAATATGCATAATCAAACTTAGAGCTAGGGTCTCCTAAGTCAACTAGACTGCTCCTAACTGTTCCAAAGTGACAAGTTATGAGATATCCCTCAAATCGCCTATTCACCACCAATTGTGGTCAGGTAAGCACAAGTAACGAAAGGAGGGATCCGCTCACGAATCACCGTGAGTCGGGCCTTTTAAAATTACATTTCCCGCTTGTCTAGCCTAGGAACCACAAAGTCAGGTTTAGATAAACGACCGATTGCCACAACCTTCCTCTGTACTAATGAGCGCGACAGTCCTTATTTGGCTGAGTCTAATTATTTTTTTCTTTAACTCGAGGGTTGATGCATATGCTTTTTGTGATTTTTGGGGTCTTAGGAAGGGTAATGAAATCCCCACCCAATCTTGATTGGTGTTATAGCCCCTTAGAGTCCGTATTAATTATGCAAAGCAGTTAATACACCAAAAATCTATAACACTTACAAATTTATTTTTATTTGGCAGCGCAAAGAATCCCGCACAAAAATAATCTATTGGAGAGGGAGAAGAATTTTGCGCAAAGAACCCTGCAGGAAAAATTTTCAGTGGAGTTCATGGGGTTACAGAGAAGACAAGAAATACTCACGAAGGAATTTGGTTCACTGATGTCAGCAATTGACCGCGGATCCGCGGTCAAACACTTGAATCTGCTGCGGTTCCGCGGTGGTTAAATTGGTATGGATCTCCAAAATTTTTCTGTTGTCTGTTGTGATTCTCCTCTGTCTGTTCAGATCTTCTTTTTGTTGATTTGTTCACTGGCTTTTTCCAGATCTGAATCAATCCATCTTTTTTTCCTACGCAATTCACACAATACCTCTCAAAAAAAACAAGATGAATTTTTTATTTTATTTTTTTAAAAAATTTTAATTTTTATAATTTTTTATTTTTTTAACCCGAAATTACACAAAGAAAGAGACTACCGTCTCGCCGGCAACGGTGCCATTTGATTGTAGGGAATGCTTATGCGTATGCGTTTTGAAATCAAAGAATTAACCGCAATCAAGACGGTGTCGCTTGGTAGCTAGCCGGTTGAGTACAGGTCGGTCCACAGAGAAAACGTGTTCTTTTCTAGTTGTTCTAACAAGTAAATTCCTATTTATGGTAGGATTTGATTTTCTATAAAAACTGAAGTTGAATTTGATTTGGATTAAAACCTTGCTAGGGTAAGGATTATGTTAATTTGGAAAGTTAATTCTACTCACCGCTTTCTTTGCCCTAATTAAAATCTTAGGTGTTAAGGTAATAATTAACAAAGGGGATTAGCGCGATCAGGAAGAAACGAAGTTTCTTCCTTTTGGCCCTTGTCCGTCCTTTCTTAATTCTTAGCCTAAGCTCTTTGAAAATCAATCACAACCGGTCTAACTAGGGAATCACCGCTATCTCATGAGATAGGGTGCCGTAGTGAGCGGTGTGTGTTTGATTTGCATAAAGTCCTATTTTTAAAATATTGAACAGGCAAGAAAGGAGTGAGAGATTTTCATCTCTCAAACCTTCTCCAAACCTAACCCTAACAAGTGAGGAACTACTAACTCATTAGAGAATTAACAATGGAATTCTTTTTTTTTTTTAATAGCCTAATTAACTTGCGGAAAATAACTACGGCAGATAAAAATTTGCAGAGAAATAAAATTGCAGATAAGAAATTCATGATAAAAAAAGACTTACTTTTTATCGATGCTCTCTTTGATAATTACAATGGAATGAAAATTTAAAATTCTAGAAATTAAAAGAGCATGCTCCAAAAAGAGCTGTAGGCTTCCTATTTATAAATAATAGAAACCCTATAGTTTACATCTGATCCATATCTAAAATTACAAAACTACCCTAAGAAAACCGGGTCAATGCACCGACCCCACTGACACGCACCAACAAGCATCGACACGTGTGATGCACGGCTGCGGATCCGCGGCCATAAGCCTTGTTTGGCAGCGGATCCGCGGCCATATAGTGGGCTCGCTGTCTCATTTTTCCTGGGTTGCTTCATGTTGCCGTTTTCTTCTGGTTTCTTCACTTGGTTTCTCAGAATATCTTCTATTTTTATCCAGATTTCCACTGTGCAGAATGTTGTTGACTTTTACCTTTAGCTTCGCGTTGAAGTCTTGAATCTTTGTGCTGCCCTCATACTTTGTGTAATTGAACTGTTCATTGATCTTCATTTGTTCCTTAAACTGTAGGCGGCATCATAAAGATTCTTCTATTTGTTGGTCATAGTCTCCTTTTTGTAGCGTTTTTTCATCATTTTCACTGTATTATTCCGAGAACCTGTAACATGCAACTATTTAGTAGACATGGATCAAAATCACCTATTTATTTTCAATATGATTAAGAATGGGGAAAATAATAATGCAAAATTCTTATATGAACAACTCCCTCGACTAGGAACAATTATAGGGTGTACTTTTAGACTACCCTTGGCCCCACTAGTATGATCTATATCATAGTCCTGGTAGTCAAGTACACATTCTAAAGGCATTGTCAGCATGTGAGAGCAAGACAGTATCACGTATACAAGTCAACATTTAAGGCAAAGAGCAACCTGATAGCATATTATCATATCGAGCAAGAAAATCCTCTCTATATATGTCCAAGCATCCACTACAATATACATCCCATGTACAGTAATGGCCTGTAGAGCATACATATAACTAACAATCTCCCACTTGCACTAAGACCATCTTTGTAGTATGCAATACCCAACAATTTAGCAGTGGTTGTAGTATCCCATACTCAACCATTCCAAAATCTCTCAAATTGTATTTGGGGAAGCATGCCCTGGTTAGTGGATCTGCCGTGTTAACCACAAAATCTACTCTCCTTACCTCGATCCTTTAGAGATCAACCATCTCCCTGATCAAGTGTTACTTGCATCAGAATATGTCTGGAACGCTGATGGTGTTAGTTATATGTATGCCCTAGAGGCCATTACTGTACATTGGATGTATATTGTAGTGGATGCTGGGACATATATAGGTATGGCTTTCTTACTCGACATGATAATACGCTATCTGGTTGCTCTTTATCTTAACATGTATACTTTCTGTCTCTCTGATTACATGTTGATAAAGCCTTAGGATGTGTACTCGACTTCCGGGACTATGATGTAGATCATACTAGTGGGGCCTGGGTAGTCCATGAGTACATCCTTCATTGTTCCTAGTCGTGGGAATATAGAGACGGGGCATCGATATTCCAGAGTAGACTAGCGTATATCTTCTCGACCCATGTGATGGGCGATAGATGATCCCATATCCATTGGTGTTTGACATCAGAGATGGTATGCGGGGGCTCAGTGGTGACTGAGTACACTGAACGGACTCGCCGAGAACTCCCAGATGGTATTATACCTCACGTCAGATGGCAGTTCTCTGGTGATACTGGTACAGCTTAGTCTGTTGACCCGAGATCGTCATAAAATCTTGTGTGTCTCCCACTGTGCTTTGATTTCCACCCTACCACGGCTTTATTGAGTCGTGCAAACAGGTGGTTTTTGGGTACAGTCCCGATTCACATGGAGGCAATGAGCGATAGGAGGGGATTCGTCACTCCCGGTATTAGGGGTTGCTGTTGTGCTATGCTCGAATGGCCATAACAGGAAATCCCTGGCCAGGGTTGCAGTGATATACTGGTAAGAGTTATCAGTAGTTTAACGAATGTTATGGACCTTACGTTGGCATGACTTATTAAGCTACTGGGGTCTGACATTTACCATCCATAGGCGAGATATGCGACATATCAGACGAACAGACCGGACTATACGGAAAGTGTTACTGGTTGGATTTACAGGAGTATGAGCGGGCTTGCTCGTCGATCTTCTGATCGCTCAATACCCGGGTGGCCGTTACGTTTAGCAGACCACTTGCGGTTTGTGGCTGCTTGATAGGATCATCACCTGCTGCCGGCGTATTGACGAGTCTTTAGAGTCCTACACAGAGGTTTCCTGGCTCAAGCGAAACGAAATAGGAGCGCATATGAGATATGTGCGGGACCGAGAATAATGCGTGTATGTGATACCGTATTCTATTCTCGCGATTAATGTATCGATTGGTTGTATGCGATATAACCTGGTTATCGAATCGAGGATTGATTCGATAAGTCGATACATTGAATATTAGTCGGTCATATGCGATATGACCGGGTCGTTAAATTAAGTGTTGATTTAATAATTTAATGTATAAATATGTATTTGATATATTACTTTACATCAACTAGTATTTGTTCACTTAAGATGGATTTTCTCACTTGATGTGCACATTGTATATATGTATATTTTTGTGCACTTGTTTGTATCATGTTTGATAATACATGAAAACTTGTGTGTGTATGATTAAACCATGGTTATGTTAATGGTTAGGGTTTTGATTTACTTATTTATTTATTTTCTTTAATTCATTTTTTGAAAGAAATGAAATGGTTGCTTCTTTTGTCTTCTGTTGAAACTTCATGAAGCTTTGAAGCTTTGACCATTTTGTTTCTTAGCCTTAACCTAACCATTAAACCTAACCCTAGTTTATTCTCTACACTTAACCATGGTTGCTATATGATAAGAATCACTTTATATTTCTCTTTTGAATAATTCTTATCATATTCTTTCATCTTCTTCATTTTTATCAAGCTTCAAGAAAGCTTGCTAGCTTCAATGGTGAAATGAGAAAAAGAGTGGGAAATCCAATTCTAAAGTGAACCCACTTCCTATTTCATTATCCTCTACCAGTTTCCATGTAGTATAGGATGTTTTCTTCACAAGTTTCATGACTTGGTGAAGTTGGAGCTTGATCTTGAGTTGCCTCGACGTAGATCATATTCGGCATCGAAGTCGACGACCTAGCCCGATCATTTCTCTGACGAAACCATCGCCAGAGTCCGGGATTCGATGATCGCAGCGGAGGGACATCATCACGGAGCTATGGAGGTGGAGGACCGGATCTACAAAGGTTGTATTTTCCGTTTACTCTTAGTTAAGTTGTTAACTTATCTTGCATCGCCTATACCTCTAGTTACGATCTTGCTTAGGGTCACTTGGCACATAGGAAATTTTTGAATTGGCCATGTTTGATCACTTGTAGAACCTCATGGGTGTGCCTAGGAACCCTACAGTGGTATCAGAGCCTAGCTAGAGCCTTAGGCGATGCGTAGACGGAGTTAGAAGTCCGATCGAACCGAAACCCTAATGCAAATTCCTTCTCTGTACATTTTTTGAAATCAGGGATTTTGGAGAATTTAAAATATGCAGAAAAATCAGCAGGCGTTTCTAAGAATTACTTTGAAGCACGTGCGCCTGATTCAATCAAAGCGCGGCGGAACCGCGGCATTAGCATGGCTAATGCGGCGTTTCCGCGACCACTTTGTCTCTTCTTCCATTGATTTTTGCACAGTAATTCCTATATTTTGGTGCTGTATTTTCTGGGAATTTTTAAATCTTACTCAAGAGTTGAGTTTTCTTGGTTGTATTGGGAGTTCGGAGATTCGATCGGATTATCTAATTTTGTCTATGTTTTTTCCGGATAACTTTAGAATATGTTAAAAAGTTCGACCGGATAAAAATACCCACTTTTTCCCCTGTCGGGAAATTTCCAAATGTTGGATTTTTCCGTGGTTTAAAGACGTTCTAAGTAGTGCAAGTAACGCGATGGACCCTCTAGAAGACAACAAACCTTAACTCGATTATGTGACCGTCTTGAACTGCCCTTTGAACCTTAGGGTTTGGGGCAGTACGGCGTGCCATATATGAGGCGTTGGATTGACCCTTCTACGGATGGACCGTTGGTACTGAGGCATGAAGTGAATATCTTTAAACCCACTTCATGTGTTGAGCTGTTTCGGGAAAACTTGGGTGTTCGATTGTTCGATCGGAAAGTTTAACATTTTCTATTTTATCTGGAATGTGATACAATATTTGGAATCCACAAGTAGTTATGAGATAACTGATTTGAATGTTATAAACATAGATCTTTAGTCTCACATGATCGGTTGCCATGGAATTTTGATGCGATCTAAAGTCCGTCGCAATCACGTAGCGTACGCGGATACTCGCCGGGTAAACTTAATAGACAGCCTCACCCCATAACCCCCGACCAAGTGACTGTAGGAGAACCCCGTCGCCGAAAGCATCCGTTCGGGTGCTCGCGGCAGCGGTGTTCCGCCTTGGTTCACTTCGTTGACGGCATTGGGGGTGCGGCCGCCTACTAAAGTTTGCGACGAGCATTCGATCAGGATATCGGGAATCTTGTTGAATTACCCGACTTTATATTGAAAAGAGTTTTCGATAATGAGACTAAAATGCGGGGTTTATAATTGTTAGGCATGCGATGTCTAAGGAATTCATTTGGTTAGGCATGTGATGTCTAAAGAGTTTGTGGATTCCAACTGTTGTAGTTTTACAATTTCTTTTCTGTGACCGTAAGTGTAATATGTGATATCACCGGTTTCATTGCTATATGTCAACGACAATTAGGATGGGCATATTTACATACGTTGATGACATGTGATGTTATGTGTTGCTGGATATGTTATATTGGATCGTCGTGTTCAAATAGCCGGGGGTTTTTATATGAGATGAGTGTTTTTCATTTTCATTCATATAAAAACTTATATGTAATATTCTTTTATTGGGGCACTTCCAGGTTGCGAAAGATGTCACCGTTGATGTATATTATTTACTTTTCCGCATTAGGATAGACCCAAGGAGGGGAGCACAAGTAACCGGGTTCTGGGGTCCAGTGGGAGGCCATCTCGAGGAGTCGAGTCCGGGTCTCCTAACCCTAGAATTGGTAGGGTTGCTTGCCGCTCTCGTAGGGGTCTAGGGGTATGGGATTGGCTATTCATCACGACCGTGGAATCCGTGTTTTATACTGGCTCGTATTGAAAACACGGACGTCCTAGTATATCCAATATTTCATATGATATTTTTTACTGCGTTATCTGTGATGTGATCATGTGATTTGTTCAGATAGATATAGCATATAGTATATATGATATATTATATAGACGTTGCTTATGCTTTACACCTGCGCTAGCCCTGCCTCGCTCTGCCGTTAGTTACCTAACCTAACGGTGCAGACGGGACATCGAGGCGAATGCGGATGGCATAAGCGTACGTTATATTTATCTGAGATGTTTAGGTAGACTTAAATGTTGGGATATTCATTAATGAGATTAATGAAAGAAAATAAACCTAATTGATATTGTGGAATTGAATTTTAAAATAAAAACAGGTAGCTACAGTTCTTGCTTTGCATCGCTGTGTTCCTTATAGAACATCCTGCACCTTATTTGATAAGGAAAGGACCGAGATCCCTTCACCGGGAGTGACTCCTTTAGCAATAACTGGCAGATGCTACACACTCGGTTTATCTTTTGATTGCTTCTATAGTTTCTGCTTTGCACAGTGATATATATGATATATCCCGCACCTCATTCGACGAGGAAAGGGCCGACGATCCCTTCACCGGGAGTGGCCCCTTTAGCAAAACTAGAAAAGCCTCAAATACATTCCATTTAAAAACCATTTGATTCCGCAACGAGATCAAGTTCAAAGCGTTAAAGGTTTTCATAAAAACCATCCGCAACCCTCCGTCATTTTAGAAAGTAGAGTACTTAGTATTCGTGCTACGTTTGTCGACCATAGCCGAGGCGTAGTGTGCGGTAGCTAAGTGATGTCTTCCTACACAGCATATGATGCGATTAGTTAGGACAGTCATGTGGCTTTGTTGACCTTAGCCAAGGGTCATATGAGTGGGTCTAATTAATCACGAAATGACGGGTAGAACTTGACTTGTACCTATGATTTGTTGACCTTAGCCAAGGTCATAGGTGCTAGGGGTAAAAACCATTATCAGGAGTTTCAAGTGTTGAAATTTGCAATGAGATTGCATACCTTCTATATGATAGTTGGATCCCGATACCCACTGCGAGTAATTGTTACTCCTGGGAGAGTTTTGCACTTTACAATTAGCCGATCAAGTAGGTGTCTAGAAAGGTGTCAACGGGGTTACGCCTCTGGGAAAACGAGGTTTACTGTAATTAGGTCCGTGCGAAAGCACGGGAAACCTCCATTAAAGTACCGACACTGGTGATTGATATGATATTCTTGATGTGTAGTATGAGATGTTTCACGTTGTGTATGTTTAGAAAATAGAATATAGAAATCACAAACAAAAATATTTTGACCGCAATCAATAACGGTGTCGGATGTAGCGCGTTAGTAAGTGCGGATCGTCCACAGGGAAAGTGTAATCCGTTCAATTTCCGAATTAGATGAGTCGAAAATTTAAGGAAAAGAAAAGAAAACAATTCATGATTTGCATTTGAAGATCAAGAAATTAGAAAAATCTAGATCTAGAAAAGACATTAAAAATAAGAATTGAGATGAGTAATAATTTCCAACCAACAATCAAGATTAGAAGTATTGCTCGTAGGAGTAGATCGGATCTATAGATGAGATGAGATCTAATGATTACTCATTCTTATACATTAATGAATTGATACTAGATCGATGCAAATTCATCGAGGTTTAAGGATCTTGCGAGGAAATTAGGGATTTCGCAACTCATCCTTTGTCCTTTCGATGGATCGCATTCAAGTTCTAGCTTCTAGTTAATCAAATGTTTAATAGTTGTTCCCTAGTTTCGAGTGAACACGATCAAGAAAGCATCATCTCGAAACTAGGTTATTAATCATTTGATTCACTAAAATTTCCAAACATTATAGGATTTAAGAATTGTAAAAATATCTAAATCATCATCATCTAAAGATCATCACAACTCCTACACGAGCGGAGATTACTCAAACATCATGATCACAAACACAATCACAAATTGAGATCTAATCATTATGCTTGAATTAAAAGATAAGCAAGAATATAGAAAATTCACCTTTATTAATCGACAATTTTCGTTACAACTCTCTTGAATTTACAAAAGGAAGGAACTAGATCGTCGATTTCGGCTTCACTCGGCTCCTTGAGTCGCGGATTGGCATGGATCTCTTACTCCGTTGGAATCCGGCGTCGCTTCTAAAGGTTGAAGGCTCTCTTGCTTGAATTGATCTCGGGATTTTTATCTTGATTTTGAATTGGGGTTTGAATTTGAGGCACAAGCTTTGTCACTAAACTTGTGGGTTGAAGATGGTGGTGATTCTTCAACAATTTGCACCTTAGATCTAGGCTCCTTTTTATAGACCTCTAGATCTAGAATTGAAATTTGAATTCCCCCCACAAGTTAGTTAACCAAATGATTTAAATTTCCCTCCAAAAAGTTAGTTAAGCCTAAAATTTGAATTTCCCTCCAAGAATTTGTTAAGCCGAGCCTTCTAGATGTGCCACGTGGAGCTTCTGGGGTCTTCTGGAAGCTATGGCTGTTAGAAATAAGCATGTGATGAAATTTGGAGCCACGATCTCTTCATATGGCCGCGGATCCGCGGCGCCAAGGGGGTTTGGGCCGCGGATCCGCGGCCCTTTGGTGGCCTTGAAGCTTGTGTTTTCTTCTGTGGGCTTGGAATGTCATATGGGCCTTATTATGATGTGTTTAATTTTATTTGGCCTTCTGTATTGCTCCAGATCTTTAGCCTTTGAATTGGTGTGTCTTTAATCAACACTTTTCTAAATTTTGGGCTCTGCTTCTGTGATTTCCTGCATTAGACCCCAGACAAGAGTTGCGCAATACAAGGATGATGCAATGCTATGAAAAACACACAATTTCCCTAAAAAGTGCCGGTTTTAGTTTACAGTGCAAGTAATCCAGTATTTTACATGTGTTTTGCAAATATGTGTGATATGAATACCGGATACCTATACATGGATGCAACAGGTAGGGAAATTGCCGTGTTAGAAATGTATTATTTTCGACTGATCAAATTTCTCCAAACTTATTTTCGATCGTCTCGATCGAATTGTTTTATTAAAAAGAGAAGGAGAAAATAAAGAAAGAGAAAAGCACACTTTCATAGGCAACACGATTGCACTGAGCACGTGCAACAGGCCTTTAAACCTCTAGGTGTCCCTAGTAGGAGGAGTGTTGTCTCCTGAGGGTTTTCAGCGGATTGCACCCACAAAATCCAATAATAAAAGGAAGATCATGAATATTACATTTAAAGACATGAATCGTAAAAGAAAAGCCTTGAAAATTAGGGTTTCCAACTAACCTAGCTTTTCGGTTGTCATGAGCCCTATCTTAATGGTCATGAAAAGATGTCAGAAATCACGTCCTCCCTCAATAAAACATCGTCTTATTCTTCATTCCTATCTTTCTTCCAAACATCGATCATATCACCCTGCGTGTGTGTAAAGGACATCCCTACACCCGGAGAATTCAATTCAAGCTATCATACTCTTTTCCATCAACCTCAGTACTTTTTTTTAATTAATGAATATTTAGACGCATTTGCTCACACACTTTCATGCGACCGTTAATACTTCTTGAGGTACTAACCGACCGATTACTCATGTGCTTGCTTATTTGGTGTATTTCCTTGTCTTGCACCACCTCAGGCATAGCAGTGACTCCCAGACCAGTTGGCCTTAGGGCACTAGGTGAAGAGACACCCTCGCTATATATTTTTTATTGCCCTCGGTGATAACAAAACCAGTGTCCATTTTTCTCACCACTATATATATATTTTTTATTCACTTTTTTTTTATTTCCTTCATACATCGGCTTTAAGACAAGAGCATTTCAAGGTATCCTCTACTATCCCCGGCTTCAAGACGTGTGTAAGTGCGAATAGCAAGGTATCAACGTTCAAAATGTTTGGCTTCCAGAATAGAAACTATTTTTCAGACTTATTTTTATCCTCAGATTAGTGACTTTCTTCATCTTACTAACTCTTGGGATAATGGCTCATAACTACTTATTACTAGTTCGTATAAGAAAACTTCTAATTTTCTTATTTTTCTTAAATTTTTCTAATCTCATGGATGTAATTGTTCACTATCTAATCTTTCATTATCATAAATATTAAATATTTTTTTATTTTGAAAAATTTTAAAATTTTTATGAGTTTTGAAAATTTTCGAATTTTTATAGGTTTTTATAGGTTTTGAAAAATTATTTACAAAAAATATTTACACAAAAAATTTTATGGGTTTTGAAAATTTTTAAATTTTTATGATTTTTTAAAGAAATGTTTTGTGCTAATGCAAATGATATGCACATGATGCAAAACTAAGCACAAACCTCCCTCAAACTTGTTTTCAACAGTGTCCTCGCTGTTGCCATCCGCTATATCTACAAAAACCTGTAAGCTTGGGAGGAATTTATTAGTGGGGGCAAAATATATAAGTGAAGATCCTCCCCCAAACTTATTCCTTGGCTCAAAATTTTTGTAAAAACATTTCTTTCCACGAGCCCGAAAAATTGTCCCCCCCCCCAAACTTGAGTTATGCAATGTTAATCTTTGAAAATCACATGAGGGGGTCAAAAATCAGTGGTCGATGCCAAGCTTTGCAAAGACCGATAATCAACACCAACCATTCGAAGATTTTATCAATGCAGTGCTCGGGTTGGTGGAAGAAGAAGTGGGGAAAGGGTAAGTGGTGGAACAGAATGTATGTGCGTCTCATTTTGGAGAGACGATGCAGTGAATGTGATGGATTACTCGCATTCTTTTTATAATTCAGAAGAAGGGGTGGAGGTTCAATTTCAATGATTGGGACATGATTCATCTCAACACCTATGTTATTCAGAAATGCGAGTTCATCAGCGAAGATCTCCTCAAAAGTTTCATCAATACCCCGAAGAATAATGTCATCATAAGGAGCAGGGTGATCTTCAGACTCTAAAAGCAGTTCATAATCGGTGTTACTTGTTGACCCGGACATCTCGGTGGAAGAGTCCGTATGTGTATGATACATAATTGGGTCAAACAACATATGAAAAGAGTCAAGATCGGTATCAGGAGGATCATCAAATTCGCTGCTGTCGTCATCCATTAAGTCGACAGAACAGATATGAGCAGTAGGTTCGGAGGGTACACTTCCCAACTTGTTAATGTTCAGCTCTATTGACCTATTCCCGAAAGATAGGGTCATAGAACCATTACGACAGTTGATGATAGCGTTGGAAGTGGCCAAAAAGGGGCGACCTAAAATCACCGGAATTTGATTCCGTGGGTTCACTACAGGCTGTGTATCAAGTATAATAAAATCCACAGGGAATACGAATTCCCCGATTTTTATTAACACATCCTCTAGTTCACCCCTAGGTTTGGTGATTGATCGGTCAGCCATCTAGAGAGTGCAATGGGCTGGTTTCAACTCTCCGATCCCTATTTGCTCATAGACTGAGAAAGGAAGCAGGTTAACACTTGTGCCAAGGTCTAAAAGAGCATGATTGATGTGTTTATCCCCAATAGAAATCGATATCGTAGGACATCCTGGGTCCTTACGTTTCTTTGGTAGCAGAGGGATAAAAGCAGTGCTAATGCTATTGGACATGAAGACCTTCTTTGGCACTTGAGTTTTTCTCTTCCTAGTGCACAAGTCCTTAAGAATTTTCGCATAAGCGGGGACTTGTTGAATCGCATCTAGGAGAGGGATGTTGATATTAACCTGTTTAAACATGTCCATAATCTTCTCCTTATGTGGACTCGATGTGTTAGCCCTTAACCGATTAGGATAAGGTGCTTTAGCAATAAGCGCTGGGTCCATCATAGGAGAAGGAAGTGTGTGTGGACCTGATCCCAAAATAGAAGTGGGGATCGTCGGTGGTAGACAAGAAGAGGTGGGATGAGGTGTCGAGCGTAGAGGGAAATGGAGAATAGGCTCGCGAGAAGGCGGTGGGGTAGGAGAACAAGAATCAGACGTAGAAGTGTGTGTGTGAGGAAAGGTCTCAGCCGGGGTGTTGATAGGATCATCAATATCATCAACTTCTTCCCCAACATGGTTATCCAGCACTCTCCCAGATCTCAACGTGGTGATTGCATTCACATGATGTGAATAGCCAGGATTGGGCAAAGGTTGAGCTGGGAGTTTCCCTTTCTCTCTTGCACTCATTTCGGCCTTAAGTCGTGCAATTTCATCTTCCATCGTTTTGATACTCTCAGCTTGGGACGCTGAGTTTTTCATTATCTCACCAACAGAAGACCTAACTTTGGCCGACATTTCCGTGAAATTTGAAAGGAGTGATTTCATGGTTTGAGCGAATTGAGAGAACTCGTCAGAATAGGTCAACTGCATGGGATTAGAAGGTGCATGAGTGTTGACCTGGTTTTGGAAATTTTGTGACTGCTAGGGGTGCTGGGTGAGTTAAAGTGGTTGCTGTTGTGGAGGAAGAGCCCGTTAGAATTGATTAGGGTTTGGAACCGTGTTTTGGGATTGGTTCTAGGCAAAATTCGAGTGATTCCTCCAACCCTGATTATATGTGGAAGAAAAAGGGTCGTTTCCAGGTCTTTGAAATGCGGCATTGGTATGCTCGAGACCTCAAAACTGAGAGTTTAATGGACATTCTTCCGTCAAGTGAGAAGGATCAGAACAGCACCCACAAACAGTTTTGGGGAGCGATATTGGGTTTAGGGAGGCTGCTAAGAATTTGTGTTCCATAGCGTCGAGCTTCTTTTGCATTGCTGCCATCTCAGCTCGAACACCTATGGACACGTCTATTTGGTGTACGCCACCCCTACTCGATGGCTGGGTTCCAGTCTCCCACTGTAAGGACTTTTCAGCGAACTCTTCTAAAAATTTCCATGATTCTCCATCATCCTTAGTCATAAAGGTGCCTTGACACATGTTTTCAAGGTTTTGTTTAGTGGTAGGGTTACTGCCCTCATATATGATTCGGCAAAGTTCCCATTTCGGGATGCCGTGATGTGAGCATTGAACCAAAAGATCCTTGAATCGGTCAAAGTATTTTGAAAATGGTTCAGCCGGAAGCTGGGAGAATTGATAGAGTTCGCTACGGATTCGAGCTGTCTTTTGCATAGGGTAGAATTTCTTAAGGAATGCCGCAACGAATTCTTCCCAATTCGTGATGGAATGTACGGTGGTGTTATACAGCCACTTCTCGGCTATATCGCACAAGGTAAATGGAAGAAGTCGTAAACGCATGGCATCCACAGAAAGTTGTGATGTACCCATCATTGCGCATACGTTTTCAAATTTGTTAATAAAAACGTAAGCGTGTTCAATCTCGCGACCGTGGAATTTGGGTAGAAGGTTGATGTATTGGGGCTTAATCTCAAAGTTATCCCCGTTGGCTGGTGGAATGGCTAAGCAGGTCGAGAGAGGACCTCGCAAAGGGTAGCATCTCTCTTGGAGAGAGATGCGGGGAGGATTCTGCGCACCAACGGACGGCGGCAGAGTAGCGGTAAAGAGGTTTAATGGAGACTGATCTATCGGTGTGGGTGTGGTAGGCGGTAAAAGAAAGGTAAATGGAGAAATACCGACTTCGGAGCCGATCGAGGGGACGCGGACAAGACGGGCACTAGAATCCCGTGTCCAGCCTATCTTGCACTAAAAGGGGTTAGTACAAGTGGCAGCATGATTTATAATTAGGGGAATGAAGTGAATGCGGTGTTTGTTTTGAAAAATGATACGGATTTTGAAAATATGATGCGATCACAACAAATGCAACAAGAAAGCCTAAAATTTATGGTCGCCTAGGTCAAATCTGTAGACCGCTCCTGTAACGTTTTGAAAATCGTTTCGGTGAAATTTCGAAAAAATCGGTAAAATAAGGGGGTTTTCTGTAAAAAGTCAAAATACAAATATCTTATTATAAAAATTAAATATACATATTCTAGCTATGTAATTGCTAGTATTTGGTGTTTATTGAGCCACTGGTGAAATTTCAAATTTTCTGAAAAAAAATTATTTTATTATTATTTTAAGCCGTCACTAATACATTTAATTAGGGAAAATCACAAATTGAAATATGTTGAAACAAATTTTGTGAATCATAAAACATTAAATAAAATTTTATCATGTGGTTTTTGAAACGAAATCGTTTACCAAAACGGTTTAGAAAATATCGAAGAAAAAGGCTTTTTTCGGTGAAATTAGTATTAATGGGAATTGGGGTTTAGCATTTATATTTTTTCCTAACCCACACACCCACACCTCATCCTCTCCCCATGTGGCCGGCCCCACCATGACAGCCCTCCCCCTCTCCCTCTTTCCAATCACTTCTTTTTTCAAAAGAAAAGAAAAAGGAAAGAGTAGAAAATGATAAAATTACAGTGGACTTTGACTAGAGTGGACTTTCCCCACCTCACTCTCTCTCCTCCCTCACCCAATCCCCACCAATTCCGGCCAAAACCTGAACCCACAACAGCCCCTTCATTCTTCATCTCCTTCTCTTTAAAAAAGTTCATCAAAAATGCTTGAAAAATCCACAAAAAGTCAAGCAAAAATCCAAATCAAAATCCACCTCCTACCCATTTTCCCTTGGCTACCATAGCATTTATCTAGGGATTTAGATTTCAATTTGGGAGGCTAAGTGTACTTGTGGGATCTTCAAATTATTTTGGTATAAATTCTAAACTTTTTGCTTAATGTGTTGTTAATTGCTTAGGTTAGCTTAATTAGGTGTTTAATTAGGTTTTTAATTAGTTCTAGGTGCATGATTTAAAATTCAAGAGAGGGGTTTGATTTCAAATTGGTATTTTGTGTTGTGAGATTTAGTTTATGTGATATAATTGACATATTAATGTTATGCTAAATCCAATTTAAGTTGCTAGTTTGCATATTTGTTGATTTAAAAGTGATAATTATATAAATGGTAAACTAGGTTTTGAAAATAATTATATTCTTGTGAGATAAAATTCAAATTTAGGTTTCATGTTATTATAAAGATTATATTGAGTGGTTTAATGCTTTTAGTTCATGAAAATCCAAGCTAGATTGTAGTTTGTGCATTTTTGCTATAAAATTGTTAAAATTTAGGTATTTTGTGAACTAGAATTTTATGGTTTATGGAAATTAATGAGATTAAATTATGGGAATTGTTTTTATGACTTAATTAAGATATTTAGTGAATATTGTGGCCGCTAGATTCGTTTATACATCGAGTTTTGTACTAAAACGGTGATTTGTGCTTGCTAGATTTTCAGAAAAATGACTTTTTAAGTGAAATTGGGGTTTTTGTGAATTTTAACCTATTTTATATTAAAATTAGTGTTCGTGAATATGCAAATGAGTGTATTTGGATTTTTCTCGATGGTCTGGCGTTTATACACCGATGTCGAGAGTTTTGGGTTGATTTGTGAAAGCAACCATAGGTTTTGACCAATGTGGGATTCGTGTGTCGTTTTGGTCATGAGTCGGATTTTATTGCGATACGATGCGTTGTGATATGTAGGTACCCCCATGTGGACTTCGAGACGGCAAGCAAGCGCGTGGAGACGTCAGCACCGGCTAGCGAGGACCAGGTGAGTAGATTTATATCTACGGGGAGAAGTCGGGTGGATGGCGTATAGCACCCCCGCAGTCCGTAGTGTAGCTTATATATATATGTTTATATAGGTGTTTTATGATACGAGAATGTTTATTCATGTTATGATTATGTGTTCATGGATTAGCTTTGGGTTAGTTGCGAAACCCTAGAGTAGTTGTTATACCCACATACGCACACACAGACCTGCATACTTTACTTTCTTGTGTGCAGATTGGGATGTGTATACATGTATATATGCGTGGGTATGGGACTATGCATATGTACATTCATATACGCATGCATGGATAATGATGATAGTACTTGGGATTTATGATGAGTCGATGAGATTTAATTTGAGGCCGTGAGATCGGTGATATAACAGGGTTCGTATTTGAGATACGACATGACGTTGTAGCGGGTCCTTGACGTAGTGTTTCACACACGTGCATGCATACTTAGGCGGTATCAGTATTGTACTAGACGTAAATCAGTACCCTGATCATGATATTTGATAGAGAGGATACCAGGTGAATAGTATGATGAATGTGATATTAACCTGTACCCAGATTTGGGGATGCCGTACGACGGATTTACGTACGAGCTATATTTTGATGATTGATCCACACTCTTGACTTGGGATGCCTACTTATAGATATGGTATCGGATATGATATTATTGAGGCGGGATCACCGACTAATATATATACAGGTATGTATATGGATCGACTCAGATGTTAGGCGGTTTCCTTACCTGTAGTCCAGCTTGTCAGCTTAGCCCTTTAGTTTAGTTTAGTTGTAAGATTAGATTCGATTCTTACCTATTTCAAAAACTAACGAATCATGGGTATTTTAAAAGACAGTCCAAGGGATCCTACGGATATTTCAAAAGACGTATCTTTTCATAAAAACACCGTAGCCCCTATTTTCAAAACCACATGATTCGTGTTATTTCAAAAGGCACCATTTGTAGGACTTATATTAGATTAATGCAGATTAGTTATAGTTGCGTCTAGTATTCAGCTCCCGTTCATTATTGTGGTTCGCTTTGCATTGCATGCTTACATTATGTTCATACTCCGTTATTGATATCATGCTGTTAGGACACCAGCACCATTACCGATGATGCGTATGTACCACGTACACTTACTTGCCGGCTCACACACATCTTCATCGGTAATTGCCATGTCACGTACACCTTAGAAAATATTATTGCTTGACATAGCCTGTTAGCTAATAGTTTAGACATGATATTAGTATACTTGCCTTATATGTTAGTTTAGACATTATAGTTATTACCTGCTGCTTCATGCATATTGTTATTCATTGTTATGCCGTATTCATGGATTCTCATGCATATATTCACTTTTTACGTGCTATTGAGGTTTTGGATTCGGATTTCCATGAGATTTTCTAGATTTGGGGAAAACCGCAAAACATATACAAATTTCTTCTTTCTCTTTTTAAATGAAAAGCGCGGTTTTTCCCATGATATATGAGTCGTCCACTATGAGTTTGCTGATGGATTTCGAGACCCGATTCGAGGAGTTGGAGAACCATTTCGGGTACATGGTAGACCCGGTAAGGTACCCGGGGCAAGAAGCTCATGGTGATGACGATGAGCCTGGCTGGGGGAGACTACCTACCGGTGATTTTACCCGACGCATCGGATATTCGGAGGATACCGTCGTGGTCTTGAGATGGATGGTAGGGGCCGGTCTGGACTGACGGCGCCCTAGATATTGAGATTGAGACATTGAGATTTCGAGATATTGAGGTACTGAGATTTGATGATCCTGGTCAGTCCGGATAGCCGGAGCCAGAGGCTTTGAGACATTGAGATTTATGTTTTGTGTCGATGCTAGACACTGTTGATGCTGATTGATCAGTCGAAAATATTGCATATTTTAACCAGCAATTTCCCTATCATCTGCATACATATATAAGTGTACGATATTCATAATTCACATATTAGCAAACCGGTCGCAAAATATCAGATTACATGTATTCGAACTTAAAACCGGCATTTCTAGGGAAATTGACTGCATTTAATTACATGGCATATTTTCTATATATCGCAATCCGTATTTCGAAGTCTGTGCAGGAAAAGGAAAAGCTCGCTCAAATTTACACCGCTCAAAGATACGTCAACTCACTAACTTCAAATCTGGTATCAATTCAAAGGAACAATAACAAATCAATATATCAGAAGAAGCCCTAAAATACAGAACAAGGCCACACCAGAAGACCCAAAGCCAAAGCTGATCAAAGAGCCGCGGATCCATGGCAATTGCTTGCTTGTGCCGCGGATCCGCGGTGGAAACAGGGATTCACCTCCTCATTTTTGGTGCACAACTCCTGTATCAGTGGCTACAGTTCAGAAAAGCATGACATTTTCTAGAAGACTCCAGGGGTTACTTCCAGATCAGCAAACAAGGGTTTCCAAGCCTAATTAAACCTAGCTTAAACCCTAAGCTAGCTCCTAACAAACTACCTTCTAGAAGACTCAACAAACTTTTCGAGGGACTACCATTTCAAACCTAAACCTAGGGTTTGGGAGTTCTATAAATAAGACCCTAGACTCAAGGGAGAGGGAGATCATCATATATCATACATCCAAGAGAGGGTGTGATTCATTTTAGTTCATCTTTTTAGCCAATCACCTTCTTCATCTTCCTCTTCCACAAGTTTAGTGAGAGAACTTGTGTGAAACCCTAACCCTAATTCCAATCAAAATCAAGAATCCCGAGTACCCATTAAGCAAGAAGCCCTACAGCCTTTATGAGCGAAGCCGATCTTCAACGGAGGAAGCGATCCGAGCCGATCCACGACTCACGAAGCCGAGCGACGCTCTATCAACAATCTAGATTCTTCCTCTTGTAGTTCTTGAAGCGAATGTAATCAAAATTGTTGAGATAAATAAAGGTGATATTCTTTTATCTTGTTTTCTTTAAATTCTGCATCATGATATCTTTACAATTCGTAAATATTCTCTGTGTGGTGATGTGTGAATAAAACTCCGCTCGTCGAGGAGTCGAGACGGTCAATAGAATGATGATGTAACATAGCTTTAATCGATTCTTGAGTCCTAATTGTTTTGTAAAGCCTAGCAAGTTCAAGAAACGACGACCCATTTTGTTTCGATGCTTTCTTGATTGACATCGTTCGAAATTGGGGAGTTACGATCGTTTCTTGAATTTGGTAGAGGCTAGAAAAGGAATGATATCGACGAAAGAACAAGGGTTATAAGATGAAACCCTAGTTTCACGAGAAAGCCCCAACTCTCGTCGATTATCATCAATCTAGTATCAATCCTTCAAAGGACAAGAACACGAAATCTTTAGATTACATCACGTCTATAGATCCGATCGATTCCTATGAGCCTCTTTTAGATTCTTGACTGTTGATTGGAAATATTATCGAAACCCAATTCTTGATTGTTTATCAGTTTCTTGATTCTTGATTAAACATCGTGACACCTGAATCAATTGATAAATTCTTGAATCATGTTTTCTTTTCTTGTCAATTAAGTTTTCAATTCAAGCATATCAATACAACGAATCGTGCAATCCCTGTGGACGATCCGCACTTGCTAACGAAATCTACGCGACACCGTTATTGATTGCGGTCAAATATTTTTGGTTGTGATTTCTTTACAATTTCATACTACACAACAAGGATTCTTTTCAATCAAATGGCGTCGTTGCCGGGGATCGCGCGCTAATTCGTTTCATATTATAGTTTGAATTGAAAGAATTATTCCATTGTTATTTTGAGATCAAAATTCATTCAAACCCTAAACAATTTGTCGTGTTTCATTGCAAGGAGATCTGGAGCTTGCTGGAAATTGAAAGAAATTTTTGGAAAATACCAGAGAGCATAGGGAGTCTACAGAGACTCTCTGGTGAAGTTTGGTGGAGTGATCTCACCATTCAACCGCGTTTCCGCGGTGGGAGTGCCCAAGTGCGGCGGTTCCGCGGCTGGGTAGGGGCTTCTCTCTGCCAAATTGCTTCAGGTAACTTCTTACTCTCTCCTCTCTCCTCTTTTAGCTCCGATTAACACTTTGCTGCAGGATTCTTTGCAAATAATCGCAGATCGCAAAAGCAAAATTAAATTTGTGCGTGATTTTGATTTCTTGGTTGTTTGCATTCTAAATACGAATATTAAGGGACACGGCCAAATCCAAATTAGGTGGGGATTTCATTACCCTTCCTAAGCCCCGAAAACCACCAAACTTGCATCCGCATTGACCCACATTAACTAAAAGAAATCTAGAGATGACTCTAAGGACTGTCGCGCTCAATTACAATTAGGACAAGAGAGGGCCGTGGGTAATTCATTGCTTATCCGCGTTTTCTTATGGTGCCTAAGGCGAGTGTGTCTAAGGCTAGTGGTTTTTAATTAGGCCCACTACTTACGTAGTAGAGTACCTTCCCACTTACCTGGCACTTATCCGGCCTCAGGGGGACAAAGAGGCAGTGGAGGATTCTATCCTGCGACTTGTCTTTTGGCAGTTAGGAGCGGTCTAGAGCCGGACTTAGGTGACCACTAGATTCTAGGGTTGTGTTGCTGCATTTGTTGTGTCGCATCATTTTTTCAAAAAAAAAATCAGTCCCTTTTTCAAAAGCAAACATCGCATTCATTTACCCCTAATTATATGCCAACGCTGCCACTTGCACTAACCCTTTTTAGTACAAGATAGGCTGGACATGGGATTCTAGTGCCCGTTTAATCCGCGTACCACTTATCGACTCCGAAGTCGATATTTCTCCATTTACCTTTTCTTTACCTACTACCACACCCATACCGATGGATCCGAATCCATCAAACTTCTTTAACCCTAATCTGCCGCCGTCCGTTGGTGTGCAGAATCCACCCCGCATTTCTCTCCAGGAGAGATGCTATCCACATAGACGTCCTCTTTCGACCTGCTTATCCACACCACCAGCCAATGGGGATAACTTTGAAATCAAGCCCCAGTATATCAATCTTTTACCCAAATACCACGGACTCGAGACTGAGGACGCTTACGTTTTCATTACCAAATTTGAAAACGTATGCGCAATGATGGGTACGTCACAACTTTCAGTGGATGCGATGTGTCTACGACTTCTTCCATTTACATTGTGCGATATAGACGAGAAGTGGATATATAACACTACCGCACATTCTATTACGAATTGGGAAGAATTCGTCGCTGCATTCCTTAAGAAATTTTACCCAATCCAAAAGACAGCTCGAATCCGTAGCGAACTGAATCAATTTGCCCAGCTCCCTACCGAACCATTTTCAAAATACTTTGAACGTTTCAAGGATCTATTGGTTCAATATCCTCATCACGGCATCCCGAGATGGGAGCTTTGCCGAATCATATATGAGGGTAGTAACCTAAACACTAAACAGAGCCTTGAAAACATGTGTCAAGGTACTTTTATGACTGAGGATGATGGGGAAGCTTGGCGATATTTAGAATAGTTCGCTGAAAAATCACTACAGTGGGAGAGTGGAACCCAACCATTGAATAGGGGTGGCGTTCACCAAATAGATGTGTCCATAGGTGTTCGAGCTGAGATGGCAGCAATGCAAAAGAAGCTCGACGCTATGGAACACAAATTTGCAGCAGCCTCCCTAAACCCAGTGTCACTCCCCAAAACTGTTTGTGGGTGCTGTTCTGATCCGTCACATTTAACGGAAGAATGTCCATTAAACTCTGCGTTTCAAGGTCACGAGCATTCTAATGCCGCATTTCAAAGACCTCAAAACGATCCATATTCTTCCACGTACAATCAGGGTTGGAGGAACCACCCGAATTTTGCTTGGAACCAAAACCAATCTCAAAACACGGTTCCAAACACGAATAATTTTCAATGGGCTCTTCCTCCACCACAACAGCAACCCCTTCAACTCACTCAGCACCCCTATCAGTCACAAAATTTCCAAAACCAGGGCAACAATCCCGCACAGTCTAATCCTATGCAGTTGTCCTGTTCTGACGATTTCTCTCAATTCACTCAAACCATGAAATCACTTTTATCAAATTTCATAGAGGTTTCGACTTAGGTTAGATCTTCCGTCAGTGAGATAAAGAAAAACTTAGCGTCACAAGCTGAGAGTATCGGATCGATGGATGCTGAAATCGCACGCCTCAAAGCCGAAATGAGTGCGAGAGAAAAAGGGAAACTTCCCTCTCAACCCCTACAGAATCCTGGGCATTACAATGTAAATGCCATTACAACGTTGAGACCGGGAAGAGTGCTGAATAATAATGTCGGGGAAGATATTGATAATACTGAAAATCATATCAACACCCCGGCTGAGACCTTTCCACACACACACACTTCTCCTTCTGATCCTTCTTCTTCTACCATACCACCTTCTCACGAGCCTATTCTCCAGTTCCCTTTAGGCTCGACACCTTCTCCCAACCCTTATAGTTCTCCACAGACGGTCCCCACACCTCTTTTGGGACCTCGTCTACCCCCTTTTCCTTCTCCTATGATGGACCCTGCACTTATTGCGAAAGCTCCTTACCCGAACCGGTTAAGGGGTAACAGAACGAGTCCTCATATGGAGAAAATTATAGAAATGTTCAAACAGGTTAACATCAATATCCCTCTCCTAGATGCGATTCAACAAGTCCCCGCTTATGCGAAAATTCTTAAGGACCTGTGCACTAGGAAGAGGAAGACTCAAGTGCCGAAGAAGGTCTTTATGTCTAATAATATCAGCACTGCTTTTATCCCCCAGCTTCCAAAGAAACGAAAGGACCCAGGATGTCCTACAATATCGATTTCGATTGGGGGTAAAAACATAAATCGTGCTCTTTTAGACCTTGGCGCAAGTGTTAACCTGCTCCCTTATTCTGACTATGAGCAATTAGGGATTGGAGAGCTGAAACCTGCTCATTGCACTCTCCAGATGGCAGACCGATCTATCACCAAACCAAGGGGTGAATTAGAGGATGTATTGATAAAGGTCGGGGAATTTGTTTTCCCTGTAGACTTCATTGTGCTCGACACACATCCTGTAGCAAACCCCCGGGGCCAAAATCCGGTGATTTTAGGTCGTCCTTTCCTTGCCACTTCCAACGCTGTTATAAAATGTAGAAACTGTTCAATGAACTTATCATTTGGAAATATGACCATTGAACTAAATATCTACAAAGTTGGAAGTCAGCCATCAGAACCCTCTTCTCATATTTTAGATGTGTGCTCTGTCCATATGATCGCTCCCGATAGTTATGGAGCTGAGGAACTTTGCTTTACTGATCTGGATGACATTACCACATCTCTGTTTGACTTTGCACAAGATCTTAGTGAGGACACTTTACCTACACTTGAGTCCTGCACTTCTGACTTTTCTCCACCCGAGTCTGTATCTGTCACAGGCTCTGAGCTTCTTTGTAAATCCAAAAATCAATCTATGATACCTCCTTCTATCATTTCTCCGCCTGAATTAGATCTAAAAATTTTACCTTCTCACCTAAAATATGCATATCTAGTGAGAATGAGTCTTTACCGGTTATAATATCCGCTTCTCTTGCATCAGAGCAAGTGAATGCACTTTTATCGGTATTAAGATCTAACAAAGAGGCATTTGGTTGGAGTATGGCGGACATCAAAGGGATTAGTCCCTTGATAGTTGAACATCATATACATGTGATGGATGATGTCAGACCGACCCGAGAACCACAGAGACGGTTGAATCCCGTCATGAAGGAAGCGGTCATGAAAGAGATCGTCAAATGGTTAGATAATGGTATTATATACCCCATCTCCGATAGCCAGTGGGTGAGTCCTATACATGTCGTTCCTAAGAAATCCGGCATCACAGTTATCACAAATGAGGCGAATGAGTTGATTCAAACACGCGCCCAAACTGGGTGGCGTGTATGCATCGATTATAGAAAACTCAACGCTGCCACGAGGAAAGACCATTTTCCTCTACCATTTATTGATCAGATGCTGGAACGCTTAGCGGGACGAGAGTACTATTGTTTTATGGACGGATACTCAGGCTACAATCAGGTCCCCATCGCCAAAAGGATCAAGATAAAACCACTTTTACTTGTCCTTTTGGTACCTTTGCTTACAGTCGCATGGCCTTTGGGTTATGCAATGCTCCCGCTACCTTTCAGCGGTGTATGATGGGGATATTCTCTGATATGGTAGAGAATTTTTTGGAGATCTTTATGGACGACTTCTCGATTTTTGGAGACTCTTTTTCCGATTGCCTAGCGAATCTGGACGCTGTTCTTACTCGTTGCAAAGAGAAGAACTTGACTTTGAACTGGGAAAAATGCCATTTTATGGTCCAAGAAGGAATAGTCCTTGGACATGTCATTTCACAGAAAGGCATTGAGGTTGACAGAGCTAAAGTAGATGTCATTCAAAACCTCCCTCATCCCAAAAGCGTCAAAGATATTCGCTCTTTCCTTGTCCTTGCGGGCTTTTATAGGAGATTCATTAAGGACTTTAGCAAAATTGCTAGACCTTTAACTCTTCTCCTGGCCAAGGATACGACCTTCCATTTTGACTCGGATTGCAAGACAACTTTCGACTCACTTAAACACTCACTCACTTTAGCCCCCGTTTTATCATCACCAAACTGGGACTACCCCTTTGAGCTGATGTGTGACGCATCTGATTTTGCAGTAGGTGCACTCTTAGGACAGCACATCGAAAAGATGCCACGCGTGATATACTATGCAAGTAAGACCCTGAATGATGCGCAAATCAATTATACAACCACAGAGAAAGAACTATTAGCGGTTGTATTTGCATTAGAAAAATCCAGGCCTTACTTAATTGGCTCACCTATAATTGTGTATACTGACCATTCCGCTTTAAAACATCTTCTGGCGAAGAAAGATGCAAAAGGTCGACTAATACGTTGGATCCTTCTATTACAAGAATTCGATCTTGTTATCAAAGATAAGAAAGGATGTGAAAACGTAGTAGCTGACCACCTTTCACGCATCATTTCTTCTCCTGTGACCCTGCCGATCGATGACTCGTTTCCTGACGAGCAACTCTTGAGCGTATCCACTAAACCATAGTTCAGGGATATTGTGAACTATCATACCACGGGACTTATACCGAGCGATTGGTCAAAACAGGACAAATACCGTTTTCTATCCCAAGTAAAACACTTTTACTGGGACGAGCCCTATTTGTTTAAATATTGTCCTGATCAGATCATTCGCCGGTGTGTCCCAAATGAAGAGTTCAAGAGTGTTCTTTCTTTTTGTCATGATCAGGCTTGTGGGGGTCACTTTGGTCCTAGAAAGACAGCGGAAAAGGTTTTGCAATGTGGATTTTATTGGCCGACCTTATTCAAGGACGCATTTGAGTATTGCAAAACCTGTACACAATGTCAGTATACGGGTAGAATATCCCAGAGGAATGAAATGCCTCAGCAACCCATTCTGGTTGTTGAAATGTTCGATGTTTGGGGCATAGATTTTATGGGTCATTTTCCCAATTCCTTTGGGAACTTGTACATATTGCTGGCGGTTGATTATGTCTCAAAGTGGGTAGAAGCCATTCCATGTCGCACTAATGACAAGAAAGTTGTCATTAAGTTCTTGAAAGAGAATATCTTCTCGCGATTTGGACACCCACGCGCTATCATTAGCGATAATGGGACACACTTCTGCAACAGGTCTTTTGAGACTCTGATGCGAAAATACTCAATCAACCACCGACTTTCTACACCCTATCATCCCCAAACAAGCGGGCAGGCTGAAATCTCAAACAGACAAAACAAACTTATCCTGGAGAAAACTGTTGCTAAAAATAGAAAAGACTGGTCGACCAAATTGACGGATGCTCTTTGGGCATTCAGGACTGCATATAGGACCGACCTAGGAATGTCTCCATATAGGATAGTGTTTGGAAAAGCATGTCATTTACCTGTCGAGATAGAGCATAAAGCATTGTGGGCTATTAAAGAAATAAATTTTGATTTAAACCTTTCTTGCAACTATCGGAAGCTGCAACTAAACGAGCTAAGCGAACTCCGCGATGAAGCTTATGATAACGCTGTAATCACAAAGAATAGGACTAAGGTTTTTCACGATAAAAACATTTTAAGGAAAACATTTTCACCTGGTCAACAAGTCCTTCTTTATGATTCATGATTACACCTTCACGCGGGTAAGCTCCGATCTCGATGGAAGGGACCTTTCGTTGTGCGGTCTGTATACCCGCACGGGGCGGTAGAAGTTGAAAATGTTAAAAACGGCACTGTTTTCAAAGTAAATGGACATAGATTAAAGCCGTATTATTCCACTGACCCCACGGAGGAGCTCTTGTTCTTACAAGAGCCAGTTTATTTGGATTAAAATTCCTCCGTCTCACCTTCATATCCTGTATATCATTGCATCATCTTTTGAATGAAGGTGAGTGAAAAGATAAGTTTGGGGGAAGTTCTTCACTTATATATTTTGCCCCCACTAATAATTCCCCCCAGACTTACAGGTTTTATAGATATAGCTGTCGGCAACAGTGAGGACACTGTTGAAAACAAGTTTGGGGGAGGTTTGTGCTTATTTTTGCATCATTTGCATATCATCTGCATAAGCACAAAACATTTCTTTTAAAAATCTAAAAAATTGAAAAAATTTCAAAACTCATAAAAATTTAAAAAAAATTCAAATATAAAAATAATTTTAATATTTACATTTTTTTGTATATAAATAAGATAATGAAAGTTTAGATAGTGAAAAATTACATCCATGAGATTGGAAAAATTTTAGAAAACTAAGAAAATTAGAAGTTTTCTTATACGAACTAGTAATAAGTAGTTATGAGCCGTTGTCCCAAGGGTTAGTAAGATGAAAGACGTCACTAATCTGAGGATAAAAATAAGTTTGAAAAATAGTTTCTATTCTGGAAGCCAAACATTTTGAACGTTGATACCCTGCTATTCGCACTTACACACGTCTTAAAGCCTGGGATAGTAGAGGATACCTTGAAATGCTCTTGTCTTAAAGCCAAAAGTATGAAGGAAACAAAAAGAAAAACATGAATAAAAATATAAAGTGGTGAGAAAAATGGACACTGGTTTTGTTATCACTAAGGGCAATAAAAATGTATAGCGAGGGTGCTTCTTGACCTAGTGCCCTAAGGCCAACTGGTCTGGGAGTCACTGCTATGCCTGAGGTGGTGCAAGATGAGGAAAATACACCAAGTAAGCAAGTACAGGAGTAATCGGTCGGTTAGTACCTCAAGAAGTATTAACGGTCGCATGAAAGTGTGTGAGCAATCTCATCTAAATATTCATTAATTAAAAAGTACTGAGGCTGATGGGCAAGAGTATGATAGCTTGAATTGAATTCTCCGGGTGTAGGGATGTCTTTACACACACGCAGGGTTATATGATCGATGTTTGGAAGAAAGATAGGAATGAAAAATAAGACGATGTTTTATTGAGGGAGGACGTGATTTCCGACATTTTTTCATGACCATTAAGATAGGGCTCATGACAACCGAAAAGCTAGCTTAGTTGGAAACCCTAATTTTCAAGGCTTTTCTTTTATAATTCTTTTTTTTAAATGTAATATTCATCATCTTGCTTTTATTATTGGATTTTGTGGGTGCAATCCGCTGAAAACCCTCAGGAGACAACACTCCTCCTACTAGGGACACCTAGAGGTTTAAAGGCTTGTTGCACGTGCTCAGTGCAATCGTGTTGCCTACGAAAGTGTGCTAATTAGTTTTTTTCTTTCTTTATTTTCTCCTTCTTTTTTTAATAAAACATTCGCTCGAGACGATCGAAATTAAGTTTGGGGGTATTTGATCAGTCGAAAATATTGCATATTTTAACCAGCAATTTCCCTATCATCTGCATACATATAGAAGCGTACGATATTCAAAATTCACATATTAGCAAACCGGTCGCAAAATATCAGATTACATGTATTCGACCTTAAAACTGGCATTTCTAGGGAAATTGACTGCATTTCATTACATGGCATATTTTCTATATATCGCAACCCGTATTTCGAAGTCTGTGCAGGAAAAAGAAAAGCTCGCTCAAATTTACACCGCTCAAAGATACGTCAACTCACTAACTTCAAATCTGGTATCAATTCAAAGGAGCAATAACAAATCAATATATATCAGAAGAAGCCCTAAAATACAGAACAAGGCCACACCAGAAGACCCAAAGCCCAAGCTCATCAAAGAGCCGCGGATCCGCGGCAATTGCTTGCTTGTGCCGCGGATCCGCGGTGGAAACAGGGATTCACCTCCTCATTTTTGGTGCACAACTCCTGTATCAGTGGCTACAGTTTAGAAAAGCATGACATTTTCTAGAAGACTCCAGGGGTTTCTGCCAGATCAGCAAACAAGGGTTTCCAAGCCTAATTAAACCTAGCTTAAACCCTAAGCTAGCTCCTAACAAACTACCTTCTAGAAGACTCAACAAACTTTTGGAGGGAACTACCATTTCAAACCTAAACCTAGTGTTTGGGAGTTCTATAAATAAGACCCTAGACTCGAGGGAGAGGGAGATCATCATATATCATACATCCAAGAGAGGGTGTGATTCATTTTAGTTCATCTTTTTAGCCAATCTCCTTCTTCATCTTCCTCTTCCACAAGTTTAGTGAGAGAACTTGTGTGAAACCCTAACCCTAATTCCAATCAAAATCAAGAATCCCGAGTACCCATTAAGCAAGAACCCCTACAGCCTTTATGAGCGAAGCCGATCTTCAACGGAGCAAGCGATTCGAGCCGATCCACGACTCACGAAGCCGAGCGACGCCCTATCAACAATCTAGATTCTTCCTCTTGTAGTTCTTGAAGCGAATGTAATCAAAATTGTTGAGATAAATAAAGGTGATATTCTTTTATCTTGTTTTCTTTAAATTCTGCATCATGATATCTTTACAATTCGTAAATATTCTCTGTGTGCTGATGTGTGAATAAAACTCCGCTCGTCGAAGAGTCGAGACGGTCAATAGAATGATGATGTAACATAGCTTTAATCGATTCTTGAGTCCTACGAGTTTTGTAAACCCTAGCAAGTTCAAGAAACGACGACCCATTTTGTTTCGATGCTTTCTTGATTGACATCGTTCGAAATTAGGGAGTTACGATCGTTTCTTGAATTTGGTAGAGGCTAGAAAAGGAATGATATCGACGAAAGAACAAGGGTTATAAGATGAAACCCTAGTTTCACGAGAAAGCCCCAACTCTCGTCGATTATCATCAATCTAGTATCAATCCTTCAAGGACAAGAACACGAAATCTTTAGATTACATCACGTCTATAGATCCGATCGATTCCTACGAGCCTCTTTTAGATTCTTGACTGTTGATTGGAAATATTATCGAAACCCAATTCTTGATTGTTTATCAGTTTCTTGATTCTTGATTAAATATCGTGACACCTGAACAATTGATAAATTCTTGAATCATGTTTTCTTTTCTTGTCAATTAAGTTTTCAATTCAAGCATATCAATACAACGAATCGTGCAATCCCTGTGGACGATCCGCTCTTGCTAACGAAATCTACACGACACCGTTATTGATGGCGGTCAAATATTTTTGGTTGTGATTTCTTTGCAATTTCATACTACACAACAAGGATTCTTTTCAATCACTGATTTCATTTATGATACCTCATTTTAAAAATACAAAGGAAATCTCACTAATTTATGAAAACAGTTTCTTCATTTACATGTATTCTGTTTTCATGCATTCATACCTCATTCATATGATATATTGCGACCCGAGGCACTAACACGGGCATATGAGATCACACTCGGGTTAGATATTACCCTAGCCATTGTTATAGGCTGCATGTTATTCATATATTTGAGGATATATTATGATCATTGACCTAGGTTGCGTTATTTATGCGATTTCTGTGTGTAGATGTTTTTCTATTCACGAGTTGGCAACTCACCCCCGTCGTGCCCCAGTTTCTTGCAGGTTTTGCCGTACAGGTTTCATTACGGCTTTGCTGGCACTACTTCCTTTTCCGGGTGATTTGCTATTAGGTGGGTTTATTTGTATCGTACCCCCCATTATATATCTTGTATATCATTATTCTGTTGTATCTAGAAGTTCCATCAGCCAAACATGTATTTATTTTGAGATAGAGACCAGTGATGTTATTCCTTCGACCTTAGAGTCGCGCGTTATATTTCTGTGGTTTTCTTGTGGTTTTGAGTTCCCTTTTGAATTTTGATCCTCGCCGTTGGCGTTGTATATTATATTGCTTGTGTGGTTGTGGCCGTCGATTGACGAAGAGCTAGCTCCCGCTTGGGGATGCCTTTTTATTGATTTCGTATACTATTCATGTTGTATCCTGTTTGGGGGCCAGTATTTTCAAAGGAGACTCTGCCGAAATTTTCAGGAAATTTTTAGATGTTTTTAAAAACCGCATAATTCGGCTTATGCTATTGAAACTACTTGCTTTAAGTTGGTTTTTCCTGCACTCTACATCTTTTCTTGGTTTGGATTTCTGGGTTTTCGGTTTACTTAGATTACGTACGCCTCGAGACATTCATAGTTTAAGTGCCGGTCATGTTCCGCACTTTCGGGTCGTGACAAAGTTGGTATCAGAGCGTTAGGTTTTACCTTCGGAGCATAGGATGACCCTTGGTTGATGGAATAGGTGACTAAAGTAGAGTGACGTACCGTGGGTATGTTCCGCGGCATACTTACGATACGCTACTCCACTTAAGAAACCTTAGGATGTACATTTCTTTGTTCAGTATTATATTCATTTCGATCTAGCCTCATCAGTACCAGTTATGGTTTTGCTGCCACGATTACGGGCAGGGAAAGCTACGGCTAGAGTTCCGGTCAGCTCGAGCTTGTCACGAACGAGGACTGACCAGGGCGAAATTCCGGCGACACACGATTGCGGAGATGTATCTTTTTACTGTTTTTCCGCGCCACGAGCGTTTGGCGGATCGCCTTTATGAGGTTACTCGGATGTGCTGATCGACACTAGAGGATTGAGCCAATGATAGAGGCCAGCAGATTTTGATGACCGTTGGTGTATTTCTTATTCATGATGGTCGAGGCACTGTTCAGCGTGCAGACGAGCGAGCCAGCTATTGCTGCGAACGACGAGATATCGCCCCAGATGTTGGAGCTATTGCAGTACGAGTTGTACTAAGAGATGATAGAAGGTCACTAGTCACCGAGGATGAATGACTAGGACATGTGGTTCGTTCGCTACCTCGATGCGAGGTCATCAGATAGGATGATTCCAGCTAGAGACGACTTCACACAGAGACGTGAAGGTCGACAGAGACGATCGAATGTTGGAAACCTATTATTCCAAGTTTAAAGTATTCGGAAAGACATGCAGGCAATTCTATGGTCCCTCTAGATGAATGAAACCCTAACTCGACATAATGACCGTGTGAAAGCCTTTGAACCTTCTGGTTTGTGGAAGTTCCGCGGCGCTATTAGTGAGGCTTGGGTTTGCCCTTCTACGGCTGGACCACCGATGCTGTGGTATGTACTCGATACTATTAAACTGTGCCCAAGATATTGAGCTCTTGGGGGATTATGAGGTTTTGACGACTCGATCGGATGGCTCGACTTAATTCGGATGCTAGGTGGTGAGATGCATTTCTTGGGAGACTCCCGATACGAGGATAGCCATTGGAGCTCAGTCCATGCAGCCGCGATGAGACGAGTCCAAAGCAGACGACATTAGAGAAAAGTGAAGTAAGAGGTTCGTACCAGATCTAGATGAGATGACGTTCCCCTCCGCCGACATCAGAGATGTGATGCGCATGCCGAGGCAAAGTACTGGATATACCTTCCAGATGGAGTCGCGATGGGTATGCAGCCGTTCCAGAGCAAGATGCAGATACAGGAAAGGACGATGACTTCCGGACAGTTGGCAGAGACGAGACATGGAAGAGACCGTGAGCAGGATTCCTTCCAGGACACTGCTGCAATGATACTTGCACTCAGGATCAGATGTGTCACGTACATTCAGAGAGCCAGAGGCCGACGCCAGTGATATGCTGTCTTACGAGTGGTCGCGATGATTGACCGGGAGATAACAAGAGACGTGCCAGAACGGGATCATCCCCGTTAGCACACCCGACAGGGCCGATGGACCGAGAGATTGGTAATTCACAGTGAAGACCTTGACCCAGGAGTGTTCATTGTTACGCACACCAGCAGGCCAGAGTTCATGATCATCGACGAGACGTCCCACTAGTGACCGCGACAGTTGGCCCGAGATTCTTAGAGGATGCGCTTGAGCGGTACTATTCCGCCATTATTGATTTCGATATTTTGGTGATTTATTCGCATGATTTGATTTTGATGATTGAGGATTTATGATCTTTGCACAGTGTTGCACTTGATATCGTTTTCGTTCTTTGGTTTCACATGTTTGTGATTTTACGGTTTTAGACATTTGAGTTGATTTTGTGCGTATGCACGTACACGATTTGGTTCCTACACTCTGTATAGTTTTTATATGCTTGCAGTGCAGTGATTCGCCTATTGTGCAGTTAGATGCACTGGATTTTGATTTCGATTGTGATACTCGATATTTGTTTTGTGCACCTTGTGCACCTGATTTGATTTTGCGCATGTTCGGCGCTTGATATTGGATTTCATGATTTCGTGCATGATGGATGCCCCTAGTTTTGGGTTTTCGCGCATGTTGAGAGCATGTCTTGAGATGTGATTTTGGTGCACACCAGATGCACTAAATCGAGATTTTTTTTTGTGCATATCAGATGCACCTGATTTTGCTGTCAGGCATACACGTTGCCTACGACATATGCTTTGTGCACACCCAATGCACTTAGATCTTGTTTCTGTGCACTTGTATGGCACGTATGAGAATTTTGATTGTCGTGCGCACCAGACGCACGTAGTATTCATACGCGTATTTTGGGATTGATTTCTTATAGAGCAGTACGTTTTTTATGATAATTGTGATGTGTTTTCGTACTAAGCAGGACTAGTCAGAGGACAGTACCTGAATGTATTTTGCATCATTGATAGCTATTGAAGGGAATTCCAAAAAGCGAGGTATAGTCTCAGTATTTACCTACGTGTCTGTAGCATCTTGAAAAGTCGTTTTGCTGTTTTCCTGAAAATCGGTGAAAATTCGGTATTTTTCCGTAAACCGTCTTTTTGTTATTTTGCAGTTTAGGACTAATTATACCTAATTTGGATAGGTAATTGCTAGTTTTTAGTAGCAAATGGGTTAGTTATGAAATTCTGGTCGTTTAAAAATTTTCCCTATTTTTTCAATTTTTTAATATTATTTTAAGTCGGAAAGAAACTACATTAAATTAGCGATAAATACAAATTTTTCTAGGCTAATATTAATCTTTAAAATTATGTTAATTAAAATCTAGATGTAATATAAATTTTTCGTATTTTATTTTGAGTTTTAGATAATTTTTTATTATAGAAAAACGAAATTTATTGAATTTAAGCTTAAACTTGCAATTTTGGACTTGTAGGGGGTCTTTTTGCATAAAAAAAATTTTGTGCACTCTCTCTCACTTTTCCCTCACCCTAGGCCGGCCCATTTACAGCAGCTCATGGAAGAAAATTTCATGCTCTTTTGACTTGTATATTGTGTGGTAATGGGGTTTTATTTTAAAGGTTTTTGAATTGTTTTTGGGTATGGTCTTTTGTGGTTGGTAGGAGTTGACCAAGACCTTTTTTCCCACACCCCACACCATCCCCTCTCCCTCATTCTGGTCGAATTCCAGCAGCCCCCCTTCATCTCTTTGCTCTTTTCATTTTCTTCAAAAAAATTCTTCAAAGTTTGCTCCAAAAATTGCAATTTAAAGCTCACAAAATAACCCCATCCTTCATCCCTTTTTCCTTCACCTCCCTTGCTTGGATCATGATGCTTTGAGGCCATCAATAGAAGCAAATTTCTTATTGCTAGATCCATAGATTTGAGGTATAATTTTTACTCTTTTAAGTTGATATGGTTAGAATTCTTTAATCTAGTTGTTTAGTGTTAATCCTAATCTAGTTTTTTTTAGTTAATGGTTGAAAATTAAATTAGGGTTTCTTGAAACCATGTTTTAGTTAATTAAATCTTTTTAATTAACCTAGTTGTTTACTTAACCAATCTATATGGTTACTTTGCTTAAGTGGCTTGATGTTATGCTAATCTAAGTTAACTTGTATGAAATTTTCATTGTTGTTGCTAATTACAAAAAATCAAGAGAAGGGTTTGTGTTGGAATTATGGTTTGATGCATAGTTAATGGTTTAAAAAATTGTAGCGGCTATCTAGTGGGTTAGTTGGAGGTTTGTGTTGGATCGTGAGCACTTTATCGCATAGCGGCGATGTTGCGTCGTTTTTTTTTTAGAATGTTTGTGCTTACTAGTTTTGTGATAAAGGTAGGTGATAAATTATTTTTGATGTCTTGATGACATTTTTAGTGTATCCTATGACTTTTAGGTTGTGTGAGTGCGGATGTTTGTGTGTACGGGTTTTAGTTTTGCCGGGCGACCAAATCGGCAATTTTAGTTAGTTTTTGCGATTTTCGCGTGTGTTCCGCGCACCTTGTGCACGTTGTACCTAGCTTGTGAACGTTAGTATTTTCGTTTATGTTTTTACGTCGTTCTTGATATGTAACCTTATGTTTGGTATTGATGTAAATTCTAGGTTCGGTCGCGGAGACGTCAGACGCGGCACGAAAGGGGAAAGCGGTGATTAGACGTGACTAGCTAGGGATTCCAGTGAGTAGATGTAACATCTACGGGGGACTATCGTTGGATGGCGCAAGCCGCCCGATAGTTTTAGTAACTTAAAAGATTCTTAGTAATGTTAGTAATTAGGGGTGTAATACTTATATGATTATTTGCTGCATCCATGCCTTATATTGACATACATATGCGAACCCATTTTATAGGACACCTGCACCATTGCCAGGGTTTTTATATGCAGCACGAGCACTATTCATGCTTACACACACACCCTGGTAATTGCCATGCCACCACATTAGATAACCTTTAAATTGAAACCTTTTACTATAATTGATACTTAAACTCGCGCTATTGCTTTAATTCCTTAAAATGAAATCGTAGGATTGCTATTCATGTGCATGTGCTTCATCATATTATTTGTTCATGCCTAATCTATTAATCACACATCGCAACTCGATTACTGATACCATATGCATTCATTATCATTGACATATGAGGATTTCTTAAGATTTTATGATATTTTCTGGATTTCGGGGGAAAGCCGCAAAATTTCTAAACATATTATATTTTTTAAAATATGTAAATTGCGGTTATCTAGTGATGTAAGTGTCCTCCACCAAGAGTTTGCTGTGGTTTTTGAGATCCGTGTCAAGGAGTGGAGGAACCGTCACGGGTACATGGTGGGCCCGGTATGGTACCCCGGGGCAAGATGAATGTGGTGTTGACGTTGAGCCTGACAGGGGACAGATTACCTACCGGTGACTGTTTGGCACGGCGGATATCCAGAGGATACCGACCGTGGCCGCGAGATGATGAGATTTTGATATTGAGCTGGGTCAGCCGGATGGCTGAGGCTAGAGATACTATGACATGGATATATGAGATTTGTGATAGTTTTGAGGTGTCGTTGCTGGACACAGGTTCTTGTTGATTCTAGTGGTATTATGCTGGTATTTCAAAAGAGATTCCTAAAGGAAAAACATGATTCTTATACTTACACATTCAGATCATGAGTTGATTCGCATTGCATTCATACCTGCTAGTATATTCATATTGCATACATACCTGCTATTATGTTATGCCTTACCTGTATTTTAGATGCTAGGATGCTTGTGTGCATGCATTCGATAGCCTGTGTAGATGTTATTTATTACTCACGAGTTGGCAACTCACCCCCGTTGTGCCACAGCCTTTTTCAGGTCCGCTCCGTCAGTACAGTAGCGGCGGGTGCGCTTGCTTCTTTTGCCTCTTTTGCCTGGACTCAAGGTTTTGCTCTTAGGTGGGTTATATGATTATTTTTGCACCACCTTGTATATTCTTTGTATCTAGTGTACTCCATCTACTGTATCTACCAGTATTATTGTATATTGACCTAGAGATGAGACTGTGAGGTTTGTGGACTTTTATGCTGTATTTTGGGGTCGAGCTCACTTGAGTCGACATGCTGTTTTTCTTATGCTTCATTATGATTATTTCGCATGTTGTTGCTTTTTATTGCGTGGGATTTGTGACCGCCTTGTGGCGAAGAGATAGCTCCTGCTTGGGGATGCCTTATTTGTTGGATTCATATATATTCTTGTTGTACCCATTTTGGGGGCCAGTATTTACAAAGGAGACTCTGCCGAAATTTTCGGAAAAATTGATATTGTTTTTAAAAAGGGTTTATATGACTTATTTGATAAACTCGCTTTCAATTGATTGGGTTTTCTTCACTCTTTTTCTTATTTGGTTTTGGTTTCTGGGTTTTGGCTTACTTATTTTACGGACGTCTTGAGACGTTTCGTAACCTAAGTGTCAGTCACGTTCCGTACCCTGCGGGTCGTGACAAAGTTGGTATCAGAGCGATAGGTTTTACCTTTCTGAGTGTAGGATGACCTTGGTAGATGGAGTAAGTGACTTAAGCAGGGTAACGTAGCGTGCGTATGTCCGCGGCATACTTGCGATACTCCGCCTAGGTGACTTTTGGATATACTTGCTTGAAATTCCTTCTTCAATTCCGTGTATCCAATGATTCTATTTCACTGTTATTATCATCCTATTCTTGTAACAGCCACTATGCCGCCGAAGACTATGAGAGCGCAGAGGACTGCCACCCGTGATGAGATCCGAGCAGGCTCGTCCGAGACGAGAACTGAGCAGGGGGGTATACCTACGCCTCAGGGACAGACCGATCCGCCTTCCCGAGGCCGTATGGATAGGCTTGAGTCCGGTATGGAGGAGCTGCGACAGATGATGGGAGGCGTGCAGGAGCTACGACAGATGGTGGGATCCTTAGTAGAGGTCAATCGAGCGCAGAGATCGGATACTACTCCCCCTACGGTCGTTTCGAGACCGAGTCGGATTCGCACTAATATGTTAGCACCTAGGCGTGTTCGCAGAGGCCGTGGCGGATTCTTTAGGGGCCAGTTGTATCGCCATCACCAATATGGTCAGCAGCCATGGTTAGGATGTTTTTGGTGTGGTAGCCTGCATCATCGTATCAGAGACTGTCCGGTGAGACGACAGAGAGCAGCGACAGTTCCACATGTTACCCTACCACCATCACCACCCCCTCCTCAGAGAGCCCTACTTCCTACCACCGGCGATGCTCCACGCCAGTTAGGTGCACCCAGAGGCCGTGGACGCGGCGGTCCTGTTCAGAGAGGACGAGGAGGCAGAGGCCGAGGCCGAGGACAGCCCGCTATCGGTGGAGGACAGGCCCGAGTTTTTGCTTTGACACCGCAGGATGCGCCGGCATCCAATGCCGTTGTGATAGGTACCTTGCCAGTTTGCTCTTTCGACGCACGGGTATTATTTGACCCAGGTTCCACACATTCGTACGTCTCTGCACACTTTGCACCGATGTTGGGCCGTGAGTCGTCGTCGTTAGATCAGCCACTTGTTGTTATTACTCCGGTAGGCGAGTCGTTTGTCGCTCGTTTTGTATTTCGTTTGTGTTCCGTTCGTATCGGGGAGAGGGATTCATCAGTTGATTTGATTCTCCTCGATATGTTGGACTTTGATGTGCTTCTGGGCATGGATTGGCTAGCCACTTGTTATGCTTCGGTGGACTACCGTGAGAAGGCAGTCATATTTAGCTTTCCGGGAGAGCCAATCCGTGTTATTCAGGGAGACCGCAGCGTCACCCTTACCAGCTTGTTTTTGTCTCTTCGCAGTGGTCAGCTCTTGCGGAAGGGATGTCAGGGATTCTTAGCGTATATTTGTGATACTCGAGCTGCAGAGGTTCTGTTGGACCGGGTCCAGATTGTTTGTGAGTTCCCTGATGTTTTCCCTGATGAGCTGCCTGGGCTACCGCCTGAGCGCGATGTTGAGTTCTTCATCGATTTGTTTCCCGGCTCGGGGCCTATTTCTATACCGCCTTATCGGATGGCCCCGGCAGAGCTTCGAGAGCTGAAGGATCAGTTGCAGGATTTGTTAGAAAAGGGGCTTATTCGACCTAGTGTTTCTCCATGGGGTGCTCCTGTCCTGTTTGTCAAGAAGAAGGATGGAAGTTTGCGCTTATGTATCGACTACCGCCAGCTGAACAAAGTTACCGTTCGGAACAGATATCCGTTGCCACGCATTGATGATTTGTTCGACCAGCTTCAGGGTGCGGGGTATTTTTCGAGGATCGACTTGCGATCAGGATACCATCAGCTGCGAGTTTGATAGGAGGATATACCGAGGACAGCCTTCCGTACACGCTATGGCCACTACGAGTTTTTGGTGATGTCGTTCGGACTCACCAACGCCCCAGCAGCATTCATGGATTTGATGAACAGTACATTCAGGCCGTATCTTGACTTGTTCATCATCGTGTTTATCGACGATATCTTGGTGTACTCCCGGAGCAGAGAGGAGCACGAGCAGCACTTGCAGATTACGTTACAGACTCCGAGGGAGCACCAGCTGTTCGCAAAGTTCTCCAAGTGTGCATTTTGGCTGGACAACGTCGGATTCTTGGGTCACGTGGTTACGAGAGACAACATATGTGTGGACCCGAAGAAGATTGAGGTTGTTCAGCAGTGGCCCCGACCTACATCGGTTACTGAGATCCGTAGTTTTCTAGGCCTGGCGGGCTACTACAGGCGTTTTGTTCAGGACTTCTCCCGTATAGCTGCACCTTTGACCGGTTTGACCCGGAAGGGAGTTCCTTTCGTTTGGACAGAGGAGTGCGAGCGCAGTTTTCAGCAGCTACGGACTTGTTTGACTACGGCGCCGGTATTATCTTTGCCTTCGAGATCAGGCGGATTTGTGGTCTACTGTGATGCTTCGCGAGTGGGGTTAGGATGCGTACTGATGCAGCATGGCCGGGGGATCGCTTATGCTTCTCGGCAGTTGAAGAAGCATGAACAGAACTACCCCACTCATGATTTGGAGATGGCTGCAGTGGTCTTTGCATTGAAGATTTGGCGACATTACCTATATGGAGAGTCGTGCCAAATATTCACAGACCACAAGAGCTTAAAATACATATTTCAGCAGCGAGACCTGAACCTCAGACAGCGTCGTTAGATGGAGTTGGTGAAAGACTACGACTGCGAGATCTTATATCACCCAGGTAAGGCGAATGTGGTGGCAGATGCGTTGAGTAGGAGGCCCGGGGGTAGTCTATCCTTTTTGCGCGCAGTGCAGAGGCAGTCGTCAGCAGATTGGCAGATGTTATGCGACAGCCGAGTTGAGTTCGAGTTCACTCAGACAGGTGGACAGCTCGCGCATGTTCGTGCATGCCCACAGTTGCTTGACCGTATATATGAGGCACAGCGCAGTGACGACCGTTGCTCGGAGATCATGGCATAGATGGGTCAGGGCAGATTTTCCGAGTTCGTGATTGACGATCAGGGGATTTTACGCTATGGATCTAGACTGAGCGTACCAGTTGCTGATGGATTGTGGCGCGACATTCTTGAGGAGGCACACCGATCAGTGTATAGTGTCCACCCCGGTTCCACCAAGATATACCATGATATGAGAGAGACCTACTGGTGGGACGGGATGAAGAGGGATATTACAGAGTTCGTTTCGAGATGCCTGACTTGTCAGCAAGTCAAGGCCGAGCACCAGAGGCCCGCAGGAGAGCTACAGCCGTTACCCATTCCAGAGTGGAAATAGGAGCAGATTTCGATGGACTTCGTTGTGGGTCTACCCAGGACCAGTCGAGGGTACGACTCCATCTGGGTGATCGTAGATCGATTGACGAAAGCGGCTCACTTCCTGCCAGTGAAGACCACTTTCATCTTCGCTCAGTATGCCCAGCTTTACATCGACAAGATCGTGCGGTTGCATGGCGTACCGACTTCTATCGTGTCAAATCGAGGCACCCAGTTCACCAGCCGACTTTGGCAGAGACTTCAGGAGGCTTTGGGCACCCGTTTGAGTTTCAGCACAGCATTTCATGCGCAGACCGACTGCCAGTTAGAGCGGACCATTCAGACTCTCGAGGATATGCTCAGAGCGTGCGTTTTAGACTTCGGCGGTAGCTGGGATCGTCATTTACCTCTAGTGGAGTTCTCCTACAACAGCAGCTTCCAGGATACTATTCAGATGGCACCTTTCGAGGCATTGTATGGGAGGAGATGCAGATCGCTCGTCTGTTGGACAGAGCTAAGCGAGAGCAGTATTTTGGGGCCGTAGCTTGTTGAGGAGACGACAGCGAAGATACAGTTGATCCGAGACCGGATGAGAGCAGCTCAGAGCAGGCAGAAATCATATGCAGACAGGCGCCGTCGCAGGTTAGAGTTCGCAGTTGGCGATCATGTTTTTCTGATGGTCTCTCCGATGAAGGGCGTGATGCGTTTTGGGCGAAAGGGGAAGCTTAGCCCTAGATTCGTAGGTCCCTTCGAGATCCTCGAGCGTGTCGGCGCTGTTGCATATCGTTTGGCCCTTCCACCCAGCTTTCCCGATGTTCACCCCGTCTTCCATGTTTCGATGCTTCGCAAGTACCTTCACGACCCTTCGCATGCGATTCAGCACCCGACAGTCCAGCTAGAGCGCGACCTTTCTTTTGCAGAGCAGCCGGTGGCCATCCTGGATCGGCAGGTGAAGAAGTTGAGATCGAAGATTATACCAACCGTCAAGGTCCTTTGGGATAGCCCGAGCAGCGAGGAGGTGACCTAGGAGACCGAGGGCGAGATGAGGAAGAAATATCCCCATCTCTTTGAAGGTACGCGTAATTATATTTTTAAATTCGGGGACCGAATTTCTTTAAAGAGGGAAGATTGTAGCATCTTAAAAAGTCGTTTTGGTGTTTCCCTGAAAATCGGTGAAAATTCGGTATTTTTCCGTAAACCGTCTTTTTGTTATTTTGCAGTTTAGGACTAATTATACCTAATTTGGATAGGTAATTGCTAGTTTTTAGTAGCAAATGGGTTACTTATGAAATTCTGGTCGTTTAAAAATTTTCCCTATTTTTTCAATTTTTTAATATTATTTTAAGCCGGTAAGAAAATACATTAAATTAGCGATAAATACAAATTTTTCTGGGCTAATTTTAATCTTTAAAATTATGTTAATTAAAATCTAGTTGTAATATAAATTTTTAGTATTTTATTTTGAGTTTTAACTAATTTTTTATTATAGAAAACGAAATTTATTGAATTTAAGCTTAAACTTGCAATTTTGGACTTGTAGGGGGTCTTTTTGCATAAAATTTTTTTTGTGCACTCTCTCTCACTTTTCCCTCACCCTAGGCCGGCCCATTTCCATCAGCTCATGGAAGAAAATTCCATGCTCTTTTGACTTGTATATTGTGTGGAAATGGGGTTTTATTTTAAAGGTTTTTGAATTGTTTTTGGGTATGGTCTTTTGTGGTTGGTAGGAGTTGACCAAGACCTTTTTTCCCACACCCCACACCATCCCCTCTCCCTCATTCTGGTCGAATTCCAGCAGCCCCCTTCATCTCTTTGCTCTTTTCATTTTCTTCAAAAAAATTCTTCAAAGTTTGCTCCAAAAATTGCAATTTAAAGCTCACAAAATAATCCCATCCTTCATCCCTTTTTCCTTCACCTCTCTTGCTTGGATCATGATGCTTTGAGGCCATCAATTGAAGCAAATTTCTTCTTGCTAGATCCATAAATTTGAGGTATAATTTCTACTCTTTTAAGTTGATATGGTTAGAATTCTTTAATCTAGTTGTTTAGTGTTAATCCTAATCTAGTTTTTTTTAGTTAATGGTTGAAAATTAAACTAGGGTTTCTTGAAACCATGTTTTAGTTAATTAAATCTTTTTAATTAACCTAGTTGTTTACTTAACCAATCTATATGGTTACTTTGCTTAAGTGGCTTGATGTTATGCTAATCTAAGTTAACTTGTGTGAAATTTTCATTGTTGTTGCTAATTACAAAAAATCAAGAGAAGGGTTTGTGTTGGAATTATGGTTTGATGCATAGTTAATGGTTTAAAAAATTGTAGCGGCTATCTAGTGGGTTAGTTGGAGGTTTGTGTTGGATCGTGAGCACTTTATCGCATAGCGGCGATGTTGCGTCGTTTTTTTCTAGAATGTTTGTGCTTACTAGTTTTGTGATAAAGGTAGGTGATAAGTTATTTTTGATATCTTGATGACATTTTTAGCGTATCCTATGACTTTTAGGTTGTGTGAGTGCGGATGTTTGTGTGTACAGGTTTTAGTTTTGCCGGGCGACCAAATCGGCAATTTTAGTTAGTTTTTGCGATTTTCGCGTGTGTTCCGCGCACCTTGTGCACGTTGTACCTAGCTTGTGAACGTTAGTATTTTCGTTTGTGTTTTTGCGTCGTTCTTGATATGTAACCTTATGTTTGGTATTGATATAAATTCCAGGTTCGGTCGCGGAGACGTCAGACGCGTCACGAAAGGGGAAAGCGGTGATTGGACGTGACTAGCTAGGGATTCCAGTGAGTAGATGTAACATCTACGGGGGACTATCGTTGGATGGTGCAAGCCGCCCGATAGTTTTAGTAACTTAAAAGATTCTTAGTGATGTTAGTAATTAGGGGTGTAATACTTATATGATTATTTGCTGCATCCATGCCTTATATTGACATACATATGCGAACCCATTTTATAAGACACCTGCACCATTGCCAGGGTTTTTATATGCAGCACGAGCACTATTCATGCTTACACACACACCCTGGTAATTGCCATGCCACCACACTAGATAACATTTAAATTGAAACCTTTTACTATAATTAATACTTAAATTCGCGCTAATGCTTTAATTCCTTAAAATGAAATCGTAGGATTGCTATTCATGTGCATGTGCTTCATCATATTATTTGTTCATGTCTAATCTATTAATCACACAACGCAACTCGATTATTGATACCATATGCATTCATTATCATTGACATATGCACTTATGAGGATTTCTTGAGATTTTATGATATTTTCTGGATTTCGGGGGAAAGCCGCAAAATTTCTAAACTTATTATATTTTTTAAAATATGTAAATTGCGGTTTTCTAGTGATGTAAGTGTCGTCCACCATGAGTTTGCTGTGGTTTTCGAGATCCGTGTCGAGGAGTGGAGGAACCGTCACGGGTACATGGTGGGCCCGGTATGGTACCCCGGGGCAAGATGAATGTGGTGTTGACGTTGAGCCTGGCAGGGGACGGATTACCTACCGGTGACTGTTTGGCATGGCGGATATCCAGAGGATACCGACCGTGGCCGCGAGATGATGAGATTTTGATATTGAGCTGGGTCAGCCGGATGGCTGAGGCCAGAGATACTATGACATGGATATATGAGATTTGTGATAGTTTTGAGGTGTCGTTGCTGGACACAGGTTCTTGTTGATTCTAGTGGTATTATGCCGGTATTTCAAAAGAGATTCCTAAAGGAAAAACATGATTCTTATACTTACACATTCAGATCATGAGTTGATTCGCATTGCATTCATACCTGCTAGTGTATTCATATTGCATGCATACCTGCTATTATGTCCTGCCTTACCTGTATTTTAGATGCTAGGATGCTTGTGTGCATGCATTCGATAGTCTGTGTAGATGTTATTTATTACTCACGAGTTGGCAACTCACCCCCGTCGTGCCACAGCCTTTTTCAGGTCCGCTCCGTCAGTACAGTAGCGGCGGGTGCGCTTGCTTCTTTTGCCTCTTTTGCCTGGACTCGAGGTTTTGCTCTTAGGTGGGTTATATGATTATTTTTGCACCACCTTGTATATTCTTTGTATCTAGTGTACTCCATCTACTGTATCTACTAGTATTATTGTATATTGACCTAGAGATGAGACTGTGGGGTTTGTGGACTTTTATGCTGTATTTTGGGGTCGAGCTCACTTGAGTCGACATGCTGTTTTTCTTATGCTTCATTATGATTATTTCGCATGTTGTTGCTTTTTATTGCGTGGGATTTGTGACTTCCTTGTGGCGAAGGGCTAGCTCCCGCTTGGGGATGCCTTATTTGTTGGATTCATATATATTCTTGTTATACCCATTTTGGGGGCCAGTATTTTCAAAGAAGACTCTGCCGAAATTTTCGGAAAAATTGATATTGTTTTTAAAAAGGGTTTATATGACTTATTTGATAAACTCGCTTTCAATTGATTGGGTTTTCTTCACTCTTTTGCTTATTTGGTTTGGGTTTCTGGGTTTTGGCTTACTTATTTTACGGACGTCTTGAGACGTTTCGTAACCTAAGTGCCAGTCACGTTCCGTACCCTGCGGGTCGTGACAGTGTCTGATATGACGCGAAACGTTTAAAATAAGGAAAACCCTTCTAAATTGTTTTCCAAAACGGCGGAACGTACATTTCAAACAAAGGTATATATGTATATAGCTATTTTCTTATGATAGATGTCCGCCACTGTGCAGTGTTATGTGCATTGCACATTAACTTAAAGGATTTGGCATGCATTTCCTCCTGATATTTACATGTATAGTTCCGATTTATGGCATATCGGTCTTGCTTGAGATTTGGCATTCGTGTCTTCACCTTGATTCCGATGATTGCGGGATGCTTGACGGAGTTTTGATTTGGAGTTATCTACTCATTACTCATGCGCATGTATTGCGCTATGATGCGTTTTATGTATTTATGATTTCAGAGCCCCGACGACTTGATGGTTTTGCTTAGATGTTTTTGTATATGGAGGAAGTTTGAATTTAAATTCAGGGACCAAATTTCTTTAAGGGGGGAAAATTGTAACGTTTTGAAAATCGTTTCGGTGAAATTTCGAAAAAATCGGTAAAATAAGGGGGTTTTCTGTAAAAAGTCAAAATACAAATATCTTATTATAAAAATTAAATATACATATTCTAGTTATGTAATTGCTAGTATTTGGTGTTTATTGAGCCACTGGTGAAATTTTAAATTTTTTGAAAAAAAATTATTTTATATTATTTTAAGCCGTCACTAATACATTTAATTAGGGAAAATTACAAATTGAAATGAGTTGAAACAAATTTTGTGCATCATAAAACATTAAATAAAATTTTGTCATGTGGTTTTTGAAACGAAATTGTTTGCCAAAACGGTTTAAAAAATATCGAAGAAAAAGGCTTTTTTCGGTGAAATTAGTATTAATGGGAATTGGGGTTTAGCATTTATCTTTTTTTCTAACCCACACACCCACACCTCACCCTCTCCCCATATGGCCGGCCCCACCATAACAGCCTTCCCCCTCTCCCTCTCTCCAATCACTTTTTTTTTCAAAATAAAAGAAAAAGAAAAGAGTAGAAAATGATAGAATTAGAGTGGACTTTGACTAGAGTGGACTTTCCCCACCTCACTCTCTCTCCTCCCTCACCCAATCCCCACCAATTCTGGCCAAAACCTGAACCCACAACAGCCCCTTCATTCTTCATCTCCTTCTCTTCAAAATAGTTCATAAAAAATGCTTGAAAAATCCACAAAAAATCAAGCAAAAATCCAAATCAAAATCCACCTCCTACCCATTTTCCCTTGGCTATCATAGCATGGATCTAGGGATTTAGATTTCAATTTGGGAGGCTAAGTGTGCTTGTGGGATCTTCAAATTATTTTGGTATAAATTCTAACCTTTTTGCTTAATGTGTTGTTAATTGCTTAGGTTAGCTTAATTAGGTGTTTAATTAGGTTTTTAATTAGTTCTAGGTGCATGATTTAAAATTCAAGAGAGGGGTTTGATTTCAAATTGGTATTTTGTGTTGTGAGATTTAGTTTATGTGATATAATTGACATATTAATGTTATGCAAAATCCAATTTAAGTTGCTAGTTTGCATATTTGTTGATTTAAAAGTGATAATTATATAAATGTAAACTAGGTTTTGAAAATAATTATATTCTTGTGAGATAAAATTCAAATTTAGGTTTCATGTTATTATAAAGATTATGTTGAGTGGTTTAATGCTTTTAGTTCATGAAAATCCAAGCTAGATTGTAGTTTGTGCATTTTTGCTATAAAATTGTTAAAATTTAGGTATTTGTGAACTAGAATTTTAAGGTTTATGGAAATTAATGAGATTAAATTATGGGAATTGTTTTTACGACTTAATTAAGATATTTAGTGAATATTGTGGCCGCTAGATTCGTTTATACATCGAGTTTTGTACTAAAACGGTGATTTGTGCTTGCTAGATTTTCGGAAAAATGACTTTTTAAGTGAAATTGGGGTTTTTGTGAGTTTTAACCTATTTTATATTAAAATTAGTGTTCGTGAATGTGCAAATGAGTGTATTTGGGTTTTTCTCGATGGTCTGGCGTTTGTACACCGACGTTGAGAGTTTTGGGTTGATTTGTGAAAGCAACCATAGGTTTTGACCTATGTGGGATTCGTGTGTCGTTTTGGTCATGAGTCGGATTTTAATGGGATACGATGCGTTGTGATATGTAGGTACCCCCATGTGGACTTCGAGACGACAAGAAAGCGGATGGCGACGTCCGCACCGGCTAGCGAGGACCAGGTGAGTAGATTTATATCTACGGGAAGAAGTCGGGTGGATGGCGTATAGCACCCCCGCAGTCCGTAGTGTAGCTTATATATATATATATGTTTATATAGGTGTTTTATGATACGAGAATGTTTATTCATGTTATGATTATGTGTTCATGGATTAGCTTTGGGTTAGTTGCGAAACCCTAGAGTAGTTGTTATACCCACATACGCACACACAGACTTGCATACTTTACCTTCTTGTGCGCAGATTGGGATGTGTATACATGTATATATGCGTGGGTATGGGACTGTGCATATGTACATTCATATACGCATGCTTGGATAATGATGATAGTACTTGGGATTTATGATGAGTCGATGAGATTTAATTTGAGGCCGTGAGATCGGTGATATAGCAGGGTTCGTATTTCAGATACGACATGACGTTGTAGCGGGTCCTTGACGTAGTGTTTCACACACGTGCATGCATACTTAGGCGGTATCAGTATTGTAGTAGACGTAAATCAGTACCCCGATCATGATATTTGATAGAGAGGATACCAGGTGAATAGTATGATGAATGTGATATTAACCCGTACCCAGATTTGGGGATGCCGTACGATGGATTTACGTACGAGCTATATTTTGATGATTGATCCACACTCTTGACTTGGGATGCCTACTTATAGATATGGTATCGGATATGATATTATTGAGGCGGGATCACCGACTAATATATATACAGGTATGTATATGGATCGACTCAGATGTTAGGCGGTTTCCTTACCTGTAGTCCAGCTTGTTAGCTTAGCCCTTTAGTTTAGTATAGTTGTTAGATTAGATTCGATTCTTACCAATTTCAAAAACTAACGAATCGTGGGTATTTTAAAAGGCAAGCCCAAGGGATCCTACGGATATTTCAAAAGACGTATCTTTTCATAAATACACCGTAGCCCCTATTTTCAAAACCCCATGATTCGTGTTATTTCAAAAGACACCATTTGTAGGACTTATATTAGATTAATGCAGATTAGTTATAGTTGCGTCTAGTATTCAGCTCCCGCTCATTATTGTGGTTCGTTTCGCATCGCATGCTTACATTATGTTTCATACTCCATTATTGATATCATGCTGTTAGGACACCAGCACCATTACCGATGATGCGTATGTACCACGTACACTTACTTGCCGGCTCACACACATCTTCATCGGTAATTGCCATGTCACGTACACCTTAGAAAATATTATTGCTTGACATAGCCTGTTAGCTAATAGTTTAAACATGATATTAGTGTACTTGCCTTATATGTTAGTTTAGACATTGTAGTTATTACCTGCTACTTCATGTATACTGTTATTCATTGTTATGCCGCATTCATGGATTCTCAAGCATATATTCACTTTTTACGTGCTATTGAGGTTTTGGATTCGGATTTCCATGAGATTTTCTGGATTTGGGGAAAACCGCAAAACATATACAAATTTCTTCTTTCTCTTTTTAAATGAAAAGCGCGGTTTTTCCCATGATGTATGAGTCTTCCACTATGAGTTTGCTGATGGATTTCAAGACCCGATTCGAGGAGTTGGATGAACCGTTTCGGGTACATGGTCGACCCGGTAAGGTACCCCGGGGTAAGAAGCTCATGGTGATGACGATGAGCCTGGCAGGGGGAGACTACCTACCGGTGATTTTACCCGATGCATCGGATATTCGGAGGATACCGTCGTGGTCTTGAGATGGATGGTAGGGGCCGGTCTGGACTGACGGCGCCCTAGATATTGAGATTGACACATTGAGATTTTGAGATATTGAGGTACTGAGATTTGATGATACAGGCCAGTCCGGATAGCCGGAGGCTGAGGCTTTGAGACATTGAGATTTATGTTTTGTGTCGATGCTAGACATTGTTGATGCTGATTTCATTTATGATACCACATTTTAAAAATACAAAGGAAATCTCACTAATTTATGAAAACAGTTTCTTCATTTACATGTATTCTGTTTTCATGCATTCATACCTCATTCATATGATATATTGCTACCTGAGGCACTAACACGGGCACATGAGATCACACTCGGGTTAGATATTACCCTAGCCATTGTTATAGGCTGCATGTTATTCATATATTTGAGGATATATTATGATCATTGACCTAGGTTGCGTTATTTATGCAATTTCTGTGCGTAGATGTTTTTCTATTCACGAGTTGGCGACTCACCCCTGTTGTTCCCCAGTTTCTTGCAGGTTTTGCCGTACAGATTTCATTACGGCTTTACTGGCACTACTTCCTTTTCCGGGTGATTTGCTATTAGGTGCGTTTATTTGTATTGTACCCCCCATTATATATCTTGTATATCATTATTCTGTTGTATCTAGAAGTTCCATCAACCAAACATGTATTTATTTTGAGATAGAGACCTGTGATGTTATTCCTTCGACCTTAGAGTCGCGCGTTATATTTCTGTGGTTTTCTTGTGGTTTTGAGTTTGCTTTTGAATTTTGATCCTCGCCGTTGGCGTTGTATATTATATTGCTTCTGTGGTTGTGGCCGTCGATTGACGAAGAGCTAGCTCCCGCTTAGGGATGCCTTTTTATTGATTTCGTATACTATTCATGTTGTATCCCGTTTGGGGGCCAGTATTTTCAATGGAGACTCTGCCGAAATTTTCAGGAAATTTTTGGATGTTTTTAAAAACCGCATAATTCGGCTTATGCTATTGAAACTACTTGCTTTAAGTTGGTTTTTCCTGCACTCTACGTCTTTTCTTGGTTTGGATTTCTGGGTTTTCGGTTTACTTAGATTACGTACGCCTCGAGACGTTCATAGTTTAAATGCCGGTCATGTTCCGTACTTTCGGGTTGTGACAGCTCCTAACTTCCAAAAGACAAGTCGCAGGATAAAATCCTCCACTGCCTCTTTGTCTCTCCTGTGGCCAGGTATGTGGGAGGTTCTCCACTACGTAAGTAGTGGGCCTAATTAAGTAACCACTAGCCTTCGACACACTTGCCTTAGACACCACAAAAAGAAACGCGGATAAGGAATGAATTACCCACGGCCTTCTTCTGTCCTAAGTGAGCGTGGCGGTCCTTAGAGTCATCTCTAGATATTTTTTAATTAATGAGGGTAATGCGGATGCAGGTTTGTGATTTTTAGGGCCTAGGAAGGGTAATGAACTCCCCTCCTAATCTGGATTTGGTCGTGCCCCTTAATGTCCGTATTAATTATGCAAACAACCACAAAAACAAAAACAAGCACAATTTATTTTGGTTTTTGCGGCGCTGCGATTTTTGCAAAGAATCCTGCAACAAATTGTTAATTGGAGCAGATTTTATGAAGGAGATAAGAAAGTTAGAGATTACCTGATAAATTTTTTCCAGAGAACCCCGTAAACTGCCGCGCTTCCGCCGCACAAGTCGCCTAACGCCACGGTTCCGCCGCGCCTTGAGCGGATCTCTGCACCAAATTTTTCCAGAGCACTCCTGATCACTTCCCTAGCTCTCTGGAATTCTCCAAATAATTTTCCAATTTCACAGCAAGCTCCAGATCTCCTTGCAATTAACCAAAACAACACGTATTAGTATTTGCGCGAGTTTTGATCTAAAAAAATATTGATGGAATAAACTTTTCAACTCAAATTTCAAAAAATGAACAAATAGCACACGATCCCCGGCAACGGCGCCATTTTGATTGATATGATATTCTTGATGTGTAGTATGAGATGTTTCACGTTGTGTATGTTTAGAAAATAGAATATAGAAATCACAACCAAAAATATTTTGACCGCAATCAATAACGGTGTCGGATGTAGCACGTTAGTAAGTGCGGATCGTCCACAGGAAAAGTGTAATCCGTTCAATTTCCAAATTAGATGAGTCGAAAATTTAAGGAAAAGAAGAGAAAAAAATTCATGATTTGCATTTGAAGATCAAGAAATAAGAAAAATCTAGATCTAGAAAAGACATTAAAAACAAGAATTGAGATGAGTGATAATTTCCAACCAACAATCAAGATTAGAAGTATGGCTCGTAGGAGTAGATCGGATCTATAGATGTGATGAGATCTAATGATTACTCATTCTTATCCATTAATGAATTGATACTAGATCGATGCAAATTCATCGAGGTATAAGGATCTTGCGAGGAAATTAGGGATTTCGCAACTCATCCTTTGTCCTTTCAATGGATCGCATTCAAGTTCTAGCTTCTAGTTAATCAAATGTTTAATAGTTGTTCCCTAGTTTTGAGTGAACACGATCAAGAAAGCATCATCTCGAAACTAGGTTATTAATCATTTGATTCACTAAAATTTCCAAACATTATAGGATTTAAGAATTGTAAAAATATCTAAATCATCATCATCTAAAGATCGTCACAACTCCTACACGAGCGGAGATTACTCAAACATAATGATCACAAACACAATCACAAATTGAGATCTAATTATTATGCTTGAATTAAAAGATAAGCAAGAATATAGAAAATTCACCTTTATTTATCGACAATTTTCGTTACAACTCTCTTGAATTTACAAAAGGAAGGAACTAGATCGTCGATTTCGGCTTCGCTCGGCTCTTTGAGTCGCGGATCGGCGTGGATCTCTTGCTCCGTTGGAATCCGGCGTCGCTTCTAAAGGTTGAAGGCTCTCTTGCTTGAATTGATCTCGGGATCTTTATCTTGATTTTGAATTGGGGTTTGAATTTGAGGCACAAGCTTTGTCACTAAACTTGTGGGTTGAAGATAGTGTGATTATTCAACAATTTGCACCCTAGATCTAGGCTCCTTTTTATAGACCTCTAGATCTAGAATTGAAATTTGAATTCCCCCCAAATGTTAGTTAACCAAATGATTTAAATTTCCCTCCAAAAAGTTAGTTAAGCCTAAAATTTGAATTTCCCTCCAAGAATTTGTTAAGCCGAGCCTTCCAGATGTGCCACGTGGAGCTTCTGGTGTCTTCTGGAAGCTATGGCCGTTAGAAATAAGCATGTGATGAAATTTGGAGCTACGATCTCTTCATATGGCCGCGGTTCCGCGACGCTAAGGGGGTTTGGGCCGCGGATCCGCGGCCCTTTGGTGGCCTTGAAGCTTGTGTTTTCTTCTGTGGGCTTGGAATGTCATATGGGCCTTATTATGATGTGTTTAATTTTATTTGGCCTTCTGTATTGCTCCAGATCTTTAGCCTTTGAATTGGTGTGTCTTTATTCAGCTCTTTTCTAAATTTTGGGCTCTGCTTCTGTGATTTCCTGCATTAGACCCCAGACAAGAGTTGCGCAATACAAGGATGATGCAATGCCATGAAAAACACATAATTTCCCTAAAAAGTGTCGGTTTTAGTCTACAGCGCAAGTAATCCAGTATTTTACATGTGTTTTGCAAATATGTGTGATATGAATACTAGATACCATACATGGATGCAACAGGTAGGGAAATTGCTGTGTTAGAAATGCATTATTTTCGACTGATCAACTGGCCTGGCTGAAAAATTGGCGAAGTTGTAGAGTGTAATTAATCCCGGCTAGTCTTTCCTTTTAGGGTTTGAAGGAAGATTTGATAAAAACAGTGGGAGCCATCCTGATTAGATAAAATAAAAAACCAATCTAATCTTGCAAGAGCGCACGCAGAGTGTTTTCTTTTCTCTCTCTCTATGTAGCGACCATATCACGCCTTAATCAAGATAATAATATTGATGTATTGACCGAACCCGCTTGTTATACTGAGCTGGGGAACGTTGGTCCCGCTCCAACTTATAATTGTTATAAGACAGATCAGGAAATATGGGAATACCAGAATTCCCATGCCGCCCAAACGAAGAAAGTGCATGAGATGCATCTCCTTCGGGTGTGTTCATTATAAAGAACAGTTTCTCAGTATCCTCTGAATCTTGGGTATTTGATACCGGATCAGGATCCCAGATATGTAATCTGTTACATAGGGCTACAGAAATGTAGAAAAACTGAGAACGTGTGATAAGTTTCATGAGACAGAAAACGGTGCAAGTGTTGCAGCCAGGTCTGTTGGTCACTGTCACCCTGTATTACAAATACATTGATTCTGAACGAATGTTATTAGATACCGAACCTGATATACAAAATCATATCAGTCTCTTTACAAGTAAAGAAATGATAAAATTTTTTATTGTTGGATAATGTTTTGAACATTTCCTATATCCAAAAGTTGATTGGTTCAGGCACGTTATCTAAAAGCATTGATGTTCTAAATCAAACTACAGTTCCTCGTATACAGAACACATACAAGAGGAAGAGTTCACATATGAACGAATCCTTCTTGAGGCATTGTAGACTAGGTCATATCAATGTAACCTGACTAGCTTAAGTTACATTCTAGATGCATATTTAAATCAGTTTGAATTTACATCTTGTGAAACTTGCCAGTCATATCACAAAGATTAGATGACCATAGCTCAGTTTATTGGAAACAGAGAAAGAGTTAGTAAACTCTTGGGACTGATACATGATGATGTATGTAAGATCACCTATCTACACATGCCAAGACCGGTTCTTTGTATTTCATTACATTCTCTGATAATCTCTCAAGATTCAGACATATGTTCCTGTTGAAACACAAGTCCGAACCTTTTGAGATATTCACAGAATATAAGTTAGAAATAGAGAACCAAAACCGGGTATAAGTATTATGTCCTATGATAAGATCAGGGAGGAGAATACTTTTGCATAGAATTCCTGGATTATTCTAAAGGAAAATAAGATTCTCTCTCCGTATTACTCCTCTTAATACACCACAGCACAACGGTGTATCGGGGTGGAGCAATCGCACCATATAAGATATGGTGTGCTCTATGATGAGTTCTACTGAGTTACCTGTTTTCTTTTAAGGTTGTGCACTTGAGAAGTTGCATACCTATTGAATAGGGTTCGAATCAAATCTGTGCCTACCACTCCATATAAGATACTGTGTGGGAAGAGCCTATCTCTTAAGTAAGTTAAGATTTGGGATTGTCTGGCCTATGTCAAAAGCAAAATCCGGACAAGATCGAGGTAAAGTCAGTTCTGTAGAACTAGAAAGGTTCCAGCTATACAAAACTGCGGCTGATGATTTGACAGAAACAAAGGATTCAATAGTTCCCGACGAACCTCAGCCTCTCTGCCGATCTGGTAGGGTTCCTCACCTGCCTGAGAGATACTTCGGTTTCTCGATGACAGTGGGAGCGAGGATTGCATCATGAGATGATAACACAACTAGATTCGAGCTGGTCATCGAGAGTAGGGACTCTGTAAGAATGGCTGGATGCTTAGCGATCTGAAATGGAATCCATATACACCAACAAAGTATGGACTTTGGTTGCGATATCTGAAGGGTTAAATCCCCATCAGGAGCAAGTATATCTTGAGAAGATTACTTGGTGTAGGTGGAAAAGTTGAGACTTTCAAAGCTAGACTTGTTAAAGGTTTTCGTCATCAACCAAGCGTGGATAATGATGAAACCTTTTCCAGGGACTGTGCTTAAGTCCATCCAGATCCTACTTACCATTGCTACATACCATGACTACGATATCTGGTGGTTGGGTGCCATGACTACTTTTCTAAGTAATGATTTAGAAGAGAACGTCTATAAGAATACAGCCAAAGGGCTTCGTAAACAGTGGGAGAAGCGAAAACGTGTGCAAGTTGCTTTACAGAATAAAGCAGGCATCGCGGAGTTGGAACATCTGTTTTGGTGTGGTAGTCAAAGAGTTTGACTTCATCAAAATGGTAGATGAACCTTGTATGTACAAAAGGGTAGTATGGAGTATGGTAATGATCCTCGTAGAGTACATGGATGACATACTCTTGATAGGAAAAGAGTTTCTTATGCTATGATCGGTCGATCTCCTCTTATCACATGGATTCTCCAATAGGATCAAAGTGATACCTCCTAAATCCAGAGATTTGGATCTATGAGATAGATCTAAATGGATGTTAGGGTTCTCACTAGGTTTAGTGAGATGGTATCAATCGATCATGGGGAGGATCACTGGAAAGGTTCCAGGATGATAAAGACGACTGAATGTCAGTCGCAGACATTGTCTTTACCCTCAGTAGAAGGACGGTATGTTGGAAGAGTTCCAAGCTAGATACCGTGGCAAACTAAACGATAAAGGCTGGTTACATCGCTATTAAAGGTACTACCAAAGAGGCAGTTTGGGTGTATAGTGGTTCATGAGATGAACTAGGTTCCTACCATTGTGTGACAATAGAAGTGTGGCTTTGGCCCGGGAACCCTGGTCCCATCAATGACCCAGATATATTCTGAGGCAGCATCACCTGATCATGGAGATAGTTGATCTCCAGGGTGATCGAGGTTATGAGAGTATACTTAGAGGACAACACGGCGGATCCACTCACAATGGCTTTTTCCCATAGAGAGACTTATGTGGGATGGTTGAGTATGTTATACTGCAACCACTGCTACAGATGGCCCTAGTGCAAGTGGGAGATTGTTAGTTATATGTATGCCCTAGAGGCCATTACTGTACATTGGATGTATATTGTAGTGGATGCTGGGACATATATAGGTATGACTTTCTTGCTCGACATGATAGTACGCTATCTGGTTGCTCTTTATCTTAACATGTATACTTTCTGTCTCTCTGATTACATGTTGATAAAGCCCTTAGGATGTGTACTCGACTTCCAGGACTATGATGTAGATCATACTAGTGGGGCCTGGGTAGTCCATGAGTACATCCTTCAATGTTCCTAGTCGTGGGAATATTGAGACGGGGCATCGATATTCCAGAGTAGACTAGCGTATATCTTCTCGACCCATGTGATGGGCGATAGATGATCCCATATCCATTGGTGTTTGACATCAGAGATGGTATGCGGGTGCTCAGTGGTGACTGAGTACACTGAACGGACTCGCCGAGAACTCCCAGATGGTATTATACCTCACGTCAGATGGCAGTTCTCTGGTGACACTGGTACAGCTTAGTCTGTTGACCCGAGATCGTCATAAAGTCTTATGTGTCTCCCACTGTGCTTTGATTTCCACCCTACCACGGCTCAATTGAGTCGTGCAAACAGGTGGTTTTTGGGTACAGTCCCGATTCATATGGAGCCAATGAGCGATAGGAGAGGATTCGTCTCTCCCGGTATTGGGGGTTGATGTTGTGCTATGCTCGACTGGCCATAACAGGAAATCCCTGGCAAGGGTTGCAGTGATATACTGGTAAGAGTTATCAGTAGTTTCACGAATGTTATGGACCTTACGTCAGCATGACTTATCAAGCTACTGGGGTCTGACGTTTACCACCCCTAGGCGAGATATGCGACATATCAGACGAACAGACCGGACTATACGGCAAGTGTTACTGGTTGGATTCACAGGAGTGTGAGCGGTCTTGCTCGTCGATCTTCTGATCGCTCAATACCCGGGTGGCCGTTACGTTTAGCAGACCGCTTGCGGCTTATGGGTGCTTGATAGGATCATCACCTGCTGCTGGCGTATTGACGAGTCTTTAGAGTCCGACACAGAGGTTTCCTGGCTCAAGCGAAACGAAATAGGAGCGCATATGAGATATGTGCGGGACCGAGAATAATGCGTGTATGTGATACCGTATTCTATTCTAGCGATGAATGTATCGATTGGTTGTATGCGATATAACCTAGTTATCGAATCGAGGATTGATTCGATAAGTCGATACATTGAATATTAGTCGGTCATATGCGATATGACCGGGTCGTTAAATCAAGTGTTGATTTAATAATTTAATGTATAATTATATATTTGATATATTACTTTACATCAACTAGTATTTGTTCACTTAAGATGGATTTTCTCACTTGATGTGCACATTGTATATATGATATAGTTTTGTGCACTTATTTGTATCATGTTTGATGATACATGCAAACTTGGGTGTGTATGATTAAACCATGGTTATGTTAATGGTTAGGGTTTTGATTTACTTATTTATTTATTTTCTTTAATTCATTTTTGGAAAGAAATGAAATGGTTGCTTCTTTTGTCTTTTGTTGAAACTTCATGAAGCTTTGAAGCTTTGACCATTTTGTTTCTTAGCCTTAACCTAACCATTAAACCTAACCCTAGTTTATTCTCTACACTTAACCATGGTTGCTATATGATAAGAATCACATTATTTTTCTTTTTTGAATAATTCTTATCATATTCTTTCATCTTCTTCATTTTCATCAAGCTTCAAGAAAGCTTGCTAGCTTCAATGGTGAAATGAGAAAAAGAGTGAGAAATACAATTCTAAAGTGAACCAACTTCCTATTTCTTCATCCTCTACCACTTTCCATGTAGTATAGGGTGTTTTCTTCACAAGTTTCATGACTTGGTGAAGTTCGAGCTTGATCTTGAGTTGTCTCGACGTAGATCATCTTTGGCATCGAAGTCGACGACCTAGCCCGATCATTTCTCCGACGAAACCATCGCTAGAGTCCGGGATCCGATGATCGCAGCGGAGGGACATCATCACGGAGCTATGGAGGTGGAGGACCGGATCTACAAAGGTTGTATTTTCCGTTTACTCTTAGTTATGTTGTTAACTTATCTTGCATCGCCTATACCTCTAGTTACGATCTTGCTTAGGGTCACTTGGCACATAGGAAATTTTTGAATTGGCCATGTTTGATGACTTGTAGAACCTCATGGGTGTGCCTAGGAACCCTACAGATGGGACCTGCATTTCTAAGACAAAGCCACAAATCCATTGTTGTCACAATAACAGTTATTGGACGTTCAATGGTAGGAACCTTGTTCATCTTATGAACAAGAATTGTCCAGACAACAACTTTGGTAGTATTGTTGGTAGTAATGTATTCAGCCTTTATCGTCTAGTATGTCACGGTATCTAGCTTGGAACTCTTCTAACATACCGTCCCTCCACCGAGGGCAAAGACAATACATGCGACCGACTCTTAGTCAAAATTATCACCGTGGAAGCTAGAACTAAGAACATTCATTTAGTACTTCTCAAGTACTTAAGAATGTCCTCCATAGCTGTCCAGTGATTCTCCCAAGATCCGATTGATTCCTGATTACTACACCTAGTGAGTCATCTACATCTGGTCTGGTACATAACATCACATATATGATAGAGTCTACTGCCGAAGCATAGGATATCCCTTGCACGCGTGTGATCCATGATTAAGTGGGCGAACGACCACACTTAAAATCTTCCATATTAAACCTCTTTAGTATGATGTTAATGTACCTGTATTTGGGACACTCCCAACATCCACTTAGATCTATCACCATAAATCATAATCCACAAATGTAGTAGATATCATCCAGATCTTCTATTGAGAATCCTTATCGTAAGAGGAGCTTGACCGAGCATAGCATAGGAAACCATTTTCTATCAAGAGTATGTCATCTACGTACAATACGTGGAAGAGAACCTTACTCTCTACAACCTTCTTGTATATACAAGGTTCATCTACCATTTTGATGAAGTCAAACACTTTGACTGTCACATCAAAACAGATGTTCCATCTCCGCGATGCGTGTATTGATCCTGATGGACTTAAGCATAGCTTTGAAAGTCTTAACTTTTCCATCTACACCAAGAATCTTCTTAAGATCCATTTTCTCACAATGGGTTTTACCCCTTCAGGTGCGACATGCAAAGTCATACTTTGTTGGAGTACATGGATTCCATCTTTGATCGTATAGCATCCAGCCTTTTCACAGAGTCGCCACTCGTGATGGCCTGCCTGAACCTGGTTAGGCCATCATCTACCATGATACATTCCTCACTCCCACTGTCACCGAGAAGACCATAGTATCTCTCAAGTGGATGAGGAACCCTACCAGATTCGCGGAGAGGCTGAGGTTCGTTGGAGACTATTGATTTCTTTGGTTTCTCCAAATCATCAGTTGTTAGATTATCTAGCTGGAACTCCTTCCAGTTCTACCTCATGACCTTTAATTGCTTCACAAGAAATTCCTTTTCTAAAATGGTGGCATGCTGAGAAAGAAAACACCTTTTGCTCCTCAGAGTGGTAAAAGATATTCCCTCACAGATGTTTGGGATATCCTAACAAACTTATACAGAACTGACCTTGCCTCGAGCTAGTCCGGCCGGATTCTGTCTTTCAACATAGGCCGGAAAACCCCATATCTTAACAATCTAAAGACATGGTCTCTTCCCCTTCCATATCTCATATATAGTGGTAGGCACTGATTTGGATGGAACCCCATTCAATATGTATGCAGCTTGTCAAGTGCATAACATCCAAAAGAAAACAGGTAACTCAGCAATACTCATCATAGAGCGCACTATATCTCATAGGGTGCGATACCTCCGCCTCGATACACCGTTGTGCTGTAGTGTACTTGAAGGAGTAAGCTGAGAGAGAATCACATTCTCCTTTTAGAAACTCCAGGAACTCCATGCGCTGGTATTCTCCTCCTCGATCATATCGAAGGACTTAATATTTGTACCCGTCTGGTTCTCAACTTCAAGCTTATATTCCTTGAATTTCTCAATAGTTTCAGACTCGTGTTTCAACAGGAACACATGTCTGAATCTTGAGAGATAGTCGATGAATGTAATGAAGTACAAGAACCAACCCTTGCATTTATAAACATCGGACCGTATACATCATCATGTATCCATCCCAAGTGTTCAATAACTCTTTCTCAATTCCTAGTAAACGGAGTATTGGTCATCTTACCTTTGAGACAAGACTGGCAAGTATTATAAGATGAAAATTTGAACAGATTCTAATATTCTATGTAATTTAGCCGGTCGTGTCGCATTGATATGACCTAGTCTACAATGACACAAGAAGGATTTGTTCATTTTTGAACTACTTCTCTTTCGTGTGTTCTGCATACTTTGAACTGTGGTTTGATTTAGAACGTATATGCTATTATATAACGTGCCTGATCCAATCAACTCTAGATTCAGGAAAATGTTCACAACATTATCCCCTATGCAGAATTATATCCTTCTTTAACTTAATAAAGAATCTGATATAATGTTGTATATCAGGTTCGGTATGTAATAACATTGGTTCAGAATCAATGTATTAATACAAGGTGATATCTGCAAACTGATTTGGCTGCAACACTTGCACCATTCTCTAACACTTAGAGACATATCACCCATTCTCAATTCTCTACCTGTCTGCAGCCCATGTAACATATTACATATGCGAGATCCTGATCTGGTATCACAAACCTAGGACGTAGAGGATACTGAGAAACAGTTCTCGGTAACGAACACACCCGAAGAATATGCATCAACATGCTAAACCTTCGATTGGGTGGCATGGGAATCCAGATATTCCCCTATTTCCTGCTCGGACTTATAACAGTTATAAGATAGAGCGGAACCAATATTCCCTAGCTCGGTATAATAAGCAGGTTCGGTCAATGCGTCCATATTATTATCTTGATTATGGTGTGATATGGTGGCTACCAGGAGAGAGAGAGAGAGAAGAAAACAATCTGCGTGCGCCCTTGCAAAATTAGATTGGTTATTATTTTATCTAATCAGGATGGCTTCCACTGTTTTAGTCAAATCTTCATTCAAACCTTAAAAGGTAAGACTAGCCGGGATTAATTACATCCTACAAGTTCACCAATCTTTCGGCCAGGCCGGTGTCGGCACTTTGAGGGAGGTTCCCCGTGCTTTTGCACGGACCTAATTAAAATAAACCTCATTTTCCCAGGGGCGTAACCCGTTAACACCTTTGTAGACACCTACTTGATCGGCTAATTGTGATGTGTAAAACTCTCCCAGAAGTAACTCTTACTCGCGGTGGGTATCGGGATCCAACTATCTCATAGAAAGTATGCAATCTCATTAAAAATTTCAACACTTGAAATGCCAGATAATATTTTGCCCCTAGAAACTTATGACCTTAACAAGGTCAACAAATCATAAGCTCTACCATGTTCAACCCGTCATTTCCCGATTGAATTAAACCCACACGCACGACCCTTATCATGGTCAACAAAGTCGTATGACTACCCTAATCCAATCGCATCATATGCTTATGCAGATAAGCACTAATCAGCTACCGCACACTACGCCCTAACATAGTCAACAAACGTAGCATGAATACTAAGTAGTACTTATCTGAAATGACGGAGGGCTATGACAGGTTTTTATGAAAACCTTTTGCGTAATGAACTTGATATCGTCGCAGAATCGAGTGATTTTGAAAAGGAGTGTTTTTTAGGCTTTTACTAGTTTTGCTAAAAAGTTCACTCCTGGTGAAGGGATTTTGGCTCTTTCCTTATCGAATAAGGTGCAGGATATTCACAAATACCACTATGCAAAGCAGAAACTATAGAAGCAATTGTTCATACCAGAATATTGCATTTTATACCGCCCATTCTTACGTTCGTTTGTTTATAGGCCGGTGCTTTTAATCAGTGTTTGCTACATAATTGCAGGATACTGGTCTCAGCTCTAAACAGTGAATATCATGGAAAAGTACGACAAATTCCGGATTACTGCCAACAACAGATAAATCACGGGTCTCCGTTCTCTATCCGTGTGTTGCCACATACCAGTTTAAGGGACAAAATGGCAAATCGATTGTCATTTTCATGCACAAAGCTCAATGGAAACACAAAATCCAAGAAATCTACGCGGAGCTCTAGGAAATCATGGTAAAAGATCCACATCACATCACCTTTTTGTTATGCTGGAATTTTGGAAATATTGTGAAGAGCTTCTGCGAAAAGTACTATACCATACTGAAGAATACATCAAACTAGGGAACCCCACAAAATCCTATGGTCTAACTCCTCTAAAGCGCTGCGGTTCCGCGGCATTAGCGCGCTTAGGCCGCGGAACCGCGGCCATATAAGCTCTTCACTGTGTCGTTTTCTGGGGGTATTTTGGTAACTCTATGTGGAGCCAGATTCTTGCCCTAGGTTTCCAGTTCCCTGCCTATAAATACCCCAGTTCTGATCCAAACCAAGGAGTTTATTCTTATGCCTCTTTTTTGTTAGTTTTTAGTCTTCTTCTTCTTCTTGTTCATTCTTTCCTCCATGAAAATGTAGTGAGAGCATTGAGTGGATGTTAAATGAAGATGAGGGTTTTTGTATCATTCTTTTGCTTAGCTTCCCCCTTGAGCTCTCTACCTTAACTTGATCTTACAACCTCTTAAGTGAGCTTGCAAGTTTAAGCTTTGGTCGTTGATCTCAAGGGGTTATATCATTTTGTTATCTCTTTTGTGCTTCATTTCACATGAGTTCTTTACCTTTCTCTTGATCTTGCAACCTCTTGATTGAGCTTGCAAGTTTAAGGGTTGGCTATTGATCCCATGGCTTGTCTTGAGTCCTATGGTTCTTAGTGTTACATTCTTGCTTATCTCTTTCTTGCATTTTTCATTCTTGTCTTTTATTACTTGCAATTTATTACCATGCACTTTAATTACTTGCTTGTAATATTTTCTTTTCTTTGTTTATCTTTTTGTTCTCTCTTTTTGGTTCGTTTTGTGAATGGTTGTAATTATTGTTGTTAAGAATAAATACGATATTGTAAGTTAATGTTTCTTTGCTCATTTCCTTTTCCCGTTATTTTCCATTGAACTCCGCCCAAACGATACGCAAGCGCTCCGTTTAGGCACCCTACCCTACCAAGGTAACGGTGATTCCGAACCGCGACCGGTTGCCTTCGGTTTGGCCGGAGGTGAAAGCCAGAGACAAGAACGGATTGACAAGGGTAAATAAGCCGGATTCCATGAATACCGTTCTAAAATCCCTTAATCCACGTTGTTGCCAATTGCTCTAGCTTCAATTGGTCAAGACTCGGCTCAAAGGTTTTGAGTGCGGATTTCTTTAGCTTACACTTTCGTATCTTTTTCTTAACAACTTTATACTTGCATATACACTTAGGATAGAACTAAACAAACATATACACATTCTTTATTGACTCATCTAAAACTCGAACGGACATACAACCATCTCCCTGTGGATCGACCCGTGCTCAACCGGCTAGCTGCATAGCGACACCGTCCTGATCGCGGTTATAACTTTAGAACTTTGAACATCCGACACGCCAAAAGCGTGCGATCAAATGGCCAAAGAACCGGATAGTTTGACCCGCGCAGGCGAACTTTTTAAGCTTACCGGATTTGATTCAACGGGGGTTTCCCAACCCAAAAACTTAACGGTACGTACTTTACTAACACCTTCTTCTCAAATCCGATGCATCCAATATACTATTCTTTGCAGGATTCTTTGCAAGTTCGCTAGCAAACGCTAAAAATTGACTAACCCGTATTTGTTGCAGTGCCGTGCTTAAACTAAAAAATGATTGTTTGATTCTTTATAGAATTTTTATTGAATTGCGCATTGCATACATTAATACGGACTTAAGGGCAAGCGAACCCCACAACATACGGTAAAGGATTTCATCACCTTTTCCGTGGCCCACAAATCACGAACTTGAGCATAACGTTTACTCGCACAAATTTTACAAGAAATTAGACTTTAAGCCTTAAGGACTTCGCGCTCATTAGGAGAAGTTAACCGTGTTTAGAACCTCGCTTAACGGTACATTATTTACGGGGTGTCTAGGAAAGTGTTAACGGCGAAACCGCAAAAAGAGAAAGGGTTATTTAATTAAGGAACTTCGCGAAAGCGTTGGAAAACCTCCCCTTATCTCTGCACTTACCTGGCCTCGTGATCAGTGTATCTTGAGCCCGTTTCTCGACACAGTTTTACTTCGACAATCAAGTTCTGAATCGGGTCTAGTTGACCTAGGTGAACCCTAGAACGATTAGGTGTGTGGTATTTTTGTGTCGTGATTGTTTTTGTCCAGATTCATTTTGTGTGTATATTTCATTCTTTTGTTAATAACTACCTATAAAAAAAACACATTCTTTTTTCCCCTCCTTTTCTCTGCCTTTCTTTCTTTCTCTCTTCATATCATGGGTACCCCACCTCGCAAAACTCTTGCCGAACTTTGGTACCCACAACCAGACATTACTTCTTACGGTTCTTCCTTTGGCCGAACATCGAACGATTCCTCCATGCCCAAAATTTCATTGAAAGATCGCATAGAAGCGTCTAGGACAAACACTTGCATTCCGCAATCCACTTTGTATCAACCTTTTCAACCTCCCCCACCCTCTTATGTTGATACCCCTTTTGCAAGTCGTCCTTTGTCCATCGCTGAACGTATTGAACAATCCTATAGCCGACCTTTCACTCCTTTCACCACCACAGATTCTTGGGATCAACAATTCCATTCACCTTCTTATCCTAATGTTGATCCTACTCCTGTCCAACCATTCAATTCCTACCAGTCCTACCCGACTTTTACACCTTCTCTAGACATTGGTTCGGAACCGCCATTTGGGAGTTTTCAGTATCCAAACAACTTTGAATATTTTACTGAAACCCCTTCCCAACCCATGTCTAGTCTGGAACAGTCATTGGAAGACTTTAGGGTAGCGTCGTACCAATAGATGATGGATTTGAATGCGTCCATAGCCTCCCTCATACAACCTAGTGACCCGGTAGGTAGTTTTCAATTAGCTACAAATTTTCCAATGTATGAAGAGGCGGCAGGACAGGTTGAGCATTTGAGTGGAGAGAGTGAGATGTACCCCCTTCCGAATCAAGCCTACCCGTTTCAACTTGTACCCACCACTCCGGTTTTGAATGTCTATCTAATGTTCCAAATGATTCATTGATTAAAGATAGAACAGATAATGAGTTGTGTGACTTTGTAGTGTTTGATTTGCCTGATTGTGAAGGGTCCCTTTTGAGTGAAACCACACCCAATCCTTTTGACCTCTACACCTCCATCTTAGAACCAGAATCGATTAAAATCCATGCTTTTGATGAGGTGTCTGAGAATTTTGATTTTCACTTGATTGAGGATATTGACGCTGGGAATATTTTGGATGATGAACCCATAGATTTGCCTACGTTTTTCTCTTCAACTCATCATCCCGAGTCATTAAATGTTTTTCCCAAATCCCATATGCGTCTGGATTTTGAGGACAAATGCATGGACGTGCTTAACTTTGAGGAAAATTTTGAGGATATTTTTGAGGATGAAACAGTTCTTGTTGATGAGTCAGATTTTTCAATTCATCCTGTCCCTTTCATTGACTGTGTACACCCTTATGAACCTTTAACCGGTAACCTTCCTCAATCACCTACCTCCATCCTTCCCATCGTTCCGACCTGGCAAGACACCGTATCATTTTCACTTCCTGTGTCTGGTTTACCGAGTTCGGCTTACCCATGGTTTCTCACGAATCTTGAGGGATTTGACCCCATTTCTCGCCATATTGATAGATTAGTACAATCCATCTTTTCACATCGATCATTGCAGATTGTACTAATTTATTCAATCCATTTCCACCCTCAAGTTCGTATTCCATTTCTTTTTCCCTTCCGCCATTCTTCTTCTCGTATACCGAGACCATATCCCGCTTCTTCCTCCATACGGTCTCGCGTAGTCTCCATTTCTTACCTCTCCGCATTCTTTCAGCAACCAGCACATTATAACGATAAAATCTTTGAATGTTTGGTGTTAACTTTTGGTCTGTGTAAGGCCTTGTATAGATTGATACTATTCTATTTCCCCCTGATCCTGAACTTCAACGCTTAACAGTGGGAACACTGTTTTACTTAAGTTTGGGGAGGAACCTATTTGTATATATTTTTTGTTTTCCTTTTTTGTTTTGTATATAATTTGTTTTTAGGGAGCGCCGGCAATTTTGACCCTCTTGGTGTAGCCTGACAGTGAGGGCACTGTCAAGTTTAAGTTTGGGGGTGTCCTCGGTAAGCTTTCTTTCTTCGCTTTCATTTGTATATTTTGCATTTACACACCTTATTAAAAATCCCACAAAAATCAAAAATTTTCCAAAAAAATATAAAAACTTTGTCAAGTTAGCTAGTGAGAGAACTCAGATTCAACATTTAGCCGGTTTTGTATGATAAGATAAGAACAACTAAATCTTATTTTTAGATTTTGAAAACCTGAAAGATAACTCTCCTTTGAAGTTAACTATAGCTGATATACGTCTTTACATCACACTACACGTGTCGTGAGTTTTGGAAATTAGATGACAAGTCTTTTATGTCAAAAAACTTTTAAATGGATAAATGATTTTCTGAGGATCAAATAGGTTTGTTCTGAAATAAGTAATATCAAGAATAGTTTATGAAGTGAAGTGAATATGAAGGGATATTATTGATGCCTTAATTGGAACTAATTCTGAAAAATAACCCATCTAGAACTTGATTGGAATAATTACACACCAAACCCACTAAACACGTCTTTTATCCAAAAAAAAAAATTTAATTGAACTGCCGGTCATATCTCCGTTCGTATTGAATCATCATGATTTTCACGCCAAATAGTCTTTTGTTTTTGGACCTAGGTAACTTGAGTAATTAAGTCCGCTGGGGTGTTTCTACACCTAATGCCCTAAAGCCAACTGGGTTAGGTGGATTGGCCTAAAGCTCGTTAAGAAGCCTAGAAAGTCCAATTTAAAACAAAGTCAAGCAAGTGTTCTCTTCGAGTTAAAATTCCTAACAGTTCTTTGTGTGAGAATAATCTTGACAAAAGACAGGTTTTATAAAAAATATTTCTAGCGGAGATCTGAAGGTTTTATTCTATGATAAAGACTATTGCACGTTCACAGAGGTATGTATGAAATGAAAACAAGAAAAAGGTGGAGTGAAAAATAAGACCTAGTTTCCTGTTAGGGAAGATAGAAATTCTGAAGTTGAAACTTTACTGGAAAACGAAACTTGAAAAATACTTAACTCTTTATAAAACTTATGTGATCGTTTTAAAATTTTTATCTGGGCTTTATTGTGTGACATGATGACTTTAATCGATCCTTCTGGAATTTAACGACACTATTTGTACTGCACGTAAAGACATATAAAATCTTTAGTTAAATAAGAAGCGGGGTGTGAAAAATAAGGGTTCGATAGTCTAGACTTAGGATCATAGAATTGTTATTTTCTAAAACAAAACTTTAGGGTTTGAATCATAGTTATTTCGCAAAACTAGCTTGACCGGATTTTGTGGGTGTAATCCGCTGAAAACCCTCAGGAGACAACACTCCTCCTAATAGGGACACCTAGAGGTTTAACGGCTTGTTGCACGAGCTCAGTGCAATCGCGTTCCCTGCGAAAGTGCGGTTAGGACTTTTTTGTGAATAATTGGTTTTGCTCGGGATGAGCAAAAGTTAAGTTTGGGGGTATTTGTTCATACCAGAATATTGCATTTTATACCGCCCATTCTTACGTTCGTTTGTTTATAGGCAGGTGCTTTTAATCAGTGTTTGCTACATAATTGCAGAATACTGGTCTCAGCTCTAAATAGTGAAAATCATGGAAAAGTACGACAAATTCCGGATTACTGCCAACAACAGATAAAACACGGGTATCCGCTCTCTATCCGTGTGTTGCCACATACCAGTTTAAGGGACAAAATGGCAAATCGATTGTCATTTTCATGCACAAAGCTCAATGGCAACACAAAATCCGAGAAATCTACGCGGAGCTCGAGGAAATCATGGCAAAAGATCCGCATCACATCATCTTTTTGCTATGCTGGAATTCTGGAAATATTGTGAAGAGCATCTGCGAAAAGTACTATACTACACTGAAGAATACATCAAACCAGGGAACCCCAGAAAATCCCATGGCCTAACTCCTCTAAAGCGCCGCGGTTCCGCGGCATTAACGCGCTTAGGTCGCAGAACCACGGCCATATAAGCTCTTCACTGTGTCGTTTTCTGGGGGTATTTTGGTAACTCTATGTGGAGCCAGATTCTTGCCCTAGGTTTCCAGTTCCCTTCCTATAAATACCCCAGTTCTGAGCCAAACCAAGGAGTTCATTCTTATGCCTCTTTTTTGTTAGTTTTTAGTCTTCTTCTTCTTCATTCTTTCCTCCATGAAAATGTAGTGAGAGCATTGAGTGGATGTTAAATGAAGATGAGGGTTTTTGTATCATTCTTTTGCTTAGTTTCCCCCTTGAGCTCTCTACCTTAACTTAATCTTGCAACCTCTTAAGTGAGCTTGCAAGTTTAAGGTTTGGTCATTGATCCCAATGGGTTATATCATTTTGTTCTCTCTTTTGTGCTTCATTTCACATGAGTTCTTTACCCTTCTCTTGATCTTGCAACCTTTTGATTGAGCTTGCAAGTTTAAGGGTTGGCTATTGATCCCATGGCTTGTCTTGAGTTCTATGGTTCTTAGTGTTACTTTCTTGCTTATCTCTTTCTTGCATTTTTCATTCTTGTCTTTTATTACTTGCAATTTATTACCATGCACTTTAATTACTTTCTTGTAATATTTTCTTTTCTTTGTTTATCTTTTTTTTCTCTCTTTTTGGTTCGTTTTGTGAATGGTTGTAATTATTGTTGTTCAGAATAAATACGATATTGTAAGTTAATGTTTCTTTGCTCATTTCTTTTTCCCGTTATTTTCCATTGAACTCCGCCCAAACGATACGCAAGTGCTCCGTTAGGCACCCTACCCTACCAAGGTAACGGTGATTCCTAATCGCGACCGGTTGCGTTCGGTTTGGACGGAGGCGAAAGCAAGAGACAAGAACAGATGGACAAGGGTAAATAAGCCGGATTCCATGAATACCATGCTTAAAAACCCTAATCCACGTTGTTGCCAATTGCTCTAGCATCAATTGGTCAAGTCTCGGCTCAAAGGTTTTGAGTGCGGATTTCTTTAGTGTAACACCTTAGAATGTGTTTTGTAGCTAATTATATTTTAAAATATAGTTTTTAATAAAAAGTTTACCAAATTAAGTTTTAAATATTTTATCCTATTTATTGAGTATTTTATTATATTTTTGTTAGGCACACACACACTTGTGCATGTAAACTAGGATGTAAATTGTGGTTTAACCATTGCCTAATCTAGTTTTAGGCTTTGTTTAAGTGTTGTGGGTTTTAAGTGTGCATGGGTGTAATTAGTAGTGATGGTTTTCTTTTAAAATGAAATGAAATGAATTTAAAAGGGTTTTAATACTATGTTTGGTTTGACTTTGTGTGAAGAGAGGGCATGGGGAGCATGGGGGTGAACCTTACCTCATTAATGAGGAAAGAGTGAGAGAAGGAGGGGTTTAGTGTTACTCCCATTCTCATCCCTCATTCCCTCACTCTCTCAAAACACACACACACACACTCACACACACATTGCACAGAGAGAGAGAGAGAGCAGCAGAAGCAGCAGCTTCCCCAGCAACAGAGAGAGAGAGAGAAGCAGCAGCAGAAGCAGGATCAGCAGGAGCAGGAGCAGCAGCTGCAGGCATACACATCATCATCATCATCCTTCAACATCTCAGCAACAACCACAACAGCAACAACATCATCAGCATTATCATCATCTTCATCATCAGCATCATCATCAGTAGCAGGAGCAGCAGCAACAGCAGACATCAACAGCAGCAGCTAGCAGCTAGCAGCCCCAGTTCTTGCAGTAGCTCCACACACCTCTTCACCAGCTCTCTAGGGTCCAATAGGGTATATTTCTGAACCCCAATCCCTAGTTTGCTTGTTTGTATGTGGTTTTGTGTCGATTAGCGTTAAATTGCTAGTTTGTGCTTAATTGTGGTGTTTAAGTGGAAATTTGGTTGATTGTTGAATTGGTTAGCTACCTTAGGTTAATTAAGTGCTAATAAGGCCACTTCAACAGAGATAATCCCCAGATTACACTAAAATACCATATAGTTTGTGTTTGTGCAAAATTGGTGTTTTTAAAGCGATATTTGTGACTTTTGTGATCTGCTATAGACCCGGACCTAGCAGAGTAAAATTGAGAAAACTGGGGCATACTACCTAGGTCTAGAGCACACCACATGAACACGAGCCCCAAACCCCATGTTCAGGCCGCCAATTTTGGCATTCTGGCCGCAATTTGCGGCCAGGAAGGGGAGTTGGGTCTTGGGGTTTTGGGTAGGGTACTCTGCAGTGTTTTCTAGGTCATTGGCATGTCTAGTTTTGTAATATTGTACCTGTAGGAAAATCTGGGACTATATGTCGCTTTTGTGTTTCGTTGTGTTTGCGCGATACGCGCGATACGTAAATGGGTTCTGTGATCCAGCGTATCGCGGCGTGTCGCGATGGTTTTAGACGCGTACACACACGATTCAGCGTATCGTGCACACGCGCGTTTAGTTCGCGACGCGAGATTCTCGTTTCGATTCGATATCGCGTTTCGAGAGATACTTGACTTATATGTGATTTCTTGTCGTACTTGCAGGTTTGCAGACGGACACAGCTACAGGGGAAGCAAGTGATAGGATTCACCTAGCGTGGAGTTTATGTGAGTAGATATAACATCTACAGGGGAATCGCCCGCATGGCGTTATGCGTCTGGGATAGGATTCAATTTCCTATCGCACATTCTACGTCATTGTAGAATTGCGCATTTACTGTATTTCCTGGATATAGCTATATACTGTGACTAGCAGCCGTAGGACACTGCACACATTATTGACAGTTCATGTTGCACGAGCACGGATTGCATGCTACACACACACCGTCAATAATTGCCATGTCACACACTACCCCTTATAGCTACCATTGCTTACCACACTTGACATCTAGTTTATCGGTATACCTATAGTGTATCATACCTTTAGTGATAGGTATATTTTCACTTGAGATACAGCTACAGGTATACCTCCTACATATTTTACCTATACCGGGAGGGATTTCCTACATATGTTACTTATACCCAGGGGGGTATACGACATCAGTTCCTATAGGTAGATACCTATACTTTGCTACACCTGCATGTTAGATACATATTCAGTTGTTGTCGCATATTCACATTTACTGATGTTACTTAGCTGTACCTTATCATAATTTCGCATACATCTGGTTCAGCTATATACTTGTGTTTACCTGCTCGCATTCAGATACATCTCATATATTTATTCTTGGATTGCGCATTGTTTATCTGGATTTTATATGATGTTTTCGGGATTTGGGAACCGCGGGAGTTCATGAAATTATGCATACATGAACAACCCGGTTTCCTTGATATGATATTTCGAGCGTCCCCCATGAGTTTTATCGGTGCTGATTACCTACTCCATACGAGGTGTGGTTGCCGTATGAGAGTACATGGCGGGGCCCGGTATGGTTCCCCTCGGCAAGAAGATCGATGGGTTTGCCGATTGAGCCTGGAGGCGGGCGAGTACCTACCGGTGATTGTTTGGACCTGGCAGTTGTCTGGAGGCTACTGGCCAGAGTAGAGAGATGGATGCGGGATGACCTGTACTGTCGGGGCCGAGGGCCGACACTGCAGACGGAGCCCCATATACGAGGATTTCTGTGTCGATGCTTGACACACGGTTTCATGATATTTCTTTAACCCCCTTTTTGTATATATAACAGGGGACTTAGCCGTTGTTATATATACCCTTACACCAATATTAGTGGAATGGGACGCTAATATATGTGTATTGCCCCCATCATATTCATTTCTGTATATATATTTACCTTTAGGATGCTAGAACCTACTTGAGATTGGACTTGGGATACTAGGTGATCCATTGGGACTTGGACTCTGGATATACCTATGTGATTGGTGACTTGTACATTCGGGATATAGGAGATTACTCGACATTGTACATTGAGGAGATGTGAGACTTATTTGATGTGAGTGCCCAATGTGGGGCCTGGTTTGAGGACTTAGGATTGGAGTATCTTATTGGATTGTGATCCTGCCACGACGTCAGGTTTCCGTGGGGAATGACATATTCCACCCTATACCTCACCCTTACCTATCTTATGCACAGATTCATATATTGGTAGTACTTGTAGTGTACCCTTATGATAGTTGCATATTTGCATTCTCATATCCTGTTTGCATAGACATTGCATACTACTATCATGCCATCATTGCTTCACATATTGATTGTACCTGCTAGTGTACTCTCCCTATTTCAGCATTTGCATGATATATAATTATTGTAATCGCATATCTTAGATTCATGCTGTACGTGCATTCCTGCGATTACCTGCATATGTTTTATACTATTCACGAGTTGGCAACTCACCCCCGTTGTGCCACAGGTGTTTCAGGTTTTTCCCCAGAGTAGTCGAGGCAGGCTATTCCCCTATCCAGCTATCCAGCTACCATCTTTTGCTACAGATACCGCATCAGCTCACAGTACCTTTTTGCATAGGTGGGTTAGACGGTTATCTTTATTATATATTGTACCTTCGTTGTATTGTACTCTCCATCTACTGTTGTATTATTGACATAGAGACTTGGTGAGGACGTAGTGTGTATTATGGTGGATTTGATGTCTATATATATACAGCTTTTTCTCTACTGTCCTTATTCTTCTGTTGTATTCATATTGACTGGTCTTTATAAAAATGGGGTGTTGCTAAAATTTTAAAGAAAGAAAGTAAGACTTTTAAAGAATTTGGGTTGCGATTTCAATTGTTTTTAAACTTATATTATCTTTTCCGTATTTTTCTTGGTTTAGATTTCTGGGTTTGGCTTTCTTTTACTACGTTGCGTCTTTAGGCGTTGCGGAGTATTAGGGCCCTCACGGGCCAATTTCGGATCGTGACAAAGTTGGTATCAGAGCGTTAGGTTTTACCTTTCGGAGTGTAGGATGACCTTAGTATGATGGAGTAGGTAGCTTAAGCAGAGTAACGTAGTGTGTGTATGTCTGCAGCATACCCACAACGCGGTACCTTGCATTAAGTGACCTAAGTACAATTTGCTTGACATTCCTTACTTGATGATTCATATCTTTGAGATTCGATTTCCTCATTCTTATCGAATCTCATCTTATATCTATTTATAGCCTTGCCGCCGATGACTATGGGGACTCAGAGTGATGCAACGAGGGTCGAGGTCAGAGTTAGCTCGGGTGAGACGAGTACTGACCAGGATGGCACTCTAGTTGCACAGGTGCAGACGGATCAGCCTACGATCTATACTATGGATAGACTTTTGGTAGAGATGCAGGATTTCCGCCAGACGTTGAGCTCTTTGGTTGACGTCGTTCGGGTGTTACGACAGGAGGTTGTCACCTCTGTTACTCAGCTGTCCCTTACGATCAGCATGCAGCAGTCCGTCACCTACATAGCACCAGTGGTTGCAGCTCCAGTTGACGAGGCACATATTTCAGAGGCTCAGAGAGTTCCAGGACAGTGGAGGACTCGTACCAGCGTACCAGCCCAGAGACAGAGGTTCGGTCGTCGAGACAGATTTCGTGGCCACTACGGGAGTAGCAGAGGCTTGGGACGAGGACAGTCGTTCAGCTCTCATCCCTAGGATGGTCAGCAGTCAGCACGTGGATGTTTTCGATGCGGAAGCCTTCAGCACTTCGTCAGGGACTGTTCCTCAGCACGGCGTCGGGATCGTATTCAGAGAGGCCGTGGACGTGGAAGATTTGCTCAGAGGGCTCAGGCTACCAGAGGAGTTCATCCAGCTGCGAGTAGAGGGCAGACACAGGAGTTTGCTTCTGCTCATCGGGACGCGCAGACGTCCAATGTGGAGTTTTCAGGTACCCTTGAGTTATATTTTATTTTCTCTTGGTGTATTTGCTTGTTTCTTGCTTGTACTGTGGTTGGGTAGATTAGTCGTAGTTGTGCTAACTTCTGTCAGCGATCCTTTTGTTGCGCGACACGTATTTCAGTTTCGTGCCAATCGAATAGGAGGTAGAGATTCGTCCGTCGTTTTGATCCTTCTTGGGATGTTGGATTTGACGTTCTCCGGGGCACGGACTGGTCGGCTACGTGTTAGGCGTCTGTGGACTACCGTGAGGAAACAAGTTAGGTTTTGTTTTCCACGGCAAGTCGGTTCTTGTTGTACAGGTGGATAGTTGTGCCGCCTCTCACAGCTTGAATTCAGCCTTTTTCGCTAGTCGGCTACTGAGGAGATGTCGTGGATTCTTGACGTTCATCCGTGATACCGGAGCCACCGGGGGATCGTTGGACCGGGTTCCTTTCGTGCGAGAGTTTTTCCGACATTGTTCCAGATGAACCGGCGAAGCTGAGGGAGCTTAAGGATCAGCTGCAGAGTTGTGGTTTGGGGAGAGTTTTGTGCGTCTGAGTGTTTCGCTTTTGGAAGCTCCTAATTCTGTTCGTCAAGGAGAAAGACGGCAGTTTAGGGTTGCGTATCGACGGATCGTCAATTGAACCGGCTGACGGTGCGGATAGGTATCCTTCACCTTGCCGTGGCGATTTCTTCGATCAGCTCCAGAGTGCGAGACATTTTTCTAAGTGTGTTTGGGATCAGGTCATCATTATTGCGGACTCGGAGTGACGGCATTCCGAAGACTGCCTTGTGCGTGCTACGGGCTTTGTGTGTTTTTGTGAGTCGTTGGATTCACTGTTGCCCTAGCAGCATTCGTAGATATGATGAACCAGATTTCTTCAGGCCGTTCCTCGACCAGTTTTTGTTGTGTTATTTACGACACTCTGGTCTATTTAATGTGTCTTGAGGGACAGGAGTAGCACTTGAGGATTTGTTATGCAGATGCTGGAAGAGTACCAGCAGTTTGCTAAATTCTCGGAGTGTTTCTTCAGGCTTGTTGTGTTGACTCCTAGGTCTTGTAGTCACGGGAGACGGTTCCGTATGGTTCCGAGGGAGATCGTGGCCGTACAGCTTAGGCCCAGATTTGTGTGCAGGATGGAGATCCGCGGATAGTTGGGCTTAGCAGGGTTTTTACCGCCGTTTCATGCAGAATTGCTAGAGTAGTGCTGCACCGTCGACTGAATTGGCCAGAAGGGAGGTTTCTTTCTGTGGACTGAGGCATGTGTACGGAGTTTTCAGCAGTTGAAGATTCAGTTAACAACTGCATCAGTCTTTCTTTGCTTTTGGTTCGGGCGACTTTGTTGTCTAACTGTAATGTTTCTTGAGTGGGCTCGAGGGTGTACTGAGGTGACACTATAGAGATATCGCTTTTGCTTTCCCTACGTTGTAGGAAGTACGAGAAGGATATTCCACTCATGATCTGAAGATGGCCGCGGTGGTTTTGCGTTGGAGAATTGGAGACACTACTTACTTGAGAGTCGTGTCAGATTTTCCACGGACCACTAGAGCTTGATGTACATCTTTCTGCAGCAGAATTGGATTGTTGTGATAGTCTTCTGCAGACTTACAGTTTTTGTGTGATCGTCGAGTATAGCTTAGTTCGTCTCTACGGAGAGGACAGCTTGCTCATGTCCGCACCCGACCACTTTCCTTAAATCGTTTTCGCGGGACACTGCCCGTCAAAGCTCGTACGTCAGAGATACTTGAGCATATTCGGCTGGGTAATGATTCGGAGACCTTGATTGTGATAATGATGTGCTAAGTTAGGGACACGTTTGTGTACTTGCCATTATCAGGTAGAGACGTGTAATCCTAGAACATGCACATCTGTCAACTCCCTCTATGCATTCAAGTTCCACCAGCTTTGGCGTGACTTGTGAGATGGTTACGGGTGGACAGGGATGTAAGGAGAAGTTTCAGGTTTCGTTTCAAGTGTCTGTCTTGTTGTGTGCTTTGGGTCGAGCATCTGGGGCCGGCTGGAGACTTGCAACCTTTTACCGTTCCGAAGCAGGAATGGGAGCAGATCTCCACGAATTTCGTTATGGTTTCCACCTAATTTTGGTTAGGGTGTGACTCCATTCGGATTCTTGTCATCCGGTTTTACTCAGTTTGCTCAGTTGTTTTGTTAAGTTTGTGTGTTGGTTTGTTGTTGGTCGTCAGCAGCTTGGGATCGTCACTCGCCATCGTTAGGGTTCTCTTTCGATAGCTATTATCAGGAGACACTCCAATTGGCCACCCTTAGGCTTAGGGGTTAGATCGTGTCGATCGCCAGCCTGTTGTTTTCTGACTCTGCGAAAGTAGGGATTTGGACCCCAGCTATGTCTAGAGAATTCGGAGTTAGTCCAGTTGTGTTCAGGTCAGGATGAGAACTGTCCATTGCAAACAGATGTCTTATGCGACTGTGCTGGTCGCAGGCTTGAGTGTGCAGTGGAAAATCATGGATTCCTATGGACTTTCCGATAAATGACGTGTTGGATTTTGGGGAAGCTTATCCCAGGATTTTAGGTCCTTTTAGATCCTATAAGCGAGTTAGTTTTGTTGCCTCTAATTTGGCACTTCCGCCCAGATTATTGGATTTTCACCCCGTATTCCTTGTGATGATACTTTACAATTACCTTCTTGACCTTTCTCACATGATTTAGCACCAGACCATTTAGCTGGACACGATCTTCCGTTCACCAGCAGCCATGTGTGTTGATGGCTCGACAGGTGGAGAAACGTCGGTCAAAGGTCTTGCCATTGGTGAAGGGTTTTCTTGGACGTAGCCGTATAGTGAGGTAGTCACTTGGGAGGCTGCGAGCGAGATGTGAGGACTTTAATCTTCTTTTTGAAGGTACGCGTAACAGTATAAGTTTTAAATTCCGGGACGAATTTCTTTTAAGGGGGGGAGATTGTAACACCTTAGAATGTGTTTTGTAGCTAATTATATTTTAAAATATAGTTTTTAATAAAAAGTTTACCAAATTAAGTTTTAAATATTTTATCCTATTTATTGAGTATTTTATTATATTTTTGTTAGGCACACACACACTTGTGCATGTAAACTAGGATGTAAATTGTGGTTTAACCATTGCCTAATCTAGTTTTAGGCTTTGTTTAAGTGTTGTGGGTTTTAAGTGTGCATGGGTGTAATTAGTAGTGATGGTTTTCTTTTAAAATGAAATGAAATGAATTTAAAAGGGTTTTAATACTATGTTTGGTTTGACTTTGTGTGAAGAGAGGGCATGGGGAGCATGGGGGTGAACCTTACCTCATTAATGAGGAAAGAGTGAGAGAAGGAGGGGTTTAGTGTTACTCCCATTCTCATCCCTCATTCCCTCACTCTCTCAAAACACACACACACACACTCACACACACACTGCACAGAGAGAGAGAGAGAGAGAGCAGCAGAAGCAGCAGCTTCCCCAGCAACAGAGAGAGAGAGAGAGAAGCAGCAGCAGAAGCAGGATCAGCAGGAGCAGGAGCAGCAGCTGCAGGCATACACATCATCATCATCATCCTTCAACATCTCAGCAACAACCACAACAGCAACAACATCATCAGCATTATCATCATCTTCATCATCAGCATCATCATCAGTAGCAGGAGCAGCAGCAACAGCAGACATCAACAGCAGCAGCTAGCAGCCCCAGTTCTTGCAGTAGCTCCACACACCTCTTCACCAGCTCTCTAGGGTCCAATAGGGTATATTTCTGAACCCCAATCCCTAGTTTGCTTGTTTGTATGTGGTTTTGTGTCGATTAGCGTTAAATTGCTAGTTTGTGCTTAATTGTGGTGTTTAAGTGGAAATTTGGTTGATTGTTGAATTGGTTAGCTACCTTAGGTTAATTAAGTGCTAATAAGGCCACTTCAACAGAGATAATCCCCAGATTACACTAAAATACCATATAGTTTGTGTTTGTGCAAAATTGGTGTTTTTAAAGCGATATTTGTGACTTTTGTGATCTGCTATAGACCCGGACCTTGCAGAGTAAAATTGAGAAAACTGGGGCATACTACCTAGGTCTAGAGCACACCATATGAACACGAGCCCCAAACCCCATGTTCAGGCCGCCAATTTTGGCATTCTGGCCGCAATTTGCGGCCAGGAAGGGGAGTTGGGTCTTGGGGTTTTGGGTAGGGTACTCTGCAGTGTTTTCTAGGTCATTGGCATGTCTAGTTTTGTAATATTGTACCTGTAGGAAAATCTGGGACTATATGTCGCTTTTGTGTTTCGTTGTGTTTGAGCGATACGCGCGATACGTAAATGGGTTCTGTGATCCAGCGTATCGCGGCGTGTCGCGATGGTTTTAGACGCGTACACACACGATTCAGCGTATCGTGCACACGCGCGTTTAGTTCGCGACGCGAGTTTCTCGTTTCGATTCGATATCGCGTTTCGAGAGATACTTGACTTATATGTGATTTCTTGTCGTACTTGCAGGTTTGCAGACGGACACAGCTACAGAGGAAGCAAGTGATAGGATTCACCCAGCGTGGAGTTTAGGTGAGTAGATATAACATCTACAGGGGAATCGCCCGCATGGCGTTATGCGTCTGGGCTAGGATTCAATTTCCTACCGCACATTCTACGTCATTGTAGAATTGCGCATTTACTGTATTTCCTGGATATAGCTATATACTGTGACTAGCAGCCGTAGGACACTGCACACATTATTGACAGTTCATGTTGCACGAGCACGGATTGCATGCTACACACACACCGTCAATAATTGCCATGCCACACACTACCCCTTATAGCTACCATTGCTTACCACACATGACATCTAGTTTATCGGTATACCTATAGTGTATCATACCTTTAGTGATAGGTATATTTTCACTTGAGATACAGCTACAGGTATACCTCCTACATATTTTACCTATACCGGGAGGGATTTCCTACATATGTTACTTATACCCAGGGGGGTATACGACATCAGTTCCTATAGGTAGATACCTATACTTTGCTACACCTGCATGTTAGATACATATTCAGTTGATGTCGCATATTCACATTTACTGATGTTACTTAGCTGTACCTTATCATAATTTCGCATACATCTGGTTCAGCTATATACTTGTGTTTACCTGCTCGCATTCAGATACATCTCATATATTTATTCTTGGATTGCGCATTGTTTATCTGGATTTTATATGATGTTTTCGGGATTTGGGAACCGCGGGAGTTCATGAAATTATGCATACATGAACAACCCGGTTTCCTTGATATGATATTTCGAGCGTCCCCCATGAGTTTTATCGGTGCTGATTACCTACTCCATACGAGGTGTGGTTGCCGTATGAGAGTACATGGCGGGGCCCGGTATGGTTCCCCTCGGCAAGAAGATCGATGGGTTTGCCGATTGAGCCTGGAGGCGGGCGAGTACCTACCGGTGATTGTTTGGACCTGGCAGTTGTCTGGAGGCTACTGGCCAGAGTAGAGAGAAGGATGCGGGATGACCTGTACTGTCGGGGCCGAGGGCCGAAACTGCAGACGGAGCCCCATATACGAGGATTTCTGTGTCGATGCTTGACACACGGTTTCATGATATTTCTTTAACCCCCTTTTTGTATATATAACAGGGGACTTAGCCGTTGTTATATATACCCTTACACCAATATTAGTGGAATGGGACGCTAATATATGTGTATTGCCCCCATCATATTCATTTCTGTATATATATTTACCTTTAGGATGCTAGAACCTACTTGAGAATGGACTTGGGATACTAGGTGATCCATTAGGACTTGGACTCTGGATATACCTATGTGATTGTGACTTGTACATTCGGGATATTGGAGATTACTCGACATTGTACATTGAGGAGATGTGAGACTTATTTGATGTGAATGCCCAATGTGGGGCCTGGTTTGAGGACTTGGGATTGGAGTATCTTATTGGATTGTGATCCTGCCACGACGTCAGGTTTCCGTGGGGAATGACATATTCCACCCTATACCTCACCCTTACCTATCTTATGCACAGATTCATATATTGGTAGTACTTGTAGTGTACCCTTATGATAGTTGCATATTTGCATTCTCATATCCTGTTTGCATAGACATTGCATACTACTATCATGCCATCATTGCTTCACATATTGATTGTACCTGCTAGTGTACTCTCCCTATTTCAGCATTTGCATGATATATAATTATTGTAATCGCATATCTTAGATTCATGCTGTACGTGCATTCCTGCGATTACCTGCATATGTTTTATACTATTCACGAGTTGGCAACTCACCCCCGTTGTGCCACAGGTGTTTCAGGTTTTTCCCCAGAGTAGTCGAGACAGGCTATTCCCCTATCCAGCTATCCAGCTACCATCTTTTGCTACAGATACCGCATCAGCTCACAGTACCTTTTTGCATAGGTGGGTTAGACGGTTATCTGTATTATATATTGTACCTTCGTTGTATTGTACTCTCCATCTACTGTTGTATTATTGACATAGAGACTTGGTGAGGACGTAGTGTGTATTACGGTGGATTTGATTTCTATATATATACAGCTTTTTCTCTACTGTCCTTATTCTTCTGTTGTATTCATATTGACTGGTCTTTATAAAAATGGGGTGTTGCTAAAATTTTAAAGAAAGAATGTTAGACTTTTAAAGAATTTGGGTTGCGATTTCAATTGTTTTTAAACTTATATTATCTTTTCCGTATTTTTCTTGGTTTAGATTTCTGGGTTTGGCTTTCTTTTACTACGTTGCGTCTTTAGGCGTTGCGGAGTATTAGGGCCGTCACGGGCCAATTTCGGGTCGTGACATTTAGCTTACACTTTCGTATCTTTTTCTTAACAACCTTATACTTGCATATACACTTAGGATAGAACTGAACAAACATATACACATTCTTTATTGACTCGTCTAAAACTCGAACGGACATACAACCATCTCCCTGTGGATCGACCCGTGCTCAACCGGCTAGCTGCATAGCGACACCATCCTGATCGTGATTATAACTTTAGAAGTTTGAACATCCGACACGCCAAAAGCGTGCGATCAGCATTCAAAAGACAAATCAAGTGGGTTGTAGCATCTGCTAGTTTCGCTAAAGTGGTCTCTCCCGGTGAAAGGATCTCGGCTCTTTCCCTATCGAATAAGATGCTGGATATTCTACAAGGAATACCGCTATGCAAAGCAAGAACTAGAGCTACCAGTTTTTAATCAAGTTTCTACAATATCTTTAGTTTTCTTTTCTTTCTTTTATTAATCTCATTAATTAAATTCCATCAAAATTTATGCTTCCTAAGCATCACATATGAAACCAAAGCATTATTATATAATATATATCATATATATATAATATAGGCATTCGTCTATGAACATTTCACAATGATCACATCACAGAGCAACATAAGATAACATATGAAATATTAGATATACTAGGATTTCCGTATTTTTAATTAAGCCAGTATAAAATACGGATTCCACGGTCGCGATGAATAGCCAAACCCACATCCCTAGACCCCTATGAGAGCGGCAAGCGACCCTACCAATTCTAGAGTTAGGAGACCCGGTCTCGACTCCTCGAGATGGTCTCCCACAGTATCCTGGAACCCGGTCACTTGTGCTCCCCGCCTTGGGTCTATCCTAATGCGGAAAAGTAAATAATATATATCAATGGTGACATTATCCTCAACCCGGAAGTGCCCCAATAAAAGAATATTACATACAATCTTTTACATGAATGAAAATGAAAAACTCTCATCTCACATAAAAAAAACCCGGCTATCCAGAACACGACGATCCAATATAACATATTACAGCAACACATAACATCATATGCCATCAATGTAAGTAAATATGCGTATCCCAGTTGTCGTTGACATATAACACCGAAACCGGCGATACACCACATATTACACTTACGGTCGCAAAAAAGAAAGTGAAAATGTACAACAGTTAGAATTCGCAACCACCTTAGACATCATAAACCCAATGTATCACATACTTTGGATTTCATGCGAAACCAAATGAATTCCTTAGATATCATATGCCTAACAATTATAAACCCCGCATTTTAGTCTCGATATTGAAACACTTTCCAATAAGATTTCGGGTAATTCAACAAGATTCTCGATAACCGGATCGAATGCTCATCGAAAACTTTAGCAGACGGCCGCACCCCCGGATGCCGTCGGCGAAGTGCACTAAGGAGGAACACCGCTGCCGCGAGCACCCGAACGGATGCTTTTGGCAACGGGGTTCTTCTACAGTCACTTGGTTAGGGCTATGAGGCATGGCTATCTAGTAAGGTTACCCGCCGAGTATCCGCGTACGCTACGTAAATGCGACGAACTTTTGATCAACATCAAAATCCCGTGGCAACCGATCAAATGAGGCTAAACTGCTAGATTTATAAAATTCATACTAGTTATCTCATAACAATGTGGATTCTAAATATTGTATCACAATCACAGATAGCTACACGAAGTTAAACTTTTCGATCGAATAAGCAAGCACCAAAAATTTCCCAACAAGCTCAACACTTGAGCGGAGTTCAAAAAGTATCAAGAACATGCCACAGCTCTTATGAACCAGCAGAAGAAGGGTCAACCAATGCCTCATATGTGGCACCGCTAAACAACCACAAACCTTAGGGTTTAGTGGTGGTTTTGACGGTCAAACAATAGAGTTAAGGTTTCGTTCTTCTAGATGGTCCACAGAATCACCGGCATGATTTTCTGAATATTTTAAACTCGGAAAAATCCAACTCTTGAAAAATTTCCATCGGGGGAAAAATCGGGTTATTAATATCCATTCGAACTTTTAAGATCGTCTAAATAACCCGAATACATGTCAGGATTACGATTACGAAACACTCCGAATTGCTTTTCCAGAAAGTTAATATCACATGATGTAACACCTTGGAATGCGATTAGTGTTAATTAAGCGTTAATGCGGGTTTTTAAAGAAAAGTTTACAAAATTGGATTCCTCACATTTTATATCAATTAATTAATATTTTATTATTATTTGATATGGCTTGCACACACACGTGAAAATTAATGTGAAGGTTAGTTAGTGTTAATCTTGTTAAGTGACCAAGACACCTTAATTAATCCTTGCCCTAATTTAACCTTGCTAAAAATCTTTTGGTGTGAGGAAATATCTAGTTTGAATGAGAGAGAGGTGGTAAGATGAGTTAAGAATCATTAATGGTGGCATTAATGAAGGTGAGGGAGAAAGTGAGCATAAGGTTTTGTTTCATCCTACACTCACCCCTCAGCATTATTTCTCTCTCACTCTCTCATTCTCTCACACTCTCAATTATTCTTCATCTCTTCACTCCCACAACTGAAACCTCACTCACTCTTCATAAAAACCTTGCTAATCTTCACAAAATCCCATTTAAACACTTCAAAAGTCTTGTTTTAGCCACTTGGTTTCCTTGGAGATTGGAAAGCTAGGATTTTTGAGTAAGAGTGGTTAGGTAATGACCTCAAACTGATAATTAGAAGTTATATTATTGTGTTGCCTTGTTGTTATGGATTGGAACACTAAAGGTAGCATTTTGTGCAAAATATCGTATTTTTATTGTCAACTTTGTGTCTTTGTGATCTGCTGTAAAATCAGGTGTTTGTTGGAAAAGTTCCCATCACAGTGACATAGTGTTGAGGTATAGAACCCACCATAAAAACATGAGACCACCCCTTCCTTTTTGGGCAGCAAATTTAATGGTTCTGGCCGCAATTTTGGGTGTTGAATCTTTGTCGTGTTGTTTTTTGTCTCGTGGTACTTGTAACTTTCACCAATTGTTAGTGTATCAAAATCTGGGACCACTTTGCTAGATTCTAGTGTTTTAGGTACGCGTGTTACGTTATCCGACACGGTCCGTGATCTTGTGTAGCTGTTGCACTTGGGTTGATTTTAGTGTGTCACCACACACGTTAACCATTAGACAAACACTTATGGGTCGGATTGGAGTTAGTGCGTTTGTCAAACGTCTTGTGTACGTGATATTGATCGATTTCTGAGATTTGCACTGGTTATGTTTTGTGTTAATAGGATCGCAGGCGGGGACTTCGGACGCTACGAAGAAAGGGAAGCAGGTGATTGGATTTACCTAGCCCGCGACTGTCGGTGAGTAGATTTAACATATACGGGGAATTCGCCCGCATGGCTTTATGCGTCAGGTCTAGATATGACATGATATTAGCCGCACGTTTATATTGCACATATAGAGTTTGCGCATAAACTTCATTGCATATTATTACTTGTTGTGCTTGGACTTGTACCCATTGTGCACTGCACTATTATTGACGGCTCATATTGCACGAGCACTGATTGTATGCCACACACACCGTTGATAATTACCATGACACGTACAACTCATATACATACAAGATATAGTTGACACCTATACATACGTGATATTGTATGGTTATGGACATTGAGACAGTGATTTATATTCCATTGTGCATATGACATATAGCATATCTGTATATCTACATGCTTACACATATGCCTTGCCATACCTATTTGTTAGCTACACATATACCTGGAGGGTATTGTATCATTATTGACATGTATGTATATATACCTAGCTTGATATAGCTACAAACATACCTGGAGGGTATTAAATCATTATTGATAGGTAGATACGCATATCTTGCTATACCGACATGGGTACGCATACCTGGCTATACCTACATGTTCACTTTTATATGATGTTTCGTTTGGTTTCAGAGAAATTAGGAACCACATGATATATTTGTTAGTTGTATGTATGCCCTAGAGGCCAGTATTGTACAGATGATGTATATTATATTGGATGCTTGGACATATATAGAGATGACTTTCTTGCTCGATATGATAGTATGCTATCTGGTTGCTCTTTATCTTAACATGTATACTAGTCTCTTTATACTGTCTTATAGTTACATGTTGGTAAAGCCCTTAGGATGTGTACTTGACTACTTGGACTATGATGAGGATCATACTAGTGGGGACATGGTAGTCCATAAGTACATCCTTCAAGGTACCTAGTCGTGGGTGTATCGAGACGGGGCATCGATATAAGAGTGTAGACTAGCGTATACGCTTCTCGACCCATGAGATAGGCGATGGATGATCCTATATCCATTGGTGTTTGACATCAAAGATGGTATACGGGTGCTCAGTGGAGACTGGGTACACAGGACGGACTCGCTGAGAACTCCCAGATGGTATTATACCTCACGTCAGATGGCAGTTCTCAGGTGACACTTGTGTCGGTTAGTTTGTAAACCCGAGATCGTCATAGAGTCTTGTGTGATTCCCACTGTGCTTTGATTTCCACCTTACCACGTCCATGAAGGCGTGCAAAACGGTGGTTTTTGGGTACAGTCCCGAGTCACATTGTAACACCTTAGGATAAGGGTTAGTGTATAATTATAATTAAATAATGATTTTTAATAAAAAGTTTAGCAAACTGTGTTTTAAATATTTTTCCAAATTTAATAAACATTTTTCCAAAATTTTCCTAGGCTTGCACACACATGTGCATGTAAACTAGGGTTTTTAAATCAAGTAAATACCATAATTATTAACCATGGTGGGTTAATTTTAGGATTAAGTCTTATGGATTCTTAATTGGGTTTTTATTGGTTAATTAAAAGGTTGCTTTAATTTGAATTATGGATTTAGTGTTGACTTGTGTGAGAGAGAGAGAATGCATCATGGCTTTAGGCCATGCTTGCATTAAATGAGGTGAGAGAGAGAGAGGGGTGACTTTTGTTTGAATGATTGTGGTGGCTCTCATTTCTCTTTTGGTTTTCTCTCAAGTCTCACACCAACACACACACACACACTTACCTCATCCCAGCACCAGCAGCAGAAGCAAGCAACTGAAGAAAAATCCCAGCAGCAGCAGCAGCAGCAAACACAGCACCAGCAGCAGAAGCAAGAGGCAGCATCAGCAGCAGTTAGCTGCAGCAGCCCCATCACCCAGTGCAGCCCCTTCCCTTCAATTCTTCTCCTTCCTCCAGCCCCCTAGGGTTAAGTATGAGGTATATTTCCTATCTTGCTTCCCTAGTTTGCCTAGTTAGTGTAGTTTTGCATCGGTTAAAGGATTTTTGTGTGTTTTAGTGCGATATGGGGTGTTTAGTGTGAACTTTGTGCTAATGAGGTGTAGATTAGTTCCAGTAGGATGCTTGAGGTTTGTTGTGACCATGTAAACCTAGTCCAACCCCTATTACACTAAAATACCACCAGATTTCATATTTGATGCAAATGTCGTATTTGGGCAAAATCTGAGTTTTCTGGAACTTCTATTGACCCGGTGAGTGCAGAATGATTTTGAGGATACTGTGGCATAGTGGAGTAGAGATGATACCATAGGTGAAACCCGACCCCCTAACTCCCCACTCCGGCCGCCAAAAACGCCATTCTGGCCGCCAATTGCGGCCAGACAGGAAGTGTTTTGGTGTTTTTTGGGTTCTGTAGGTGTATTTTTGTGTGTAGGGTCTTTTGGTATATTTATATTTTTAAGATTTGTTCTGTAGGAAAATCTAGGACCAGTTACCTGTTTTGCCGTTTTTCTAAACCTTCGCGACACGCGTGATACGTGAGTAGGTTTGGGTTCTGCGTATCGTGGCGCGTCGGGGTAGTTTCGTGGCGCGTGTTTACACGTTTTAGCGTATCGCGCACACGCGCGATTGGTTTGCGACACAGGTTTCTTGTTGGATTATAATGTCGCGTTTTGTGACTTAAGCTTATGTGTGATATGTGTATGTGATTCTAGGTTCGCAGGCCAGTGAGACGGACACTGCAAAGAAGGGCAAGCAAGTGGTTGGATACACTTAGCGCGAGACACGGTGAGTAGATTTCACATCTACGAGGATATCGCCCGCATGGCGTTATGCGTCAGGGCTGATAGGACTTATTTACTATATGTTGCATGCACCCCATAGAATGTCATCGCATGTTGCATTCTCTGCTGTGTTGATATATATATTGCTTAGAACTGATAGAACACCGCACTATTACTAACGGTTTATGTTGCACGGGCACTATTTACATGCTACACACACACCGTTAGTAATTGCCATGCCGCACTCACTATAGAGCTGCCATGATTATATTGCTATAGTTCGCCTCATATGTGATTTGATATGACCTTCATGTATATTGGGAGCCGCATGACATCTTTTAAAACCGGAAATGAAACTACTTTAAAAAGCGGTTTTCCCCTTATACCTATACCATGGATTGATGTATATTGTACCTCGCATTGGATTTTACTATTGGTATTGGATTTTCATGTGATTTCTGTTTTGAGGACCGTGGAATTATTTAAGGAAAGATATGCTATTTTGAAAAACCCGGTACCTCGTCATATGATATTTTGGTGTGTCCACCACGCGTTTTCTCGGTGCTGAGACGTGTGCTTGAAACCCGATTCGAGGAGTGGATGTTCCGTTTGCGGGTTCGTGGTGGGCCCGGTATGGTTCCCCTCGGCGAGATGATCGATGGGATTTGCCGATTGAGCCTGGAGGCGGGCGAGTACCTACCGGTGATTGGTTGGACCTGGCAGTTGTCCGGAGGATACTGACCAGAGTCGAGTGATGGATGCGGGATGATCCGTGCTGCCGGGGCCGAGGGCCGATACCGCAGACAGACCCCGTGGGGCCGGTCCGGATTGACGGCGCCCGATATTCGAGGATTTACGTGTCGATGCTGGACACGGGTATTTCATGATGTTTTGGGTGCCGATGTTGGGCACTCGTGATTCCTCCGAGATATACAGGATTTGAGGGCCGATGGGTGTGCCGGCGCCTGAGTATGTGTGGAATTTGTGTGCAGTTTGAGGCACCGATCTTGTTTTCCATGTTGACATAGTCCATGTAGATATTATTTATCCCATACTCAGTATTGATTACTATACATCTCATCCTGTGGCATTTACCTGTTAGAGTACATGCATTATTATTGTATCCACTGTTGACATGCATTGGTATCATCTGCTGGCATTAGTAGAGCCACGCTATATGTGCATGCTTGCGATCACCTTTATATGTTATCTATATTCACGAGTTGGCAACTCACCCCCGTTGTGCCACAGTGTTTGCAGGTTGCCCTTGGGAGTAGTCACGGCTGGCTGTTATCGCATCTTTTGGCACAGATACCCCTTTTTGAGCAGAGATAGTCTTTTGCTGATAGGTGGGTTTTGTACGGTATCTGTTATCTTTCAGTTGTATATCGATGTATCTAGTACTCTCCATCTACCTTCTGTATTGACTTAGAGACAGTTGTGAGGACGATATGTATGGTTTTATATTCTGGTGTCGAGCTCGCATGTGAGCCGACTTTACTTTATGCAGTCTCATCTTTTATGATATTGTCCTTGTTTTACTGTGTATTCTTCGCTACGGCGTCGTATATCATATTGTGATGCTTTATTCATGTCACTTGTTATTTCCGCTACACCTTACATTTACCCGACTTTCGGGGCTAATGTTTTAAAAAGGAAATGTTACCAAAATTATAAAACTCATAACTTTTGAACTTAAAAAGGGTTTCTACTAAATAAATGTAAGTTTTTCAGACATGTACTATTGTTTTACAGATGTTTTAAAATCACTCTATATTTTTTTGGTTTTGATTTCTGGGTTCGGCTTACTTAGCCGCGTTACGCCTGTAGACGTTGCGTGGTTAAGTGCCGGTCACGAGTCGAATTCTCGGGTCGTGACAAAGTTGGTATCAGAGCGTAGGTTTTACCTTCGGAGTGTAGGATGACCCTGGTATGATGGAGTAGGTAGCTGCAGCAGGGTAGCGTAGCGTGCGTATGTTCCGCGGCATACTCACGACACGGTACTCCGCTTACGCGACCTTAGGACTTATTGATTTGATCCCTCCTTATATTCTTGTGATTCGATTTCTGTGTTCTTATCGAATCCAAATTTTCTTTCAGCCATTATGCCGCCTAAGATTACGAGGGCACAGAGAGCGGCCGCGAGGGCCGAGATTCGTGTTGACTCGTCCGAGACGAGGACTGATCCGGGCAGTACGCCGGTGGTACCCGAGCAGGCTGTTCCTGCCGTGACAGAGCAGATCGCCTCGTTAGGGGCTGGTATGCAGGAGATGCGCCAGATGATAGGATCGCTAGTTGAGACGCTTCGAGCGCAGCGACCAGAGGTAGCTCCACCAGTTCCAGAGACCGCGATGGTGCCTACCGCACAGCCAGTTGCCCCTGCAGCCACGGAGGTGATTACAGTATCGCTATCAGAGTTCATGAGGCTGAAGCCTCCAGTAATCACAGGCACCGATACAGCCGAGGACCCACAGTCTTTCATCGACAGGATGGCCAGGATATGCCGTTCCCTCAGATGTGCAGATGCGAGATGGGTTGAGTTCGCGAGCTTTCGCCTGGAAAGTCTTGCGCAGAAATGGTGTGATTCAGTGGAGAAGGGCAGAGCAGCAGGTCTTCCTCCTATGACCTGGACGGAGTTCGTGACTATATTTCTAGCCCGTTTCCTTCCCCGGAGTGTTAGAGATGCCCGAGCACGCAGGTTTGAGTCTTTGCGGCAGACGCCAGGGATGACAGTGGCAGAGTATGACGTACTGTTTACAGAGTTAGCAGTCTACGCCCCACATTTAGTGGCCACCGAGGAGCTGCGAGTCCGGAGATTTGTTCGAGGCTTGATTTCACCAGTGTTCCTCGCGATCAGCGCGCAGCACTATGAGACCTATGCAGCAGCTGTAGACGCAGCCCTAGTGGTCGAGGAGCACCTTGTTGAGACTTCGGCACTTCCAGAGCCGAAGAGAGTTCGTACCAGTATTTCCGCACGGAGGCAGTCATTCAGACGCCGCGACAGGTATCGTTCCGGTACGAGGGGTAGCAGAGATTCGGGACGGGGTCGGATGTTTAGTTCGTATCCCCAGGACAGTCATCAGTCGCCGTGGGGTTGCTACAGATGTGGCAGCCTACTTCACCTCGTTCGAGATTGTCCAGAGACACATCGGAGGGAGGCGGCAGCACCGCATGTTACCTTACCACCTTCGTCACCCCAGAGGGCGTTGCCCGTTGCGCCTACCGTTGCTCCGCGCCAGACTTTTGCTCAGAGAGGTCGTGGGCGTGGAGGAGTTGCTCAGAGAGGACATGATGACCGAGGCAGAGGTCAGTCAGTTACAGGTGGTGGACAGGCGAGGGTCTTTGCTTTGACACATCAGGACGCGCAGGCGTCCAATGCAGTGGTTTCAGGTATCCTCCCTGTATGTTCGGTTGATGCACATGTATTGTTTGATCCCGGATCCACACACTCGTACGTATCCACGCACTTTGTGCCGAGTTTGGGTAGAGAGTCCGGCTTACTTGATCAGCCGCTTGTGGTGACTACTCCTGTGGGAGAGTCGTTTGTTGCTAGGCACGTGTTCCGATCCTGTATCGTCTGTATTGGCGAGAGAGAGTTTCCTGTCGACTTGATCCTTCTGGAGATGTTGGACTTCGACGTTCTTTTGGGCATGGATTGGTTAGCTACGTGCTATGCTTCTGTGGACTGCCGCGAGAAGACAGTTAGATTCTGCTTTCCCGGTGAGTCGGTTTTTGTTGTGTTGGGGGACCGTAGTGCCGCCCCTCACAGTGTGATTTCTTCTTTTCGCGCTGGACAGCTTATGAGGAAGGGATGTCAGGGATTTCTCGCATATGTTTGCGATGCTAGTGCTACACAGGTTCCACTAGATCAGGTTCCGGTTGTTAGCGAGTTTCCTGATGTGTTCCCTGACGAGCTTCCTGGGTTGCCGCCCGAGCGCGACATTTCTTTCTGTATTGATTTGGTTCCTGGTTCGGGGCCTATTTCTATACCGCCCTATCGGATGGCCCCGGCGGAACTTCGTAAGCTGAAGGGTCAGTTACAGGATTTGCTGGACAAAGGAATTATTCGACCCAGTGTTTCTCCTTGGGGTGCTCCCGTCCTGTTCGTCAGGAAGAAGGACGGCAGCTTACGTCTTTGTATCGACTACCGCCAGCTGAACAGGGTGACAGTGCGGAACAGGTATCCTTTGCCGCGTATCGACGATTTGTTCGACCAGCTTCAGGGGGCAGGGTACTTTTCGAGGATCGATTTGCGATCGGGCTATCATCAGCTGCGGGTTCGACAGGAGGACATTCCCCGGACAGCCTTCCGTACGCGCTACGGCCATTACGAGTTTTTGGTGATGTCGTTCGGACTCACCAATGCGCCAGCAGCCTTCATGGACTTGATGAACCGCATTTTCCGGCCTTACTTGGATCTGTTCATTATAGTCTTCATTGACGATATCTTGGTGTATTCCCGGAGTAGTGAGGAGCACGAGCAGCACCTGCGGGTTACATTGCAGACATTGAGGGAGCACCAGCTTTATGCGAAATTCTCCAAGTGTGCTTTTTGGCTAGACAGCGTGGACTTCTTGGGTCACGTGATTTCACGAGACGGTATATGTGTTGACCCAAGGAAGATCGAGGCCGTTCAGCGTTGGCCCAGACCCACATCAGTGACGGAGATTCGCAGCTTTTTGGGACTGGCCGGTTACTACAGGCGTTTTGTGCAGGACTTCTCACGTATTGCTACACCGTTGACCGGGTTGACCCGGAAGGGAGTTCCCTTCGATTGGACGGAGGAGTGCGAGCACAGTTTTCAGCAGTTACGGACACGGCTGACGACGGCACCGGTGTTATCTTTACCTTCTGGACCGGGCGGATTTGTGGTCTTTTGTGATGCTTCTCGAGTGGGATTGGGATGCGTTCTGATGCAGCATGATAGGGTGATCGCGTATGCCTCGCGACAATTGAAGAAGCACGAGCAGAACTACCCCACTCATGATTTGGAGATGGCAGCAGTGGTCTTCGCACTTAAGATCTGGCGACATTACCTGTACGGCGAGTCGTGCCAGATATTTACGGATCACAAGAGTCTGAAATACATATTCCAGCAGCGGGACCTGAACCTTCGACAGCGTCGATGGATGGAGTTAGTGAAGGATTACGACTGCGAGATCTTATATCACCCGGGCAAGGCAAATGTGGTGGCGGATGCTTTGAGCAGGAGGCCCGGGAGTAGTTTATCTTGTTTGAGCGCAGTACAGGAGCAGTCATCCGCAGATTGGCAGATATTATGGGACAGTCGAGTACAGTTCGAGTTCACGCCGATTGGAGGACAGATAGCGCATGTCGGTGCACGCCCACAGTTGATTGATCGTATACGTGAGGCACAGCTCAGGGATGACCGATGTTCAGAGATCATGGCACAGATGGGACAGGACCGATTTTCCGAGTTCGTGATCGATGATCAGGGGATACTACGGTTTGGAGTCAGACTGTGCGTACCTGATGCTGAGGGACTGAGGCGTGAGATTCTTGAGGAGGCACATCGATCGGTGTATAGCGTTCATCCCGGTTCCACCAAGATGTATCATGATATGAGAGATGTTTACTGGTGGGACGGAATGAAGAGGGACATTGCAGATTTTGTATCGAGATGCCTGACTTGTCAGCAAGTCAAGGCTGAGCACCAGAGGCCCGCGGGAGAGCTACAGCCGTTACCCATTCCGGAGTGGAAATGGGAACAGATTTCGATGGATTTCGTGGTGGGTCTACCCAGGACTAGTAGGGGGTATGACTCCATCTGGGTGATCGTGGATCGTTTGACGAAAGCGGCTCACTTCCTACCGGTGAAGACGACTTTCGGATTTACTCAGTATGCCCAGATCTATATTGACGAGATAGTGCGACTACACGGAGTCCCGACGTGCATTGTGTCCGACAGAGGCACCCAGTTTACCAGTAGACTATGGCAGAGGCTTCAGGAGGCTTTGGGCACTCGCTTGAGTTTCAGCACGGCATTTCATCCGCAGACCGACGGACAGTCAGAGCGGATCATCCAGACTCTCGAGGACATGCTCAGAGCGTGTGTACTAGATTTCGGAGGTAGCTGGGATCATCATTTGCCCTTAGTAGAGTTTTCCTACAATAACAGCTACCAGGAGACTATTCAGATGGCACCATTTGAGGCTCTTTATGGGAGGAAATGTAGGTCGCCTACTTGTTGGACAGAGCTCAGTGAGAGCAGTATCTTAGGGCCACAGATCGTTGAGGAGACGACCGCGAAGATCCAGTTGATTCGCGATAGGATGAGAGCAGCGTAGAGTAGGCAGAGGGCTTATGCAGACCGTCGATGACGCAGACTTGAGTTTTCGGTTGGTGATAATGTTTTCTTGAGGGTCTCCCCAATGAAAGGTGTGATGAGGTTTGGGAAGAAGGGAAAGCTCAGTCCCAGGTATGTGGGCCCCTTCGAGATCCTCGAGCGTGTCGGTGCAGTAGCTTACTGGTTAGCCCTTCCGCCCAGCTTTCCAGATGTGCACCCCGTATTCCATGTCTCGATGCTCCGCAGATATCTACATGATCCTTCGCATGCGATTCAGCATCCGACGATCCAGCTTGAGCGTGATCTTTCCTATGCAGAGCAGCCGGTGATGATCTTAGATCGACAAGTGAAGAAATTGAGATCGAAGGAGATTCCATCAGTTAAAGTACTTTGGCGTGGTCAGAACCGTGAAGAGGTCACTTGGGAGACTGAAAGCGAAATGATGAAGACGTATCCCCATCTTTTTGAAGGTAACCTTAGTTAGATTTTTGAAATTCGGGGACGAATTTCTTTAAGGGGGAGAGATTGTAACACCTTAGGATAAGGGTTAGTGTATAATTATAATTAAATAATGATTTTTAATAAAAAGTTTAGCAAACTGTGTTTTAAATATTTTTCCAAATTTAATAAACATTTTTCCAAAATTTTCCTAGGCTTGCACACACATGTGCAAGTAAACTAGGGTTTTTAAATCAAGTAAATACCATAATTATTAACCATGGTGGGTTAATTTTAGGATTAAGTCTTATGGATTCTTAATTGGGTTTTTAATGGTTAATTAAAAGGTTGCTTTAATTTGAATTATGGATTTAGTGTTGACTTGTGTGAGAGAGAGAGAATGCATCATGGCTTTAGGCCATGCTTGCATTAAATGAGCTGAGAGAGAGAGAGGGGTGACTTTTGTTTGAATGATTGTGGTGGCTCTCATTTCTCTTTTGGTTTTCTCTCAAGTCTCACACCAACACACACACACACACTTACCTCATCGTAGCACCAGCAGCAGAAGCAAGCAACTGAAGAAAAATCCCAGCAGCAGCAGCAGCAAACACAGCACCAGCAGCAGAAGCAAGAGGCAGCATCAGCAGCAGTGAGCTGCAGCAGCCCCATCACCCAGTGCAGCCCCTTCCCTTCAATTCTTCTCCTTCCTCCAGCCCCCTAGGGTTAAGTATGAGGTATATTTCCTATCTTGCTTCCCTAGTTTGCCTAGTTAGTGTAGTTTTGCATCGGTTAAAGGATTTTTGTGTGTTTTAGTGCGATATGGGGTATTTAGTGTGAACTTTGTGCTAATGAGGTGTAGATTAGTTCCAGTAGGATGCTTGAGGTTTGTTGTGACCATGTAAACCTAGTCCAACCCCTATTACACTAAAATACCACCAGATTTCATATTTGATGCAAATGTCGTATTTGGGCAAAATCTGAGTTTTCTGGAACTTCTATTGACCCGGTGAGTGCAGAATGATTTTGAGGATACTGTGGCATAGTGGAGTAGAGATGATACCATAGGTGAAACCCGACCCCCTAACTCCCCACTCCGGCCGCCAAAAACGCCATTCTGGCCGCCAATTGCGGCCAGACAGGAAGTGTTTTGGTGTTTTTTGGGTTCTGTAGGTGTATTTTTGTGTGTAGGGTCTTTTGGTATATTTATATTTTTAAGATTTGTTCTGTAGGAAAATCTGGGACCAGTTACCTGTTTTGCCGTTTTTCTAAACCTTCGCGACACGCGTGATACGTGAGTAGGTTTGGGTTCTGCGTATCGCGGCGTGTCGGGGTAATTTCGTGGCGCGTGTTTACACGTTTTAGCGTATCGCGCGCACGCGCGATTGGTTTGCGACACAGGTTTCTTGTTGGATTATAATGTCGCGTTTTGTGACTTAAGCTTATGTGTGATATGTGTATGTGATTCTAGGTTCGCAGGCCAGTGAGACGGATGCTGCAAAGAAGGGCAAGCAAGTGGTTGGATACACTTAGCGCGAGACACGGTGAGTAGATTTTACATCTACGGGGATATCGCCCGCATGGCGTTATGCGTCAGGGCTGATAGGACTTATTTACTATATGTTGCATACACCCCATAGACTGTCATCGCATGTTGCATTCTCTGCTGTGTTGATATATATATTGCTTAGAACTGATAGAACACCGCACTATTACTAACGGTTTATGTTGCACGGGCACTATTTACATGCTACACACACACCGTTAGTAATTGCCATGCCACACTCACTATAGAGCTGCCATGATTATATTGCTATAGTTCGCCTCATATGTGATTTGATATGACCTTCATGTATATTGGGAGCCGCATGACATCTTTTAAAACCGGAAATGAAACTACTTTAAAAAGCGGTTTTCCCCTTATACCTATACCATGGATTGATGTATATTGTACCTCGCATTAGATTTTACTATTGGTATTGGATTTTCATGTGATTTCTGTTTTGAGGACCGTGGAATTATTTAAGGAAAGATATGCTATTTTGAAAAACCCGGTACCTCGTGATATGATATTTTGGTGTGTCCACCACGCGTTTTCTCGGTGCTGAGGCGTGTGCTTGAAACCCGATTCGAGGAGTGGATGTTCCGTTTGCGGGTTCGTGGTGGGCCCGGTATGGTTCCCCTCGGTGAGATGATCGATGGGATTTGCCGATTGAGCCTGGAGGCGGGCGAGTACCTACCGGTGATTGGTTGGACCTGGCAGTTGTCCGGAGGATACTGACCAGAGTCGAGTGATGGATGCGGGATGATCCGTGCTGCCGGGGCCGAGGGCCGATACCGCAGACAGACCCCGTGGGGCCGGTCCGGATTGACGGCGCCCGATATTCGAGGATTTACGTGTCGATGCTGGACACGGGTATTTCATGATGTTTTGGGTGCCGATGTTGGGCACTCGTGATTCCTCCGAGATATACAGGATTTGAGGGCCGATGGGTGTGCCGACGCCTGAGTATGTGTGGAATTTGGGTGCAGTTTGAGGCACCGATCTTGTTTTCCATGTTGACATAGTCCATGTAGATATTATTTATCCCATACTCAGTATTGATTACTATACATCTCATCCTGTGGCATTTACCTGTTAGAGTACATGCATTACTATTGTATCCACTGTTGACATGCATTGGTATCATCTGCTGGCATTAGTAGAGCCACGCTATATGTGCATGCTTGCGATCACCTTTATATGTTATCTCTATTCACGAGTTGGCAACTCACCCCCGTTGTGCCACAGTGTTTGCAGGTTGCCCTTGGAAGTAGTCACGGCTGGCTGTTATCGCATCTTTTGGCACAGATACCCCTTTTTGAGCAGAGATAGTCTTTTGCTGATAGGTGGGTTTTGTACGGTATCTGTTATCTTTCAGTTGTATATCAATGTATCTAGTACTCTCCATCTACCTTCTGTATTAACTTAGAGACAGTTGTGAGGACGATATGTATGGTTTTATATTCTGGTGTCGAGCTCGCATGTGAGCCGACTTTACTTTATGCAGTCTCATCTTTTATGATATTGTCCTTGTTTTACTGTGTATTCTTCGCTACGGCGTCGTATATCATATTGTGATGCTTTATTCATGTCACTTGTTATTTCCGCTACACCTTACTTTTACCCGACTTTCGGGGCTAATGTTTTAAAAAGGAAATGTTACCAAAATTATAAAACTCATAACTTTTGAACTTAAAAAGGGTTTCTACTAAATAAATGTAAGTTTTTCAGACATGTACTATTGTTTTACAGATGTTTTAAAATCACTCTATATTTTTTTGGTTTTGATTTCTGGGTTCGGCTTACTTAGCCGCGTTATGCCTATAGACGTTGCGTGGTTAAGTGCCGGTCACGAGTCGAATTCTCGGGTCGTGACACACATGGAGGCAACGAGCGATAGGAGGGGTTTCGTCTCTCCCGGTATTGGGGGTTGATGTTGCGCTGTGCTCGATTGGTCGTAACAGGGAAGTCCCTGGCCAGGGCTGATTTAGAGATTTGCTGGTAAGTGTTACCAGTAGTTTCTCGACCCGTTATGAGCCTCATATCGGCACGACTTATCAGTTATTGGGGTCTGATGTTTACCACTCCTAGACTTGATAGGCGACATATCAGACGAGGAGACCGGACTGTACGGGAAGTGTTGCCGATTGGCTTGACGGGAGTTGTAGCAGGTTCTCTTGTTTTCTTCTGATCGCTCAATACCCGGGTGGCTGTTACGCTTAGCTGACCGCTTGCGGCATGGGGGTGCTTGATATGATCATCACCCACTGCCGGCGTATTGACGAGTCTTAGAGTCCCACAATGGAGTTTCCTAGTCCAGGCAAAACGTTGTGGTGCGCGTATGAGATATGCGCATGGACCCGATTAAAATGCGTGTATAGGATACCGTATATTGATCGGGCGACTTACTTTTGGTGGGGTCATATGTGATATGGCCGGATTGATAAATCAAGTGTTGATTTATCATTTAACCATTAGCTTCTCACTAGAAATTCTATCTTGTTTCTTTTGGATGTATGCATGCATGTATGCATTCATTCGTGTTCATGGACATTTGGATGTGCATGCACACATGCATACATACGTCATTCTATCATGGTTGCTTATACAATGAGAATGGTGGCAATATAAGAATTACACCATGGTCTTTATATGGATTATTATTTCTTTTGAATTAAAACAAAAAGAAAAAGAAAAAGGTTAAATCATAGAATGTTTCTACACTCTTCTTTACCTTACCATGCTTACATACCTTTTAACCCTTGGTTTATTTTCCTTTTGTGTTTTTATCTCAAAGACAATAATATCTTTATAATTAACCATGATTTGAAATGAGAGATGGAAAATATATATACTTATATTTTTCATTTTTCTTATGAGAGTTTTTCTTTTCTTCTTCTCAAAAAGCCATCATCTTCATCAACCTTGATCTCTTGCTCTCTAAACTTTTCAAGTGAGCAATATACTTATCAAGTTAGGATTTTGAAGTGAGAAAGAGAACCACAACACCATTCTACACAAGTCTAGCCAACTTGTTTGGGGTGTTAGCTTCATTTCGTTCTCTTGATTGGGTGAAGTTGCTAGCTTGGACAAAGCGGACTCCGGGTCGATCATCGGTGACCTAGAGGAGTTCAAGCGGAGGTTTTTCAAACCCCAAGTAGCCGAGGAGTCTAGCGTAGGGAGCTACAAAGGTTGTACTCTCTAAACCCTAGCTTTTCTTTCATATGATGATATGCAAGTTTTAGAAACCCTAATTTTCTAGGAACGATCCGATGTTTGTTAACTTAGCACCCTAATGACTCCACCTTTGGTACAAGTGATGCTTCCAAACCCTTCATGAGGTGCTAGGTAAACCTTTCATTGGTATCAGAGCCGACCTAGAACATTAGGCGGCAATTTTATAAAGTAAAAAAATCCGATCGAACCAAAATACGACATTACGGGACCTTCTCTGGACATTTTTTGAAAACTGATGTATTTCAGAATTAAAAATATGCAAAAATTACAGCAGGTAAATCTAAGAATAACTGTAAAAAACGATGCAATGAACAGTTCTTTTCACCGCGGAACCGCGGCAATAGCCTGCTTAGGCCACGGTTCCGCGGCCGTACGGATGCCTCATTGTGTAGTTTTTATACAGTAACTATTTTATCCGCTTGTATATTCTTTTGGGGTATTTTTAATCTGAATTTAGTACTGTTTTATCTAGAGATGGTTCTGGACTTGCCGATTCGATCAGAATTTTGATTTCGTGTCTTTTCCGGATAAATTAGAAAGTATTGAAGTGTTTGAACGAGTATCATTTGCTCACTTTTTCATGGGGTTTAAATATTTTGGAGATACATGCAAGTTTTGTGGTGGACCCTCAAGAAGACAACAAACCTTAACTCGATTATGTGACTGTCTTGAACTGCCCTTTGAACCTTAGGGTTTGGGGCAGTACGGCATGCCACATATGAGGCGTTGGCTTGACCCTTCTACGGCTGGACCGCTACTACTATGTCACACTCCGGGTTTTTGAACTCCGCTCAAGTGTTGGGCTTTAGGGAATCTTGGGTATTTAAACATTCGTTCGAAAACTTTAATACTGTCTAATTATCTGGAATGTGATGCAATGTGTGGAATTCATATAGCTAGATATGAAATACGAAATATGTGATATTTCGCATTTACGATGTCTAAAGAGAATGTGGATTCCAGATATTGCAGTTTTACACTTTCTTTTCTGTGACCATAAGTGTAGTATGTCGATATTGCCGGTTTCGTTGCTATACATCAACGACAATTGGGGTACGCATACTTACTTACGTTGATGATATGTGATATTATGTGTTGCTGAGATATGATGTGCAGGATTGTCGCGATTGAATAGCCGGGGGTTTTATGTGAGATGAGAGTTTTAGATTTTCATTCATGTAAATTCAAATGTAATGTAATATTCTTTTATTTGGGGCACTTCCGGGTTGAGGTCGATGCCACCAGTGTTGTATATTATTTTCTTTTCCGCATTAGGATGGACCCAAGGAGGGGAGCACAGGTGACCGGGTTCTGGGGTTCAGTGGGAGGCCATCTCGAGGAGTCGAGACCGGGTCTCCTAAACTCCAGAATTGGTAGGGTCGCTTGCCGCTCTCCTAGGGGTCCAGGGTGTGGGCTTGGCTATTCATCGCGACTGTGGAATTCGTATTTTCTATTGTTGGCTAAATACTAAATACGGACGTCCTAGTATATCCCACAATAAATCTATGTTTCTGCTGCGATATCTGTGATGTGATCATTAGATATGTTCTGTGATGGATACTTTATATAGTATATATGATATATTATATAGACGTTACTTATGTTTTGCACCCGCACTAGCCCTGCCCTGCTCTGTTGTTAGTTACCTAACCTAACGGTGCACGAGGGGACATCGAGTCGAATGCGGATGGCATAAGTGTACGTCGTATTTATCTGTGATGTTTAGGTGACTTAAATGATGGGACTTCATTAATGTGATTAATGAAAGAAAAGAAACCTAAAAGATATTGTAGAATCAAATTTTAAAATAAAAAGGGTAGCTACAGTATTGCTTTGCATCGTAGTATATATGATATACCCTGCACCTTATTCGATGGGGAAAGAGCCGAGATCCCTTCACCGGGAGTGACCTCTTTAGCAAAACTGGCAGAAGCTACAACACTCGGTTTGACTTTTGACTGCTTTTTGGAGTTTTGCTTTGCACAGTGATATATATGATATATCCCGCACCTTATTCGATGAGGAAAGAGCCGAGATCCCTTCACCGGGAGTGAACTCTTTAGCAAAACTAATAAAAGCCTCAAAATCACTCCATTTCAAAATTCACATGATTCTATGACGATATCAAGTTCATTACACAATAGGTTTTCAGAAAAACCTGTCGTAGCCCTCCGTCATTTCAGATAAGGACCAGTTAGTATTCGTGCTACGTTTGTTGACTATGTTAAGGCGTAGTGTGCGGTAGCTAATTAGTACTTATCTACTAAAACATGAGATGTGATTGGATTAGGGTAGTTGTACGACTTTGTTGACTATGTTAAAGGTCGTGCAGGTGGGTTTAATTCAATCGGGAAATGACGGATTGAACTTGACTAGCAATTATGATTTGTTGACTATGTTAAGGTCATAAATTGCTAGGGGCAAAATATTATCGGGAATTTCAAGTGTTGAAATTTGCAATGAGATTGCATACCTTCTATGAGATAGTTGGATCCCGATACCCACTGCGAGTAATTGTTACTCCCGGGAGAGTTTTACACAGGACAATTAGTCGATCAAGTAGGTGTCTAGAAAGGTGTCAACGGGGTTACGCCTCTGGGAAAACGTGGTTTACTTTAATTAGGTCCGTGCGAAAGCACGGGGAACCTCCCTCAAAGTAGCGCCACTGGCCTGGCTGAAAGATCGGCAAAGTTGTAGGGTGTAATTAATCCCGGCTGGTCTTTCCTTTTAAGATTTGAAGGAAGATTTGATAAAAAACAGTGGGAGCCATCCTGATTAGATAAGATAATAACCAATCTGATCTTGCAAGAGCATACGCTAAAGTGTTTTCTTGTCTCTCTCTCCAGGTAGTGACCATATCATGCCTTAATAAAGATAATAATATGGATGTATTGACCGAACCCGCATGTTATACTGTGCTGGGGAACGTTGGTTCCGTTCTATCTTATAAGAGTTATAGGACTGATCAAGATGTAGGGGAATACCAGGATTCCCATGCCACCCGAATGAACAAAGTACATGATGATGCATTTTCTTCCGGTGTGTTCGTTACAGAGAACTGTTTCTCCATTTGCCCTACGTCCTGGGTATTAGATACCGGGTCAGGATCCCATATATGTAATAAGTTACATGGGCTTAAGAAAGGTAGAGAACTTGGAGAAGTTGATAAAGACATAAGGGTTGGAAATGGTGCAATTGTTGCAGCTAAGACCGTCGGGGAGTATCACCTTGTATTACCAACTGGTAATACATTGATTCTGAACGAATGCTATTAAATGCCGAACCTGATATGCAACATTATATCAGTTTCTTTGTTTAGTAAAGAAGGAAATAATTTAGTATTACAGGATAATGTTATGAACATTTTCCGTAAGCAAAAGTTGTTTGGATCAGGCACGTTGTGCAATGGCATTTATGTTCTAAATCAATTAACAGTTCTGAGTATAACAAACACACAAAAGAGGAAGAGTTCAGAACTGAATGAATCCTTCTTGTGGCATTGTAGACTAGGTCATATCTGTAAGTCCATGCTACCTCTCCCGGTACTTTCGGGCATGCAGAATTTGGTGAAAAACGATTTTCTAGAGGCGGTAACATGGACTCAAAACCGGATCTTTGTTAAACTACTAACTAACAACCTAACAAGAGTTTACCTACTCGGTTAGGGAGCTATACCTTTCTTGAACTCCTTCTTCTTCGACTCCTCCCGGAGTATGGATCGGACTCACCCCGTCGTCTCCTTGCGCCGAAGATCGATCCACCCGAAAGCTTCTACCTTTGGCTTCTTCTTCGAACTTTGAAGAAACTAGTTCACTTGGTTTGCTAAACCTTGTGAACTAGAGTGAGTAGAGGAGAGTGTGATGGGATTTTCTCTATGGTTCTTGCTTCTCAACACATGAGACAAGTGAACCATAGACAAGAGAGAGAGCAAGAGGAAGAGGGTGAGAGCAAGAGAATGGGAGAGCTCAAAACCAAGAGAGAGAAAGATCATGAAAGAATGAGCCTCTCTTTTCTCTTTCACCCTCTCATAATCCAAAAACATCATGAGCCATAATGTTAATCAAGTATTATTATGTGATGGTTCATATCATGTCAAAGGCAATATCATTTCCATGCACTCATTTTGCAAACTACAACAAGCAAGCAAAAGTCTTTGCATGAAAATGACAACCATTGTGATGATGATGGTCAACTAGTCCAACCTAGTCAACCGGTCAACAAAGTCAACAAGTCAACAAACTCAACCCCTCAACAACCATGTCACTATAATACTTAATTAATATTATTGCTAATTATATATATATATATATCATATTCTCATTAGGGTTGAGCAAAAAAGTTAATAGTCAACAGTCAACGGTCAACAACCCTAATGAGAATCCTCTGCCTCTGTCTCTCCGTCAACTGTGCATACACACCCGCATCCGTGTTCCGAAGAACACGAATACATACTGGATAAAACCAATCCCAAAACGTACACTAGGATCTGGCTTAAACCAAAGACCGCTAGTGTTAACTATCCGGATACTTTACGTGCACAAGTGCACGGATGTGACCGGACCCTGTCGCAAAACCATGCGACCTGTCGCAAAACCATGCGACCTCTACTCTTTTGCCTAAAGGCGAATAGCTTTCTGTGTGGGACTCTAAAGACTCGACACTATGCTAGCAGTGAGTTTAACCACAGACCGCAAGCGGCACTAGCTATTAGTTATATGTATGCCCTAGAGGCCATTACTGTACATAAGATGTATATTGTAATGGATGCTGGGACATATATAGGGAGGACTTTCTTGCTCGACATGATAGTATGCTATCTGATTACTCTTTACCTTAACGTGTACTCAGATTGTCTCTCTATCACATGTTGGTAAAGCCCTTAGGATGTGTAATTGACTACCTGGACTATGATGCGGATCGTACTAGTGGGGACATGGTAGTCCATAAGTACATCCTTGAAAGTCCCTAGTCGTGGGTGTATCGAGATGGGGCATCGATATACCAGAGTAGACTAGAGTGTACCTTCTCGACCCATACAGATGGGCGATGGATGATCCCATATCCATCGGTGTTTGACATCAGAGGAGATATACGGGTGCTCAGTAGAGACTGGGTACACTGGATGGACTCGCCGAGAACTCCCAGATGGTATTATACATTACGTCAGATGACAGTTCTCTGGCGACACTGGTACAGAGTAGTCTGTTGACCCGAGATCGTCATAGAGTCTTGTGTGGTTCCCACTGTGCTTTGATTTCCATCTTACCACGTCCAAGAGGGCGTGCAAAACGGTGGCTTTTGGGTACAGTCCCGAATCACATGGAGGCAATGAGCTATAGGAGGGGATTCGTCTCTCCCGGTATAGGGAGTTGATGTTGCGCTGTGTTCGATTGGCTATAACAGGAAATCCCTGGCCAGGGTTGCTGAGATATACTGGTAAGTGTTACCAGTAGTTTCTCGAATTGTTATAGACCTCATATCGACACGACTTATCGAGCTATTGGGGTCTGACGTTTACCACCCCTAGGTGAGATATATGACATATCAGACGATCAGACCGGACTGTACGGTAGTGTTACTGGTTGGATTCACTGGAGTGTGAGCGGGCTTGCTCGTCGATCTTCTGATCGCTCAATACCCGGGTGGCCGTTACGTTTAGCAGACCGCTTGCGGCTTGTGGGTTTTTGATATGATCATCATCTGCTGCCGGCGTATTGATGAGTCTTTAGAGTCCTACACAGAGGTTTCCTGGCTCAAGCGAAACGAAATAGGAGCGCATATGAGATATGTGCAGGACCGAGAATAATGCGTGTATGTGATACCGTATTCTATTCTCGGGATGAATGTATTGAATGGTTGTATGCGATATAACCTAGTTATCGATTCAAGCGTTGATTCGATAAGTCGATACATTGAATACTAGTCGGTTATGTTCGACATGACCGGATCATTGAATCAAGTGTTGATTTAATGATTTAATGTATAACTATATATTTGATATATTACTTTACATTAACTAGTATTGGTTCACTTTAAATGGATTTTCTCACTTGAAGTTCACAAGTTGTATATGTGATATACATTTGTGCACTTGATTGTATCATGTTTGATGATACATGTTTGCTAGGGTTTTTTTTTTGTGTAAAGATCAAACCATTGTTACATGATAATGGTTAGGGTTTTGTTTTATTCACTTATTTATTTATCTATTGATATTTGGAAAATGATTAGCATAAAGAAAAATGGTGGCTTTCTTTGGATTGATTTTGAAGCTTCATGAAGCTTTGACTAAGTCACCATTTTGTCTCATGCTTAACCCTAACCATTCCATTCAACCATGATTAACTCTCTACACATTACCATGGTTAATATTATGATAATTATGATTTTATTATTCATTTTGAGAATAACTTATCATAATATTCATCTTCTTCTTCTTCTTCATCACTTGAAGAAACCTTACTTCATCAAGGGTGATTGATGAAAAAGTGAGAGAAATCCAATTCTAAAGTCTACCCACTTCCTATTTCTTCATCCTCTACCACTTGCCAAGTAGTAGAGTGTGTTTTCTTCACAAGTTTCTTGACTTAGTGAAGTGAGAGCTTGATCTAGTGATGCCTCGACGTAGATCATCTTCGCCACGAAGCCGACGATCTTGCCCGCCCATTTCTCCGATGAAGCCGACGTAAGAGCCTGGATTTCAATTTGGACAGAGAGGAGACTTCATTGCGGAGCTATGGAGGTGAAGGAACGGATCTACAAAGGTTGTATTTCCGTTTCCTTAGTAAAGTAGTTTACTAGTTGCTTCTTTCGCCTAGACATCTAGCTAACGATCCGTAGTCTAGGGTTTCTCGGCACCGTAATTTTTGAAACGGGCATGGTTGATGCCTTGTGAGACCCCTTGAGAGTGCCCAGGAACCTTTCACTGGTATCAGAGACAAGCTAGAGCCTTAGGCGAAGTCCCGACGACGTTTGAAATCCGAACGAATCGAAACCCTAATCCCAAACTTGCTCTCTGGACTTTTTCTAAAAAGTGGGATTTTTCCAGATTAAAAATATGCAGAAAAACCATCAGGAAAATATAAGAGTTTCTGTGAAATTCGACAGCCTAATTCCACTAAGTCGCCGCGGATCCGCGGCATGAGCATGGCTCATGCGGCGGTTCCGCGGCCGTACGACCTCAATATATAAAGAATTTTACACAGTAATTCTTAGTTTCCAGTGGTGATTTTCCTGGGTATTTTTAATATTTATTCAAGAGTTGAATTTTCTGGGGTGTTTTAGAGCTTCGATGTTTCGATCGGATTATCAAATTTCGTCTTTGTGTTTTTCCGGATAATATTTAGAATATGTTAAAAAGTTCGACCGGATATAAATACCCAATTTTTCCCCTATCGGGAAATTTCCAAGTGTTGGATTTTTCCGTAGTTTAATGACGTTCTAAGTAGTGCAAGTAACGCGATGGACCCTCTAGAAGACAACAAACCTTAACTCGATTATGTGACCGTCTTGAACTGCCCTTTGAACCTTCGGGTTTGGGGCAGTACGGCGTGCCACATGTGAGGCGTTGGCTTGACCCTTCTACGGCTGGACCGTTGCTACTGAGGCACGAATAGAATGTTTTTTAGACTTGTTTTCATGTGTTGAGCTGTATCGGGAAAACTTGGGTATTCGACTGTTCGATCGGAAAGTTTAGAATTTTCTGTTTATCTGGAATGTAATACAATAATTGGAATTTACAAACAGTTATGAGATAACTGAATGAATGTTTTAAATCTAGCGGTTTAGTTTCACTTGAAATTGAAAAGAGTTTTCGATAATGAGACTAAAATGTGGGGTTTATAATCGTTAGGCATGCGATGTCTAAGTAATTCATTTGGTCAGGCATGCGATGTCTAAGGTGGTTGCGGATTCCAACTGTTGTAGTTTTACACTTTCTTTTCTGTGACCGTAAGTGTAATATGTGATATCGCCGGTTTCGTTGCTATATGTCAACGACAATTGGGATGCGCATATTTACTTACGTTGATGACATGTGATGTTATGTGTTGCTGGATATGTTATATTGGATCGTCGTGTATGAATAGCCGGGGGTTTTTATGTGAGATGAGTGTTTTACATTTTCATTCATGTAAAAACGTGTATGTAATATTCTTTTATTGGGGCACTTCCAGGTTGCGGAAGATGTCACCCTTTGTATATTATTTACTTTTCTGCACTAGGATAGACCCAAGGAGGAGGGCACAAGTAACCGGGTTCTAGAGTCCAGTAGGAGACCAACTCGAGGAGTCGAGGCCGGGTCTCCTAACTCCAGAATTGGTAGGTTTGCTTGCCGCTCTCATAGGGGTGTAGGGGTGTGGGTTTGGCTATTCATCACGACCGTGGAATCCGTATTTTATACTGGCTCGTGTTGAAAACACGGACGTCCTAGTATATCCAATATTTCATATGATTCTTCTGCTGCGATATCTGTGATGTGATCATGTGATGTTCTGTGATAGATACAGTATATAGTATATATGATATATTATATAGGCGTTACTTATGTTTTACACCCGCGCTAGCCCTGCCCCGCTCTGCCGTTAGTTACCTAACCTAACGGTGCACGAGGGGACATCGAGGCAAATGCGGATGGCATAAGTGTACGTCGTATTTATCTGTGATGTTTAGGTACTTAAATGATGGGACTTCATTAATGAGATTAATAAAATAAAAGAAACCTAAGATGTTGCGGAATCGAATTTCAAAATAAAACAGGTAGCTACAGTTCTTGCTTTGCACAGCGGTATATATGATATATCCTGCACCTTATTCGATAAGGAAAGGACTGAGATCCCTTCACCGGGAGTGACTCCTTTAGCAATAACTGGCAGATGCTACACATTCGGTTTGTCTTTTGATTGCTTTTAAGTGTTTTTGCCTTGCACAGTGATATATATGATATATCCAGCACCACATTCGACGAGGAAAGGACCGACGATCCCTTCACCGGGAGTGACTCCTTTAGCAAAACTAGAAAAGTCTCAAAAGCACTCCATTTCAAAATCATTTGATTCTACAATGATATCAAGTTCATTACGCAATAGGTTTTCAGAAAAAACCTGTCGTAGCCCTCCGTCATTTCAGATAAGTCCTGTTTAGTATTCGTGCTGCGTTTGTTGACCTTATCAAGGCGCAGTGTGCGATAGCTAACCAGTATTTATCTGCTTATGCATATGATGCAGATTTGGTTAGGGTAGTCGTGCGGCCTTGTTGACCTTGTCAAGGGTCGTGCGGGTGGGTTTGATTCAATCAAGAAATGAAGGGTTGAACTTGACTTGCGGTCTATGGTTTGTTGACCTTGTCAAGGTCATAGATCGTTCGGGGCAAAATATTATCGGGAATTTCAAGTGTTGAAATTTGCAATGAGATTGCATACCTTCTATGAAATAGTTGGATCCCGATACCCGCTGCGAGTAAGAGTTACTCCTGGGAGAGTTTTACACATTACAATTAGCCGATCAAGTAGGTGTCTAGAAAGGTGTCAACGGGGTTACGCCTCTAGGAAAACGAGGTTTACATTAATTAGGTTCGTGCGAAAGCACGGGGGACCTCCCTCAAAGTACCGACACTGGCCTGGCTGAAAGATTGGCGAACTTGTAGTGTGTAATTAATCCCGGCTAGTCTTTCCTTTTAGGGCTTGAAGGAAGATTTGATAAAAAGCAGTGGGAGCCATCCTGATTAGATAAAATAATAACCAATCTATTCTTGCAAGAGCGCACGCTGAGTGTTTTCTTCTTTCTCTCTCTCCAGGTAGCGACCATATCACGCCTTAATCGAGATAATAATACGGATTATTGACCGAACCCGCTTGTTATACTGAGCTGGGGAACGTTGGTCCCGCTCCAACTTATAATTGTTATAAGACAGAGCAGGAAATTGGGGAATACCAGATTTCCCGTGCCGCCCAAACGAAGAGAGTGCATGATGATGCATCATCTTCGGGTGTGTTCATTATACAGAACTGTTTCTCAGTATCCTCCGCATCCTTGGTATATGTTACCGGATCAGGATCCTAGATATGTAATCTGTTACATAGGGCTACAAAAGGGTAGAAAAACTGAGAACGGGTGATAAGTTTCATGAGGCAGAAAACGGGGCAAGTGTTGCAGCCAAGTCTGTTGGTCACTGTCACCCTGTATTGTAATACATTGATTCTGAACGAATGTTATTAGATACCGAACCTGATATACAAAATCATATCAGTCTCTTTATTAGTAAAGAAATGATAAAATTTTGTATAGATGGATAATGTTTTGAACATTTCCTATATCAAAAGTTGATCGGTTCAGGCACGTTATCTAAAAGCATTGATGTTCTAAATCAAACTACAGTTCCTAGTATACAGAACACACACAAGAGGAAGAGTTCAGAAATGAACGGTTCCTTCTTGAGGTATTGTAGACTAGGTCATATCAATGCGACCCGACTAGCTAGAGTTACATAAAGATGCATATTTAAATTAGTTTGAATTTACATCTTGTGGAACTGGCTAGTCATGTCACAGAGATAAGATGACCATAGCTCTGTTTAATGGAAGCAGAGAAAGAGTTAGTAAACTCTTGGGATGATACATGTTGATGTATGTAGGTCCCCAGTCTACACATGCCAAAACCGGTTCTTTATACTTCATTACATTCTCTGATAATCTCTCGAGATTCAGACATATGTTCCTGTTGAAACACAAGTCCAAACCTTTTGAGATATTCATAGAATATAAGTTAGAAGTAGAGAACAAAAATACGGGTATAAGTATTATGTCCTATGATGAGATCAAGGAGGAGAATACTTGAGCACGGAATTCCTGGACTATTCTAAAGGAGAATGAGATTCTCTCTCAGCATTACTCCTCCGTGTATACCATAGCACGATGGTATGTCGGGGCGGAGCAATCACACGCTATATGATAAGGTGTGCTCTATGATGAGTACTACTGAGTTACCTTTTTCCTCAGGGGGTTATGCACTTGAGAAGTTGCATACCTATTGAATAGGGTTCTAATCAAATCAGTTGCCTACCGCTTCATATGTGATATGGAATGGGAAGAGCCCATGTCTTAAGTTAGTTAAGATTTGGGGTTGTCCGGCCTATGTCTAAAAGCAAAATCCGGACACGCTCGAGGCAAGGTCTGTTAAGTAGAACTGGAAAGGTTCCAGCTATACAAACTGCAGCTGATGATTTGATAGAACCAAAGGATTCAATAGATTCCAACGAACCTCAGCCTCTCCGCCGATCTAGTAGGGTTCCTCACCCACCTGAGAGATACTTCGGTTTCTCTATGACAGTGGGAGCGAGGATTGCATCATGAGATGATGACCCAACTAGTTTCGAGCTGGCCATCAGGAGTGTGACTCTATAAGAATGGCTAGATGCTTATCGATCTGAGATGGAATCCTTATGCACCAACAAAGTATGGACTTTAGTTGCTATATCTGAAGGGTTAAATCCCTATCAGGAGCAAGTATATCTTGAGAAGATTACTTGGTGTAGATGGAAAAGTTGAGACTTTCAAAGCTAGACTTGTTAAAAGTTTGCATCATTGACCAGGTGTGGATAATGATGAAACCTTTTCAAGTAGCTATGCTTAAGTCCATCCAGATCCTACTTGTCACGACTACATACCATGACTACGATATCTGGTGGTTGGGTGTCATGACTACTTTTCTAAATGATGTTTTAGAAGAGTGCGTCTATAAGTACACAGCCAGAGGGCCTCGTAGACAGTGGGAGCAGCGGAAACGTGTACAAGATGCTTTATACGATAAAGCAGGCATCGCGGAGTTGGAACGTCTGTTTTGATGTGTTAGTCAAAGAGTTTGACATCATCAAAATGGTAGATGAACCTTGTATAAACAAAAAGGTAGTAGGGAGTATGGTGCCAATCCTCGTAGAGTACGTGGATGACATACTCTTGATAGGGAAGCAGTTTCCTATGCTACGCTCGATCAATCTCCGCTTATCACAATTATTCTCTACATAGGATCAAAGTGATACCTACTAAATCTTGGGTTTTGGATCTATGGGATAGATCTAAATGGATGTTAGGACACTCACTAGCTGTAGTGAGATGGTATCAGTTGATCCTGGGGAAAATCACTGGAAGTGTTCTAGAGTGATAAAGACGACTGAATGTCAGTCGCAGGCCTTGTCTTTACCCTCAGTAAAGGGACGGTATGTTGGAAGAGTTCCAAGATAGATACCGTGGCATACTAGACGATAAAGGCTGGATACATCGCTACTTAAGATGCTACCAAAGAGGCTGTTTGGATGTATATTAGTTCATGAGATGAACTTAGTTCCTACCATTGTGTGACAATGGAGTTGTGGCTTATGCCAAGGAACGCCCGTCCCATCAGTGATCCAGACATATTCTAAGGCAGTATCACCTGATCATGGAGATAGTTAATCTCCAGGCTGATCGAGGTTAGGAGAGTAGAATCAGAGGACGACACGGCGGATGCATTCACGAAGGCCTATTCCCAGAGAGAGACTTTTATGGGATGGTTGAGTATGAGATATTACAACCACTGCTACAGATGGCCCTAGTGCAAGTGGGAGATTGTTAGTTATATGTATGCCCTAGAGGCCATTACTGTACATAGGATGTATATTGTAATGGATGCTGGGACATATATAGGGAGGACTTTCTTGCTCGACATGATAGTATGCTATCTGGTTACTCTTTACCTTAACGTGTACTCAGATTGTCTCTCTATTACATGTTGGTAAAGCCCTTAGGATGTGTACTTGACTACCTGGACTATGATGCGGATCATACTAGTGGGGACATGGTAGTCCATAAGTACATCCTTGAAAGTCCCTAGTCGTGGGTGTATCGAGATGGGGCATCGATATACCAGAGTAGACTAGCGTGTACCTTCTCGACCCATACAGATGGGCGATGGATGATCCTATATCCATCGGTGTTTGACATCAGAGGAGATATACGGGTGCTCAGTAGAGACTGGGTATACTGGACGGACTCGCCGAGAACTTCCAGATGGTATTATACCTTACGTCAGATGGCAGTTCTCTGGCGCCACTGGTGCAGAGTAGTCTGTTGATCCGAGATCGTCATAGAGTCTTGTGTGGTTCCCACTGTGCTTTGATTTCCATCTTACCACGTCCAAGAGGGCATGCAAAACGGTGGCTTTTGGGTACAGTCCCGAATCACATGGAGGCAATGAGCGATAGGAGGGGATTCGTCTCTCCCGGTATAGGGAGTTGATGTTGCGCTGTGTTCGATTGGCTATAACAGGAAATCCCTGGCCAAGGTTGCTGAGATATACTGGTAAGTGTTACCAGTAGTTTCTTGAATTGTTATAGACCTCATATCGACACGACTTATCGAGCTATTGGGGTCTGACGTTTACCACCCCTAGGTGAGATATGCGACATATCAGACGATCAGACCGGACTGTACGGTAGTGTTACCGGTTGGATTCACTGGAGTGTGAGCGGGCTTGCTCGTCGATCTTCTGATCGCTCAATACCCGGGTGGCCGTTACGTTTAGCAGACCGCTTGCGGCTTGTGGGTGTTTGATATGATCATCATCTGCTGCCGGCGTATTGACGAGTCTTTAGAGTCCTACACAGAGGTTTCCTGGCTCAAGCGAAACGAAATAGGAGCGCATATGAGATATGTGCGGGATCGAGAATAATGCGTGTATGTGATACCGTATTCTATTCTCGGGATGAATGTATCGAATGGTTGTATGCGATATAACCTAGTTATCGATTCAAGCGTTGATTCGATAAGTCGATACATTGAATACTAGTCGGTTATGTTCGACATGACCGGATCATTGAATCAAGTGTTGATTTAATGATTTAATGTATAATTATATATTTGATATATTACTTTACATTAACTAGTATGGTTCACTTTAAATGGATTTTCTCACTTGAAGTTCACAAGTTGTATATGTGATATACTTTTGTGCACTTGATTGTATCATGTTTGATGATACATGTTTGCTAGGGTTTTTTTTTATGTAAAGATCAAACCATGGTTACATGATAATGGTTAGGGTTTTGTTTTATTCACTTATTTATCTATCTATTGATTTTTGGAAAATGATTAGAATAAAGAAAAATGGTGGCTTTCTTTGGATTGATTTTGAAGCTTCATGAAACTTTGACTAAGTTACCATTTTGTCTCATGCTTAACCCTAACCATTCCATTCAACCATGATTAACTCTCTACACATTACCATGGTTAATATTATGATAAGTATGATTTTATTATTCATTTTGATAATAACTTATCATAATATTCATCTTCTTCTTCTTCTTCATCACTTGAAGAAACCTTACTTCATCAATGGTGATTGATGAAAAAGTGAGAGAAATCCAATTCTAAAGTCTACCCACTTCCTATTTCTTCATCCTCTACCTCTTGCCAAGTAGTAGAGTGTGTTTTCTTCACAAGTTTCATGACTTGGTGAAGTGAGAGCTTGATCTAGTGATGCCTCGACGTAGATCATCTTCGGCACGAAGCCGACGATCTTGCCCGCCCATTTCTCCGATGAAGCTGACGCAAGAGCCCGGATTTCAATTTGGACAGCGAGGAGACTTCATTGTGGAGCTATGGAGGTGAAGGAACGGATTTACAAAGGTTGTATTTCCGTTCCCTTCGTAAAGTAGTTTACTAGTTGCTTCTTTCGCCTAGACATCTAGCTAACGATTCGTAGTCTAGGGTTTCTCGGCACCGTAATTTTTGAAACGGGCATGGTTGATGCCTTGTGAGACCCCTTGAGAGTGCCCAGGAACCATTCACTAGCTGTGCGTAACGGTCCCCAGGTAGATGCCGACAAGAAGACTGACGAGGTGAAACCCATCTGAACTCCTACTGAGCCTGAATGTGACAATCTCCGTACAGTCAGGTCTGTTCGTCTGATACATCGCATGGCGGGCCTAGGGGGGCGGTAAACGTCAGTCCCCTAATAGCGGTACAAGTCGTGTCGGAGTGAAGCCCAATACACCCTGAGATAACACTGGACGCCTACCAGTATATCTCGCTTGCCCTGGCCAGGGACTACTCATGTAATGGCTCTCCTAGACACAGCGCGATGTCAACCCCCAATACCGGGAGAGACGAATCCTGTCTAACCGTCACTGCCTCCAAGTGCTTCGGGACTACACCCAACTACTACCTGTTTGCACGACTCCTTTGAGCCGTGGTAGGGTAGTAACCAAAGTACAGTGGGAACACACTCGATGCGAAGTGACAGTGTCAAGTCAGCGGACTAAGCCGTACTCATGTCACATAGGAACTGATAACTGACGATAGGTATAATACCAACCGGTCAGTTCCCGACGAGTCCTGTCCAGTGTACTCGTAACCTAATGAGCACCCGCATACTATCTCCAGTATGACGTACTGATGGCTGTGGGACAGACCATCTCCCACTCTGGGATAAGAAGCGTATGCGCCAGTCTACTCTGGAGTATCGATGCCCTGTCTCGATAGTCCTGCGACTAGGGACCTGCATAAGGATATGCTTATAGATTACCCAGCCCCTATTAGTGTGACTGCCATCACAACGCTGGTAATCAAGCAAAGATCCTAAGGGCTCCACTAATATGTATAGGTGATATACTAAAATAAACACATGTACACATTGAAGCAGAAACAAACCAAGTAGCATACTACTATTTTGAGCAAGATTGTCAGTACAAGGTGAATAACCCAAGCTTCCATTAAGTAATATACTACTAGTATGATACAGTAATGGCCTCTAGGGCATATACACTAACAATCTCCCACTTGCACTAAGGCCATGTACTGGCGTATCGAAGACCTATCATCTCGATCAGCCGCTCGAACTGAGTCTGGGGTAGGGCCTTCGTGAGTGGATCTGCAGTGTTATCTTTTGAATTTACTCTCTTTACCTCGATCTCCCGGCGATCAATGATCTCCCTGATCAGGTGGAACCGCCTCAAAATGTGCCTGGACTTCTGATGGGACCTGGGTTCCTTCGCTAAAGCTATAGCGCCGTTGTTGTCACAATACAGCGGTATTGGATCAACACTGGTAGGAACCACCTGAAGTTCCGTGAGGAAATTCTTCATCCAGACAGCTTCCTTTGCGGCATCGCAAGCAGCTATGTACTCCGCTTCCATAGTTGAGTCAGCAACGGTTTCCTGCTTGGAACTCTTCCAGCAAACCGCCCCTCCATTGAGGGTAAAAACATAACCCGACATGGACTTGGAGTCATCCTTGTCACTCTGGAAGCTGGAGTCAGCAAAGGCCTCAATCTGGAGGTCTTTTCCGCCATACACCAAGAACATCTCCTTAGTCCTTCTCAGGTACTTGAGAATGTTCTTTACTGCTATCCAGTGTTTCACCCCTGGGTTCGACTGATACCGGCTTACAACGCTCAATGCGTATGCTACATCTGGTCTGGTACACAACATCGCATACATAATAGAGCCTACCGCAGATGCGTAGGGTAATGATGACATGCGAGCCCTTTCCAAATCAGTCTTGGGAGACATCTCTTTAGAGAGGGTGATTCCGTGACAAGCCGGTAGATTACCGCGCTTGGAATCTTCCATACTGAATCGTTTCAGTATGGTGTCGATGTACCTTGACTGTGAAAGTCCCAACATCCTCTTAGATCTATCACGATAGATCTGGATCCCCAGAATGTAGTTGGCATCGCCCAAGTCCTTCATGGAGAACTTCTGCGATAAGAATCCTTTGACTTACTGTAGCATAGGAATATCATTTCCTATTAGGAGAATGTCATCGACGTACAAGACGAGGAATGCCACATTTCTCCCTACAATCTTAGTGTAAATGCATGGCTCATCTGGGTTTTTGACAAAGTCGAATTCTTTGACAGTATCATCAAAGCAGATGTTCCAACTACGCGATGCCTGCTTAAGTCCATAGATGGACTTGAGCAACTGTAGCGTCTTGAAAAGTCATTTTGGTGTTTTCCTGAAAATCGGTGAAAATTCGGTATTTTTCCGAAAACCGTCCTTTTTCTTATTTTGCAGTTTAGGGCTAATTATACCTAAAATGGATAGGTAATTGCTTGTTTTTAGTAGCTAATGAGTTACTTATTAAATTTTGGTCATTTAAAAAATTTTCCCTATTTTTCAATTTTTTAATATTATTTTAAGCCGGTAAGAAAATACATTAAATTAGCGATAAATACAAATTTTTCCGGGCTAATTCTAATCCTTAAAATTATGTTAATTAAAATCTAGTTGTAACATAAATTTTTAGTATTTTATTTTGATTTTTAACTAATTTTTATTATAGAAAACGAAATTTATTGAATTTTAAGCTAAAACATGCAATTTTGGACTTGTAGGGGGTCTTTTTGCATAAAATTTTTTTTGTAAACCCCTCTCTCTCTTCCCTCAGTCCTAGGCCGGCCCCACCATGATCAGGTCCAGAAAATTGCTTGCCTCACTTTGACTTTATTCATGTGATGAAATGGATTGTTTTGAGAATTGTTTAAAATATAGTTTGTTGAAGGTATGGTGCATTGACTTTGGGGGAGTTGAATAGTGACCATTCCCACACCCCACACCACTTCCCCACTCCCTTGTTCAGCCGAAAATCTGCAGGAAATCCCCCCCCCCCATTTCCTCTTCTCTTTCTCTCTCAAATTTCATCAAAATATTGCTCCAAAAATCAAAAATTTAATCTCACAACTTAATTCCCATTCCCTATTCCTTTCACCTTGGGTTTTATAGCTTGGATCATGATGCTTTGAGGCCATCAATTGAAGCAAATTTATTCTTGCTAGATCTCTAGTTGATGTATAAATTCTTGCTACTTAAATTCTTTTGATTTAGTTTCTTAAGTTAAATTGTTGTAGTGTTAATTTAGCGTTAGTTCTAATCTAGTTTTTTAAGGTTATGGTTGAAAATTAAACTAGGGTTTCTTGAAGCCATGTTTTAGTTAATTAAATTTTCTAATTAATCTAGTTGTTACTTAACCAATCTATATGGTTACTTTCCTTAAGTGGCTTCATATTAAGCTAATCTATGTTAAACTTGTGTGAAATTTTCATTAAGTTTGCAAATTACCAAAATCAAGAAGAGGTTTGTGTATGGAATGTGGGTTTTGTAGCATGGTAAATAAGTTAAAATTGTGTTTTTGGTGGCTAACTAGTGGTGTGGATTGGATGGTTGTGTTGGACCGTGATAACTTTGTCGCTATTGTCGATGTTTGCACCAAATTTGCAATTTCTAGCTTACTAGGTTTTATGTAAATTTTTGTGGTGAATTAATTGCGATATCTAGATTATATTGTTGGCATATCCTATGACTTTTAGGATGTGTGAGTGCGCATTTTTGAGTAATCGGGTTTTAGTTTTGCCGGGCGACCAAATCGACGATTTTTGCAGTTTTTGCGATTTTCGCGTGTGTTCCGCGCGCCTTGTGCACGTTGTACCTAGCTTGTGAACGTTAGTATTTTCGTTAGGGAATTGCGTCGTTCTTGATTTGTAACCTTATGTTTGTATTGATGTAAATTCCAGGTTCGGTCGCGGAGACGTCAGACGCGGCACGAAAGGGGAAAGCGGTGATCGGACGTGACTAGCTAGGGATTCCGGTGAGTAGATGTAATATCTACGGGGGACTATCGTTGGATGGCGCAAGCCGCCCGATAGTTTTAGTAACTTAAAAGATTCTTAGTAATGTTAGTAATTAGGGGTGTAATACTTGTATGATTATTTGCTACATTCATGCCCTATATTGACATACATATACGAAACCATGTTATAGGACACCTGCACCATTGCCAGGGTTTTTATATGCAGCACGAGCACTATTCATGCTTACACACACCCCCTGGTAATTGCCATACCACCACACTAGATAACCTTTAAATTGAACCCTTTTACTATAATTGATACTTAAACTTACGCTATTGCTTTAATTCCTTAAAATGAAATCGTAGAATTGCTATTCATGTGCATGTACTTCATCATATTATTTGTTCATACCTAATCTATTAATCACACATCGCAACTTGATTATTGATACTATATGCATTCATTAACATTGACATATGCACTTATAAGGATTTCTTGAGATTTTATGATATTTCTGGATTTCGGGGAAAAACCGCAAAATTTCTAAACTTATTATATTTTTAAAATATGTAAATTGCGGTTTTCTAGTGATGTAAGTGTCGTCCACCATGAGTTTGCTGTGGTTTTCGAGACCCGTTTCGAGGAGTTGGATGAACCGTCTCGGGTACATGGTGGGCCCGGTAGGGTACCCCGGGGCAAGAAGCTCGTGGTGCTGACGATGAGCCTGGCAGGGGACGGATTACCTACCGGTGACTTCATTGGGCACGGCGGATATCCAGAGGATACCAACCGGGGCCGCGAGAGGATGAGATACTGATATTGAGATGGGTCAGCCGGATGGCTGAGGCCAGAGACATTATGCCATGGATTTATGAGATTTGAGACAGCTTTTAGGTATCGTTGCTGGACACAGGTTCTTGTTGATTCTAGTGGTATTATGATGGTATTTCAAAAAAGGTTCCTAAAGGAAAAACATGATTCTTATACTTACACATTCAGATCAGGAGTTAATTCGCATTGCATTCATACCTGCTAGTATATTCATATTGCATACCTACCTGCTATTATGTCCCTCCTTACCTGTATTAGAGATGTTAGAATACTTGTGTGCATGCATACGATAGCCTGTGTAGATGTTATTTATTATTCATGAGTTGGCAACTCACCCCCGTTGTGCCATAGCCTTTTGTAGGTCCGCTCCGTCAGTATAGTAGCGGCGGGCGCACTTGTTTCTTTTGCCTCCTTTGCCTGGACTCGAGGTTTTGCTCTTAGGTGGGTTATATCATTATTTTGTACCACCTTGTATATTCTTTGTATCTAGTGCACTCCATCTACTGTATCTACCAGCATTATTGTATATTGACCTAGAGATGAGACTGGGAGAGTTGTGGACTTTTATGCTGTATTTTGGGGTCGAGCTCACTTGAGTCGACAAGCTGTTTTTCTTATGCTTCTTTATGATTATTTCGCATGTTGTTGCTTTATTTTGCGTGGGATTTCTGACTGCCTTGTGGCGAAGAGCTAGCTCCCGCTTGGGGATGCCTTATTTGTTGGATTCATATATATTTTGTTGTACCCATTTTGGGGGCCAGTATTTACAAAGGAGACTCTGCCGAAATTTTCGGAAAAATTGATATTGTTTTCCAAAACGGTTTTATATGACTTATTGATAAACTTGTTTTCAATTGGTTGGGTTCTCTTCACTCTTTTGCTTTTTGGTTTGGTTTTCTGGGCTTTGGCTTACTTATTTTACGGACGTCTTTAGGCGTTTCGTAAACTTAAGTGCCAGTCACGTTCCGTACCCTACGGGTCGTGACAAAGTTGGTATCAGAGCGATAGGTTTTACCTTTTTGAGTGTAGGATGACCCTTGGTAGATGGAGTAAGTGACTTAAGTAGGGTAACGTAGCGTGCGTATGTCCGCGGCATACTTGCGATACGGTACTCCACCTAAGTGACTTTAGGATACTTGCTTGAAATTCCTTCTTCAATTCCGTGTATCCTATGATTCTATTGCACTGTACTTATTATCTGTTTTTCTGTAACAGCCACTATGCCGCCGAAGGCTACGAGGGCACAGAGGGCTGCCGCTAGAGACGAGATTCGAGCTGGCTCATCCGAGACTAGGACTGAGCAGGGTGGTATGCCTACGCCGCAGAGACAGACCGATCCACCTTCCCCAGGCCGTATGGATAGGCTCGAGACTGGTATGGAGGAGTTGCGACAGATGATGGGAGGCATGCAGGAGCTACGTCAGATGGTAAGATCCCTAGTTGCAGCCAGTCGTACACCGAGGCCAGATGACGTACCTACTACATCACAGACGACCATGATACCTGCTCCTACTAATACCACCGTGGCCATTCCGGTTTCACTACAGGATTTTATGAGGCTGAGACCTCCAGTATTCACCGGCACCGAGGCAGCGGAGGACCCACAGACGTTCCTTGACAGTTTAGCCAGGATCTTTCGTTCGCTGAGATGTTCGGATGATCGATGGGTACAGCTTGCGAGTTTCCGACTAGAGGGTCTCGCGCAGACATGGTGGGAGTCAGTCTTGAGAGGTCGAGCTGTAGGTCTACCGCCTATGACTTGGGTCGAGTTTACAGCGGTCTTTCTAGCCCGTTTCCTTCCAGAGAGCGTTCGTGACGCCAGAGCTCGTAGCTTCGAGGCCTTAGTCAAGACACCTGGGATGACGGTGTCTGAGTATGACATCCAGTTTACGCAGTTATCCCGATATGCTCCGTATTTGGTGGATACCGAAGAGAAGATGGTGAAGAGGTTCGTACAGGGACTTGATGCCCAGCTATATCTTGCCATTGGCGCCCAGCACTACGACACTTATTCAGCTGCTATGGATACGGCATTGCGGATGGAGGCACGCATATCACAGACTTCGGCCGTTTCTGGGCCGAAGAGGATTCGCACCGATGTACCGTCTCAGAGGCAGCGCACCAAATTTTTTTCGAGAGATAGGCCTGGCAGAGGATTTGGTCGGGGACAGTTATATGGTTCTTATCCCCAGGGACAGCAGCCTTCGCCAGGGTGTTTTGGGTGCGGGAGTCCGCACCATCTTGTCAGAGACTGTCCGGTGAGACGACAGGGAGCAGCGACAGTTCCGCATGTGACCCTACCACCATCACCACCCCCTCCTCAGAGAGCCCTACTTCCTACCACAGGCGATGCTCCACGCCAGTTAGGTGTACCCAGAGGCCATGGACGCGGCGGTCCTGTTCATAGAGGACAAGGAAGCAGAGGCCGAGGTCGAGGTCAGCCCGCTATCGGTGGAGGACAGGCCCGAGTATTTGCTTTGACACCGCAGGATGCGCAGGCATCCAATGCCGTTGTGACAGGTACCTTGCCAATTTGTTCTTTCGACGCCCGGGTATTATTTGACCCAGGTTCCACACATTCGTACGTCTCTACACACTTTGCACCGATGTTGGGCCGTGAGTCGTCGTCGTTAGATCACCCGCTTGTTGTTGTTACTCCGGTAGGCGAGTCATTTGTCGCTCGTTTTGTATTTCGTTTGTGTTCCGTTCGTATCGGGGAGAGGGATTCATCAGTTGATTTGATTCTCCTCGAAATGTTGGACTTTGATGTGCTTCTAGGCATGGATTGGCTAGCCACTTGTTATGCTTCGGTGGACTGCCGTGAGAAGGCAGTCATATTTATCTTTCCGGAAGAGCCAGTCCTTGTTATTCAGGGAGACCGCAGCGTCACCCTTCCCAGCTTGATTTCGTCTCTTCGCGCTGGTCAGCTCTTGCGGAAGGGATGTCAGGGATTCTTAGCGTATATTTGTGATACTCGAGCTACAGAGGTTCCGTTGGACCGGGTCCCGGTAGTTTGTGAGTTCCCTGATGTTTTCCCTGATGAGCTACCTTGGCTACCCCTTGAGCGCGATGTCGAGTTATGCATTGATTTGATTCCCGGCTCGGGGCCTATTTTTATACCTCCTTATCGGATGGCCCCGGCAGAGCTTCGAGAGCTGAAGGATCAGTTGCAGGATTTGTTAGATAAGGGGCTTATTCGACCTAGTGTTTCTCTGTGGGGTTCTCCAGTCCTGTTTGTCAAGTAGAAGGATGGAAGTTTGCGCTTATGTATCGACTACCGCCAGCTGAACAAAGTTACCGTTCGGAACAGGTATCCGTTGCCGCGCATTGATGATTTGTTCGACCAGCTTCAGGGTGCGGGGTATTTTTCGAGGATCGACTTGCGATCAGGATACCATCAGCTGCGGGTTCGACAGGAGGATATACCGAGGACAGCTTTCCGCACGCGCTATGGCCATTACGAGTTTTTAGTGATGTCGTTCAGTCTCACCAACGCCCCAGCAGCATTCATGGATTTGATGAACCGTACATTCAGGCCGTATCTTGACTTGTTCATCATCGTGTTTATCGACGATATCTTGGTGTACTCCCAGAGCAGAGAGGAGCACGAGCAGCACTTGCGGATTACGTTACAGACTCTGAGGGAGCACCAGCTGTTCGCAAAGTTCTCCAAGTGTGCATTCTGGCTGGACAGCGTCGGATTCTTGGGTCACGTGGTTACGAGAGACGGCATTTGTGTGGACCCGAAGAAGATTGAGGCTGTTCAGCAGTGGCCTCGACCTACATCGGTTACTGAGATCCGTAGTTTTTTAGGCCTGGCAGGCTACTACATGCGTTTTGTTCAGGACTTCTCCCGTATAGCTGCACCTTTGACCGGTTTGACCCAGAAGGGAGTTCCTTTCGTTTGGACAGAGGAGTGCGAGCGCAGTTTTCAGCAGCTACGGACTTGTTTGACTACGGCGCCGGTATTATCTTTGCCTTCGGGATCAGGCGGATTTGTGGTCTACTGTGATGCTTCGCGAGTGGGATTAGGATGCATATTGATGCAGCATGGCCGGGTGATCGCTTATGCTTCTCGGCAGTTGAAGAAGCATGAACAGAACTACCCCACTCACGATTTGGAGATGGCTGCAGTGGTCTTTGCACTGAAGATTTGGCAACATTACCTATACGGCGAGTCGTGTCAGATATTCACCGATCACAAGAGCTTAAAGTACATATTTCAGCAGCGAGACCTGAACCTCAGACAGCGTCGTTGGATGGAGTTGGTGAAAGACTACGACTGCGAGATCTTATATCACCCAGGCAAGGCGAATGTAGTGGCAGATGCTTTGAGCAGGAGGCCCGGGGGTAGTCTATCCTTTTTGCGCGCAGTGCAGAGGCAGTCGTCAGCAGATTGGCAGATGTTATGCGACAGCCGAGTTGAGTTCGAGTTCACTCAGACAGGAGGACAGCTCGCGCATGTTCGTGCATGCCCACAGTTGCTTGACCGTGTATATGAGGCACAGCGCAGTGACGACTGTTGCTCCGAGATCATGGCACAGATGGGACAGGGCAGATTTTTCGAGTTCGTGATTGACGATCAGGGGATTTTACGATATGGATCTAGACTGTGCGTACCAGATGCTGATGGATTGCGGCGCGACATTCTTGAGGAGGCACACCGATCAGTGTATAGTGTCCATCCCGGTTCCACCAAGATGTACCATGATATGAGAGAGACCTACTGGTGGGATGGGATGAAGAGGGACATTGCGGAGTTTGTATCGAGATGCCTGACTTGTCAGCAAGTCAAGGCCGAGCACCAGAGGCCCGCAGGAGAGCTACAGCCGTTACCCATTCCGGAGTGGAAATGGGAGCAGATTTCGATGGATTTCGTTGTGGGTCTACCCAGGACCAGTCGAGGGTATGACTCCATCTGGGTGATCGTGGATAGATTGACGAAAGCGGCTCACTTCCTGCCAGTGAAGACGACTTTCAGCTTCGCTCAGTATGCTTAGCTCTACATTGACGAGATCGTGCGACTACATAGCGTACCGACTTGTATCGTGTCAGATCGAGGCACTCAGTTTACCAGCCGACTATGGCAGAGACTTCAGGAGGCTTTGGGCACTGGTTTGAGCTTCAGCACAGCGTTTCATCGGCAGACCGACGGACAGTCAGAGCGGACCATTCAGACTCTCGAGGACATGCTCAGAGCGTGCATTTTAGACTTTGGTGGTAGCTGGGATCATCATTTACCTCTAGTGGAGTTCTCCTACAACAACAGCTTCCAGGATACTATTCAGATGGCACCTTTCGAGGCATTGTATGGGAGGAGATGCAGATCGCCCGTCTGTTGGACAAAGCTCAGCGAGAGCAGCATTTTGGGGCCGCAGCTTGTTGATGAGACGACAGCGAAGATACAGTTGATCCGAGACCGGATGAGAGCGGCTCAGAGCTGGCAGAAATCGTACGCAGACAGGCGCCGTCGCAGGTTAGAGTTCGCAGTTGGCGACCATGTTTTTCTGAGGGTCTCTCCGATGAAGGGCGTGATGCGTTTTGGGCAAAAAGGGAAGCTTAGCCCTAGATTCGTAGGTCCCTTCGAGATCCTCGAGTGTGTCGGCGCTGTTGCATATCGTTTGGCCCTTCCATCCAGCTTTCCCGATGTTCACCCCGTCTTCCATGTTCCGATGCTCCGTAAGTACCTTCACGACCCTTCGCATGCGATTCAGCACCCGACAGCCCAGCTGGAGCGCGACCTTTCGGTTGCAGAGCAGCCGGTGGCCATCCTGGATCGACAGGTGAAGAAGTTGAGATCAAAGATTATACCAACCGTCAAGGTCCTTTGGCGTAGCCCGAGCAGCGAGGAGGTTACCTGGGAGAACGAGGGCGAGATGAGGAAGAAATATCCCCATCTCTTTGAAAGTACGCGTAGTTATATTTTTAAATTCGGGGGCCGAATTTCTTTAAGGGGGGAAGATTGTAGCGTCTTGAAAAGTCGTTTTGGTGTTTTCCTGAAAATCGGTGAAAATTCAGTATTTTTCCGAAAACTGTCCTTTTTGTTATTTTGCAGTTTAGGGCTAATTATACCTAAAATGGATAGGTAATTGCTTGTTTTTAGTAGCTAATGAGTTACTTATTAAATTTTGGTCATTTAAAAAAATTTCCCTATTTTTCAATTTTTTAATATTATTTTAAGCCGGTAAGAAAATACATTAAATTAGCGATAAATACAAATTTTTCGGGGCTAATTCTAATCCTTAAAATTATGTTAATTAAAATCTGGTTGTAACATAAATTTTTAGTATTTTATTTTGATTTTTAACTAATTTTTATTATAGAAAACGAAATTTATTGAATTTTAAGCTAAAACTTGCAATTTTGGACTTGTAGGGGGTCTTTCTGCATAAAATTTCTTTTGTAAACCCCTCTCTCTCTTCCCTGAGCCCTAGGCCGGTCCCACCATGATCAGGTCCAGAAAATTTCTTGCCTCACTTTGATTTTATTCATGTGATGGAATGGATTGTTTTGAGAATTGTTTAAAATATAGTTTGTTGAAGGTATGGTGCTTTGACTTTGGGGGAGTTGACTAGTGACCATTCCCACACCCCACACCACTTCCCCACTCCCTTGTTCAGCCCAAAATCTGCAGGAAATCCCCCCCCCCCCCATTTCCTCTTCTCTTTCTCTCTCAAATTTCATCAAAATATTGCTCCAAAAATCAAAAATTTAATCTCACAACTTAATTCCCATTCCCTATTCCTTTTACCTTGGGATTTATAGCTTGGATCATGATGCTTTGAGACCATCAATTGAAGCAAATTTATTCTTGCTAGATCTCTAGTTGAGGTATAAATTCTTGCTAATTAAATTCTTTTGATTTAGTTTCTTAAGTTAAATTGTTGTAGTGTTAATTTAGTGTTAGTTCTAATCTAGTTTTTTAAGGTTATGGTTGAAAATTAAACTAGGGTTTCTTGAAGCCATGTTTTAGTTAATTAAATTTTTTAATTAATCTAGTTGTTACTTAACCAATCTATATGGTTACTTTGCTTAAGTGGCTTCATATTAAGCTAATCTATGTTAAACTTGTATGAAATTTTTATTAAGTTTGCAAATTACCAAAATCAAGAAGAGGATTGTGTATGGAATGTGGGTTTTGTAGCATGGTAAATAATTTAAAATTGTGTTTTTGGTGGCTAACTAGTGGTGTGGATTGGATGTTTGTGTTGGACCGTGATAACTTTGTCGCTATTGTTGATGTTTGCACCAAATTTGCAATTTCTAGCTTACTTGGTTTTATGTAAATTTTTGTGGTGAATTAATTGCGATATCTAGATTATATTGTTGGCATATCCTATGACTTTTAGGATGTGTGAGTGCGGATTTTTGAGTAATCGGGTTTTAGTTTTGCCGGGCGACCAAATCGACGATTTTTGCAGTTTTTGCGATTTTCGCGTGTGTTCCGCGCACCTTGTGCACGTTGTACCTAGCTTGTGAACGTTAGTATTTTCGTTAGGGAATTGCGTCGTTCTTGAATTGTAACCTTATGTTTGTATTGATGTAAATTCCAGGTTCGATCGCGGAGACGTCAGACGCGGCACGAAAGGGGAAAGCGGTGATCGAACGTGACTAGCTAGGGATTCCGGTGAGTAGATGTAACATCTACGGGGGACTATCGTTGGATGGCGCAAGCCGCCCGATAGTTTTAGTAACTTAAAAGATTCTTATTAATGTTAGTAATTAGGGGTGTAATACTTGTATGATTATTTGCTGCATTCATGCCCTATATTGACATACATATACGAAACCATGTTATAGGACTCCTGCACCATTGCCAGGGTTTTTATATGCAGCACGAGCACTATTCATGCTTACACACACACCCTGGTAATTGCCATGCCACCACACTAGATAACCTTTAAATTGAACCCTTTTACTATAATTGATACTTAAACTTACGCTATTGCTTTAATTCCTTAAAATGAAATTGTAGAATTGCTATTCATGTGCATGTACTTCATCATATTATTTGTTCATGCCAAATCTATTAATCACACATCGCAACTTGATTATTGATACTATATGCATTCATTAACATTGACATATGCACTTATGAGGATTTCTTGAGATTTTATGATATTTCTGGATTTCGGTGAAAAACCGCAAAATTTCTAAACTTATTATATTTTTAAAATATTTAAATTGCGGTTTTCTAGTGATGTAAGTGTCGTCCACCATAAGTTTGCTGTGGTTTTCGAGACCCGTTTCGAGAAGTTGGATGAACCGTCTCGGGTACATGGTGGGCCCGATAGGGTTCCCCGGGGCAAGAAGCTCGTGGTGCTGACGATGAGCCTGGCAGGGGACGGATTACCTACCGGTGACTTCATTGGGCACGGCGGATATCCAGAGGATACCGACCGGGGCCGCGAGAGGATGAGATACTGATATTGAGATGGGTCAGCCGGATGGCTGAGGCCAGAGACACTGTGACATGGATTTATGAGATTTGAGACAGCTTTTAGGTGTCGTTGCTGGACACAGGTTTTTGTTGATTCTAGTGGTATTATGCTGGTATTTCAAAAAAGGTTCCTAAAAGAAAAACATGATTCTTATACTTACACATTCAGATCATGAGTTGATTCGCATTGCATTCATACCTGCCAGTATATTCATATTGCATACCTACCTGCTATTATGTCCTGCCTTACCTGTATTAGAGATGTTAGAATACTTGTGTGCATGCATACGATAGCCTGTGTAGATGTTATTTATTACTCACGAGTTGGCAACTCACCCCCGTTGTGCCATAGCCTTTTGCAGGTCCGCTCCGTCAGTATAGTAGCGGCGGGCGCACTTGCTTCTTTTGCCTCCTTTGCCTGGACTCGAGGTTTTGCTCTTAGGTGGGTTATATCATTATTTTGTACCACCTTGTATATTCTTTGTATCTAGTGCACTCCATCTACTATATCTACCAGCATTATTGTATATTGACCTAGCGATGAGACTGGGAGAGTTGTGGACTTTTATGCTGTATTTTGGGGTCGAGCTCACTTGAGTCGACATGCTGTTTTTCTTATGCTTCTTTATGATTATTTCGCATGTTGTTGCTTTATTTTGCGTGGGATTTGTGACCGCCTTGTGGCGAAGAGCTAGCTCCCGCTTGGGGATGCCTTATTTGTTGGATTCATATATATTTTGTTGTACCCATTTTGGGGGCCAGTATTTACAAAGGACACTCTGCCGAAATTTTCGGAAAAATTGATATTGTTTTCAATAAAGGTTTTATATGACTTATTGATAAACTTGTTTTCAATTGGTTGGGTTCTCTTCACTCTTTTGCTTTTTGGTTTGGTTTTCTGGGCTTTGGCTTACTTATTTTACGGACGTCTTTAGACGTTTCGTAAAATTAAGTGCCAGTCACGTTCCGTACCCTGCGGGTCGTGACAGCAACTTACACACTTTACCGCTGCTCCCACTCTGAATGAATCCCTCTGGCTGATCCATATAGACGCACTCTTCCAAATTTCCATTTAGAAAAGCCGTCTTTATGTACATCTGCCAGTTCTCATAATCGTGGAAGGCAGCAATGGCAAGAAGGATCCAAATGGATTTAAGCATGGCTACCGGAGAAAAGGTCTCGTCATAGTCCAAACCAGGTCTTTGACGAAAACCCTTTGCAACGAGCTTAGCTTTATAGATTTCAACCTGCCCATCTACACCAATCTTCTTTCTGAAGATCCATTTGCAGCCTACGGGTTTTACCCCTTCTGGATCAAAGTCCAAAGTCCAAACTTTGTTGGCGTACATGGACTCCATCTCGGTCCGCATTGCATCCAGCCATTTTACCGAGTCACCGCTCTGAATGGCTTGCTGGAAGCTAGTAGGCTCATCATAATTAACTGTACAATCCTCTATATCCCCGTATATGAGAAAACCGAAGTTTCTCTCGGGCGGATGAGACTGCCTACTACTTCTGCGGAGCGGCGTAGGAATGTCCGGTTCTCCTGAAACGTCTGGTTCATCCAAGCTTTCAGTAACAGCTTGTGGTTCTGGAATTTCTTCCAGTTCTATTGCGCCCCCACTTATCTGATTTTCTAAAAATTCAGTTTCCAAGAAGTGGGCGTGCGGAGAAACAAAAACTTTTTGTTCTTCTGCGGAATAGAAAAGATACCCTCTAGAGTTCTTTGGGTATCCCACAAACTTACACAGTACTGAGCGTGCCTCGAGCTTGTCCGCATGCCGCTTTTTTACAAAAACTGGACATTCCCATACCTTAAGATACTTAAGACAGGGTTTCTTCCTACTCCACATCTGATATGGGGTGGTAGGCACAGTCTTGTTTGGAGCCTTGTTCAAGAGATATGCAGCTGCTTCTAGTGCATAACCCCAGAAAGATCATGGTAACTCAGCCTTACTCATCATGGAACGAACCATATCTAATAGTGTCCGATTCCGCCTTTCCGATACACCGTTGTGTTGTGGTGTGTATGGAGGAGTAAGTTGAGAGAGAATTCCATTCTCTTTTAAGTAATCCAGAAACTCGGCACTCAAGTATTTTCCACCTCGAACCGATCTTAGAATCTTGATACTTTTGCCGGTTTGTTTTTCAACTTCATTCTTGTATTCTTGAAATTTCCCAAAGGCCTCGGATTTGTGCTTCATTAAGAAGACATGTCCATACCAAGAGAAATCATCTGTGAAAGTAATGAAGTATGAATAACCATTTCGCGCATGTGTAGACATTGGACCACACACATCACTGTGTATGAGTCCCAAGAGCTTCCTCGCTCTTTCTCCGCGTCTAGTGAACGGAGTCTTTGTCATCTTTCCCATGAGACAAGATTCACAAGTGGCATAAGACTGATACTCGAACGGATTCAAGTACCCTTCTTTATGTAACTTAGTTAATCTTGTCTCATTAATGTGACCCAGTCTACAATGCCATAAGAAAGCCTGATTTGTTTCCGGAGACTTTCTTTTAAGTGTGTTCTGGACACTGAAAATCTGAGCTTGATTTAACACGAATATTCCGTTCTGTAATGTACCTGACCCAATCAGAACTTGATTTAGGTGGATGTGTACTGCATCGCTTACAAAAGTAAATTCATATCCTTCCTTAGAAAGTAAGGATACAGATATGATATTACAAGTCGCACCTGGTACATACAAACAGTTACGCAAAATCAATATCTGCCCAGTTGTCAGTCCAAGATGATATTCCCCTATGGATTCAGCATCCATGCACATTTCGTTAGCAACCCTGAGGGTCATATCACCTTTCCTGATAACCCTACGGTTTCTCCGAGCCTGTAACGAATTACAGATATGAGATCCTGATCCGGTATCCAATACCCAGGAAATAGGGTTAACTGACATACAGTTCTCAATTACAAACACACTCGAAGCCAAAGCCACAACATGCTTCGAATTCTGGCTACTGGCTCTGCAAGCCCTGCAATCCTTCTGCCAATGTTCATTCCCGTTACAATAGGAACGTCCCTCTTTTACTACATCCAGTCCTGAAACTTTTGCCCTTGCTTTTCCTTTTTCTTCCCTGGTTTCGTTCAGGGTATAAGCAGAGGGCAGGGACTGTAGAATTAAGTCAGTACTTGACCTATTCTCCAACGTGGTCTCCAGGTCCGTGAGCTCAAAATAGCTGGCCTCTGTAAGGACGTTGTCCCCTACAGATGACCTGACAGCCAACCTCGCTTGAAGCAATTCGTTCGAGGTCTCATATCTTGCGATACGAGATTGCTCTCCATATAAATCTTTGTTATGGAGGAAGATAGAAACTGAGTACATCTTCTCGTGCTGCCTCTGGTTTACACCATTAACTGAGGCTAACACGAGGCACTTGGCTTTCACACAATCCTTTTCCGATGTCCTACGGATGTAAATATCCGTGACAGGGGTAACTGGACCTGAGACGGTAGGGGTATGATCAGTTAAGAGGTGTCCCAGCTTGTTATGGGCAATGGACATCTGGACAGACATTTGCCAGTCATAACAGTCAGGTTCAGTCATTTTATTATCTAGATGTAACCTAGGTGTGGTCACAGGGTCGCTGCAATTAAGAGAGAGAGAAGAAAACACTCAACATGATGCTCTTGCAAATTTAGATTGGTTTTTAATTTATCTAAATAGGATGGCTCCCACTGTCTCTCGAATCCCTCCTCAAACCATAAAGGAAGAATTAGTCGGGATCAATCTCACCGTAAAATACTTGCTTAACCGTTCAGCCAGGCTAGTGTCGGTACTTCGAGGGAGGTTTTCCAACGCTTTCGCGAAGTTCCTTAATTAAATAACCTCTTTTCCCTGTGGGCGTAGCCCCGCTAATACCTTTCTAGACACCTACTTGGTTTATAGCATTGATCGTTAAGTGAGAAATTTCCCGAGGAGTAGCATATACTCATAGTAGGATCGGGATCCAAATATCATTGCGTGACAAAACTGAAGGAATCCTACCAGAATCATCACACTCCAAATGGTATGTAGCGCTAGCAAGTTTCAGTTCTTTTGAAACTCCCGATGTGGATTTTTGCCCCATGCTCTTATGACCTTGACGAAGGTCAACAAATCATAAGTCACATGTCAAGTTCTACCCGTCATTATCCAGGTTAATTTGAACCCATCCGTATATACCCATGACGAAGGTCAACAAGGTAATACGACTGTCCCAAACCAACGCATCTATCTATGCTACATATGAACACCAAACAGCTACCAATCACTATGCCTTGACGAAGGTCAACAAACATAGCTTGAATACTATTGAATATTCATACGAAACGACGGAGGGCTACGAATGGTTTTGGCGAAACCTTGAACGTAGTGAACTTGATATAATCGAAGGAACGAGATAGCTTTTAAAAGGAGTGGCTCAAGCTCCGCATTTAAAAGTTAGTTTTGAAAAGAACCGAGTGGTTTTTCGAAAGTGTTCCAACGATTTTTACTTTGTTTATTTTCTTGCATTAGTTCTTTTAATGCGTGATATTCTTGCATTAGTTCTTTTAATGTGTCCCATCATTTAATCCTACCATTGCAGAAAACAACCAAAATATGACGTACGCTTATGCCATTCGCATTCGCCACGGGGCCCCGTCATTACCCGTTAGGTTACTTATCTAACGACAGAGCGGGGGCTAGGCTAGCGTGGTCGTAAAACATAAGCAACGCCTAAATAATATCATATATAGATATATTGCAATGATAGCCATTTCAGATCACAGATGAACACATTGGATATATTAGGAACCCGAAATTCGTACGAGCCTGTAACGAAAAGCAGATTACACGGTCGCGGTGAATAGCCAATACCCCACCCAAGACCCCTACGGGTGCGGCAAACTACCCGCCAAGTACCCGAAGCGAAGCAACCTCCCTCAACCCCGTGAGTAGGCCACTTGGCACTTCGGCATACCCGGTAGTTAGTGCACCCCCTCCATGGGTCTATCCTTGGAGCAAAAACTGTAAAAAGAAATTATACAATGACGTTTACAACCCCGACCCGGTTGTGCGGCCATACAAATAATTATTACATCAATTTACAAATTTACATGAATTGAAAGAAATGAAAACTCTCGTCTCACAACCCCCGGCTATTCACCCACGACAATCCAATGAATTCATATACACATTCCAGTAACATTACAGATCACATATTTATATAACCCCCACTAATCGACATATAGCGATTAGCAGACGTTCAATACAAATATCACATCACAGAAATACCCGTCAGCTTAAGTCTTTAGAAGTTCGAACAAAAATACGGATTTTCAGGCCCCAAACACAAAATTTTCGTTCTGGAAAATCTGGGCAGAAAATACATATTCCAAAAATCCCAAAATACCCCTATGAACAAACTGCAAAAATAAAACCCCACGACCGAGTCAACTCGGCCGCGGTTCCGCGACGGGAGCAAGCTCCCGCCGCGGAAACGCGGCGCGTTGATCGATTCAGTGGGTTGAATTTTTGCAGTTTCTTCTAAAAACTGTAACCCTTCGAAAAACCGTTTAGGCAGTTTTTCGGTAATCGGCTAATTTTTCGGTTTTTTCTGTAAAAAGTCAAATTAGGTATTTTTTCATTGTAGACCTAATTATACAAAATTTAGACAAGATATTACTATAATTTTGTCACTAAAATGTCACTTATAATTTTCTAGTTAAATAAAAAAAAATTCGTAATTAATTATTTTTTTTATTATTTTAAGCTTTTAAAAATACATTAAATTAGTGATAAATACAATTTTAATTAGGTAAATTACACACTTAGGAACCATTATAAACTAATATTAAGTGTAACAAAAATTTTATCAAAACATTTCAAGTTTAGTTGTTTTATGGTTTAAAATGGGTAGAAAATGAATGAAAATAGGGTTTTTTTTATGTAAAATTTGATGTGATATGCATTAAATGAGTTTAAAGGTTGCTTTTTGTGTAGAATTTTCTACACAATTCCCTCACACTCACCCCTCCCAACCTCAGGCCGAGCTCACCTTCAGGAAATCCCCTATTTCCCCCTCATTTCTTGCTTGAAAATTCCTTCAAAAATCATCAAAAATCCACCGAAATTCACTAAATTATTCTCTAATTCAACCCAAAACCTTAAGTCATCCCTTCTCAAGCCCAAATTGGATTAAAACAAGGAGAAAAGAGGCCACTTTGGAGGTTTAGTGTAAAGGAATCAACTCTAGTAAGGTATATTTCTAATCTAGTGTTTAATTGTAGTTTAAAATTTTCTAGATTTAGTAGTTTAAGTGTGAAATTTGGTTTAATTTGCTTGCTCATGAAAATCAAGAGAGGGATTTGATTTCAAATTAGGGTTTGTAAATTCAAGTTATAATTTTTATTAATTAATTAGGGTTATAATAGTTAGTTTAACACTTTTAGAATTGGAAAATCATACATGGTTGTTGAATTGTAAATTTTTCATTTAAAATTGTTTAAATTAGGAATTTTGCTAACTAGGTTTCTATAAAACATAATTTTTGGTGAAATAAAATTTCAATTAATATTTGTAACACTAGATTGTGGTCTTAATAAGGGTATTAACTTGTTGGTGGAATGAAAACTTAAATTGATTGCTAGTTTCTATTGATAAATGATAAATTGTGATAAAAATTGCTATTTTGTAAACTAGATTTTAGAAATTCCTAAATAAATGAGATTAAAAATATAATTTATAGTTTCATTAAATAATTATCATCATGAATTGTGGTTTAATACATTAATTCATGCAAAATCACGTTTTGTGGTGGAATGGTGGTATTTTGCTTGAAAAATGTTGAAAATTGTTAAAGGTTGCAAACTAGAAATTTCAAATTAATACAAATTTGTGTAATAAAAATATAGTAATGGTTTGTATAGTTTAGTTATGCTATTTAATGAGTTTTATGACCATTGGTTTCATTTAAATGTCAAGTTTTGATGAAAAACGGTAAATTGGCATTTTCTGGTTTTACGAAATTGGACGGTTTGATCGATTTTTAGGGTTTCGACGGATTTAATCATGTTTTATATAATAAGTAACGAGTTTTAAAACTATGAGTTATTTGTTGATGTTATCTCGATCCATCGGCATTTGTACGCCGATATTGAGCAATATTTGGTGCTTTTGCGTGAACGGGACATAGGTTTTAACCTATGCTTGTTCCTTGCGTCGTTTTGACTTTTGTATGTGATTCAGTTTACAATGCTATTTGTATGTTTGCATTTAGGTACCCCTCACGTGGACTGCGGGCGATGGAGAGGAGGATGGCGACACCGTCTTCGGCAGACATGGACCAAGTGAGTAGATGCATATCTACGGGGGGAAGTCGGGTGGATGGCGTTTAACACCCCCACAACGTAGAATAGGAATCGTATTTATTGACATTAGGAACCAAGATGTGACCCTAGATTCTTAATGAGTACGTCCCAAGTATTGACCCTAGGCTGGACTAGACTGATTTAGGAAAACCATATCAGAGGATGAGGTCCTTGGAAGAGGTTCGTAGGTTTCAGGTAGAAACACACACACACCGAAACTCGACATGGTGTACGTATATGTGTATGTATATATAGGACTAGGTATAGTTATATATATATATACAACACGCATATGGGATTCATTGATGTGTTATGATATCTGAGGTGTGACGAAACAGTATAACTGGGCTTGATGCTATGAATCTTGACTATATAGTCGTATTAAAGTGTTAGCGGATCATTAGAGAATGAGATAACGAACATGGATACATAAATTATAATAGGTGGTGATGATATTGAGATACCTGGGACTCTAAAATAGTACCTGGACTGTAGCTTGTGACTGATCACGATATGGGATACGCAAGACTTGATCACGATATCATATAGGTGTGACCTGATGTCGATATCATATAGGTGTGACTTGATGACGATATGATATCAGTATGACTTAATCACAATATGATACATATGACATGATATTTCTGAGGATAAACTAATGATGCATATTATGAGGGCAATGATATATGATTGATGTAGGGGATTACAGTTTAGCACCTTGATCATGAGATGTGTTGGTGATGACATTATACGAATGATGAGACACCTAGGAGATACTTGACCCGTACCCCGATATTGGGATGCCGTACGATGGATTTTACCGTACGAGGCATAGATATGATGATTGATCCGCACTCTTGATTCGAGGAAGCCGTACTACGTACGTGACGCTATTGAGGCCGGATCGTCGACTATTCGAGATATTGATTCAGACCTTAGGTAGACTCTTGTTTCTTATTGACTAGTTTCTTAGGTTTTGTTCCTTAGGAGGTTAGATGGTCACTAGGTTAAGTTCGAGTCATATAGTGGTAGTGGTAATGGTATATCAAATGAGTGGATAACACACATCCGTCTTTACTTTCACACTGGAATCATAATGATGCATATTCTTACATATGCTGCTATAATCAGTATAAACCTTACCTGTTAGGACACCAGCACCATTACCGATGATGTGCATATTCCACGTACACTTATTTGCCGGCTCACACACATCATCATCGGTAATTGCTATGTCACGTACACTTTAGATTATATTATCTTTTATTGATAGAATCAGTTAACCACTTGACCGATATAATATTGTGATTACTCTCTGATGTTAGTATAGACATGATATTTATTACTTAGACATTCATGCATTCATATTTTCATGTTATCATACAGTATTATGGGCATATGCCAACACTTATCATATACTTACTCATGATTTTGAGATTTGGGTTTCTATGAGATTTCTGGATTTTTGGGGAAAACCGCAAGAATATATAAAAACTTCTCTCTCTCTCTCCTCCTCTCTTTTTAAAACATAAGATGCGGTTTTCTCGTGATGTATGTGTCGTCCACCATGAGATTTCATGTTTTCTGTTGGATTTCGAGACCCGATTCGAGGAGTGGATGAACCGTCTCGGGTACATGGTGGGCCCGGTAGGGTACCCCGGGGAAAGAAGATCGAGTTGTAGATGATGAGCCTGGCAGGGGAAGGCTACCTACCGGTGATGTCTGGCGCGGCGGATATCCGGAGGATACCGACCGTTGTCGTGAGATTTGATGATATGGGCCGATCCGGACTGACGGAGCTCGAGGTATTGAGACTATGAGACTTGAGATTTACATGTTTGTGTCGATGCTTGACACGGATTTCCATGGATTTCATTGTTGAGATTTCAGATTCCTATACACATTTTACTATGATAACAGTTAAAGATTTCTTATACAGATATATCTGGATTTCAGGATTGATTATTTTATATTCATGGTGCATGCATATCCATTCATATGACATAGTATTATATGAGGCACTGACACGAGCACGGAGTATCTGCACTTACACGTAGTTTACCCTGCTCTTACTAGATGATTAGGATATAATAGTGTATTGTTATGACCTAGGATAGCGTCGTGCATTCGATTTCTTTTCGTAGATGTCTTCTACTCACGAGTTGGCAACTCACCCCCGTTGTGCCAAATTTTATTACAGGTTCGTGTACAAGTTTCCCTGGCAGCTTGCTGGCACATCTTTTCTTTAGGGTGATTTGCACGGTAGGTTGGTTCACTTGTATCTGAACCACCATTGTATTTTTATTCTTTCATTTGTATCTAGTAAGCTCCATCAACCATACTTGTATTATTTGATAAGTTTGTTGGACCAGTCTTTTATTTCGACCTTAGAGTCGCGCATGTATTATTCTGATTTGGTGGATTTGTTTTCTTTTGAGTTTTGAGCCTCGCCCTTTGGCGTTGTATATTATTGTGCTTGTTGTGGTTGTTTCCGCCTGTTGGCGTTGAGCTAGCTCCCGTTTGGGGATGCTTTTTATTGCTTATGTATGTTATACTTGTTGTACCCGTTTGGCGCCAGTTTTTACTGAGGAGACTCTACCGAAATTTTTGGGAAATTTGCTGATGCTCTTAAACTTGTTTTCTTTTTCTTCTTCTTCTTCTTTTAAGGTTTAGATTTCTGGGCTTCGGCTTACTTAGGTTACGTGGCGCCTCTAGACGCTTCGTAATCTAAGTGCCGGTCACGTTCCGTACCTTCGGGTCGTGACAAAGTTGGTATCAGAGCGCTAGGTTTAACCTTGTATAAGTCTAGGTGACCCTTGGTTGATGGAGTAGGCGATTTAGGTAGAGTAACGTACCGTGGGTATGGTCCGCGGTATACTTACGATACGCTACTCTGCTTAAGGAGCCTTAGGCTGTACAATTGTTTGCTCCGTATTCCATTCATTCTTTTGATCTATCTTCGTCAATGTTGGAGGGTGGTTTCTGTTACCACGGGCACACTGGCAGAGGGAGCTGCGTCTCGAATGCGATAACCATTAGAGTATTGGTTATTCTTGAGGATTGAAGAATTGTTTAGCGTGCGGACGAAGGGTATTCACATAATGTCCGGATGAAGTTAAAGGGTTCGAACGATTATCAGAAAACCATTTTCCCAAGTTTAAAGTATTCGGAAGGACATGCAGGTATTTCGATGGACCCTCTAGAAGAATGAAACCCTAACTCGACATAATGACCATGAGAACGCCCTTGAACCATAGGGTTTACGGCAGTTCCGCGGTGCCATTAGTGAGGTTTGGGTTTGCCCTTCTACGGCTGGATCATCGATGCTGGGGTATGTACCGGATATTTTTAAGCTGTACTTGAGTGTTGAGCTCTCGGGGAATTTTGGAATTTTGATGGATCGATCGAAAAGTTTAATGTAGTCCGGATATCAGTTGAAGGGATCGACTACGTGGGAGACTCTAGATATGAGTATTGCCGTTGGTAGCGCAGTCAACACACTTATGAAGAGACAAGTTTGAAGCCGCGGACATCAGAGGAAAGAGGCGCACATTGACGATAGTGATTACGATGTGACTTGGTGATTTGAATTTCATATTTCTGTTATTGGATTTTGGTATTTTGAGGATTTTGTTCTACGATTGGTATTTCTTATGTGTACCTTCATTATATTCTATTTGTGTTTCATATATCAGTGGTATTGATGTTGCTTAGTATACACCCAGTACACTTGATTTGGTTTTATATATTTTCAGATTTTTGATTTGATTTCGTGCATAAGGGTTACACATGATTTTGATATATGCTTCGACCTAGTTTTCATGCATTTTTGTGCTGTGATTTCGATTGTGATATTCGATGTATGTTTTCGTGCACCATGTGCACCTGATTAGGATTCTTGCGCATACTTGGCGCACTTAATGCGATTTTGTGCACACCAGATGCACTAAATCGGGGTTTTGTGCAGATTAGATGCACATGATATTGAGTCGTGCACACCCGTTGCACTTGACAGATGTTTTTGGTGCACACCTGTTGCACTTAGTTTTGTAGTTGTGGGTATTCGTAGTATCTGTATTTGGTTTCGATTTCAGTGCGCACCGGACGCACATGATATTTTATTGATGTGATTGGGATTGATTTCAGTTTGAGCAGTATGTTTTCATAATCATTATTATTTGATTTAGTAATCAGGCGGGACGTGTATGTTAAATAAAAGATATATATATATATATATATATATATAGCTATTTTTTTAAAATTAAACGTCCGCTACTTATGCCGTGACACGTGCATTGTACGGCGATTTTCTAGAGGGGTTTTTGTATGCTTCTTTATTATGATGTTTAGGCAATTTTACTAGGATGCGAACTATATATAAGTTATAAATTGATGTATATTATGATGGTTTTCACATTGGGTTTTGATATTTTATTCTCGTCATAACTCCGATAATTGCGTTATGCTTGACGGAGTTGATTTTTGTTATGTATTGATGATTTCGGAGCCCCGACGATTTAAGTGTTTTGCTAAATGTTTTAGTTTTTGGAGGGGGAGTTTTAATTTAAATTCGGAGACCGACTTTCTTTAAGGGGGGAAGATTGTAACCCTTCGAAAACCGTTTAGGCAGTTTTTCGGTAATCGGCTAATTTTTCGGCTTTTTCCATAAAAAGTCAAATTAGGTATTTTTTCATTGTAGACCTAATTATACAAAATTTAGATAAGATATTACTATAATTTTGTCACTAAAATGTCACTTATAATTTTCTAGTTAAATAAAAAAAAATCGTAATTAATTATTTTTTTTATTATTTTAATCTTTTAAAAATACATTAAATTAGTGATAAATACAAATTTAATTAGGTAAATTACACACTTAGGAACCATTATAAACTAATATTAAGTGTAACAAAAATTTTATCAAAACATTTCAAGTTTAGTTGTTTTATGGTTTAAAATGGGTTGAAAATGAATGAAAATGGGGTTTTTTATGTAAAATTTGATGTGATATGCATTAAATGAGTTTAAAGGTTGCGTTTTGTGTAGAATTTTCTACACAATCCACTCACACTCACCCCTCCCATCCTCAGGCCGAGCTCACCTTCAGGAAATCCCCCATTTCCCCCTCATTTCTTGCTTGAAAATTCCTTCAAAAATCATCAAAAATCCACCGAAATTCACTAAATTCTTCTCTAATTCAACCCAAAACCTTAAGCCATCCCTTCTCAAGCCCAAATTGGATTAAAACAAGGAGAAAAGACTCCACTTTGGAGGTTTAGTGTAAAGGAATCAACTCTAGTAAGGTATATTTCTAATCTAGTGTTTAATTGTAGTTTAAAATTTGCTAGATTTAGTAGTTTAAGTGTGAAATTTGGTTTAATTTGCTTGCTCATGAAAATCAAGAGAGGGATTTGATTTCAAATTAGGGTTTGTAAATTCAAGTTATGATTTTTATTAATTAATTAGGGTTATAATAGTTAGTTTAACACTTTTAGAATTGGAAAATCATGCATGGTTGTTGAATTTTAAATTTTTCATTTAAAATTGTTTAAATTAGGAATTTTGCTAACTAGGTTTCCATAAAACATAATTTTTGGTGAAATAAAATTTCAATTAATATTTGTAACACTAGATTGTGGTCTTAATAAGGGTATTAACTTGTTGGTGGAATGAAAACTTAAATTGATTGCTAGTTTCTATTGATAATTGATAAATTGTGATAAAAATTGCTATTTTGTAAACTAGAATTGAGAAATTCCTAAATAAATGAGATTAAAAATATAATTTATGTTTTCATTAAATAATTATAATCATGAATTGTGGTTTAATACATTAATTCATGCAAAATCACGTTTTGTGGTGGAATGGTGGTATTTTGCTTGAAAAATGTTGAAAATTGTTAAAGGTTGTAAACTAGAAATTTCAAATTAATACAAATTTGTGTAATAAAAATATAGTAATGGTTTATATATTTTAGTTATGCTATTTAATGAGTTTTATGACCATTGGTTTCATTTAAATGTCAAGTTTTGATGAAAAGCGGTAAATTGGCATTTTCTGGTTTTACGAAATTGGATGGTTTGATCGATTTTTAGGGTTTCGACGGATTTAATCATGTTATATATTATAAGTAACGAGTTTTAAAACTATGAGTTATTTGTTGATGTTATCTCGATCCATCGACATTTGTACGCCGATATCGAGCAATATTTGGTGCTTTTGCGTGGACGGGACATAGGTTTTAACCTATGCTTGTTCCTTGCGTCGTTTTGACTTTTGTATGTGATTCAGTTTACAATGCTATTTGTATGTTTGCATTTAGGTACCCCTCACATGGACTGCGGGCGATGAAGAGGAGGATGGCGACACTGTCTTCGGCAGACATGGACCAGGTGAGTAGATGCATATCTATGGGGGGAAGTCGGGTGGATGGCGTTTTGCACCCCCGCAACGCAGAATAGGAATCGTACTTATTGACATTAGGAACCAAGATGTGACCCTAGATTCTTAATGAGTAAGACCCTAGTAATGACCCTAGGATGGACTAGACTGATTTAGGAAAACCATATCATACGATGAGGTCCTTGGAAGAGGTTCGTAGGTTTCAGGTAGAAACACACACACGCACACACCGAAACTCGACATGGTGCACGTATATGTGTATGTATATATAGGACTAGGTATAGTTATATATATATATATATATATATATATATATACACAACACGCATATGGGATTCATTGATGTGTTATGATATCTGAGGTGTGATGAAACAGTATAACTGGGCTTGATGCTATGAATCTTGACTATATAGTCGTATTAAAGTGTTAGCGGATCATTAGAGAATGAGATAACGAACATGGATACATAAATTATAATGGGTGGTGATGATATTGAGATACCTGGGACTCCAAAATAGTACCTGGACTGTAGCTTGTGACTGATCATGATATGGGATACGCATGGCTTGATCACGATATCATATAGGTGTGACCTGATGTCGATATCATATAGGTGTGACTTGATGACGATATGATATCAGTATGACTTAATCACAATATGATACATATGACATGATATTTCTGAGGATAAACTAATGATGCATATTATGAGGGCAATGATACATGATTGATGTAGGCGATTACAGTTTAGCACCTTGATCATGAGATGTGTTGGTGATGACATTATACGAATGATGAGACACCTAGGAGATACTTGACCCGTACCCCGATATTGGGATGTCGTACGATGGATTTTACCGTACGAGGCATAGATATGATGATTGATCCGGACTCTTGATTCGAGGAAGCCGTACTACGTACGTGACGTTATTGAGGCCGGATCGCCGACTATTCGAGATATTGATTCAGACCTTAGGTAGACTCTTGTTTCTTATTGACTAGTTTCCTAGGTTTTGTTCCTTAGGAGGTTAGATGGTCACTAGGTTAAGTTCGAGTCATATAGTGGTAGTGGTAATGGTATATCAAATGAGTGGATAACACACATCCGTCTTTACTTTCACACTGGAATCATAATGATGCATGTTCTTACATATACTGCTATAATCAGTATAAACCTTACCTGTTAGGACACCGGCACCATTACCAATGATGCGCATATTCCACGCACACTTATTTGCCGGCTCACACACATCATCATCGGTAATTGCTATGTCACGTACACTTTAGATTATATTATCTTTTATTGATAGAATCAGTTAACAACTTGACCGATATAATATTGTGATTACTCTCTGATGTTAGTATAAACATGATATTTATTACTTAGACATTCATGCATTCATATTTTCATGTTATCATGCAGTATTATGGGCATATGCCGACACTTATCATATACTTACTCATGATTTTGAGATTTGGGTTTCTATGAGATTTCTGGATTTTTGGGGAAAACCGCAAGAATATATAAAAACTTCTCTCTCTCTCTCCTCTCTTTTTAAAACATAAGATGCGGTTTTCTCGTGATGTATGTGTCGTCCACCATGAGATTTCATGTTTTCTGTTGGATTTCGAGACCCGATTCGAGGAGTGGATGAACCGTCTCGGGTACATGGTGGGCCCGGTATGGTACCCCGGGGCAAGAAGATCGAGTTGTAGACGATGAGCCTGGCAGGGGAAGGCTACCTACCAGTGATGTCTGGCGCGGCGGATATCCGGAGGATACCGACCGTTATCGTGAGATTTGATGATATGGGCCGATCCGGACTGACGGAGCCCGAAGTATTGAGACTATGAGACTTGAGATTTACATGTTTGTGTTGATGCTTGACACGGATTTCTATGGATTTCATTGTTGAGATTTCAGATTCCTATACACATTTTACTATGATAACAGTTAAAGATTTCTTTTACAGATATATCTGGATTTCAGGATTGATTATTTTATATTCATGGTGCATGCATATCCATTCATATGACATAGTATTATATGAGGCACTGACACGAGCACGGAGTATCTGCACTTACACGTAGTTTACCCTGCTCTTACTAGATGATTAGGATAGCGTCGTGCATTCGATTTCTTTTCGTAGATGTCTTCTACTCACGAGTTGGCAACTCACCCCCGTTGTGCCAAATTTTATTACAGGTTCGTGTACAAGTTTCCCTGGCAGCTTGCTGGCACATCTTTTCTTCATGGTGATTTGCACGGTAGGTTGGTTCACTTGTATCTGAACCACCATTGTATTTTTATTCTTTCATTTGTATCTAGTAAGCTCCATCAACCATACTTGTATTACTTGATAAGTTTATTGGACCAGTCTTTTATTTCGACCTTAGAGTCGCGCATGTATTATTCTGATTTGGTGGATTTGTTTTCTTTTGAGTTTTGAGCCTCGCCCTTTGGCGTTGTATATTATTGTGCTTGTTGTGGTTGTTTCCTCCTGTTGGCGTTGTGCTAGCTCCCGTTTGGGGATGCTTTTTATTGCTTATGTATGTTATACTTGTTGTACCTGTTTGGGGCCAGTTTTTACAGAGGAGACTCTGCCGAAATTTTTGGGAAATTTGCTGATGCTCTTAAACTTGTTTTCTTTTTCTTCTTCTTCTTCTTTTATGGTTTAGATTTCTGGGCTTCGGCTTACTTAGGTTACGTGGCGCCTCTAGACGCTTCGTAATCTAAGTGCCGATCACGTTCCGTACCTTCGGGTCGTGACAAAAACCCTGAGTCGATTTTTGGTATATCTCAAATCATTTTTGCAGCACTTTGAAAATCGACAGAAAGTTTGAAATCCGGGTGTATTTCGCGACTTTTTCTACGATCGAATTTCTAATAACTATGCTAACATGTTAGGTAGTGTTTAACTAGGCTCTGATACCACTGTAAGTCCATACTTCCTCTCCCGGTACTTTCGGGCATGCGGAATTGGTGAAAAACGATTTTCTAGAGGCGGTAACATGGACTCAAAACCGGATCTTTGTTAAACTAATAACTAACAACCTAATAAGAGTTTTCCTACTCGGTTACGGGGCTATACCTTTCTTGAACTCCTTCTTCTTCGACTCCTCCCGGTGTACGGATCGGCCTCACCCCGTCGTCTCCTTGCGCCGAAGATCGATCCACCCGAAAGCTTCTACCTTTGGCTTCTTCTTCGAACTTTGAAGAAACTAGTTCACTTGGTTTGCTAAACCTTGTGAACTAGAGTGAGTAGAGGAGAGTGTGATGGGATTTTCTCTATGGTTCTTGCTTCTCAACACATGAGACAAGTGAACCATAGACAAGAGAGAGAGCAAGAGGAAGAGGGTGAGAGCAAGAGAATGGGAGAGCTCAAAACCAAGAGAGAGAAAGATCATGAAAGAATGGGCCTCTCTTTTCTCTTTCACCCTCTCATAATCCAAAAACATCATGAGCCATAATGTTAATCAAGTATTATTATGTGATGGTTCATATCATATCAAAGGCAATATCATTTTCATGCACTCATTTTGCAAACCACAACAAGCAAGCAAAAGTCTTTGTATGAAAAAGACAACTATTGTGATGATGATGGTCAACTAGTCCAACCTAGTCAACCGGTCAACAAAGTCAACAAGTCAACAAAGTCAACCCCTCAACAAGCATGTCACTATACTACTTAATTAATATTATTGCTAATTATATATATATATCATATTCTCATTAGGGTTGAGCAAAAAAGTTAATAGTCAACAGTCAACGGTCAACAACCCTAATGAGAATCTTTTGCCTCTGTCTCTCCGTCAACTGTGCATACACACCCGCATCCGTGTTCCGAGGAACACGAATACATACTGGATAAAACCAATCCCAAAACGTACACTAGGATCTGGCTTAAACCAAAGCCCGCTAGTGTTAACTGTCCGGACACTGTACGTGCACAAGTGCACGGATGTGACCGGACCCTGTCGTAAAACCATGCGACCTGTCGCAAAACCATGCGACCTCTACTCTTTTGCCTAAAGGCGAATAGCTTTCTGTGTGGGACTCTAAAGACTCGACACTACGCTGGCAGTGGGTTTAACCACAGACCGCAAGCGGCACTAGCTGTGCGTAACGGTCCCCAGGTAGATGCCGACAAGAAGACTGACGAGGTGAAACCCATCTGAACTCCTACTAAGCCTGAATGTGACAATCTCCGTACAGTCCGGTCTGTTCGTCTGATACATCGCATGGCGGGCCTAGGGGGGCGGTAAACGTCAGTCCCCTAATAGCAGTACAAGTCGTGTCGGAGTGAAGCCCAATACACCCTGAGATAACACTGGAAGCCTACTATTATATCTCGCTTGCCCTGGCCAGGGACTACTCGTGTAATGGCTCTCCTAGACACAGCGCGATGTCAACCCCCAATACCGGGAGAGACGAATCCTGTCTAACCGTCACTGCCTCCAAGTGCTTCGGGACTGCACCCAACTACTACCTGTTTGCACGACTCCTTTGAGCCGTGGTAGGGTAGTAACCAATGTACAGTGGGAACACACTCGAGGCGAAGTGACAGTGTCAAGTCAGCGGACTAAGCTGTACTCATGTCACCTGGGAACTGAGAACTGATGATAGGTATAATACCAACCGGTTAGTTGCCGACGAGTCCTGTCTAGTGTACTCGTAACCTAACGAGCACCCGCATACTATCTCTAGTACGACGTACTGATGGCTGTGGGACAGACTATCTCCCACTCTGGGATGAGAAGCGCATGCGCTAGTCTACTCCGGAGTATCGATGCCTTGTCTCGATAGTCCTGCCACTAGGGACCTACATAAGGATGTGCTTATAGATTACCTAGCCCCCACTAGTGTGACTGCCATCACAACGCTGGTAATCAAGCAAGGATCCTAAAGGCTCCACTAATGTATATAGGTGATATACTAAAATAAACACATGTACACATTGAAGCAGAAACAAACCAAGTAGCATACTACTATTTTGAGCAAGATTGTCAATACAAGGTGAATATCCCAAGCTTCCATTAAGTAATATACATACTAGTATGATACAGTAATGGCCTCTAGGGCATATACCCTAACAACATCAATGCGACACGACTAGCTAAGTTGCATAAGGATGGATATTTGAAACCGTTCGAATTTTCATCTTATGACACTTGCCAGTAATGTCTCAAAGGGAAGATGACCAAAACTCCGTTTACGGGACACGGAGAAAGAGTTACCGAACTCTTGGGACTAATACATAGTGATGTATGCGGTCCAAAGTCTACACATACCAGGGATGGTTCTTCGTACTTCATTACATTCACTGACGATCTCTCTAGATTCGGATATGTGTTCCTGATGAAACACAAATCAGAAGCTTTTGAGAAATTTAGAGAATATAAACAAGAAGTCGAGAACTAAACCAGAAAAAATATTAAAATCCTACGATCTGATCGAGGAGGTGAATACTTGAGCAATGAATTCCTGGACTTCCTAAAAGAGAATGGGATTCTCTCTCAGCTGACTCCTCCATATACACCACAGCACAACGGTGTATCGGAAAAGAGGAATCGCACCCTATTAGATATGGTGCGCTCGATGATGAGTACAGCTGAGTTACCTATTTCCTTCTGGGGTTATGCGATTGGGACAGCAGCATACCTATTGAATCAAGTTCCATCTAAATCTGTACCTACCACACCATATGAGATATGGAGTGGGAAGAGACCATATTTTAAACGAGTTAAGATATAGGGTTGTCCGGCCTATGTCAAAAGGCAAAATCCAGACAAACTCGAGGCACGGTCAGTTCTTTGCAAGTTTGTGGGATATCCTAAGAATTCCCAAGGATATATTTTCTTCCACGCTGAAGAACAAAAAGTGTTTGTTTCTCAATATGCCACCTTTTTGGAAAAGGAATTTCTTGCAAAAGAAATTAGTGGCAAAGTGGTGGAGCTGGAAGAGGTTCCAGATACACAAACTGCAACTGAAGATTTAGTGGAACCAGAGGATTCGGTAGTTCCCAACGAACCTCAGCCTCTCCGCCGATCTAGTAGGGTTCCTCGCCAACCTGAGAGATTCTACGGTTTTCTCATGGATGGTGGGAGCGAGGATTGCATCATGGAGGATGATGACCCAACTAGCTTCGAGCAGGCCATCACGAGTGGGGACTCAGTGAAATGGCTGGATGCAATGCGGTCCGAGATAGAATCCATGTACACCAACAAAGTACGGACTTTGGAAGTTGCTCCTGAAGGGGTAAAACCCATTAGGAGCAAGTGGATCTTCAAGAAAAAACTTGGTGTAGATGGGAAAGTGGAGACTTTCAAAGCTAGACTTGTAGCAAAGGGTTTTCGTCAAAGACCAGGTGTGGACTATGACGAGACCTTTTCTACAGTAGCTATGCTTAAATCCATCCGGATCATGCTTGCCATCGCTGCATATCATGATTAAGAAATCTGGCAAATGGATGTTAAGACCGCTTTTCTAAACGGTGATTTAGAAGAGTGCGTGTACATGACTCAGCCAGAGGGCTTCGTAGATAGTTGGAGCAGCGGGAAGGTGTGCAAGCTGCTTAAATCCATTTATGGATTAAAGCAAGCATCGCGGAGTTGGAACATCTTCTTTGACGTCGTTATCAAAGAGTTTGATTTCATCAAAAACGTAGATGAACCTTGTATCTACAAGAAGGTGGCAGAGAGTAAGGTTGTCTTCCTCGTATTGTACGTGGACGATATACTCTTGAAAGGAAATGATATTCCTATGCTGCAATCGGTCAAGCTCTTCTTATCACAAAGATTCTCGATGAAAGATCTTTGTGATGCCTCCTGCATATTAGGAATTAGGATCTATAGAGATAGATCCAAACGGATAATGGGATTGTCCCAATCCAGGTACATTGACACCATACTAAAGAGGTTTAGTATGGAAGAATCCAAGCGTGGGAACTTACCCATGATCTCTGGAATCACTCTCTCCAAAGAGATGTCTCCTAAGACTGATTTGGAGAGAGCTCGCATGCATGGGATACCCTATGCTTCGGCTGTAGGCTCTATCATGTACGGGATGCTATGTACCAAACCTGATGTAGAATACTCACTAAGTGTAGTTAGCAGGTATCAAGCTGATCCTGGAGAGAGTCACTGGACAGCTGTGAAGAGCATTCTCAAGTACTTACGAAGGACTAAGGAGATGCTCTTGGTATATGGTAATGGAGAACTCCAAGTGCAGTCCTTTACCGATTCAAGCTTCCAGAGTGATAAGGACGACTCTAAGTCGCAGTCGGATTTTGTCTTTACCTTTTACGGAGGGGCGGTTAGCTGGAAGAGTTCCAAGCAGGAAGCCGTGGCAGACTCGACGATGGAGGCAGAATACATCGCTGCCAACGATACTGCCAAAGAGGCTGTCTGGATGAAGAAGTTCATTACTGAACTTGGAGTGGTTCCTTCCATTGAGCATCCAATACCTTTGTATTGCGATAACAATGGAGCGGTGGCTTTGGCCAAGGAACCCAGGTCCCATCAGCGATCCAGGCATATTCTGAGGCGGTATCAGCTGATCCGGAAGATAGTTGATCGCCGCGAGATCGAGGTCAAGAGGGTTGACACGAAGAATAACACAGCGGATCCACTCACGAAGGCCATTCCCCAGACACAGTTTGAGAGACTCTTCGGGATGCTCGGTATGCGATACTACAGCAGCAGGCCCTAGTGCAAGTAGGAGATTGTTAGTTGTATGTATGCCCTAGAGGCCAGTATTGTACATATGATGTATATTATATTGGATGCTTGGACATATATAGAGATGACTTTCTTGCTCGATATGATAGTATGCTATCTGGTTGCTCTGTATCTTAACATGTATACTAGTCTCTTTATACTGTCTTATAGTTACATGTTGGTAAAGCCCTTAGGATGTGTACTTGACTACCTGGACTATGATGAGGATCATACTAGTGGGGACATGGTAGTCCATAAGTACATACTTCAAGGTCCCTAGTCATGGGTGTATCGAGACGGGGCATCGATATACCGGTGTAGACTAGCGTATACGCTTCTCGACCCATGAGATGGGTGATGGATGATCCCATATCCATTGGTGTTTGACATCAGAGATGGTATACGGGTGCTCAGTGGAGACTGGGTACACTGGACGGACTCGCCGAGAACTCCCAGATGGAATTATACCTCACGTCAGATGGCAGTTCTCAGGTGACACTTGTGCTGGTTAGTCTGTAGACCCGAGATCGTCATAGAGTCTTGTGTGATTCCAACTGTGCTTTTATTTCCACCTTACCACGTCCATGAGGGCGTGCAAAACGGTGGTTTTTGGGTACAGTCCCGAGTCACATGGAGGCAATGAGCGATAGGAGGGGTTTCGTCTCTCCCGGTATTGGGGGTTGATGTTGCGCTGTGCTCGATTGGCCTTAACAGGGAAGTCCCTGGCCAGGGCTGATTCAGAGATTTGCTGGTAAGTGTTACCAGTAGTTTCTCGACCCGTTATGAGCCTCATATCGGCACGACTTATCGGTTATTGGGGTCTGACGTTTACCACCCCTAGACTTGATATGCGACATATCAGACGAGGAGACCGGACTGTACGGGAAGTGTTGCCGATTGGCTCAACGGGAGTTATAGCAGGTTCGCTTGTTTTCTTCTGATCGCTCAATACCCGGGTGGCCGTTATGTTTAGCTGACCGCTTGCGGCATGGAGGTGCTTGATATGATCATCACCCACTGCCGGCGTATTGACGAGTTTTAGAGTCCCACAATGGAGTTTCCTAGTCCAGGCGAAACGTTGTGGTGCGCGTATGAGATATGCGCATGGACCCGATTAAAATGCGTGTATAGGATACCGTATATTGATCGGGCGGCTTGCTTTTGGTGGGGTCATATGTGATATGGCCGGATTGATAAATCAAGTGTTGATTTATCATTTAACCATTAGCTTCTCACTAGAAATCCTATCTTGTTTCTTTTGGATGTATGCATGCATGTATGCATTCATTCTTGATCATGCACATTTGGATGTGCATGCACACATGCATACATACATCATTCTATCATGGTTGCTTATACAATGAGAATGGTGGCAATATAAGAATCACACCATGGTCTTTATATGGATTATTATTGCTTTTGAATTAAAACAAAAAGGAAAAGAAAAAGGGTTAAATCATAGAATGTTTCTACACTCTTCTTTACCTTACCATGCTTACCTACCTTTTAACCCTTGGTTTATTTTCCTTTTGTGTTTTTAACTCAAAGACAATAATATCTTTATAATTATCCATGGTTTGAAATGAGAGATGGAAAATATATATACTTATATTTTTCATTTTTCTTATGAGAGTTTTTTCTTTTCTTCTTCTCAAAAAGCCATCATCTTCATCAACCTTGATCTCTTGCTCTCTAAACTTTTCAAGTGAGCCATATACTTATCAAGTTAGGATTTTGAAGTGAGAAAGAGAACCACAACACCATTCTACACAAGTCTAGCCTACTTGTTTGGGGTGTTAGCTTCATTTCGTTCTCTTGATCGGGTGAAGTTGCAAGCTTGGACAAAGCGGACTCCGGGTGGATCATCGGTGACCTAGAGGAGTTCAAGCAGAGCTTTTTCAAACCCCAAGTAGCCGAGGAGTCTAGCGTAGGGGGCTACAAAGGTTGTACTCTCTAAACCCTAGCTTTTCTTTCATATGATGATATGCAAGTTTTAGAAACCCTAATTTTCTAGGAACGATCCGATGTTTGTTAACTTAGCACCCTAAAGACTCCACCTTTGGTACATGTGATGCTTCCAAACCTTTCATGAGGTGCCAGGTAAACCTTTCAATATTTAATAACTTGTTGCAGTTAAATAGCGGTTTTTCCTTTATATGCTCATATTAATGTTTAATGTTGCATATATTATATTTCATGGATTTCGCATTGATAAATGGCTTTCATATGATGTTTCCCGGATGTTTTTCTCCGGGGTATATATATCAGTGGTATGGGACGCTTATATATATACAGGCATATATATATATATATATATATATATATATATATATCAGTGGTATGGGACGATGTTATATATATGTTCACCTATATAATATATATCATCATAATGATCTGTGCATGTATTCTTTTCATTGCGATATGAGGGGCTGATGTGCCCAATATGAGGGGCTGATGTGTCCGATGTGAGGGGCCGTTGTGCCCGATATGAGGGCCGATATGGGGGCCGATTTGAGGAAATTTGGGGATTTAGACTGTCTTGATGGACTCCGGTTCGCCACGATGAGGATTCCATCAGGTTGACATGTTTTATCCCATACTCCGCATTTATTTGATATGCATTTGCTTCATATATTAGTAGTAGCTGATAGAGTACCTTTCATGACTGTTGCATATATATATATATATTGTCATACTTATGCTATCAGATTACATGTGATAGATTATCGCTGTTAGTACGTACTTGCGATTACTATATGATGTTATTTACTATTCATGAGTTGGTAACACACCCCCGTTGTGCCACAGGGTTTTTTAGGTCTGATCATTAGAGTGGTCGCGACAGGGCGCCTTATTATCTTTACTTTTGCGGATACCACTATGGTTGGCTGTGAAGCCGTTTGCTATAGGTGGGTTGCTGTTATCCTATGATGTACATTGTATATTTCTTGTATCTAGTACTCTCTATCACCACCTTCATGTATTGACTTAGAGACGAGTTGTGAGGATCGTTATTGTTTATACTTATGACTCTGGTTGTCATGCTTGCGTGAGCCAGCCTTTATATATGTGGATTATCTCATTTCTTCGCTACGGCGTCGTATATCTGTTGTGGTGGTTGTTGCCACCGTTGGGCGAGATTTGCTCCCGTTTGGTGATGTTTTACTTCTATCTTACGTTTGTACCTGTTTCTGGGCCTGCTTTTACAAAGGAGGTGTTGCCGAAATTTTTATAAGAAAAACAAACAAACATAAGTTTATTGTTTTGCATCGAGACTTTTAAAATTGTTCTATCTTTCTTTCTTGTAATGGTTTAGATTGCTGGGTTTTTCGTCTTACTTAATTGCATTACGCCTGTTGACGTTGCGTAGTTTAAGTGCCGGTCATGTGCCCAATTTTGGGTCATGACAAAGTAGGTGTCAGAGCGCTAGGTTTTACTTTTCGGAGTGTAGCATGACCTTGGTATGATGGAGTAGGTAGCTTAAACAGAGCGACGTCGCGTGTGTATGTTCCGCTGCATACTTACGACACGGTGCTCCCCCTAAGTGACCTTAGGACTTATTGCTTGAAATTCCTTCCGTGATGTATATATCCTTGTGATCCGATTTTTGTGTCCTTATCGAATCCTGTTTCTATTTCCAGCCTTTATGCCACCAAAGACTATGAGGGCGTAGAGAGCGGCCGCGAAGGCCGAGGTCAGATTTGACTCTTCTGAGACGATGACTGACCAGGGCGGTATGCACGTTGTGCAGGAGCAGATTGTTCCACCTTCGACAGACCATATGGCTATGCTAGGGGCTGGTATACAGGATTTGCGCCAGATGATGGAGTCGTTAGTTGAGGCCATTCGAGCGCAGGGGCAGGCGGTTGTTCCACCCGTTATGGGGACCGTGTTGATGCCTGCTGTTCAGGTGATTGTACCTTCAGCTACGGAGGTGATCACCGTATCGTTATCGGAGTTCATGAGGCTGAGGCCACCGGTTTTCACTGGCACCAATGCAGCTGAGGATCCATAGTCATTTATCGACCGGATGGACAGGATATGTCGTTCTCTTAGATGCTCCGACGTGAGATGGGTGGAGTTCGCGAGCTTTCGTCTGGAGGGTCTGGCCCAGAAGTGGTGCGAGTCCTTAGAAAAGGGCAGAGCCACAGGTCTTTCTCCTATGACCTAGGCTGAGTTCGTGATGATGTTTCTTGCGCGTTTTCTTCCGCTGAGCATCAGGGATGCTCGAGCGCACAGATTCGAGTCGTTACGCCAGACTCAGGGTATGACGGTGGCCGAGTATGATGTGCTGTTTACCAAGGTGTCTGTGTATGCTCCGTATTTGGTAGCTACGGAAGAGATGCGGGTCAAGAGGTTTGTTCGAGGCCTGCTAACCTATTTGTTCCTCGCCATCAGCGTTCAACATTGCGATACCTATGCAACAGCATTGGACGCAGCCCTTTTGGTTGAGGAGCGTTTTTTATGACGTCGGTTGCTCCGGAACCGAAGAGGGTTCGTACTGGTGTTTCAGCACAGAGGCCGGTGTTTAGACGTCATAGCAGTTCCCGTTCAGATACTGGGTGTAGGGTTGCCGGGCACACGCACAAGGTTCTACGAGGCATCGACCATGCCCGATTTAAAAATTAGCCATGCCGAACAACCCGAAGCCAGATCTTTAAACTAGAGATTAGGCGAAAACTAACATGCTAAACACTTTAACACTAAGTGAGAGGGATTACAACCTTTGTAGATCCGGTTCTTCACTTCATATGCTCCGTGTTGAGGTCCCTTCGCTGCGATCATCGTACTCCGGACTCTCGAGAGGTTCCACGAAGAGAAAGATGCAGTCTTGCTTCCGATCTTCGATACAAAGATGATCTACCTTGAAGTTTCATTAACACAAGCTAACACTCACTAAAATTGAGTGAACACTCTCATCTAAAGGGCAAGGGAAGATGAGGATGATGAAATAGGATTTTTGGTCTCTTTATTTATCTTTTTCTCACATTTATTCATCACTTGGAAAAAAGCTAGTAAGCTTTTTCCATGAAGAAAGAAGAAGGAAGAAGATGATGAATACCGAATTATCATTTTTTTTATGAATAATAAAAAGTTATCATAATCATTTATGCAACCATGTTTGTAGTAACCATTGTAGAGAGTTTACTAGGGTTAGGGTTTGGGTTGGGTTAAAGGGTGAGTCACAAAGAAATATCTATCATAATATCTTAGCAAATGACAAAGTAAAACCATCTAGAAACATCTAGAATACATTAACCCAAATCAAACCCTAATCTTGTTTAAACTCCACTAAACATGTTGCATTAATAATTATAACATGTTACAATATTATATATCACATATACAATATTTATTGTAACAAAATAAAATAATACAATTAGCATATATCGCATATATATCAATGTAATACCCGAGCGAGAAAAAGAATCTTTTAGTGAGAAAATATTAGTTACTGTAATTTAATATATCATATATATTATTATACATTAAATTATCGAATCAACACTTGATCCGACAATCCAGCTATACCGCATATAACCGACTAATATTTATCCGTACCGATTCATCGAATCAACACTTGATCCGATGACCCGGCTGATATCAAATATCGCGAGAATAGAATACGGTATCTCATATAGTATTATCCTCGGTCCCGCACATATCACATACGTGCCCCTACTCCGTTTTGCCTGAGGCAAGAAACCTCTGTGTAGGACTCTAAAGAATCGTCAATACGCCGGCAATAGGTGATGATCATATCAAACACCCACAAGCTGCAAGCGGTTAGGTAAACGTAACAGCTACCCAGGTATTGAGCGCTTAGAAGATCAACAAGCAAGCCTGCACATTCTCCTGTGAATCCAAACAGTAACACTCACGTACAGTCCGGTCTCGTCGTCTGATATGTTGCATATCTTGCCTAGGGATGGTAAACGTCAGACCCCAGTAGCTCGATAAGTCGTGTCGATATGAGGTCTATAACAGTTTGAGAAATTACTGATAACACTTACCAGTAAATCTCAGCAACCCTGGCCAGGGATTTCCGGTTATAGCCAATCGAACACAGCACAACATCAACTCCCTATACCGGGAGAGACGAATCCCCTCCTATCCCTCATTGCCTCCATGTGATTCGGGACTGTACCCAAAAGACACCTTTTTTCATGCCCTCTTAGACGTGGTATGATGGAAATCAAAGCACAGTGGGAATCACACAAGACTGTATGACGATCTCGGGTCAACAGACTACTCTGTACCAGTGTCACCGGAGAACTGCCATCTGACGTGAGGTATAATACCATCTGGGAGTTCTCGGCGAGTCCGTCCAATATACCCAGTCTCTACTGAGCACCCGTACACCATCCTTGATGTCAAACACCGATGGATATGTGATCATCCATCGCCCATCATATGGGTCAAGATGCGTATACGCTAGTCTACTCTGGTGTATCGATGCCCTGTCTCGATACACCCTCGACTAGGAACAGTTATAGGATGTACTCATCGACTACCGTGGCCCCACTAGTATGATCTCATCATAGTCCTAGTAGTCGAGTACATATACTAAGGGCTTTATCAACATGTAATATAGAGACAATCAGAGTACATGTTAAGATAAAGTACAACCAGATAGCATACTATCATTTCGAGCATGAAAGTCCTCCCTATATATGTCCAAACATCCACTAAAATATACATCGTATGTACAGTAACGGCCTCTAGGGCATACATATAACTAACAATCTCCTACTTGCACTAGGGCCATCTGTTGTGGTATCACATACCCAACAATTAGCTATGGTTGATGTATCTCATACTCAACCATCCCATAATAGTCTCTGCTGGGAAAAAGGCCTTTGTGAGTGGATCCGCACTGTTGTCCTCTGTGTCTACTCTCCTAACCTCGATCTCCCTGGAGATCAACCATCTCCATGATAAGGTGATACTGCCTAAGAATTATATCTGAATTTCTGATGGGACAGAAGTTCCTTAGCTAAAGCCACAACTCCATTGTCACACAATGGTAGGAACGAAGTTCATCTTATGAACTTATATCTATCCAGACCGCCTCTTTGTTAGCATCTTTGGTAACGATGTATCTTGCCTTTAATCGTCTAGTAAGTCACGGTATCTAGCTTGGAACTCTTCCAACATACCGTCCCTCCACTGAGGGTATAGACAAGCCTGCTACTGGCATTCAATCGTTCTTATTACCCTGGAACCTTTCCAGTGATTCTCCCCAGGATCGATTGATACCATCTTACTACATCTAGTGAGAATCCTAACATCCAATTAGATCTATCTCATAGATCCAAAACCCAGGATTTAGGAGGTATCATTTTGATCCTATATGGAGAATCCTTGTGATAAGCGGAGATTGACCGATCGTAGCATAGGAAACTCCTTCCCTATCAAGAGTATGTCATCCACGTACTCTATGAGGATCACCACCATACTCTCTACTACATTTTTGTATATACAAGGTTCATCTACCATTTTGATGAAGTCAAATTCTTTGACAACCACATCAAAACAGACGTTCCAACTCCGCAATGCCTGTTTTATCCTATAAAGCAACTTGCACACGTTTCCGTTGCTCCCACTGTCTACGAAGCCCTCTGGCTTTGTACTTATAGACGCACTCTTATAAAACATCATTTAGAAAAGCAGTCATGACACCCAACCACCAGATATCGTAGTCATGGTATGTAGCCGTGGCAAGTAGGATCTGGATGGACTTAAGCATAGCTTTGAAAGTCTCAACTTTTCCATGTACACCAAGTAATCATCTCAAGATATACTTGCTCCTGATGGGGATTTAACCCTTCAGATAAAGCAACCAAAGTCCATACTTTATTGGTGTATAAGGATTCCATCTCAGATCGATAAGCATCCAGCCATTCTTACAGAGTCCCATTCCTGATGGCCAGCTCGAAACTAGTTGGTTCATCATCTCATGATGCAATCCTCGCTCCCACTGTCATGGAGAAACCGAAGTATCTCTCTGGTGGGTGAGGAACCCTACTAGATCGGCGGAGAGGCTGAGGTTCGTTGGAAACTATTGAATCCTTTGGTTCTACTAAATCATCAGCTGCAGTTTGTATAGCTGGAAGCTTTCCAGTTCTACATAATAGACCTTGCCTCGAGCTTTTCCGGATTTTGCTTTTAGACATAGGCCGGACAACCCAAATCTTAACAAACTTAAGATATGGGCTCTTCCCTTTCCATATCACATATGAAGTGGTAGGCAACTGATTTGATTTGAACCCTATTCAATAGGTATGCAGCTTCTCAAGTGCATAACTCCCAAAAGGAAATAGGCAACTCAGTAGTACTCATCATAGAGCACACCATATCACATAGGGTGTGATTGCTCCATCCCGATATACCATCGTCCTATAGTGTATACGGAGGAGTAATGCTGAGAGAGAATCTCATTCTCCTTTAGAATAGTCTATGAATTCCATGCCCAAGTATTCTCCTCCTTGATCTCATCAAAGGACATAATACTTATACCCGTATTTTGGTTCTCTACTTCTAATTTATATTCTGTGAATATCTCAAAAGGTTTAGACTTGTGTTTCAACAGGAACATATGTCCGAATCTTGAGAGATCATCAGAGAATGTAATGAAGTACAAAGAACCGGTCTTGGCATGTGTAGACAGGAGACTTTCATACATCTGCATGTATCAATCCCAAGAGTTCGCTAACTCTTTCTCTGTTTCCAATAAACAGAGCTGTGGCCATCTTATCTTTGTGACATGACCGGCAAGTTTCATAAGATGTAAATTCAAACTAATTTAAATATGCATCTATACGTAACTTCAGCCAGTCGGGTCGCATTGATATGACCTAGTCTACAATACTTCAAGAAGGATTCATTCATTTCTGAACTCTTCCTCTTGTGTATGTTCCTTATACTAAGAACTGTAGTTTGATTTAGAACGTCAATGCTTTTAGATAACGTGTCTGAACCGATCAACTCTTGATATAGGAAATGTTCAAAACATTATCCAACAATACAAAATTATATCCTTTCTTTACTAATAAAGAGACTGATATGATTTTGTATATCAGGTTCGGTATCTAATAACATTTGTTCAGAATCAATGTATTCTGGTAATACATGGTGACAGTGACCAACAGACTTGGCTGCAACACTTGCTCCATTTTCTGCCTCATGAAACTTATCACCCGTTCTCAGTTCTTTACCTTTGTGTAGCCCATGTAATATATTACATATGCGGGATCCTGATCTGGTATCACATACCCAGGACGTAAAGGATACTGAGAAACTGTTCTGTGTAACGAACACACCCGAAGATGATGCATCAACATGCACTTTCTTCGTTTGGGCGGCACGGGAAATCTGGTAATCCCCAATTTCCTGCTCTATCTTATAACAATTGTAAGTTGGAGCGGGACCAACGTTCTCCAGCTCAGTATAACAAACGGGTTCGGTCAATATATCCGTTTTATTATCTTGATTAAGGCGTGATATGGTCACTACCTGGAGAGAGAGAGAAGAAAACACTCAGTGTATGCTCTTGCAAGATTAGATTGGTTATCTAATATATCTAATCAGGATGTCTCCCACTGTTTTAATCAAATCTTCTTTCAAACCCTAAAAGGAAAGACTAGCCGGGATTAATTATACGCTACAAGTTCGCCAATCTTTCAGCCATGCCAGTGTCGGTACTTTGAGGGAGGTGCCCCGTGCTTTTGCACGGACCTAATTAAAGTAAACCTCGTTTTCCCAGGGGCGTAACCCCGTTAACACCTTTCTAGACACCTACTTGATCGGCTAATTGTAATGTGTAAAACTCTCCCAGGAGTAACTCTTACTCGCATCGGGTATCGGGATCCAACTATCTCATAGAAGGTATGCAATCTCATTGCAAATTTCAACACTTGAAATTCCCAATAATATTTTACCCCTAGTACTTATGACCTTAACTAAGGTCAACATATCATAAGCACTAGTCAAGTTCTACCCGTCATTTCACGATTAATCAGACCCACCCTACATGACCCTCAACTATGGTCGACATAATCACATGAGTGTCCTAACTAATCGCATCATATGCTGTGTAGGAAGACATCACTTAGCTACCGTACACTATGCCTCAACTAAAGTCGACATACGCAGCACGAATACTAAGTACTCTACTACCTAAAATGACGGAGGGCTACGAAGGTTTTTAAGAAAACCCTTTGCGTAATGAACTTGATATCGTTGTAGAATCGAGTGATTTTAAATGGAGTGTTTTTTAGGCTTTTCTAGTATTGCTAAAGGGGTCACTCTCGGTGAAGGGATCGTCGACCCTTTCCTCATCGAATAAGGTGCAACATATTTCATAAATATCACTATGCAAAGCAAAAACTATAGAAGCAATCAAAAGACAGACCGAGTTTGTAGCATCTGCTAGTTTCACTAAAGAGGTCACTTGATCAGTCGAAAATATTGCATATTTTAACCGGCAATTTCCTTATCATCTGCATACATATATAAGTGTACGGTATTCATAATTCACATATTAGCTAATCGGTCGCAAAATATCAAATTACATGTATTCGACCTTAAAACCGGCATTTCTAGGGAAATTGACTGCATTGCATTACATAGCATATTTTCCATATCTTGCAACCCCTGTTTCGAAGTCTGTGCAGGAAAAGAGAAGCTTGCTCGATCATTACAGTGCTCGACCATTACAATTGCTCGTAAACTCACTGAACTCAAATCTGGTATCAACACAGAAGGGAAACTGCAATTCTAAACATCAAAGAAAACCACAAACAGAAGCCCAAGACCACTGAAGAAAGCCCAAGCCCCAAGTCCACCAACTGACCGCGGAAGGGCGGCAGATACCCACCTCATGCGGCGGTTGGGCGGCGGATCCAGGGAGTCAGCTCCTCAAATTTCACCAAAACTCCTGTTTCAGTGCCCACTGCTCAGAAATGCACACAAACTTCCAGAAGATTCCAGATACTTCCACCAGATCAGCAAACACCCAAACTAGCCTAATCTTTCTAGAACTTTCCCTAAACCCTAGCTTAAACCCTAAGCTAAAGCCCAACAAACTTTGTCAACAAACTTTGGGAGGGAAAGTCCAATTCAAACCTAAGCCTAGGGTTCGGGAGTTCTATAAATAAGACCCTAGACTCATTCATCTCTTATCTTTTGGAAGGTTGGAAAATCTTGGAAAATAATTCAACATCTTAGATTTTAGCCATTCTCTTTCTTCATCCCCTCTTCCTCAAGTTTAGTGAGAGAGCTTGTAGGAAACCCTAACCCTAAATCCAACCACCAATCAAGATCTTGAGTGCAAGCCAAGCAAGATGCCTTCAACCCTTTTATGAGCCGAGCCGATCTTCAATCAGGGCAAGAGATCAAAGTAGATCCACGATCCACGGAGACGAGCGAAGCCGAGTCAACGATCGATTTTCTTCTTCTTGTAGATCTTGAAAGAATGTATTGAAATTGTTGATTAAATAAAAGGTGATATTTCTTCGATCTTGTTTTCTTTAAATTCCGCATCATGTTATCATTACTATTCTTGAATATTGTCTTTGTGGTGATGTGTGAATAAAACTCCGCTCGTTAAGGAGTCGAAACGATCTTTAGTATGATGATGTAGCAAAGTTGTAATCGATTCTTGAATCCCACGAGTTTGTAAACCCTAGCAAGTTCAAGAATCGACGACCCAATTCGTTGCGATGCTTTCTTGATCGACATCGCTCGAGATTGGGGAGAGCCGATCGCTTCTTGAAATTGCTAGAGGCTAGAATATAAATGGTATCCTCGAAAGAACAAGGGTTACGAGATGAAACCCTAATTTCATCAAGAAAGCCCTAACTCTCGTCGATCACCATTAATCTAGTATCAATTCTTCGAAGGACAAGAATATGAAATCTTGTAGACTACATCACATCTAAAGATCCGATCGATTCCTACGAGCCTATCTCTTATTCTTGATTGTTGATTGGAAAATACCATCGAAACCCGATTCTTGATTGTTTATCGTTTCTTGATTCTTTAATTGAGAATAGTGACACTCGAACACAAATAATTCTTGAATCGTTTTCGTTTATTGTTGCTTAACATTTCATTTCAAACATATTAAGATACAATTGAATCGTGCAATCCCTGTGGACGATCCGCACTCATTCATTAACTACATCCGACACCGCAGTTTGATTGCGGTCAAAATAAGTTTTTGATTGTGATTTCTTTACAAGTTTATTTTACACAACCGAAATCTTTACAATCAAAATGGCGCCGTTGCCGGGGATTACGCGCTAATTCATTTGCATTTATAGTTTGAAGTGAAAGAATTATTACGTTTTACTTCTTGAAATCAAAATTCGTACAAACTCTTACACGTGTGTTGTGATTTGATTGCAAGGTGATCTGGAGCATTTTGTGCTGTGGAAAAATTATTTGGGATATACCAGAGAACTGGAGATAGCAACAGGAGCTTGCTGAAGAAAAATTGTTCACTGTTCCCAAGAACTGACCGCTCATCCGCGGCATATATATGGTTATTGCGGCGGAAGCGCCGCATACTTGAGGGTTCTCTGGAAAATTTTCCAGCTGGTATTTTCTTGATCTCTCCTCTCTCCCTTTTTAGCTCCAACTAATCCTTTCTGCAGGATTCTTTGCAAATAATCGCTGCGCCGCAAAAGCAAAATTAAAATTGTGCGTGTTTTTGTTTTCTTGGTTGTTTTGCATATTAAATACGGAATTTAAGGGGCACGGCCAAATCCAAATTAGGTGGGGATTTCATTACCCTTCCTAGGCCCCGAAAATCGCCAAACTTGCATCCGCATTACCCCCATTAACTAAAAGAAATCTAGAGAAGACTCTAAGGACTGTCGCGCTCAATAGGACAAGAGAAGGCCGTGGGTAATTCATTGTTTATCTGCGTTTTTCTGTGGTGCCTAAGGCGAGTGTGTCTAAGGCTAGTGGTTATTAATTAGGTCCACTGTAGTGGTGGTTCCTTCCCACTTACCTGGCACTTATCCGGCCACAGGGGAACAAGGAGGCAGTGAAGGATTCTATCCTGCGACTTGTCTTTTGGCAGTTAGGAGCGGTCTAGAGCCGGACCTAGGTGACCATTAGATTCTAGGGTTTGTGTGCTGCATTTGGTTGTCGCATCATTTTTTCAAAATCCGTCCCTTTTTCAAAAGCAAACACCGCATTCATTTTACCCCTAATTATAAGTCAACGCTGCCACTTGTACTAACCCTTTTTAGTACAAGATAGGCTGGACACGGGATTCTAGTGCCCGTTTAGTCCGCGTACCCTTTATCGACTCCGAAGTCGATAATTCTCCATTTACCTTTTCTTTACCTACTACCACACCCACACCGATGGATCCGAATCCATCAAACTTCTTTAACCCTAATCTGCCACCGTCCGTTGGTGCGCAGAATCCTCCCCACATTTCTCTCCAGGAAAGATGCTATCCACACAGAGGTCCTCTTTCGACCTGCTTATCCACACCACCAGCCAACGGGGATAATTTCGAAATCAAGCCCCAGTATATCAACCTTTTACCTAAATACCACGGACTCGAGACCGAAGACGCTTACGTTTTCATTACCAAATTTGAAAACGTTTGCGCAATGATGGGTACGTCTCAACTTTCAGTGGATGCGATGCGTCTACGACTTCTTCCATTTACATTGTGCGATATAGCCGAGAAGTGGCTATACAACACCACCGCACACTCTATTACGAATTGGGAAGAATTCATCGCCGCATTCCTTAAGAAATTTTACCCAGTCCAAAAGACGGCTCGAATCCGTAGCGAACTGAACCAATTTGCCCAGCTCCCTACCGAACCATTCTCTAAATACTTTGAACGATTCAAGGATCTCTTGGTTCAATGTCCTCATCACGGCATCCCGAGATGGGAGCTTTGCCGAATCATATATGAGGGCAGTAACCCTAGCACTAAACAGAGCCTTGAAAACATGTGTCAAGGTACATTTATGACCAAAGATGATGGGGAAGCTTGGCGATACTTAGAAGAGTTCGCTGATAAGTCACTAATTTGGGAGAGTGGAACCCAACCATTGAATAGGGGTGGCGTACACCAAATAGATGTGTCCATAGGTGTTCGAGCAGAAATGGCTGCAATGCAAAAGAAGCTCGACGCTATGGAACACAAATTTGCAGCAGCCTCCCTAAACCCAATGTCCCTCCCCAAAACTGTTTGTGGGTGCTGTTCTGATCCGTCACATTTAACGGAAGAATGTCCTTTAAACTCGGCGTTTCAAGGTCACGAGCATTCTAATGCCGCATTTCAAAGACCTCGAAACGATCCATATTCTTCCACGTACAATCAGGGTTGGAGGAACCACCCGAATTTTGCTTGGAACCAAAACCAATCTCAAAACACGGTTCCAAACACGAATAACTTTCAAAGGGCTCTTCCTCCACCACAACAGCAACCCCTTCAACTCACTCAGCACCCCTACCAGTCACAAAATTTCCAAAATCAGGGCAACACTCCTGCACAGTCTAATCCTATGCAGTCCTGTTTTGACGAGTTTTCTCAATTCACTCAAACCATGAAATCACTTTTATCTAATTTCATGGAGGTTTCAACTGAGGTTAGATCTTCCGTCAGTGAAATAAAGAAAAACTCAGCGTCACAAGCTGAGAGTATTAGAACGATGGAAGCTGAAATCGCACGCCTCAAAGCCGAAATGAGTGCGAGAGAAAAAGGGAAACTTCCCTCTCAACCCCTACAGAATCCTGGGCATTACAATGTAAATGCCATTACTACGTTGAGATCAGGAAGAGTGCTGAAAAATAATGTCGGGGAAGATATTGATAATACTGAAAATCATATCAACACCCCGGCTGAGACCTTTCCACATACACACACTTCTCCTTCTGATCCTTCTTCTTCTACCAAACCACCTTCGCACGAGCCTATTCTCCATTTCCCTTTAGGCTCAACACCTTCACCCAACCCTTATAGTTCTCCACAGACGGTCCCCACACCTCCTTTGGGACCTCGTCTACCCCCCTTTCCTTCTCCTGTGATGGACCCTGCGCTTATTGCGAAAGCACCTTACCCGAATCGGCTAAGGGCAAATAGAACGAGTCCTCATATGGAGAAAATTTTAGAGATGTTCAAACAGGTTAACATCAATATCCCTCTCCTAGATGCAATTCAGCAAGTCCCCGCTTATGCGAAAATTCTTAAGGACTTGTGCACTAGGAAGAGGAAGACTCAAGTGCCGAAGAAGGTCTTTATGTCTAATAATATCAGCACTGCTTTTATTCCCCAGCTTCCAAAGAAAAGAAAGGACCCAGGTTGTCCTACAATATCGATTTCGATTGGGGGTAAAAACATAAATCGTGCTCTTTTAGACCTTGGCGCGAGTGTTAACCTGTTACCTTATTCTGTCTATGAGCAACTAGGAATTGGAGAGCTGAAACCTGCTCATTGTACTCTCCAGATGGCAGACCGATCTATCACCAAACCAAGGGGTGAATTAGAGGATGTGTTAATAAAGGTCGGGGAATTTGTTTTCCCTGTAGACTTCATTGTGCTTGACACACATCCTGTAGCAAACCCCCGGGGCCAAATTCCGGTGATTCTAGGTCGTCCTTTCCTTGCCACTTCCAACGCTGTTATAAACTGTAGAAATGGTTCAATGAACTTATCATTTGGAAATATGACCATTGAACTAAACATCTATAGAGTTGGAAGTCAGCCATCAGAACCTAGTGCTCATATTTTAGATGTGTGCTCTGTCCATGAGATCGCTCCCGATAGTTGTGGAGCCGAGGAACTTTGCTTTACTGATCTCGATGACATTAGCACATCTCTGCTTGATCTTACACTTGATCTTAGTGAGGACACTTTACCTGCACATGAGTCCTGCACTTCTGACTTGTCTCCACCCGAGTCTGTATCTTTCACAGGCTCTGAGCTTCTTTGTAGACCCAAAAATCAATCTATGACCCTTCCTTCTATCATTTCTCCGCCTGAGTTAGATCTCAAGGTTTTACCCTCTCACCTAAAATATGCATATCTTGGTGAGAAGGAGACTTTACCGGTTATAATTTCTGCTTTTCTTGCATCAGAGCAAGAGAATGCACTTTTATCGGTATTAAGATCTAACAAAGAGGCGTTCGGTTGGAGTATGGCGGACATCAAAGGGATTAGTCCCTTGATAGTTGAACATCATATACATGTGATGGATGATGCCAGACCGACCCGAGAACCACAGAGACGGTTAAATCCCGTCATGAAGGAAGCTGTCATGAAAGAGATCGTCAAATGCTTAGATAGTGGTATTATATACCCGATCTCCGATAGCCAGTGGGTAAGTCCTATACACGTCGTTCCTAAGAAATCCGGCATCACTGTGATCACAAATGAAGCGAATGAGTTGATTCAGACACGCGCCCAAACTGGGTGGCGTGTATGCATCGATTATAGAAAGCTCAACGCTGCTACGAGGAAAGATCATTTTCCTCTACCATTTATTGATCAAATGCTGGAACGCTTAGCGGGACGACAATACTATTGTTTCATGGACGGTTACTCAGGCTACAATCAGGTCCCCATCGCCAAAAAGGATCAAGATAAAACCACGTTTACTTGTCCTTTTGGTACCTTTGCTTACAGTCGCATGCCCTTCGGGCTATGCAATGCTCCCGCTACCTTTCAGCGGTGTATGATGGGGATATTCTCTGATATGGTAGAGAATTTCCTGGAGATCTGTATGGACGACTTTTCGATTTTTGGTGATTCTTTTTCTGATTGCCTAGCGAATCTTGACGCTGTTCTTACTCGATGCAAAGAGAAGAACTTGACTTTAAACTGGGAAAAATGCCACTTTATGGTCCAAGAAGGAATAGTCCTTGGACATGTCATTTCACAGAAGGGCATTGAGGTTGACAGAGCTAAAGTAGATGTCATTCAAAACCTCCCTCATCCCAAAAGCGTCAAAGATATTCGCTCTTTCCTTGGCCATGCGGGCTTTTATAGGAGATTCATAAAGGACTTTAGCAAAATTGCTAGACCTTTAACACTACTCCTGGCCAAGGATACGACCTTCCACTTTGACTCGGATTGCGAGACAGCTTTCGACTCACTTAAACACTCACTCACTTCAGCCCCCGTTTTATCATCACCAAATTGGGACTACCCCTTTGAGCTGATGTGTGACGCATCTGATTTTGCAGTAGGTGCAGTCTTAGGACAGCACATTGATAAGATGCCACACGTGATTTACTATGCTAGTAAGACCCTGAATGATGCGCAAATCAATTATACAACCACAGAGAAAGAACTTTTAGCGGTTGTATTCGCATTAGAGAAATTCAGGCCTTACTTAATCGGCTCACCTATAGTTGTATATACTGACCACTCCGCTTTAAAACATTTGTTGGCGAAGAAAGATGCCAAAGGTCGACTAATACGTTGGATCCTTCTTTTACAAGAATTCGATCTTGTTATCAAAGATAAGAAAGGATGTGAAAACGTAGTAGCTGACCACCTTTCACGCATCGTTTCTTCTCCTATGACCCTGCCGATCAATGATTCATTCCCTGATGAACAACTCTTGAGCGTATCCGCTGAACCATGGTTCAGGGATATCGTGAACTATCATGCCACGGGACTGATACCCAGCGATTGGTCAAAACAGGACAAATACCGCTTTCTTTCCCAAGTAAAACACTATTACTGGGACGAGCCCTATTTGTTTAAATATTGTCCTGATCAGATCATTCGCCGGTGTGTCCCGAATGAAGAGTTCAAGAGTGTTCTTTCTTTTTGTCATGATCAGGCCTGTGGGGGTCACTTTGGTCCTAGAAAAACAGCGGAAAAGGTTTTGCAATGTAGATTTTACTGGCCGACCTTATTCAAGGACGCATTTGAATATTGCAAAACCTGTACACAATGTCAGTATACGGGTAGAATATCCCAAAGGAATGAAATGCCTCAGCAACCCATTCTGGTTGTTGAAATGTTTGATGTTTGGGGCATAGATTTTATGGGTCCTTTTCCCAACTCCTTTGGGAATTTGTACATATTGTTGGCGGTTGATTATGTCTCCAAGTGGGTAGAAGCCATTCCAAGTCGCACTAATGACAAGAAAGTTGTCATTAAGTTCTTGAAAGAGAATATCTTCTCGCGATTTGGACACCCACGCGCTATTATTAGCGATAATGGGACACACTTCTGCAACAGATCTTTCGAGACTCTGATGCGAAAATACTCAATCAACCACCGCCTTTCTACACCCTATCACCCACAAACAAGCGGGCAGGCTGAGATCTCAAACAGACAAATCAAACTTATCCTGGAGAAAACTGTTGCTAAAAATAGAAAAGACTGGTCGACCAAATTGACGGATGCTCTTTGGGCATTCAGGACTGCATATAAGACCGACCTAGGAATGTCTCCATATAGGATAGTGTTTGGAAAAGCATGTCATCTACCTGTTGAGATAGAACATAAAGCATTGTGGGCTATAAAAGAAATAAATTTTGATTTAAACCTTGCTTGCAACTTTCGGAAGCTGCAACTTAACGAGCTAAGCGAACTCCGCGATGAAGCTTATGATAATGCTGTAATCACAAAGAATAGGACTAAGGTTTTTCACGATAAAAGCATTTTAAGGAAAACATTTTTACCTGGTCAACAAGTCCTTCTTTATGATTCACGATTACACCTTCATGCGGGTAAGCTCCGATCTCGTTGGAAGGGACCTTTTGTTGTGCGGTCTGTATACCCGCACGGGGTAGTAGAGGTTGAAAATGTTAAAAACGGCACTGTTTTCAAAGTAAATGGACATAGATTAAAGCCGTATTATTCCACTAACCCCACGGAGGAGCTCTTGTTCTTACAAGAGCCAGTTTATTTGGATTAAAATTCCTCCGTCTCACTTTCATATCCAGTATATCATTGTATCATCTTTTGAATGAAGGTGAGTAAATAAAATAAGTTTGGGGGAAGTTCTTCACTTATATATTTTGCCCCCACTAATAATTCCCCCCAGTCTTACAGATTTTTGTAGGTATAGCTGTCGGCAACAGTGAGGACACTGTTGAAAACAAGTTTGGGGCAGGTTTGTGCTTATTTTCGCATCATATGCATATCATTTGCATAAGCACAAAAACTTTTCTTTTAAAAAAATCTAATAAAAATTGAAAAATTTTCAAAACCCATAAAAATTTAAAAATTTTCAAATATAAAAATAATTTTAATATTTACACTTTTTTGTACATAAATAAGGTAATGAAAGTTTAGATAGTGAACAATTACATCCATGAGATTGGAAAAATTTTAGAAAACTAAGAAAATTAGAAGTTTTCTTATACGAACTAGTAATAAGTAGTTATGAGCCGTTGTCCCAAGGGTTAGTAAGATGAAGGACGTGACTAATCTGAGGATAAAAATAAGTCTGAAAATAGTTTCTATTCTGGAAGCCAAACATTTTGAACGTTGCTACCCTGCTATTCGCACTTACACACGTCTTGAAGCCTGGGATAGTAGAGGATACCTTGAAATGCTCTTATCTTAAAGCCAAAAGTATGAAAAACAAAAAAAATGTTTTTTAAAGTGGTGAGAAAAATGGACACTGGTTTTGTTATCACCAAGGGTAATAAAAATATATAGCAAAAGGGTGCTTCTTCACCTAGTGCCCCAAGGTCAACTGGTCTGGGAGTCACTGCTATGCCTGAGGTGGTGCAAGACTAGGAAAATACACCAAGTTAGCATGCACATTAGTAATCGGTCGGTTAGTACCTCAAGAAGTATTAACGGTCGCATGAAAGTGTGTAAGCAATCTCGTTTGCCAAGTAGTACTGAGGTCGATGGGCAAGAGTATGATAGCTTGAATTGAATTCTCCGGGTGTAGGGATGTCTTTACACACACGCAGGGTGATATGATCGATGTTTGGAAGAAAGATAGGAATAAAGAATAAGACGATGTTTTATTGAGGGAGGACGTGATTTCTGACATCTTTTCATGACCATTAAGATAGGGCTCATGACAACCGAAAAGCTAGCTTAGTTGGGAACCCTAATTTTCAAAGCTTTTCTTTTACGATTCTTTTCTTTAAATGTAATATTCATGATCTTGCTTTTATTATTGGATTTTGTGGGTGCAATCCGCTGAAAACCCTCAGGAGACAACACTCCTCCTACTAGGGACACCTAGAGGTTTAAAGGCTTGTTGCACGTGCTCAGTGCAATCGTGTTGCCTACGAAAGTGTGCTAGTTAGTTTTTCTCTTTCTTTATTTTCTCCTTCTCTTTTTAATAAAACATTCGCTCGAGACGATCGAAATTAAGTTTGGGGGTATTTGATCAGTCGAAAATATTGCATATTTTAACCGGCAATTTCCTTATCATCTGCATACATATAGAAGTGTACGGTATTCATAATTCACATATTAGCTAATCGGTCGCAAAATATCAAATTACATGTATTCGACCTTAAAACCGGCATTTCTAGGGAAATTGACTGCATTGCATTACATAGCATATTTTCCATATCTTGCAACCCCTGTTTCGAAGTCTGTGCAGGAAAAGAGAAGCTTGCTCGATCATTACAGTGCTCGACCATTACAATTGCTCGTAAACTCACTGAACTCAAATCTGGTATCAACACAGAAGGGAAACTGCAATTCTAAACATCAAAGAAAACCACAAACAGAAGCCCAAGACCACTGAAGAAAGCCCAAGCCCCAAGTCCACCAACTGACCGCGGAAGGGCGGCAGATACCCACCTCATGCGGCGGTTGGGCGGCGGATCCAGGGAGTCAGCTCCTCAAATTTCACCAAAACTCCTGTTTCAGTGCCCACTGCTCAGAAATGCACACAAACTTCCAGAAGATTCCAGATACTTCCACCAGATCAGCAAACACCCAAACTAGCCTAATCTTTCTAGAACTTTCCCTAAACCCTAGCTTAAACCCTAAGCTAAAGCCCAACAAACTTTGTCAACAAACTTTGGGAGGGAAAGTCCAATTCAAACCTAAGCCTAGGGTTTGGGAGTTCTATAAATAAGACCCTAGACTCATTCATCTCTTATCTTTTGGAAGGTTGGAAAATCTTGGAAAATAATTCAACATCTTAGATTTTAGCCATTCTCTTTCTTCATCCCCTCCTCCTCAAGTTTAGTGAGAGAGCTTGTAGGAAACCCTAACCCTAAATCCAACCACCAATCAAGATCTTGAGTGCAAGCCAAGCAAGATGCCTTCAACCCTTTTATGAGCCGAGCCGATCTTCAATCAGGGCAAGAGATCAAAGTAGATCCACGATCCACGGAGACGAGCGAAGCCGAGTCAACGATCGATTTTCTTCTTCTTGTAGATCTTGAAAGAATGTATTGAAATTGTTGATTAAATAAAAGGTGATATTTCTTCGATCTTGTTTTCTTTAAATTCCGCATCATGTTATCATTACTATTCTTGAATATTGTCTTTGTGGTGATGTGTGAATAAAACTCCGCTCGTTAAGGAGTCGAAACGATCTTTAGTATGATGATGTAGCAAAGTTGTAATCGATTCTTGAATCCCACGAGTTTGTAAACCCTAGCAAGTTCAAGAATCGACGACCCAATTCGTTGCGATGCTTTCTTGATCGACATCGCTCGAGATTGGGGAGAGCCGATCGCTTCTTGAAATTGCTAGAGGCTAGAATATAAATGGTATCCTCGAAAGAACAAGGGTTACGAGATGAAACCCTAATTTCATCAAGAAAGCCCTAACTCTCGTCGATCACCATTAATCTAGTATCAATTCTTCGAAGGACAAGAATATGAAATCTTGTAGACTACATCACATCTAAAGATCCGATCGATTCCTACGAGCCTATCTCTTATTCTTGATTGTTGATTGGAAAATACCATCGAAACCCGATTCTTGATTGTTTATCGTTTCTTGATTCTTTAATTGAGAATAGTGACACTCGAACACAAATAATTCTTGAATCGTTTTCGTTTATTGTTGCTTAACATTTCATTTCAAACATATTAAGATACAATTGAATCGTGCAATCCCTGTGGACGATCCGCACTCATTCATTAACTACATCCGACACCGTAGTTTGATTGCGGTCAATATAAGTTTTTGATTGTGATTTCTTTACAAGTTTATTTTACACAACCGAAATCTTTACAATCATCACTCCCGGTGAAGGGATCTCGGCTCTTTCCTTATCGAATAAGGTGCTGGATGTTCTACAAGGAACACCGCTATGCAAAGCAAGAACTAGAGCCACCAGTTTTTTAACAAGTTTCTACAACATCTTAGGTTTCTTTTATTTCATTAATCGCATTAATGAAGTCCCATTTTAATATGCTTCGCAAGCATCACATTTGAAACGAAATCTGCAATATAACATATATCTCATATATATAATATAAACATTCATCTCAGGCAGAAATATGATCTCATCACAGAACATTGCAGCAGAAGAAACATATATGAAATATTGGATATACTAGGACGTCCGTGTTTTCAATACGAGCCAGTATAAAACACGGATTCCACGGTCGCGATGAATAGCCAAACCCACTTCCCTAGTCCCCTACGAGAGCGGCAAGTAACACTGCCAATTCTAGGGTTAGGAGACCCGGTCTCGACTGCTCGAGATGGTCTCCCACTGGACCCTAGAACCCGGTTACTTGTGCTCCCCTCCTTGGGTCTATCCTAATGCGGAAAAGTAAATAATATACATCAACGGTGACATCTTCCGCAACCTGGAAGTGTCCCAATAAAAGAATATTACATATAAATGAATTTTACATGAATGAAAAAGAAAAACTCACATCTCACATAAAACCCCCGGCTATTCAAAACGCGACGATCCAATATAACATATCACAGCAACACATAATATCATATATCATCAACGTAAGCAAGTATGCGTATCCCGATTGTCGTTGATGTATAGCAACGAAGCCGGCGATACACCACATACTACGCTTACGGTCACAGAAAAGAAAGTGTAAAACTACAACAGTTGGAATCCCCAACTACCTTAGACATCGCATGCTTAACCAAATGAATTCCTTAGACATCGCATGCCTAACAATTATAAACCCCGCATTTTAGTCTCATTATCGAAAACTCTTTTCAATATCAAGTCAGGCAATTCAACAAGATTCCCGACATTCTGATCGAATGCTCGTCGCAAACTTTAGTAGACGGCCGCACCCCCAGATGCCGTCGACGAAGTGCATTAAGGCGGAACACCGCTGCCGCGAGGACCCGAACGGATGCTTTCGGCAACGGGGCTCTCCTACAGTCACTTGGTCGGGGCTATGGGGCGGACCTGTCTATTAAGTTTACCCGGCGAGTATCCGCATACGCTACGTGATTGCGATGGACTTTTGATCACATCAAAATTCCGTGGCAACCGATCAATTTGAGACTGAAGTGCTAGATTTATAACATTCAAATTAGTTATCTCATAACTACTTGTGGATTCCAAATATTGTATCACATTCCAGATAAAAAGATAGTGCTAAACTTTCAGATCGAATAATCAAACACCCAAGATTTCCCCAATATATCTCAACACTTGAAATCAGTTTAAAAATATCCATCACATGCCACAATACCAATGGTCCAGCCGTAGAAGGGTCAAGCCAACGCCTCACATGTGGCACGCCGTACTGCCACAAACCCTAAGGTTCAGAAGCAGTTCAAGACGGTCACATAATCGAGTTAAGGTTTGTTGTCTTCTAGAGGGTCCACCGCGTTACTTGCACGACTTAGAACGTTCTTAAACACGAGGAAAAATCCAACTTTTGAAAAAAATTCCGACAGGAGAAAAAGTGAGTTATTGATATCCGCCCGAACTTTTTAACAGTTTCTAAAAATTATCCGGACAAGCTAAACAAAGTTAAATTATCCGATCGAATCAACGATTCCCCAATACAACCCTTGAAAACTCAACACTTGAGTGGAATTAAAATATTCCCAGAAAAAATTAACAAGAAAGGGCCTAAAAATAATTACATGAAATTTCAGGGACTAAGTCCAAATTTTGGCCACGGAACCGCCGAAAAACCCATGGTTTCGCCGCGGTTCCGCGGTCAAATTTTCGAGTTAGAGGTCCGTACTTCACAGTAATTCTTAGTTTTTCCTGCTTAATTTTAAGAGAATTTTTAATTCAGAAAAAACCACATTTTTGAAAAATGTACAGAGAGGGTTCCGTGTCGGGGTTTCGGCGTTCGATCGGACTTTAAACTTCGTCTAGACTTCGCCTAAAGCTCTAGCTTGGCTCTGATACTACTGTAGGGTTGCTGGGCACGCGCATAAGGTTCTACGAGGCATCGACCATGCCCGATTTAAAAATTAGCCGTGCCGAACAACCCGAAGCCGGATCTTTAAACTAGAGATTAGGCGAAAACTAACGTGCTAAACACTTTAACACTAAGTGAGAGGGATTACAACCTTTGTAGATCCGGTCCTTCACTTCATATGCTCCGTGTTGAGGTCCCTTCACTGCGATCATCGTACTCCGGACTCTCGAGAGGTTCCACGAAGAGAAAGATGCAGTCTTGCTTCCGATCTTCGACACAAAGATGATCTACCTTGAAGTTTCATTAACACAAGCTAACACTCACTAAAATTGAGTGAACACTCTCATCTAAAGGGCAAGGGAAGATGAGGATGATGAAGTAGGATTTTTGCTCTCTTCATTTATCTTTTTCTCATATTTATTCATCACTTGGAAAAAAGCTAGTAAGCTTTTTCCATGAAGAAAGAAGAAGGAAGAAGATGATGAATAATGAATTATCATTTTTTTTGATGAATAATAAAAAGTTATCATGATCATTTATGCAACCATGGTTGTAGTAACCATTGTAGAGAGTTTACTAGGGTTAGGGTTTGGGTTGGGTTAAAGGGTGAGTCACAAAGAAATATCTATCATAATATCTTAGTAAATGACAAAGTAAAACCATCTAGAAATATCTAGAATACATTAACCCAAATCAAACCCTAATCTTGTTTAAACTCCACTAAACATGCTGCATTAATAATTATAACATGTTACAATATTATATATCACATATACAATATTTATCGTAACAAAATAAAATAATACAATTAACATATATCGCATATATATCAATGTAATACCCGAGCGAGAAAAAGAATCTTTTAGTGAGAAAATATTAGTTAATGTAATTTAATATATCATATATATTATTATACATTAAATTATCGAATCAACACTTGATCCGACAATCCGGCTATATCGCATATAACCGACTAATATTTATCTGTACCGATTCATCGAATCAACACTTGATCCGATGACCCGGCTGATATCAAATATCGCGAGAATAGAATACGGTATCTCATATCGTATTATCCTCGGTCCTGCACATATCACATACGTGCCCCTATTCTGTTTTGCCTGAGCCAAGAAACCTCTGTGTAGGACTTTAAAGAATCGTCAATACGCCGGCAGTAGGTGATGATCATATCAAACACGCACATGCTGCGAGCGGTCAGGTAAACATAACAGCTACCGAGGTATTGAGCGCTCAGAAGATAAACAAGCAAGCCTGTACATTCTCCTATGAATTTAAACAGTAACACTCCCGTACAGTCCGGTCTCGTCGTCTGATATGTTGCATATCTCGCCTAGGGGTGGTAAACATCAGACCCCAGTAGCTCGATAAGTCGTGTCGATATGAAGTCTATAACAGTTCGAGAAATTACTGATAACACTTACCAGTAAATCTCAGCAACCCTGGCCAGGGATTTCCGGTTATAGCCAATCGAACACAGCACGACATCAACTCTCTATACCGGGAGAGACGAATCCCCTCCTATCGCTCATTGCCTCCATGTGATTCGGGACTGTACCCAAAAGCCACCTTTTTGCACGCCCTCTTGGACATGGTATGATGGAAATCAAAGAACAGTGGGAATCACACAAGACTCTATGACGATCTCGAGTCAACAGACTACTCTGTACCAGTGTCACCGGAGAACTGCCATCTGACATGAGGTATAATACCATTTGGGAGTTCTCGGCGAGTCCGTCCAGTGTACCCAGTCTCTACTGAGCACCCGTACACCATCCTTGATGTCAAACACCGATGGATATGGGATCATCCATCGCCCATCATATGGGTCAAGATGCGTATACGCTAGTCTACTCTGGTGTGTCGATGCCCTGTCTCGATACACCCTCGACTAGGAACAGTTATAGGATGTACTCGTCGACTACCGTGGCCCTACTAGTATGATCTCATCATAGTCCTAGTAGTCGAGTACATATCCTAAGGGCTTTATCAACATGTAATATAGAGACAATCAGAGTACATGTTAAGATAAAGTACAACCAGATAGCATACTATCATTTCGAGCAAGAAAGTCCTCCCTATATATGTCCAAGCATCCACTAAAATATACATCGTATGTACAGTAACGGCCTCTAGGGCATACATATAACTAACACTGGGGGTAGTGGAGGTCCGGGACGAGGACAGGTTTTTAGCTCCTATTCTCAGGGGAGTCTGCAGTTTTCATTTGGATGTTACCGGTGCGGGAGTTTGGGTCATCGGGTTCGAGATTGTACTGAGCCACGTGAGCGCGAGGCAGCTGTACCGTAGGTTACCATACCACCTCCTCCACCGTAGAGGGCATTGCCCCTTATGCTTATTGTTGCTCCGCGTCAAACTCTTATGCAGAGAGGTCGAGGACGCGGTGATTTTGTGTCGAGAGGGCGGGGTGGTAGAGGCAGAGGTCAGCTAGTCGCCGTTAAAGGACAGGCTCGGGTGTTTTCATTGAATCATCAGGACGCACAGGCGTCCAATGCAGTGGTTTCAGGTACTCTTTTTGTATGTTCTTTTGAGGCTCATGTTTTATTTGATCCGGGATCTACGCATTCTTATGTTTCTACGCACTTCGTGCCGAGTTTGGGCCGAGAGTCGTGTTTGCTAGATCAGCCACTTGTCGTGATTACACTTATTGGCGATTCTTTTGTCACGCGTTATATGTTTCGGTCGTGTTCCATTCAGATTGGAGATAGAGATTCATCCGTCGATTTGATCCTTCTGGATATATTAGACTTCGACGTTGTCCTTGGCATGGACTGGTTGGCAGCTTGTTATGCGTCGGTGGACTGCCGTGAGAAGACGGTCGGTTTCAGTTTTCCGGCGGAGTCTGCTCGGGTTGTGCAGGGGGACCGTGGTGCCGCCCCTCACAGTCTGATTTTTTCCCTTTGCGCTAATCGGCTTTTGAGGAGAGGATGTCGGGGATTCTTTGCTATCATTTGTGATACTGGGGCCACAGTAGGGTCATTGGACCGGGCTCCTATCGTGCAAGAGTTTCCTGACGTTTTTCTCGATGAGTTACCTGGTTTGCCACCAGAGCGCGATATTGAGTTTTGCATTGACCTGATTCCTAGCACGGGGCCTATTTCTATACCTCCTTACCGGATGGTTTCGGCGGAGCTTAGAGAGCTTAAAGATCAAATGCAAGAGTTGCTTGATAAGGGACTTGTGCGTCTGAGTGTTTCGCCATAGGGAGCTCCTGTTCTGTTCGTCAAGAAAAAGGACGGTAGTTTGAGGTTGTGTATTGATTATCATCAATTGAACCGTGTTACGGTGTGAAACAGGTATCCTTTACCTCGCATTGATGATTTGTTTGATCAGCTCCAGGATGCGAAACATTTTTCTAAAATGGATTTGCGTTCGGGTTATTATCAGTTGCGGGCTCGGAATGATGACATTTCAAAGATTGCTTTTCGTACTCGCTATGGGCATTATGAGTTTCTAGTGATGTCGTTCGGACTCACCAATGCCCCAACAGCGCTCATGGAACTGATGAACCGGGTTTTCAGGCCGTTCCTCGACCAATTCATTATTATGTTTATTGATGACATTCTGATCTAATCTAGGAGTCGAAAGGATCACGAGCAGCACTTGAGGATTGCTTTGCAGATATTGAGAGAGCACCAGCTGTATGATAAATTCTCAAAATGCGCATTTGGCTTGATCGAGTTGACTTCCTTGGTCATGTGATGACGGGAGATGGTATTCTTGTGGACCCGAGGAAGATCGAGGCTGTGCAGCTTTGGCCCAGACTATATCCGTGATAGAGGTCCGCAGCTTTTTGGGCTTAGCTGGTTATTACCGCTGTTTCATGCAGGATTTTTCGAGTATCGCTGCACCACTGACCGGACTGACCTGGAAGGGGTTCCTTTTCTTTGAACTGATGCATGCAAGCAGAGTTTTTAGCAGTTGAAGACTCGGTTGACGACTGCACCCGTTCTATCTTCTCCTTCTGGATCAGGTGGCTTTGTAGTTTACTGTGATGCATTTCGAGTGGGGCTCGGTTGTGTGCTGATGCAGCATGATAGAGTGATTGCTTATTCTTCTAGGCAACTGAAGAAGCACGAGCAGAATTTTCCAACTCACGATCTTGAGATGGCTGCGGTGGTCTTTGCATTGAAGATTTAGAGACACTACTTGTATGGGGAGTCGTGTCAGATTTTCATGGACTACAAGAGCTTGAAGGACATCTTCCAGCAGCGGGATCTGAATATGAGACAGCGCCGGTGGATGGAACTTGTGAAGGATTATAATTGTGAGATCCATTGTCACCCGGGCAAGGCGATTATGGTAGCTGATGCTTTGAGTCGTAGGCCCGGGGGTACCTTGTCCCAGTTGAGAGCAGTTCAGAGACAGTCTTCTGCGGATTGGCAGACATTGTACGACGGTAGAGTGCAGTTTGAGTTCACTTCCACTGGTGGACACCTTGCTTATGTCCGCGCCCATCCACTTCTTCTGGATCTTATCCGTGAGGCGCAGCCCAGTGATGCCCGCTTGGTTGAGATTCTTGGGCTTATTCGACAGGGTACATTTTCGGTGTTCATGATTGATGACCAGGGTGTGCTACGTTGCGGGACTCACTTGTGTGTACCAGATATTGATGGGTTGAGACACGAGATCCTAGAGCAGGCACATCAGTCAGTCTTCAGTGTTCATCCAGGTTCCACCAAGATGTACCGTGACTTGAGAGACATTTACTGGTGAGAAAGGATGAAGCGCGATGCTTCGGAATTCGTTTCGAGGTGCCTAACTTGTCAGCAAGTCAAAACTGAGCATCAGAGACCGGCTGGAGGGTTGCAGCCTTTACTCATTCCTGAGTGGAAATGGGAGTAGATTTCCATAGACTTTGTTATGGGTCTACCCAGGACCAGTCGGGGGTATGACTCCATTTGGGTGATTGTTGACCGGTTGACGAAAGTGGCTCACTTCCTTCCAGTGAAGACCATTTTCGGTTATTCTCAGTATGCTCAGTTGTATATAGATAAGATTGTGTGTTTGAACAGTGTTCCCACATGCATTGTATCCGATAGAGGCACCCAGTTTACTAGCCGTCTTTGGCAGAAGCTTCAGGAAGCTTTGGGTACCCGGTTGAGTTTTAGCACCGCTTTCCATCCACAGATCGATGGTCAGTCAGAGCGGACGATAGAAACTCTAGAGGATATGCTTCGGGCATGCGTGCTTGATTTTGGTGGCAGTTGGGATCGTCACTTGCCATTGATTGAGTTCTCCTACAACAACAGCTTTCAGGAGACTATTCAGATGGCACCTTTTGAGAATTTGTATGGTAGGAAGTGTGGATCACCGGTCTGTTGGACCGAATTCTGTAAGAGTAAGGTTTTGGGACCCCAACTAGTTCAAGAGACTATAGAGATGATCCAGCTGATTCAGGACAGGATGAGAGAAGCCCAATGTAGACAGAAGTCTTATGCCGACCGTTGTTGTTGCAGACTTGAGTTCTCAGTAGGAGATCATGTATTCCTGTGGATTTCTTCGATGAAGGGCGTTATGAGATTTGGGAGGAAGGAGAAGCTCAGTCCCAGATTTGTAGGTCCTTTTGAGATCCTTGAGCGAGTTGGTACCGTTACTTACCGTTTGGCGCTCCCGCCCAGTTTTCTGGATATTCACCCCGTGTTCTATGTGTCGATACTTCGTAGATACCTTCATGACCTTTCTCACATGATTCAGCACGAGACCGTTCAGCTTGAGCGCGATCTTTCGTTCAATGAGCAGCCGGTAGTTATATTGGATCGGCAGGTGAAGAAACTTCGATCAAAGGTCTTGCAATCTGTGATGGTTCTTTGGCGTAGCCCGACTAGTGAGAAGATCACTTGGGAGGCCCACAGCGAGATGCGGAAAAATTTCCCTCATCTCTTTGAAGGTTCCCTTGTAAGAATTTTAATTCGGGGACGAATTTTCTTTAAGGGGGAGATTGTAACACCTTGGAATGCGATTAGTGTTAATTAAGCGTTAATACGGGTTTTTAAGGAAAAGTTTACCAAATCGGGTTCCTCACATTTTATATCAATTAATTAATATTTTATTATTATTTAATATGGCTTAAACACACACGTGCATGTTAATGTGAGGGTTAGTTAGTGTTAATCTTGTTAACTGACCAAGACACCTTAATTAATCCTTGCCCTAATTTAACCTTGCCTTAGATCTTTTAGTGTGTGGAAATATCTAGTTTGGATGAGAGAGAGGTGGCAAGATGAGTCAAGAAGCATTAATGGTGGCATTAATGGAGGTGAGGGAAAGAGTGAGCATAAGGTTTTGTTTCATCCTACACTCACCCTTCACCATTATTTCTCTCTCACTCTCTCATTCTCCCTCACTCTCAATTATTCTTCATCTCTTCACTCCCACAACTGAAACCTCACTCCCTCTTCATAAAAACCTTGCTAAACTTCATAAAATCCCATTTAAACACTTCAAAAGTCTTGTTTTAGCCACTTGGTTGCCTTAGAGCTTGGAAAGCTAGGATTTTTGAGCAAGAGTGGTTAGGTAATGACCTCAAACTGATAATTAGGAGTTATATTATTGTGTTGCCTTGTTGTTATGGATTGGAACACTAAAGGTATCATTTTCTGCAAAATATCGTATTTTTATTGTCAACTTTGTGTCTTTGTGATCTACTGTAAAATCAGGTGTTTGTTGGAAAAGTTCCCACCACAGTGACATAGTGTTGAGGTATAGAACCCACCATAAAAACCAGAGAGCACCCCTTCATTTTTGGGCCACAAATTTAATGGTTCTGGCCGCAAATTGCGATTAGAGTGGGGGCTGGGGTGTTGAATCTTTGTCGTGGGGTCTCTGTGGTTGTTTGTGGTCTCGTGGTACTTGCAACTTTCACCAACTGTTAGTGTATCAAAATCTGGGACCACTTTGCTATATTCTAGTGTTTTTGGTACGCGTGTTACATTATCCGACACGGTTCGTGTTCTTGTGTAGCTGTTGCGCTTGGGTTGGTTTTAGTGTGTCACCACACACGTTAACCGTTAGACGAACACTTCTGGGTCGGATCGGAGTTGGTGCGTTGGTCAAACGTCTTGTGTACGTGATATTGATCGATTTCTGAGATTTGCACTGGTTATGTTTTGTGTTAATAGGATTGCAGGCGGGGACTTCGGACGCTGCGAAGAAAGGGAAGCAGGTGATTGGATTTACCTAGCCCGCAACTGTCAGTGAGTAGATTTAAGAACTAAGGGGAATTCGCCTGCAGACGTTATGCGTCAGGGCTAGATATGATATTATATTAGCCGCATGTTTATATTGCACATATAGAGTTTGCGCATAAACTTCATTGCATATTATTACTTGTTGTGCTTGGACTTATACCCATTGGGCACTGCACCATTATTGAGGCTCATATTGCACGAGCACTGATTGTTTTCCATACACACCGTCGATAATTACCATGACACGTACAACTCATATACATACGAGATATAGTTAACACCTATACATACGTGATATTGTATGGTTAGGGACATTGAGACAGTGATTCATATTCCATTGTGCATATGACATATAGCTTACCTGTATATCTATATGCTTACGCATATGCCTTGCCATGCCTACTTATTAGCTACACATATACCTAGAGGTTATTTTATCATTATTAACATGTATATACATATACCATAATTTTAGAAGACACAGAAAAAATGATAAAAACTGGAATATATCGGGTATTGTTTCGGAGTTGTTTCGGTTTTGATACATTAACATCGTCTAAATGAACTAGTATATGGTTAATGGGTTGGGTCTGATACCATGTACGGTTACGGCAGCGCCCCGACATCAATCCATGGCCAAACGCGGAACAAAAACTTTTAAAAACTGGCACTAACTGAACCCTAATCGACGGATCGTACCATTAACCCTATACTGGTAATATAAAAAGAGTTTGGAGAGTTTATACCGATCGATCCATGTCCTTCAGTCTTCAACTTTTGTCCTAAGCTCCTCGCAGCTTCCTCGATCATGATCGATCTCCAGTCTCCCTCTTCGAAGTTGATCCACGTCGAGGATTAGTAATACGGGCTCCCGCCTCAAAACCTAAGTAACTCGGGTACCTAGTTTGCTAACCTAGATAGCCAAGATGAAGTAGAGATTGTGTGTGATTACTTTTTCTCAAAACACCCAAGGATTCTCAACTCATGAGAGGGTATGGGTGGAGTTTGAAGAAGAAGCCATGAATGAAAAGTGTGAGCTCAAGAGAAAAAGCAACTAAAGAAATTGTTATGCTCTTTTCTTTTGAGTATGTTGTGTGATATTGTTGTGTAGAAGCAACTAAAGAAAAGCCACCAAGAAATGATCTGCCATTACATCAACAAATATCTCACACACAAACAAAACAATTCATCATATCACCATGACTCACTCCATGACCCACCACCATGAGTCACACCCATGTGGCACCAAGTGAGCATGCTAGATAATGAATGCAAAAGCCATGACTCACACTTCTCACCAATAAAAATTTAAACCAAAATGTTTAACACAAATGAAATGGCAATCCTAAAGTAATCATGTAACGAATTGCAAGAATACCCCTCATCCGTATATACATACCCGCATCCATATTCTGACTGAATACGAATACTACGAGATGAAAATAATCCAACAATATAATACTAGGATCCAGCTTAAACCAAAACCCACTAGTATTATCCGTCCAATCATGATCCATACACAAGTGCACGAATATGATCAAACCCTGCCATAAAACCATACGGCATCTACAACGTTTCGTTCGAACCAGGGAAACCCTCTGTGTAGGACTCTAAAAACTCGTCAATACGCTGGAAGTGGGTTTAACACAAGCACGTTAGTGGCACTAGCTGTACGTAACGGCTACCCAAGAATTGAGCAAAAGAGAGGCCGACAAGCAAACTCATCCTGAAACCCTACTGAGCCTGACAGTGACAATATACGTACAGTCTGGTACGTTCGTCTATGAGTATCGAATATCGAGTAAAGGGGGGGTGGATAAAGTCAGACCCCTAATAACCTGACATTTAGTGTCGACATGAAACCTATCACCAACTGTGAAACTACCGATCCTAGATCGGTAATTCTTGTCTACCACGGCGAGGATTTCTGGTGATGGCCACCCATGCACTCCGCGACATCAACCCCCAATACCGGGAGAGAAGAATCCCCTGACGATCCGCTCACCGCCTCTATGTGGCTCGGGACTATACCCAACTAAAACCTGTTTGCATGACTCCTTTGAGCCTTAGTAGGGTAGTAATCAAAGCACAATGGGAACTCACAAGAGAAAAATGACGATCACAGGTCGATAGACTAACCTGTACACATGTCATCAGGGAATTGCTATCTGACAATAGGTATAATTCCAACTAGCATGTTCCCGGCGAGTCCATCCGGTGTACTCATAACCCAATGAGCACCTGTATACATCTTAGGTGAACCAACTAACACCAATGGCCTGTGAGACCTGCCGTCACCCTTCATTGGGGTCTCGATCCGTATACACTAGTCTACTCTTGGAGTATCAATGCCTAGTCTCAAAACTCCCACGACTAGGGACACTTTAAGAATGTGCTTATAGACCACCCAACTCTCACGTATATGAACGCCATCATACTACTGGTAGTCAAGCAAGAATCCTATAGGCTCTATCAACATGTAATAGTGATCTGTAATGTCACCTGATGCATGTGCACGATGATAAAGACAAACCAGATAGCATACTATCATCTCGAGTAAGACTGTTCTACTGGTATAAGTCCTCCCTCAATCATTGCAATCACCTGCCTGTGACTCAATAATTGACTTTAGGGGTCTATAGCCAGCAGATTAAATACGGTATCGCATACACGTATTTAGTCAGGCTCACACACATATCACATATGTGTCCTACTTCGTTTCACTTGAACCAGGGAACTTCTAACGACTCGTCAATATGCTAGCAGTAGGTGATGATCACATCAGTCACCTACAAGCCGTCGGTGGCACTAGCTGGACATAATAGTTACCCGGGTATTGAGAGATATGAAGTTCAACAAGCAAGCCTGTCCACAGTCTCCATGAAGCCTATCAGTAACAATACCGTACAGTCTGGCCTCTTCTTCTGATATGTCGCATATCATGTCTAGAGGTGGTAAACTTCAGTCCCCAGTAACGTGATAATTCATGCCGATGTCTGGCCTATAACGGTTTGAGAAACTACTGATAACACTTATCAGTAAATTTCAACAGCAGCCCTGGCCAGGGACTTCCAGTTATAGCCAATCAAGCATAGCGCAACATCAACCCCCAATACCGAGAGAGATAAAACCCCTCCTATCGCTCATTGCCTCTATGCGACTCAGGACTGTACCCAAAATCCACATGTTTGCATGTCTCCTTTGAGTGTGGTAGGGAGGAAATCAAAGTACAGTGGGAGCCGCACAAGACTCTATGACGATCTCGGGTATACAGTCTAACCTGTACCAGTTTCACCAGAGGACTGCTATCTGACGATAGATATACTATCACATAGGAGTCTTCGGCGAGTCCTGTTCGGTGTACCCACTCTCCAATGAGCACCTGTGTACAATCTTTGATGCCACACACCAATGGTTGTGGGATCAACCATCGCCCTCTAAGGGACAAGAAACGTACACTTTAGTCTACTCTGGAATATTGATGCCCTAGTCTCGATATTCCCACGACTAGGAACTGATTAAACAATGTAATTTTGGGCCAGCCTGGCCCCACTAGTATTATCTCATCATAATCCTGGTAGTCAAGTACATATCCTAAGGGCTTTATCAACATGTGAGAGCAAGATAGTAAGGAATGCCAGTCAACATGTTAAAATAAAGAGAACCAGGTAGTATACTATCATGTCGAGCAAGAAATTCCTCTATATATATGTCCAAGCATCCACTATAATATATCCCATGTACAATAATGGCCTCTACGGCAAACATATAACTAACAATCGCCCACTTGCACTAAGGCCATGTATTGTAGTATCTCATACCCAACATCCTAAAAAGTCTCTCAAACTATATCTGGGGCAGGGCCTTTGTGAGTGGATCCGCTATGTTGTCCTTCGTGTCAACTCTCCTGTCCTCGATCTCCCGGCGATCTACTATCTTCCTGATTAGATGATAACGCCTCAGAATATGTCTGGATCCCTGATGGGACCTGGGTTCCTTGGCCAAAGACACCGCTCTATTGTTATCATAATACACAAGTATTGGATGCTTATAGGATGGAACCACACCAAGCTCATAAATGAACATCTTCATCAAGACAGCTTCTTTGGCTGCATCGTTGGCAGCGATGTATTCAGGCTTTATCTTCGAGTCTGCTACGGTGTCTTGCTTGGAACTCTTCCAACACATCGCCCCTCCATTGAGGGGAAAGACAAAACCCGAGACCGACTTACTGTCGTCCTTATCACTCAGGAAGCTCGAATCGGTAAAGGACTCCACTTGGAGTTCATCGTTACCATAGACCAAGAACATCTCTTTAGTCCTTCTCAAGTACATGATAATGTTCTTCACAGCTGTCCAATGATTCTCTCCTGGATTTGCTTGATACCTGTTCACTACACTTAGTAAGTATGCAACATCGGGTCTGGTAAATTACATCGCGTACATGATAGAGCCTACTGCCGAAGCATAGGGTATCTCTTGCATGCGAGCTCTCTCCAAATCATTCTTAGGAGACATCTTTTTGGAGAGAGTGAGTCCTGAGATCGTGGGTATATTCCCACGCTTGGAATCTTCCATACTAAATCTCTTTAGTATGGTGTTAATGTACCTGGATTAGGACAATCCCAGTATCTGTTTAGATATATCTCTATAGATCCTAATCCCCAATATGTAGGAGGCATCACCTAGATCTTTCATTGAGAACGTTTGTGATAAGAAGAGTTTGACCGAGTGCAGCATACGAACATCATTTCCTATCAAAAGTATGTCATCTACGTACAATACGAGGAAGACGACCTTACTCTCTGCCACCTTCTTGTATATACAAGGTTCATCTACATTTTTGAAGTATTCAAACTCTTTTACTACCACATCAAAACAAGTGTTCCAACTCCGCGATGCCTGCTTCAACCCGTAGATGGATTTAAGCAGCTTGCACACCTTTCTGCTGCTCCTATTGTCCATGAAGCCCTCTGGCTTAGTCATGTACAATCTCTCTTCTAAATCACCATTTAGAAAGGCGGTATTAACATCCATTTGCCAGATTTCATAGTCATGGTATGCAATGATGGAAAGTAGGATCTGGATGGACTTAAGCATAGCCACTGGAGAAAAGATTTCATCATAATCCACACATGGTCGTTGACGAAAACCTTTTGCAAAAAATATAGCTTTGAAAGTCTCAACTTTTCCATCTACACCAAGTTTCTTCTTAAAAATCCATTTGCTCCTAATGGGTTTTACCCCTTCGGGAGCAACATCCAAAGTCCATACTTTGTTGGTGTACATAGATTTGATCTCAGATCGCATTGCATCCAAGCATTTCACAGAGTCCCTACTCGTGATGACCTGCTCGAAGTTAGTTGGGTCATCATCATCCATGATGCAAATCAATGAGAAAACCGCAGTATCTCTCAGGTGGATGAGGAACCCTACTTGATCGGCGGAGAGGCTGAGGTTCATTGAGAACTATCGAATCCTCCTGTTCTACCAAATCTTCAATTGTAGTTTGTGCGGTTGGAACTTCTTCCAGCTCTACCTCTTCACCACTAATTTCTGTTATAAGAAATTCCTTTTCTAAAAAGGTGGTATATTGAGAAACAAACACTTTTTGTTCCTCATCATGGTAGAAGATATATCCATAGGAATTCTTTGGATATCCCATAAACATACACAAAACAGATCTTGCCTCGAGCTTATCCGGATTTTGCTTTTTAACATAGGCCAGACAACCCCATATCTTAACCCGTTTAAAATATGGTCTATTCCCATTCCATATCTTATATGGAGTGGTAGGCACTGATTTTGTTGGAACTCTATTCAATAGGTATGCTAATGTCTCAAGCGCATAACTCCAAAAGGAAATAGGCAACTCAACTGTGCTCATCATAGAGAGCACCATATCCAATAGGGTGCGATTCCTCTGCTCCGATACACCGTTGTGCAGTAGTGTATACGAAGGAGTAAGCTGAGAGAGAATCCCATTCTCTTTTAGATAGTCACGGAATTCTGTGCTCAAGTATTCTCCTCCCCGATCAAATCGTAGGATTTTAATACATTTGCCTGTCTGGTTCTCAACTTCATGCTTATATTCTTTGAATTTCTCAAAAGCTTTAGACTTGTGTTTCAACAGGAACACATGATCGAATCTTGAGAGATCATCAGCGAATGTAATGAAGTACGAGGAAGGAACCATTCCTAGCCTGTGTAGACATGGGACGGCAAACATCACTATGTATCAGTCCTAAGAGTTCCGTAACTCTTTCTCCGTGTCCTGTAAACGTGCCTTTGAGACATAACTGGCAAGTTTCATAAGATGAAAATTCTAACGGATTGAAATATCGATCCTTATGTAACTTAGCTAGTCGTGTCGCATTGATATGACCTAGTCTACAATGCCACATGAATGATTCGTTCATTTCTGAACTCTTCCTCTTATGTGTGTTCTGTACGTTAAGAACTGTGTTCTGATTTAGAACGTATAAACCGTTACATAACGCACCAAACCCTAATCAACACTTGATTTGGGTAAATGTTCATAATATTATTCTCTACTACAAAGTTATATTCTTCTTTATCTAATAAAGAAATTGATATTAAATTGCATATCATAGAGGGCACGTAATAAAATTCGTTCAAGATCAAAGTATTCCCACTTGGTAATACAAGGTGATATTTGTTGGGATTCCTCAGCACCCTACTGGATTTTAACAGCAACTACCATGCCAAATTTAAAAATTCTAAGGCGCTAATCAATCCAAAGCTAGTCAAGCTAGAGTAAATAAATGAAATGAACATGTAATCAACCATTACAAGTAGTGAGCAAGGAACACAACCTTTGTAGACCGGTCATTCACTTCTAAAGCTCTGTGTTGACGTCCCTTCGCTGCGATCATGGAAAGTGAAGATTTCCAGAACTCTAGAATGGTTACCTCGGAGAAATGAACAAGCTTGCAAGAAGTCTTCGAGGCCGAAGATGATTTACGTCGAGGAGACTCAAACCCAAGCTACCTCTTCACTAGGTCAAGAACTTTGTGAAGAGAACACCCTTTACTACCCAAGCAAGTGTATAAGATGATGAAATAGGAAGTGGGCTCACTTTAGATTTTATTTTCTCACATTATTTCATCACTAACTCAAAACCTAGAAAGCTTTTGGAGTTTAGATGAAGAAGAAGAAGAATGAACTAATCACATGAGAGAGGTAACCATGGGTGAGTTTTTATCATATATAAACCCTTGTAGAGACTTACCTAAAGCTTAGGATCATGGTTAGGTTCAAAAAATATCTTAATTAAAAACAAATTAGTGGACAAGTCAAATGAATCCACAAGCTTCCACAAGTTCCATCCATTTGACCATTTTCCACCTAATTTGATTAACTTTAAATAAATAAAACCTAAGGAATATCATAAGCTTAGTGTAAGTCTCATACACCCATGCCTCTTGTATCATCTAGCATGATACAAAATAATGTACATCAATATATATCACATACATACTAATGCACAAACAAAGTGAGAAAAGAAATCATAAGCGATCATGTATTAGTTAATATAGGTTAATATATCAAATATATAATTATACATTAAATTATTAAATTAACACTTTATTTAATAATCCGACTATATCACATACAACCGACTAATATCAAATGTAACAACCTTTCGAATCAACACTTGATCCGATAAGCCGGCTATATCACATATAACCGACCGATGTCACAAATCGCGAGAATAGAATGCAGTATCATATACGTGCATTAATCTTGGTCCCTCACATATCACATATGTACTCCTACTCCGTTTCTCCTGAGCCAGGAAACCTCTGTGTAGGACTCTAAAGACTCGTCAATATGCCAGCAGTAGGTGATGATCATATCAAACACCCACAAGCGGCAAGAGGCGTGCTAAACGTAACGGCCACCCGGGTATTGAGCGATCAGAAGATCAACAAGCAAGCCTGCTCATACTCCTGCGAATCCAATCAGAAACACTTACCGTACTGTCCGGTCTCTTCGTCTGATATGTCGCATATTTCGTCTGGGGATGGTAAACGTCAAACCCCAGTAACTCGATAAGTCATGCCGATATGAGTCTCATAATGGGTCGGGAAATTACTGGTAACACATACCAGTAAATCTCTGAAACAGCCCTGGCCAGGGACTTTCCTGTTATAGCCAATTGAGCATAGCACAACAACAACCCCCAACACCGGGAGAGACGAATCCCTCCTATCGCTCATAGACTCTATGTGACTCGGGACTGTATCCAAAAACCACCGTTTTGCATGTTCTCATGAACGTGGTATGGTGGAAATCAAAGCACAGTGGGAATTGTTAGTTATATGTATGCCCTAGAGGCCATTACTGTACATTGGATGTATATTGTAGTGGATGCTGGGACATATATAGGGAGGACTTTCTTGCTCGACATGACAGTATGCTATCTGGTTACTCTTTACCTTAACGTGTACAAAAATTGTCTCTCTGTTACATGTTGGTAAAGCCCTTAGGATGTGTACTTGACTATCTGGACTATGATGCAGATCATACTAGTGGGGACATGGTAGTCCATAAGTACATCCTTCAAAGTCCCTAGTCATGGGTATATCGAGACGGGGCATCGATATACCAGAGTAGACTAGCGTATACCTTCTCGACCTATACAGATGGGCGATGGATGATCCCATATCCATTGGTGTTTGACATCAGGGATGATATACGGGTGCTCAGTGGAGACTGGGTACACTGGACGGACTCGCCGAGAACTCCCAGATGGTATTATACCTTACGTCAGATGGCAGTTCTCTGGTGACACTGGTACAGAGTAGTCAATTGACCCGAGATCGTCATAAAGTCTTGTGTGGTTCCTACTGTGCTTTGATTTCCATCTTACCACGTCCAAGAGGGCGTGCAAAACGGTGGTTTTTGGGTACAGTCCCGAATCACATGGAGGCAATGAGCGATAGGAGGGGATTCGTCTCACCCGGTATAGGGAGTTGATGTTGCGCTGTGTTCGATTGGCTATAACAGGAAATCCCTGGCCAGGGTTGCTGAGATTTACTGGTAAGTGTTACCAGTAATTTCTTGAATTGTTATAGACCTCATATCGACACGACTTATCGAGCTATTGGGGTCTGACGTTTACCACCCCTAGGCGAGATATGCGACATATCAGACGATCAGACCGGACTGTACGGTAGTGTTACTAGTTGGATTCACTGGAGTGTGAGCGGGATTGCTCGTCGATCTTCTGATCGCTCAATACCCGGGTGGCCGTTACGTTTAGCAGACCGCTTGCCGCTTGTGGGTGTTTGATATGATCATCACCTGCTGCCGGCGTATTGACGAGTCTTTAGAGTCCTACACAGAGGTTTCCTGGCTCAATCAAAACGAAATAGGAGCGCATATGAGATATGTGCGGGACCGAGAATAATGCGTGTATGTGATACCATATTCTATTCTCGCGATGAATGTATCGATTAGTTATATGCGATATAACCTAGATATCGAATCAAGGATTGATTCGATAAGACGATACATAGGATACTAGTCGGTTATATGCGATATGACCGGATCGTTAAATCAAGTGTTGATTTAATGATTTAATGTATAATTATATATTTGATATATTACATTGCATTAACTAGTATTGGTTCATTTTAAATGGATTTTCTCGCTTGCTTTGCACAAGTTGTATATGTGATATACTTTTGTGCACTTGATTGTATCATGTTTGATGATACATGTTAACTTGGTTAAGTGTAAAGATTAAACCATGGTTAAGTTAATGATTAGGGTTTTGCTTTTCTTTCTTATTTATTTATTTATTTTGGAAAGAATAAAGAGAAAATGGTGGCTTTCTTTGTTTGTAGTTGAATCTTCATGAAGGTTTGACTTTCTAACCATTTTGTCTTCATGCTTAACCCTAACCATTTAAACAAACCATGGTCTATTCTCTACACTTAACTAGGGTTAGGATATGATAAGTATTCATATTAATTATCCTTTTTTAATAATACTTATGATATTCTTTCTTCTTCTTCTTCATCTTCAACATTGAAGCAAGCTTGCCTTCATCAATGGCAACTTGTGAAAAAGAGTGAGAAATCCAATTCTAAAGTGAACCCACTTCCTATTCTTCATCCTCTACCTCTTGCCAAGTAGTATAGGGTGTTTCCTTCACAATTTTTCTTGACTTGGTGAAGTTGGAGCTTGATCTAGTGATGCCTCAACGTAGATCATCTTCGGCATCATCGTCGATGACCTGGCCCGCTTTTTCTGCGATGAAGCCGACGCTAAAGCCCAATATCCAATTTGTACAGCGAAGAGACTTCATCGCAGAGCCATGGAGGTAGAGAACCGGATCTACAAAGGTTTTATTTCCGTTTACCATTTAGTTAAGTTGTTAACTAGTTTCTTTTTCGCCTAAACTTCTAGCCAACGATCCGTATTAGGGTTTCTCGGCACCGTTAAATTTGAAATTGGCATGGTTGATGCCTTGTGAGACCTCTTGAGAGTGCCTAGGAACCTTTCATTGGTATCAGAGCCTAGCTAGAGCCTTAGGCGAAGTCTAGACGGAGTTTGAAGTCCGATCGACCCGAAACCCCAACTCAAAACGGCTCTCTGGACTTTTTCTGAATTTGTGGATTTTTGAGTATTAAAAATATGCAGAAAACTAAGAAGGAGATTCTAAGAATTACTGTACAAAACGGGACTCATGATTCCTCCAAAGCGCGGCGGAACCGCGGCATAAGCATGGCTTATGCGGCGGTTCCGCGGTCAACTAGTCTCATCAGTCAACGATTTTGGCACGGTAACTTCTTTATTTTAATGCTGAGTTTTCTGGGAATTTTTAATATTTATTCAAGAGTTGGATTTTCTGGGGTTGTTTTGGGGATTCGGTGTTTCGATCGGAGTATCAGATTTTGTCTATGTGGCTTTCCGGATAATTTTTGAATATGTTAAAAAGTTCGACCGGATATAAATACCCAATTTTTCCCCTGTCGGGAAATTTCCAAGTGTTGGATTTTTCCGTGGTTTAAAGACATTCTAAGCAGTGCAAGTAACTCGATGGACCCTCTAGAAGACAACAAACCTTAACTCGATTATGTGACCGTCTTGAACTGCCCTTTAAACCTTCGGGTTTGGGGCAGTACGGCGTGCCACATGTGAGGCGTTGGCTTGACCCTTCTACGGCTGGACCGTTGGTACTGAGGCACGAACTGAATGTTTTTAGACTTGTTTCATGTGTTGATCTGTATCGGGAAAACTTGGGTGTTTGACTGTTCGATCAGAAAGTTTATCATTTTCTATTTATCCGGAATGTGATACAATAATTGGAATTCACAATAAGTTATGAGATAACTGAATGAATGTTATAAACATAGCAGTTTAGTCTCACTTGATCGGTTGCCACGGAATTTTGATGTGATCAAAAGTCCGTCGCAATCACGTAGCGTACGCGGATACTCGCCGATAAACTTAATAGACAGCCTCACTCCATAGCCTCGACCAAGTGACTGTAGGAGAACCCCGTCGCCGAAAGCATCCGTTCGGGTGCTCGCGGCAGCTGTGTTCCGCCTTGTTGCACTTCGTCGACGGCGTCGGGGGTGCGGCCGCCTACTGAAGTTTGCGACGAGCATTCGATCAGAATGTCGGGAATCTTGTTGAATTGCCCGACTTGATATGGAAAAGAGTTTTCGATAATGAGACTAAAATGCGGGATTTATTATTGTTAGGCATGCGATTTCTGAGTAATTCATTTGATTAGGCATGCGATATCTAAAGAGATTGCGGATTCCAACTGTTGTAGTTTTACACTTTCTTTTCTGTGACCGTAAGTGTAATATGTGATATCGCCGGTTTCGTTGCTATATGTCAACGACAATTGGGATGCGCACATTTACTTACGTTGATGACATGTGATGTTATCTGTTGCTGGATATGTTATATTGGATCGTCGCGTTTTGAATAGCCGGGAGTTTTATGTGAGATGAGAGTTTTTCATTTTCATTCATGTAAAATTTATTGTATGTAATATTCTTTTATAGAGTTTTTCATTTTCATTCATGTAAAATTTATTGTATGTAATATTCTTTTATTGGGGCACTTCCAGGTTGCGGAAGTTGTCACCATTTGTATATTATTTACTTTTCCGCACTAGGATTGACCCAAGGAGGAGGGCACAAGTAACCTGGTTCTGGAGTCCAGTGGGAGACCAACTCGAGGAGTCGAGCCCGGGTCTCCTAACTCTAGAATTGGTAGGGTTGCTTGCCGCTCTCGTAGGGGTCTTGGGGTGTGGGTTTGGCTATTCATCACGACCATAGAATTCGTGTTTTATACTGGTTCGTATTGAAAACACGGACATCCTAGTATATCCAATATTTCATATGATTCTTCTGCTGCGATATCTGTGATGTGATCATGTGATGTTCTGTGATAGATGCTGTATATAGTATATATGATATATTATATAGACGTTACTTATGTTTTACACCCGCGCTAGCCCTGCCCCGCTCTGCCGTTAGTTACCTAACCTAACGGTGCACGAGGGGACATCGAGGCGAATGCGGATGGCATAAGTGTACGTCGTATTTATCTGTGATGTTTAGGTAAATTTAAATGATGGGACTTCATTAATGAGATTAATGAAAGAAAAGAAACCTAAGATGTTGTAGAATCGAATTTCAAAATAAAACAGGAAGCTACAGTTCTTTCTTTGCACAGCGGTATATATGATATATCCTGCACCTTATTCGATGAGGAAAGGACCGAGATCCCTTCACCGGGAGTGACTCCTTTAGCAATAACTGGCAGATGCTACACACTCGGTTTGTATTTTGATTGCTTTTAAGTGTTTTTGCTTTGCACAGTGATATATGTGATATATCCTGCACCTCATTCGACGAGGAAAGGACCGACGATCCCTCCACCGGGAGTGACTCCTTTAGCAAAACTAGAAAGGCCTCAAAAACACTCCATTTTAAAATCATTTGATTCTACAACGATATCAAGTTCATTACGCAATAGGTTTTCAGAAAAACCTGTCGTAGCCCTCCGTCATTTCAGATAAGTACTAGTTAGTATTCGTGCTGCGGTTGTTTGGCATGCGTCAAGGCGTAGTGTACGCTAGCTAACTAGTGCTTATCTGCTAGCATACGATGCGATTGGATTAGGGTATTCGTACGGCGTTGTTTGGCATGCGTCAAGGGTCGTGCGGGTGGGTTTAATTCAATCATGAAATGTACGGGTTGAACTTGACTAGCGGACTATGGGTTGTTTGGCATGCGTCAAGGTCATAGCACGCTAGGGGCAAAATATTATCGGGAATTTCAAGTGTTGAAATTTGCAATGAGATTGCATACCTTCTATGAGATAGTTGGATCCCGATACCCGTTGTGAGTAAGAGTTACTCATGGTAGAATTTTATACATTACAATTAGCCGATCAAGTAGGTGTCTAGAAAGGTGTCAACGGGGTTACGCCTCTGGGAAACCGAGGTTTACATTAATTAGGTTCGTGCGAAAGCACGGGGGACCTCCCTCAAAGTACAGACACTGGCCTGGCTGAAAGATTGGCGAACTTGTAGTGTGTAATTAATCCCGGCTAGTCTTTCCTTTTAGGGTTTGAAGGAAGATTTGATAAAAAGCAGTGGGAGCCATCCTGATTAGATAAAATAATAACCAATCTATTCTTGCAAGAGCGCACGCTGAGTGTTTTCTTCTCTCTCTCTCCTGGTAGCGACCATGTCACGCCTTAATCAAGATAATAATATGGATTATTGACCGAACCCGCTTGTTATACTGAGCTGGGGAACGTTGGTCTTGCTCCACCTTATAATTGTTATAAGACAGAGCAGGAAATTGGGGAATACCAGAATTCCCGTGCCGCCCAAACGAAGAGAGTGCATGCTGATGCATCATCTTCGGGTGTGTTCATTATACAAAACTGTTTCCTAGTATCCTCCACATCCTGAGTATATGATACCGGATCAGGATCCCAGATATGTAATATGTTACATAGGGTTACAAAAGGGTAGAAAAACTGAGAACGGGTGATAAGTTTCATGAGGCAGAAAACGGGGCAAGTGTTGCAGCCAAGTCTGTCGGTCACTGTCACACTGTATTACCAATACATTGATTCTGAACGAATGTTATTAGATACTGAACCTGATATACAAAATCATCTCAGTCTCTTTAATAGTAAAGAAATGATAAAATTTTGTATTGTTGGATAATGTTTTGAACATTTCCTATATCAAAAGTTGATCAGTTATGGCACGTTATCTAAAAGCGTTGATGTTCTAAATCAAACTACAGTTCTTAGTATATGGAACACACATAAGAGGAAGAGTTCAGAAATGAACGAATTCTTCTTGAGGTATTGTAGACTAGGTCAGATCAATGTGACCCGACTAGCTAAAGTTACATATAGATGCATATTTAAATTAGTTTGAATTTACATCTTGTGAAACTTGCCAGTCATGTCACAAAGAGAAGATGACCATAACTCCGTTTACTCGAAACAGAGAAAGAGTTATTGAACTCTTGGGATGGTACATGTTGATGTATGTAGGTCCCCTGTCTACACATGCCAAGACCGGTTCTTTGTACTTCATTACATTCTCTGATAATCTCTCAAGATTCAGACATATGTTCCTGTTGAAACACAAGTCCGAACCTTTTGAGATATTCACAGAATATAAGTTAGAAGTAGAGAACAAAAATACGGGTATAAGTATTATGTCCTATGATGAGATCAGGGAGGAGAATACTTGAGCACGGAAATCCTGGACTATTCTGAAGGAGAATGAGATTCTCTCTCAGCATTACTCCTCCGTATAAACCATAGCACGATGGTATAACGGGGCGAAGCAATAGCATCCTATGTGATTTGGTGTGCTCTATGATGAGTACTACTGAGTTTCCTATTTCCTTTTAGGGAGTTATGCACTTAAGAAGTTGCATACCTATTGAATAGGGTTCCGATCAAATCAGTTGCCTACCACTTCATATGTGATATGGAAAGGGAAGAGCCCATATCTTAAAATGGTTAAGATTTGGGGTTGTCTGGCCTATGTCTAAAGGCAAAATCCGGACAAGTTCGAGGCAAAGTCTGTTATGTACAACTGGAAAGGTTCCAGCTATACAAATTACAGCCGATGATTTGGTAGAACCAAAGGATTCAGTAGATTCCAACGAACCTCAGCCTCTCCGCCGATCTAGTAGGGTTCCTCACCCACCTGAGAGATACTTCAGTTTCTCTATGACAGTGGGAGCGAGGATTGCATCATGAGTTGATGACCCAACTAGTTTCGAGCTGGCCATCAGGAGTGGGACTCTGTAAGAATGGCTGGATGCTTATCGATCTGAGATGGAATCCTTATACACCAACAAAGTATGGACTTTAGTTGCTATATCTGAAGGGTTAAATTCCCATCAGGAGCAAGTATATCTTGAGAAGATTACTTGGTGTAGATGGAAAAGTTGAGACTTTCAAAGCTAGACTTGTTAAAGGTTTTCGTCATCGACCAGGCGTGGATAATGATGAAACCTTTTTCCAGTAGCTATGCTTAAGTCCATCCAGTTCCAACTTGCCACGGCTATATACCATGACTACGATATCTGGTGGTTGGGTGTCATGACAGCTTTTCTAAATGATGTTTTAGAAGAGAGCGTCTATAAGTACATGGCCAGAGGGCCTCGTAGAAAGTGGGAGCAGCGGAAACATGTGCAAGTTGCTTTATAGGATAAAGCAGGCATCGCGGAGTTGGAACATCTGTTTTGATGAAGTAGTCAAAGAGTTTGACATCATCAAAATGGTAGATGGACCATGTATATACAAAAGGTAGTAGGGAGTATGGTGATGATCCTCATAGAGTACGTGGATGACATACTCTTGATAGGAAAGGTGTTTCCTATGCTACGCTCGGTCAATCTCCGCTTATCACAATGATTCTCCATATAGGATCAAAGTGATACCTGCTAAATCCTTAGTTATGTATCTATGAGATAGATCTAACTGGATGTTAGGATACTCACTAGTTGTAGTAATATGGTATCAATTGATCCTGGGGAGAATTGTTAGTGTATATGCCCTAGAGGCCATTACTGTATCATACTAGTTTGTATATTACTTAATGGAAGCTTGGGATATTCACCTTGTATATACAATCTTGCTCAAAATAGTAGTATGCTACTTGGTTTGTTTCTACTTCAATGTGTACATGTGTTTATTTTAGTATATCGCCCATACACATTAGTGGAGCCTTTAGGATCTTTGCTTGATTACCAGCGATGTGATGGCCGTCACACTAGTGGGGCTGGGTAATCTATAAGCACATCCTTATGCAGGTCCCTGGTCGCAGGACTATCGAGACGGGGCATCGATACTCCGGAGTAGACTAGCGCATGGGCTTCTCATCCCAGTGTGGGTGACGGTCTGTCCCACAGCCGTCAGTACGTCGTACTTGAGATAGTATGCGGGTGCTCGTTAGTTTACGGGTACACTGGACAGGACTCGTCGGGAACTGACTAGTTGGTATTATGCCTATCGTCAGTTATCAGTTCCCAGGTGACATGAGTACAGCTTAGTCCGCTGACTTGACACTGTCACTTCGCCTCGAGTGTGTTCCCACTGCACTTTGATTACTACCCTACCACGGCTCAAAGTAGCCGTGCAAACAGGTAGTGGTTGGGTGCAGTCCCGAAGCACTTGGAGGCAGTGACGGTTAGACAGGATTCTTCTCTCCCGGTATTGGGGGTTGACATCGCGCTGTGTCTAGGAGAGCCATTACACGAGTAGTCCCTGGCCAGGGCAATTGAGATATACTGGTAGGCTTCCACTGTTATCTCAGGGTGTTTTGGGCTTCGCTCCGGCACGACTTGTACCGCTATTGGGGGACTGACGTTTACCGCCCCCTAGGCCCGCCATGCGATGTATCAGACGAACAGACCAGACTGTACGGAGAATGTCACATTCAGGCTCAGTAGGAGTTCAGATGGGTTTCGCCTCGTCGGTCTTCTTGTCGGCACTACATGGGGACCGTTACGCACAGCTAGTGCCGCTTGCGGTCTGTGGTTAAACCCACTGCCAGCGTAGTGTCGAGTCTTTAGAGTCCCATACAGAAAGCTTTTCTCCTTTAGGCAAAAGAGTAGAGGTCGCATGGTTTTGCGACAGGTCGCGTGGTTTTGCGACAAGGTTCGGTCACATCCGTGCACTTGTGCACGTACAGTGTCCGGACAGTTTACACTAGCGGGCTTTGGTTTAAGACAGATCCTAGTGTACCTTTTGGGATTGGATTTATCCAGTTTGCATTCATGTTCCTCGGAACACGGATGCGGGTGTGTCTGCACAGTTGACGGGGAGACAGAGGCAGCGGATTCTCATTAGGGTTGTTGACAGTTGACCGTTGACTATCGACCTTTTGCTCAACCCTAATGAGAATAGGACATGTGATTAATTATTATATTAATTAAGTATTATGGTGACATGGTTGTTGACTGTTGACTTTGTTGACTTGTTGACTTTTGTTGACTTGTTGACTTTGTTGACCGGTTGACTAGGCTTGACTAGTTGACCATCATGATAACCATAGCCATCATTTCATGGAAAAGTCTTTTGCTTGCTTGCTCATTTGTGCAAAATGAGTGTATGAAATGATATGGTTATGGTTGCTTCAACCATCACATAACACTTGATTTGGTATAATGAGTTATGATGGTTTTGGATTATGAGAGGGTGAAAGATAAAAGAGTTGCTCATTCTTTATTGCTCATTCTCTCTCTTTGTTTTTGAGCTCTCATACTTTTGCTCTCACCCTCTTCCTCTTGCTCCCTCTTTTGACTCTATGGTTCTCTTGTCTCATGAGTTGAGAATCAAGAACCATAGATAAAATCCCATACAAACTCTTCTTTACTCACTCTAGTTCACAAGGTTTAGCAAACCGAGTGAACTAGTTTCTTCAAAGTTCGAAGAAGGAGCCAAAGGTTGGAGCTTTCAGGTGGATCTATCTTCGGCGTAAGGAGACGACGGGAAGAAGCCAATCCGGACCACCATTGGAGCTTGAAGACGAAGGAGTTCAAGACAAGCAAGGTATAACCCCCTAACCGAGTAGTTAGCAACTCGTAGTTAGGTTGTTTGTTAGATGTTTAACCAAGATCCGGGTTATAAGTCCATGTTACCACCTCTATAAAAATCGTTTTTTATCAAATTCCGCATGCCCGAAAGTACCAGGAGAGGTAGCATGGACTTACAGTGGTATCAGAGCCAGGTTAAACTCTTTCTAACATGTTAGCAATGTAGCTAGAAGATCGATCAAAGAAAAGTCCCGAAATGAACCCCGAAATTCGAACTTACTGTCGATTTTAAAAGTGCTGGAAAACTTTTTTGAAATACACCAAAAATCGACTCAGGGTTTTCTGAAGAGACTGCAAAAATTTTACACCCTAACTCGATCAAAGCACCGCGGTTCCGCGGCCGAGTTGACTCGGTCATGGGTTTTCTTTTTTGCAGTTTGCTCATAGGGGTATTTTGGGATTTCTGGAATATATATTTTCTGCCCAGATTTTCCAGAACGAAAATTTTATTTTTGGGGTCCCGAAAATCCGTATTTTTGATCGAACTTCTAAAAGACTTAAGCTAACGGGTTTTTCTGTAATGTGATATTTGTATTGAACGTCTACTAATCGCTATATGTCGATTAGTGGGGGTTATACAAATCTGTGATCTGTAATGTTGCTGGAATGTGTATATGAATATGTTGGATTGTCACGGGTGAATAGCCGGGGGTTGTAAGACGAGAGTTTTCTTTTCTTTCAATTCATTTAAATTTGTAAATTGATGTAATAATTATTTGTATGGCCGCACAACCGGGTCGGGGCTGTAGCCGTCATTGAATAATTTCTTTTTACTGCTTTTGCTCCTAGGATAGACCCATGGAGGGGGTGCACAAACTACCGGGTATGCCGAAGTGCCGTGTGGCCTACTCATGGAGATGAGGGAGGTTGCTTCGCTTCGGGTACTTGGCGGGTAGTTTGCCGCACCCGTAGGGGTCTTGGGTGGGGTATTGGCTATTCACCGCGACCGTGTAATCTGTTTTTCGTTACAGGCTCGTGCGAATTACAGATTCCTAGTATATCCAATGTATTCATCTGTGATCTAAAATGTTTATCATTGCAGTATATCTATATATGATATTATTTAGGCGTTGCTTATGTTTTACAGATGCGCTAGCCCAGCCCCCGCTCTGTCGTTAGTTAAGTAACCTAACGGGTAATGACCGGGCCCAGTGGCGAATGCGAATGGCATAAGCGTACGTCATATTTTGGTTGTTTTCTGCAATGGTAGGATTAAATGATGGGACGCATTAAAAGAACTAATGCAAGAATATCACGCATTAAAAGAACTAATGCAAGATAATTAACCAAGTTTAAGTCGTTGGAACACTTTCGAAAAACCACTCGGTTCTTTTCAAAAACAACTTTTAAATGCGGAGCTTGAGCCACTCCTTTTAAAAGCTATCTCGTTCCATCGACTATATTAAGTTCACTACGTTCACGGTTTCGCCAAAACCATTCGTAGCCCTCCGTCGTTTCACATGAATAGTCAATAGTATTCAAGCTGTGTTTGTTGGCCAAAGTCAAGACATAGTGATAGGTAGCTATTGGGTATTCATGTGCAGCATAGATAGATGCGTTGGTTTGGAACAGTCGTACTGCCTTGTTGACCTTCGTCAAGGGTATATACGGGTGGATTCAAATTAACCTGGATAATGATGGGAAGAACTTGACATGTGACTTATGATTTATTGACCTTCGTCAAGGTCATAAGAGCATGGGGCAAAAATCCACATCGGGAGTTTCATAAGTACTGAAACTTGCTAGATTTGCGTACCATTTGGAGTGTGATGATTCTGGTAGGATTCCTTCAGTTTCGTCACGCGATGATATTTGGATCCCAATCCTACTGTGAGTATATGCTACTCCTCGGGAAATTTCTCACTAAACGATCAATGCTATAAACCTAGTAGGTGCCTAGAAAGGTGATAGCGGGGCTACGCCCCCAGGGAAAAGAGGTTCTTTAATTAAGGAACTTCGCGAAAGCGTTGGAAAACCTCCCTCGAAGTACCGACACTGGCCTGGCTGAACGGTTAAGCAAGTATTGTGCGGTGGGATTGATCCCTACTAATTCTTCCTTTATGGTTTGAGGAGGGATTCGAGAAACAGTGGGAGCCATCCTGTTTAGACAAACTAAAAACCACTCTAAACTTCCAAGAGCATCATGCTGAGTGTTTCTTCTTCTCTCTCCTAATTGCAGCGACCAATCGACATGACTGGACTTAAGTTACTTCTAGATAAAAACATACTGACAGGGCCAAACTACAAAGATTGGCTCAGGAATGTCAAAATGGCAATCACTTACGACAAGCTGGGGTATCTTCTTACCACCAAAGCTCCCCTTGTCCCTGGTCCCACTTCCAGCGTCGCGGATAAGGAAATCCGCAAGACTTGGGAGATTGATAGCGCGAAGGCCAAGTGCCTCGTACTTGCCTCGATGGACAATGAACATCAGAGGAGGCACGAGAATATGGACCTTGAATCCATATTTCTCCATACAAAAGAACTGTATGGAGAGCAATCTCGTATCGCAAGATACGAAGCGTCGAAAAAGTTATTTTCGGCAAAGATGGCCGTCGGATCATCAGTAGCCGAGCACGTGCTAAAGATGATCGGCTACATTGAGGAGCTCGTGGACCTAGGGACCACATTGGAGAGTGAGCTCTATACGGATATAGTTCTCCAGTCCCTTCCTTCCACTTACGCCCAGTTTATACTGAACTTCAACTTATAAGAAAAAGAGGTTGAACTTTCAGAGCTCCTCAACATGCTGAGGAGCGCAGAGGGCACCCTGCAGAAAAGTAGGGAAACATCCACTTTGTTTGTAGGAGGATCATCTTCTTCTAGGTCCAAGGCGAATGCCAAGGGAAAGAAGAAGAAGGCCACAGCCAAACCAAGGGGCGGTGTTAGTAAAGTGGATATGAAGGGAAAAGCAAAAGCAACAAAGAAAGCGGGGAAGATTGTGGATAAGGAAGAATGCTTCTATTGTCATAAGAAAGGTCACTGGAAGAATGATTGCAGGGCTTGGAAAGCCAGGACACAGGAATTGAAGCAGGTTGCAGCTTCAGCTTCAGGTGTGTATGTTATTGAAAACTGTCTTTCAATAAACTCTACTTCCTGGGTATTGGATACCGGATCAGGATCTCATATCTGTAATTCTTTGCAGGCATTGAGAAACCGTACGGTTTTGAAGGCTGGTGACATGACCCTCAGAGTTGCGAACGGAGCTAGCATGGATGCTAAAACCGTGGGGGACTAGCACCTGGGAATGTCAGATGGATATGTTTTGATTTTGCGTAATTGCTTTTTTGTACCCAACGCAACATGTAATATCATTTCTGTATCTTTAGTTTCTAAAGAAGGTTATGAATTTGCGTTTGTAAGTAATGTTGTAAACATTCATCTTAATCAAGTTCTGATTGGATCAGGTACATTGAGTAATGGTATATACGTATTAAACCAACCACAGATTTTCAATGTCCAGAATACACACAAAAGAAAGTCTCCAGAAATAAATCAGACTTTCTTGTGGCATTGTAGACTGGGTCACATCAATGAGAGAAGGTTGACGAAGTTACATACAGAAGGATATTTGAATGCGTTCGAATATCAATCGTATGCCACTTGTCAATCCTGTCTCAAAAGAAAGATGACAAAGACTCCGTTTACTGGACATGGAGTAAGAGCGAGCGAGCTCTTGGGACTCGTACACAGTGACGTGTGCGGTCCAATGTCTACACATGCGCGAAGCGGTTATTCTTACTTCATTACCTTTACGGATGACTTCTCAAGGTACGGTCATGTTTTCTTAATGAAACATAAGTCCGAAGCCTTTGGAAAATTCCAGGAGTATAAGAATGAAGTAGAAAAACAAACCGGCAAAAGTATTAAGATTCTAAGATCGGATCGAGGTGGAGAATACTTGAGTGCCGAGTTCCTGGACTATTTAAAAGAGACCGGAATTCTCTCTCAGCTTACTCCTCCATACACTCCGCAACATAACGGTGTATCGGAGAGACGGAACCGCACCCTATTGGATATGGTGCGGTCCATGATGAGTAACGCTGAGTTACCGCGATCATTCTGGGGATATGCGCTAGAATCAGCCGCATACATTTTGAACCGAGTTCCTACAAAGACTGTGCCTACTACACCATATGAGATGTGGTGTTGGAAGAGACCCTATCTTAAGCACATTAAGACATGGGGATGTCCAGCTTTTGTCAAAAAGCAGCATGCGGACAAGCTCGAGGCACGCTCAGTACAGTGCAAGTTTGTGGGATATCCAAAGAATTCCAAAGGATATTTCTTCTACTGTGAAGAGGAACAAAAAGTTCTTGTTTCTCGTCATGCCTACTTCTTGGAAACTGAGTTTTTGGAAAACCAAATTAGTGGGAGCGCAGTAGAACTGGAAGAAATTCCAGAACCACGGACTATTACCGAAAGTTTAGTGGAACCAGAGGGTTCGGAAGAACAGGACATTCCTACGCCGCTCCGCAGAAGTAGTAGGCAGTCTCATCCGCCCGAGAGATACTACGGTTTTCTCATAGACGAGGATAGAGAGGATTGCATCATAGATTATGATGAGCCTACTAGCTTCCAGCAGGCCGTTCAGAGCGTTGACTCAGTGAAATGGCTGGATGCAATGCGGACCGAAATGGAGTCCATGTACACCAACAAGGTATGGATGTTGGACATTGCTCCAGACGGGGTAAAACTCGTAGGATGCAAGTGGATCTTCAAAAGGAAGATTGGTGTAGATGGTGTTAGTTATGTATATACCCTAGAGGCCATTGTTGTACATATGATGTATATTATAATGGATGCTTGGATATATATAGAGAAGACTTTCTTGCTCATCATGATAGTATGCTATTTGGTTTCACTTTATCTTAACATGTTGACTTGTATTGGTTTACTGTTTTACTCTCACATGTTGATAAAGCCCTTAGGATTTGTACTCGACTACTGGGACTATGATGAGATCATACTAGTGGAGCCACGGTAGTCGATGAGTACATCCTATAACTGTTCCTAGTCGAGGGTATATCGAGACAGGGCATCGATACGCCAGAGTAGACTAGCGTATACGCATCTTGACCCATATGATGGGCGATGGATGATCCCATATCCATCGGTGTTAGACATCAGAGATGGAGTACGGGTGCTCAGTGGAGACTGGGTATACAGGACGGACTCGCCGAGAACTCCCAGATGGTGATATACCACACGTCAGATGGCAGTTCTCTGGTGACACTGGTACAGGGTAGTCTGTAGACCCGAGATCGTCATAGTGTCTTGTGTGATTCCCACTGTGCTTTGATTTCCACCTTACCACGTCCAATAGGGCATGCAAAACGGTGGCTTTTGGGTACAGTCCCGAATCACATGGAGGCAATGAGCGATAGGAGGGGATTCGTCTCTCCCGGTATAGAGAGTTGATGTTGTGCTGTGTTCGATTGGCTATAACTGGAAGTCCCTGGCCAGGGCTGATATAGAGATTTACTGGTAAGTGTTACTAGTAGTTTCTCGACCCGTTATGAGCCACACATCGACACGACTTATCGGTTACTGGGGTCTGACGTATACCACCCCTAGACTTGATATGCGACATATCAGACGAACAGACCGGACTGTACGGGAGTGTTACTGATTGGATTCACAGGAGAACGCACAGACTAGCTTGTTGATCTTCTGATCGCTCAATACCTGGGTGGCTGTTACGTTTAGCTGACCGCTTGCAGCTTGTGGGTGTTTGATATGATCATCACCCGCTACCGGCGTATTGACGATTCTTTAGAGTCCTACACAGAGGTTTCTTGGCTCAGGCGAAACGGAGTAGAGGCATATATGTGATATGTGCAGGAACGAGAATAATGCGATATGGGATACCGTATTATATTCTCGCGATAATTAGTTATGAACCGGGTCATCGGATCAAGTGTTGATTCGATGAATCGGTACATGATATATTAGTCGGTAATATTCGATATAGCCGGATTGTCGGATCAAGTGTTGATTCGATGATTTAGTGTATAATAATATATATGATATATTGTATTACATTATCTAATATTGACTCGCTTTATTATTTCATTTTCTCGGTGGATGATACATTGATATATATGCGATATATGTTAATTGTATTATTTTCCTTTGTTGCAAATATATAATATATATGTGATATATATTATTGTGACATGATATGATTAATTGTTAAACATGTTTAAGGATGATTAATTGAGGTTAGGGTTTGATTAGGGTTAGATGCTTCATGCACCTTCTAGAAGCTTTTTCTTTTGTCATTCTTAAGATATTTTAGGATGACACATTCTTAACCCAACCAAACCCTAACTCTAGTTTATTCTCTACTAAATCCTAGCCACTCATCCTTGACCATAGTTTATAATCAATCATATACTCTTTCTTTCTATTCATCACAAAAGAAAATAATTCATTATATTTTCCATTATCATCTTCTTCTCTCTTGAAGAAAGCTTACTAGTTTTTCTTTATGTGATGAAATAATATGAGAAAATGATTTAAAAAGAAAGCAAAAATACCACTCTCTCATCCTCATCTCATCTAGCCTATGAGATTAGTGTGTTCATCTCTTTAGAGTGAAAAAGCTTGAGTCTTAGCAACCGCAAGGTAGATCATCGGAGATTTGGAATACTTCGAGCTAGCATGGATCGTTCGAGTCGTGGAGCCTCTCATGAGTCCGGGAGATCGTGGATCGCGGCAAAGGGACTTCTACTCGGAGCTTGTGAAGCGAAGGAGCGGACTACAAAGGTTGTAATCCCTCACACTTAGATAAAAGTTATCATCTTGCATGTTAAACCCTAATAATCTAGCAAAGATCCCGGCTTTGGGTTGTTCGGCACGTCTAAATTTTAATCCGCCCATGTTTGATGCCTTATGAACCTTCACAAGAGTGCCTAGGAACCCTACAGTGGTATCAGAGCCTAGCTAGAGCATTAGGCGATGTGTTTACGAAGTTAAAACTCCGATCGAACCCGAAACGACGAAACTAGACCCCTCTCTGGAAATTTTTTAAAATTTGGGATTTTTCTGAATTAAAAATATGTAGAAAAATCAGCAGGGAATTCTAAGAATTACCATAGAACCCGAGCCCCTAATTCGAGCAAACGGCGGCGGAACCGCGGCGCAACCGCAATCATGCTTGCGCGGCGGTTCCGCGGCGGAACAGTTGATTTGTGACACGTGGCTTTTATGGTAATATCCGTAGGTGCTTGTTGATGCTTCTGGGTATTTTTAAATCTGTTTCAAGTGTTGAACATTATGGGGTTTGTTTTGTAATAGTAGATTCGATCGGAATATTTAAATTCGTATTTCTTTCCGGATATTTAGAAACTGTTAAACTATTTGAACGGATATCATTAACTCATTGTTTCCCGGTACGGCAAACTTTCAAGTGTTGAATTTTTATCGGGTTTAAATATTTCGGAAAATTGTACAAGTTAAGCGGTGGACCCTCTAGAAGACAACAAACCTTAACTCGATTATGTGACCGTCTTGAACTTCCTTTTGAACCTTCGGGTTTGGGGCCGTACGGCGTGCCACATGTGAGGCGTTGGCTTGACCCTTCTACGGCTGGATCACCGGTACTATGACATATTCTGGGATTATTTGAACTCCGCTCAAGTGTTGAGCACTTTGGGAAATTTTGTGTATTTGATTATCTGTTCGGAAATTTTAATACTATCTATTTATCTGGAATGTGATACAATATGTGGAATTCATAGAGTTAGGCATGAAATGCGAAATATGTGATATTTCGGATTTACGATGTCTAAAGTGATTGTGGATTCCAAATGTTGTAGTTTTACACTTTCTTTTCTATGACCGTAAGTGTAATATGTGATATTGCCGGTTTCGTTGCTATATGTCAACGACAATTGGGATGCGCATATTTACTTACGTTGATGATATGTGATATTATGTGTTGCTGTGATATGTTATATTGGATCGTCGCGTTCAGAATAGCCGGGGGTTTTATGTGAGATGAGGGTTTTTATTTTCATTCATGTAAAATTCATTTGTAATGTAATATTCTTTTATTTGGGGCGCTTCCAGGTTGCGGTTGCTGTCACCAGTGTATATTATTTACTTTTCCGCATTAGGTAGACCCAAGGAGGGGAGCACAAGTAACCGCGTTCTAGTTTCCAGTGGGAGGCCATCTCGAGGAGTCGAGACCGGGTCTCCTAACCCTAGAATTGGCAGTGTTACTTGCTGCTCTCGTAGGGGTCTTGGGATGTGGGTTTGGCTATTCGTCGCGACCGTGGAATCCGTGTTTTATACAGGCTCGTATTGAAAACACGGACGTCCTAGTATATTCAATATTTCATATATGTTCTTCTGCTGCAATGTTCTGTGATGAGATCATATTACTGCCTTAGACGAATGCTTATACTATATATATATGCTGACATATAAATAGTACTGCTTTCGTTTCTTATGTGATGCTTAGGAAGCATAAGCTGATGGGATTTTTATTAATAAGATTAATAAAAGAAAAGAAACCTATAGATGTTGTAGAATCAAAATATTATAAAAAGGGGTAGCTACAGTTTTGCTTTGCACAGTGATATATATGATATATCCTGCACCTTATTCGATGGGGAAAGGGCCGACGATCCCTTCACCGGGAGTGACCCCTTTAGCAAAACTGGCAGATGCTACAAAATGCGGTTTGTCTTTTGATTGCTTTTAGTGTTTTGCTTTGCACAGCGGTATATATGATATATCCTGCACCTTATTCGATGAGGAAAGGGCCGACGATCCCTTCACCGGGAGTGACCCCTTTAGCGAAACTAAGAAAAGCCTAAAAAACACTCCTTTTTCAAAACTTCACTCGATTCTACGACGATATCAAGTTCATTACGCTCAGGGTTTTCTGAAAAACCTGCGTAGCCCTCCGACATTTCAGATAGGTAATACTTAGTATTCGTGCTACGTTTGTTGGCTTTCGTCAAGGCGTAGTGTGCGATAGCTAATTATTACTTATCTGTTACATATGATGAGATTGGGTTAGGGTAGTCGTGCGGCTTTGTTGGCTTTCGTCAAGGGACGTACGGCTGGGTTTAATTCAATCAAGAAATGTTCGAGTTGAACTTGACTAGCGGACTATGGTTTGTTGTCTTTCGTCAAGGTCATAGAACGTTAGGGGCAAAATATTATCGGGAATTTCAAGTGTTGAAATTTGCAATGAGATTGCATACCTCCTATGAGATAGTTGGATCCCGATACCCACTACGAGTGAGTGTTACTCCTGGGAGAGTTTAACACAGGACAATTAGTCATTCAAGTAGGTGTCTAGAAAAGTGCTAACGGGGTTACGCCTCTGGGAAAACGAGGTTTACTTTAATTAGGTCCGTGCGAAAGCACGGGGAACCTCCCTCAAAGTACCGACACTGATCTGGCTGAAAGGTTGACGAAATTGTAGGGTGTAATTAATCCCGGCTAATCTTACCTTTTAAGGTTTTAAGGTAGATTTGATAAAAACAGTGGGAGACATCCTGATTAGATAAGATAATAACCAATCTAATCTTACAAGAGCATACGCTAAAGTGTTTTCTTCTCTCTCTCTCCAGGTAGCGACCATGTCATGCCATAATCAAGATAATAATATGGATGTATTGACTGAACCCGATTATTGTACTGAGCAAGGGAACGTTGGACCCGTTCTTTCTTATAAGAGTTAAAAGACAGAACAGGAAACCGGAGAATATCTGGATTCTCATGCCGCCCAAAAGAACATGCATGTTGATGCATCTTCTTCAGGTGTGTTAGTTATTGAGAACTGTTTCTCAGTTCACCCCACGTCCTGGGTATTAGATACCGGATCAGGATCCCACATATGTAAACAGTTACATGGGCTACGTAAAGGTAGAGAACTGGGAAAAGGTGATCATTCCGTTCAAGTATGGAACGGTGCAAATGTTGCAGCCAAAGCAGTTGGCGAATATCACCTAGTATTACCAAGTCGTAATACACTGATTCTAAATGAGTGCTATTATATACCGAACATGATGTGCAACATTATTTCAGTTTCTTTATTAAGTAAAGAAGGATATAATTTTGTAGTAAAGGATAATGTTATGAACATATTCCTTGATCAAAAGTTGATTGCATCAGGCTCGTTACATAATGGCATATTCATTCTAAATCAGAATACAGTCCTAAATATACAAAACACACACAAGAGGAAAAGTTCAGATATGAACGAATCCTACATGTGGCATTGTAGACTTGGTCACATCGATGCGACACGACTGGCTAAGTTACATAAAGATGGTTATTTGAATCCGTTCGAATTATCATCTTATGATACTTGCCATTCATGTCTCAAAGGAAAAATGACCAAAGCTCCGTTTAGTTGACACGGAGAAAGAGTTACTAAACTCTTAGGACTAATACATAGTGATGTATGCGGTCCCATGTCTACGCATACCAGGAACGGTTCTTCCTACTTCATTACATTCACTGACGATCTCTCTAGATACGGACATGTGTTTCTGATGAAACACAAGTCTGAAGCTTTTGAGAAATTCAGAGAATATAAGCACGAAGTAGAGAACCAAACGGGTAAAAGTATTAAGATTCTTCGATCTGATCGAGGAGGTGAATACTTAAGCGGTGAGTTTTTAGATTATCTAAAAGAGAATGGGATTCTCTCTCAGCTTACTCCTCCTTATACACCACAGCACAACGGTGTATCTGAGCGGAGGAATCGCACCCTATTAGATATGGTGCACTCTATGATGAGCGAGGCTGAGTTACCTATTTCCTTCTAGGGGCATGCGCTTGAGACAGCCATACACCGATTGAATATGGTTCCTACCAAATCAGTGCCTACCACTCCGTATGAGATATGGAAAGGGAAGAGACCATCTCTTAAGTATGTTAAGATATGGGGTTGTCCAGCCTATGTCAAAAGACAAAATCCGGACAAACTCGAGGCAAGATCTGTCTTATGTAAGTTTGTAGGATATCCCAAGAACTCACAAGGGTATATCTTCTACCACACTGAGTAACAAAAGGTGTTTGTTTCTAAACATGCCACCTTTTTGGAAAAGGAATTTCTTGCAAAAGAAATTGAGGGCAATGAGGTAGAACTGGAAGAGGTTCCAGCACCACAGACTACAACTGATGATTTATTGGAACCAGAAGATTCAGTAGTACCCGACGAACCCCAGCCTCTCCGCCGATCCAATAGGGCTTCTCGTCCACCTGAGAGATACTACGGTTTTCTCATTGATGGTGGAAGCGAGGATTGCATCATGGATGATGACGACCCGACTAGTTTCGAGCAGGCCATCACGAGTGGTGACTCTGTGAAATGGCTGGATGCAATGCGATCTGAGATGGAATCCATGTACACCAATAAAGTATGGATTTTGGAAAATGCTCCTGAAGGGGTAAAACTATTGGGAGCAAGTGGATTTTTAAAAGGAAATTTGGTGTAGATGGAAAAGTTGAGACTTGTAGCAAAGGGTTTTCGTCAACGACCAGGTGTGGATTATGACGAAACCTTTTCTCCAGTGGCTATGCTTAAGTCCATTCGGATCTTACTTGCCATTGCTGCATACCATGACTACGAAATCTGGCAAATGGATGTTAAGACCGCCTTTCTAAACGGTGATTTAGAAGAGTGCGTGTACATGACTCAGCCAGAGGGCTTCGTAGATAGTGGGAGCAGCGGAAAGGTGTGCAAGCTGCTTAAATCCATTTATGGGTTAAAACAAGCATCGCGGAGTTGGAACATCTGTTTTGATGTTGTAGTCAAAGAGATTGACTTCATCAAAAATGTAGATGAACCTTGTATCTATAAGAAGGTAGCAGAGGGTAAGGTTGTCTTCCTCGTATTGTACGTGGATGACATACTCTTGATAGGAAATGATATTCCTATGCTGCAATCAGTCAAGCTCTTCTTATCACAGAGATTTTCAATGAAAGATCTAGGTGATGCCTCCTGCGTATTGGGAATCATGATCTATAGAGATAGATCTAAAAGGATACTGGGATTGTCCCAATCCAGGTACATTGACACCATACTAAAGAGGTTTAGTATGGAAGAATCCAAGCGTGGGAACCAACCCACGATCTCTGGACTCACTCTCTCCAAAGAGATGTCTCCCAAGACTGATTTGGAGAGAGCTCGCATGCAAGGGATACCCTATGCTTCGGCAGTAGGCTCTTTCATGTATGCGATGCTATGTACCAGACCCGATGTAGCATACTCACTAAGTGTAGTGAGTCGGTATCAAGCAGATCCAAGAGAGAGTCATTGGACAGCAGTGAAGAACATTCTCAAGTACTTACGAAGGACTAAGGAGATGTTCTTGGTGTATGGTAACGGAGAACTCCAGGTGGAGTCCTTTACCGATTCCAGCTTCCAAAGTGATAAGGACGACTCTAAGTCGCATTCAGGTTTTGTCTTTACCCTCAATGGAGGGGCGGTATGTTGGAAGAGTTCCAAACAGGATACCGTTGCAGACTCGACGATGGAGGCTGAATACATCGCTGCCAACGATGCTGCCAAAGAGGCTGTCTGGATCAAGAAGTTCATTAATGAACTTGGTGTGGTTCCATCCATTGAGCATCCAATACCTCTGTATTGCGATAACAATGGAGCTGTGGCGTTAGCCAAGGAACCCAGGTCCCATCAAAAGTCCAGACATATTCTGAGGCGGTATCACCTGATCAGGGAGATAGTTGATCGCCGGGAGATCGAGGTCAGGAGAGTAGATACGAAGGACAACACTACGGATCCATTCACGAAGGCTATTCCCCAGATACAGTTTGAAAGATTATTCGGGATGCTGGGTATGCGATACTACAACAGCTGGCCTTAGTGCAAGTGGGAGATTGTTAGTTATGTATATGCCCTAGAGGCCATTGTTGTACATATGATGTATATTATAATGGATGCTTGGATATATATAGAGAAGACTTTCTTGCTCGTCATGATAGTATGCTATTTGGTTTCACTTTATCTTAACATGTTGACTTGTATTGGTTTACTGTTTTACTCTCACATGTTGATAAAGCCCTTAGGATTTGTACTCGACTACTGGGACTATGATGAAATCATACTAGTGGGGCCACGGTAGTCGATGAGTACATCTTATAACTGTTCTTAGTCGAGGGTATATCGAGACAGGGCATCGATACGCCAGAGTAGACTAGCGTATACGCATCTTGACCCATATGATGGGCGATGGATAATCCCATATCCATCGGTGTTAGACATCAGAGATGGTGTACGGGTGCTCAGTGGAGACTGGGTACACTGGACGGACTCGCCGAGAACTCCTAGATGGTGATATACCACACGTCAGATGGCAGTGCTCGGGTGACACTGGTACAGGGTAGTCTGTAGACCCGAGATCGTCATAGTGTCTTGTGTGATTCCCACTGTGCTTTGATTTCCACCTTACCACGTCCAAGAGGGCGTGCAAAACGGTGGCTTTTGGGTACAGTCCCGAATCATATGGAGGCAATGAGCGATAGGAGGGGATTCGTCTCTCCCGGTATAAGGAGTTGATGTTGTGCTGTGTTCGATTGGCTATAACTGGCCAGGGATGATATAGAGATTTACTGGTAAGTGTTACAAGTAGTTTCTCGACCCGTTATGAGCCACACATCGACACGACTTATCGGTTACTGGGGTCTGACGTATACCACCCCTAGACTTGATTTGCGACATATCAGACGAACAGACCGGACTGTACGGGAGTGTTACTGATTGGATTCACAGGAGAACGCACAGGCTAGCTTGTTGATCTTCTGATCGCTCAATACCTGGGTGGCTGTTACGTTTAGCTGACCGCTTGCAGCTTGTGGGTGTTTGATATGACCATCACCCGCTACCGGCGTATTGACGATTCTTTAGAGTCCTACACAGAGGTTTCTTGGCTCAGGAGAAACGGAGTAGAGGAACATATGTGATATGTGCAGGAACGAGAATAATGCGATATGGGATACCGTATTATATTCTCGCGATAATTAGTTATGAACCGGGTCATCGGATCAAGTGTTGATTCGATGAATCGGTACATGATATATTAGTCGGTAATATTCGATATAGCCGGATCGTCGGATCAAGTGTTGATTCGATGATTTAGTGTATAATAATATATATGATATATTGTATTACATTATCTAATATTGGCTCGCTTTATTATTTCATTTTCTCAGTGGATGATACATTGATATATATGCGATATATGTTAATTGTATTATTTTCCTTTGTTGCAAATATATAATATATATGTGATATATATTATTGTGACATGATATGATTAATTGTTAAACATGTTTAAGGATGATTAATTGAGGTTAGGGTTTGATTAGGGTTAGATGCTTCATGCACCTTCTAGAAGCTTTTTCTTTTGTCATTCTTAAGATATTTTAGGATGACACATTCTTAACCCAACCAAACCCTAACTCTAGTTTATTCTCTACTAAATCCTAGCCACTCATCCTTGACCATGGTTTATTATCAATCATATACTCTTTCTTTCTATTCATCACAAAAGAAAATAATTCATTATCTTTTCCATTATCATCTTCTTCTCTCTTGAAGAAAGCTTACTAGTTTTTCTTTATGTGATGAAATAATATGAGAAAATGATTTAGAAAGAAAGCAAAAATACTACTCTCTTATCCTCATCTCATCTAGCCCATGAGATTAGTGTGTTCATCTCTTTAGAGTGAGAAAGCTTGAGTCTTAGCAACTTCAAGGTAGATCATCGGAGATTTGGAATACTTCGAGCTAGCATGGATCGTTCGAGTCGTGGAGCCTCTCATGAGTCCGGAAGATCGTGGATCGTGGCAAAGGGACTTCTACTCGGAGCTTGTGAAGCGAAGGAGCGGACTACAAAGGTTGTAATCCCTCACACTTAGATAAAAGTTATCATCTTGCATGTTAAACCCTAATAATCTAGCAAAGATCCCGGCTTTGGGTTGTTCGGCACGTCTAAATTTTAATCCGGGCATGTTTGATGCCTTATGAACCTTCACAAGAGTGCCTAGGAACCCTACAGATGGACAAGTTGAGACCTATAAAGCTAGGCTGGTAGCAAAGGGTTTTCGTCAAAGACCTGGCTTGGACTATGACGAAACCTTTTCTCCAGTAGCCATGCTGAAATCCATTCGGATCCTTCTTGCCATTGCTGCCTTCCACGATTATGAGATCTGGCAAATGGACGTAAAGACCGCTTTTCTAAATGGAAATTTAGAGGAGTTTGTCTATATGGACCAACCAGAGGGTTTCATTCAGAGTGGGAGCAGCGGAAAGGTGTGCAAGTTGCTTAAGTCCATCTATGGACTAAAGCAGGCATCGCGGAGTTGGATCATCTGCTTTGATGAGACGGTCAAAGAATTTGGCTTCATCAAAAATCCAGATGAACCATGCATCTATAGTAGATTTGTAGCGAGAACTGTAGTATTCCTCGTTTTATACGTGGATGACATTCTCTTAATAGGAAATGACATTCCTATGCTACAATCTGTCAAGGGGTTCTTGTCACACACGTTCTCCATGAAAGACCTGGGTGATGCCTCATACATCCTGGGGATCCGGATCCATCGTGATAGATCCAAGAGGATATTAGGACTTTCACAGTCCAGGTACATCGACACCGTACTGAAAAGATTCAGTATGGAAGATTCCAAGCGCGGTAACCTACCGGCTTGTCACGGGATCACCCTCTCTAAAGAGACGTCTCCCAAGACTGATTTTGAGAGGGATCGCATGTCTATTATACCCTACGCTTCTGCGGTAGGCTCTATAATGTATGCGATGTTGTGTACCAGACCAAATGTAGCTTATGCACTCAGTGTGGTAAGCCGGTATCAGTCAAACCCTGGGGAGAAATACTGGATAGCGGTAAAGAACATTCTCAAGTACCTGAGAAGGACTAAGGAGATGTTCTTGGTGTATGGCGGAAAAGACCTCCAGATCGAGGCCTTTGCTGACTCCAGCTTCCAGAGTGACAAGGATGATTCCAAGTCCATGTCGGGTTTTGTCTTTACCCTCAATGGAGGGGCGGTGTGTTGGAAGAGTTCCAAACAGGAAACCGTTGCAGACTCGACGATAGAAGCGGAATACGTCGCTGCATCTGATGCCGCAAAAGAAGCTGTCTGGATGAGGAAGTTCTTGAAAGAACTTCAGGTGGTTCCGTCCATTGTTGATCCAATACCTCTGTATTGCGACAACAACGGGGCTATAGCTTTAGCGAAGGAACCCAGGACCCATCAGAGATCCCGACACATCTTGAGGCGGTATCACCTGATCAGGGAGATCGTAGATCGCCAGGAGATCGAGGTTCGGAGAGTCGCTTCAGAAGATAACACTGCAGATCCATTCACCAAGGCCCTGCCCCAGACTCAGTTCGAGCGGCTGATCGAGATGATAGGTCTTCGATACGCCAGTACATGGCCTTGTGCAAGTGGGAGATTGTTAGTGTATATGCCCTAGAGGCCATTACTGTATCATACTAGTTAGTATATTACTTAATAGAAGCTTGAGATATTCACCTTGTATATACAATCTTGCTCAAAATAGTAGTATGCTACTTGGTTTGTTTCTACTTCAATGTGTACATGTGTTTATTTTAGTATATCGCCTATACACATTAGTGGAGCCCTTAGGATCTTTGCTTGATTACCAGCGATGTGATGGCCGTCACACTAGTGGGGCTGGGTAATCTATAAGCACATCCTTATGCAGGTCCCTGGTCGCAGGACTATCGAGACAGGGCATCGATACTCCGGAGTAGACTAGCGCATGCGCTTCTCATCCCAGTGTGGGAGACGGTCTGTCCTACAGCCGTCAGTACGTCGTACTTGAGATAGTATGCGGGTGCTCGTTAGTTTACGGGTACACTGGACAGGACTCGTCGGGAACTGACTAGTTGGTATTTTGCCTATCGTCAGTTATCAGTTCCCAGGTGACATGAGTACAGCTTAGTCCGCTGACTTGACACTGTCAATTCGCCTCGAGTGTGTTCCCACTACAGTTTGATTACTACCCTACGAAGGCTCAAAGGAGCCGTGCAAACAGGTAGTGGTTGGGTGCAGTCCCGAAGCACTTGGAGGCAGTGACGGTTAGATAGGATTCGTCTCTCCCGGTATTGGGGGTTGACATCGCGCTGTGTCTAGGAGAGCCATTACACGAGTAGTCCCTGGCCAGGGCAATCGAGATATACTGGTAGGCTTCCAGTGTTATCTCAGGGTGTTTTGGGCTTCGCTCCGGCATGACTTGTACCGCTATTGGGGGACTGACGTTTACCGCCCCCTAGGCCCGCCATGCGATGTATCAGACGAACAGACCGGACTGTAGGAGAATGTCACATTCAGGCTCAGTAGGAGTTCAGATGGGTTTCGCCTCGTCGGTCTTCTTGTCGGCACTACCTGGGGACCGTTACGTACAGCTAGTGCCGCTTGCGGTCTGTGGTTAAACCCACTGCCAGCGTAGTGTCGAGTCTTTAGAGTCCCACACAGAAAGCTTTTCGCCTTTAGGCAAAAGAGTAGAGGTCGCATGGTTTTGCGACAGGTCGCATGGTTTTGCGACATGGTTCGGTCACATCCGTGCACTTGTGCACGTACAGTGTCCGGACAGTTTACACTAGCGGGCTTTGATTTAAGCCAGATCCTAGTGTACCTTTTGGGATTGGATTTATCCAGTTTGCATTCGTGTTCCTCGGAACACGGATGCTGGTGTGTATGCACAGTTGACGAGGAGACAGAGGCAGCGGATTCTGATTAGGGTTGTTGACAGTTGACCGTTGACTATTGACTTTTTGCTCAACCCTAATGAGAATATGACATGTTATTAACTATTATATTAATTAATTATTATGGTGACATGGTTGTTAACTTGTTGACTTTGTTGACTTTTGTTGACTTGTTGACTTTGTTGACCGGTTGACTAGGCTTGACTAGTTGACCATCATGATAACCATAGCCATCATTTCATGGTAAAGACTTTTGCTTGCTTGCTCATTTGTGCAAAATGAGTACATGAAATGATATGGTTATGGTTGCTTCAACCATCACATAACACTTGATTTGGTATAATGAGTTATGATGGTTTTGGATTATGAGAGGGTGAAAGACAAAAGAGTTGCTCATTCTTTATTGCTCATTCTCTCTCTTTGTTTTTGAGCTCTCATACTTTTGCTCTCACCCTCTTCCTCTTGCTCCTTCTCTTGACTCTATGGTTCTCTTGTCTCATGAGTTGAGAATCAAGAACCATAGATAAAATCCCATACAAACTCTTCTCTACTCACTCTAGTTCACAAGGTTTAGCAAACCGAGTGAAGAAGTTTCTTCAAAGTTCGAAGAAGGAGCCAAAGGTTGGAGTTTTCAGGTGGATCTATCTTCAGCGTAAGGAGACGACGGGAAGAAGCCAATCCGGACCACCATTGGAGCTTGAAGACGAAGGAGTTCAAGACAAGCAAGGTATAACCCCCTAACCAAGTAGTTAGCAACTCATAGTTAGGTTGTTAGTTAGATGTTTAACCAAGATCCGGGTTATAAATCCATGTTACCACCTCTATAAAAATCGTTTTTTACCATATTCCGCATGCCCGAAAGTACCGGGAGAGGTAGCATGGACTTACAAGAATCACTGGAAGTGTTCCAGGGTGATAAAGACGACTGAATATCAGTCACAAGAATTGTCTTTATTAAAGGGACGGTATGTTGGAAGAGTTCCAAGCTAGATACCGTGGCATACTAGACGATAAAGGCGGGATACATCGCTACTTAAGATGCTACCAAAGAAGCTGTTTGGGTGTATATTGGTTCATGAGATGAACTACGTTCCTTCCATTGTGTGACAATGGAGTTGTGGCTTATGCCAAGGAACACAGGTCCCATCAGTGATCCAGATATATTCTAAGGCAGTATCACCTGATCATGGAGATGGTTGAACTCTAAGGGATCGAGGTTAGGAGAGTAGACTCAGAGGGCAACACGGCAGATCCACTCGCGAAGGCCTATTCCCAGAGAGAGACTTTTATGGGATGGTTGAGTATGAGATACTTCAACCACTGCTATCAGATGGCCCTAGTGCAAGCGGGAGATTGTTAGTTATATGTATGCCCTAGTGGCCATTACTGTACATTGGATGTATATTGTAGTGGATGCTGGGACATATATAGGGAGGACTTTCTTGCTCGACATGATAGTATGCTATCTGGTTACTCTTTACCTTAACGTGTACAAAAATTGTCTCTCTGTTACATGTTGGTAAAGACCTTAGGATGTGTACTTGACTATCTGGACTATGATGCGGATCATATTAGTGGGGACATGGTAGTCCATAAGTACATCCTTCAAAGTCCCTAGTCGTGGGTATATCGAGACGGGGCATCGATATACCAGAGTAGACTAGTGTATACTTCTCGACCCATACAGATGGGCGATGGATGATCCCATATCCATTGGTGTTTGACATCAGGGATGATATACGGGTGCTCAGTGGAGACTGGGTACACTGGACGGACTCGCCGAGAACTCCCAGATGGTATTATACCTTACGTCAGATGGCAGTTCTCTGGTGACACTGGTACAGAGTAGTCTGTAGATCGTCAAAGTGTCTTGTGTGGTTCCCACTGTGCTTTGATTTCCATCATACCACGTCCAAGAGGGCGTGCAAAACGGTGCTTTTTAGGTACAGTCCCGAATCACATGGAGGCAATGAGCGATAGGAGAGGATTCGTCTCTCCCGGTATAGGGAGTTGATGTTGCGCTGTGTTCGATTGGCTATAACAGGAAATCCCTGGCCAAGGTTGCTGAGATTTTCTGGTAAGTGTTACCAGTAGTTTCTCGAATTATTATAGACCTCATATCGATACGACTTATCGAGCTATTGGGGTCTGACGTTTACCATCCCTAGAAGAGATATGTGACATATCAGACGATCAGACCGGACTGTACGGTAATGTTACTGGTTGGATTCACTGGAGTGTGAGCGGGCTTGCTCGTCGATCTTCTGATCGCTCAATACCCGGGTGGCCGTTACGTTTATCAGACCGCTTGCAGCTTGTTGGTGTTTGATATGATCATCACCTACTGCCGGCGTATTGACGAGTCTTTAGAGTCCTACACAGAGGTTTCCTGGCTCAAGCAAAACGAAATAGGAGCGCATATGAGATATGTGCGGGACCGAGAATAATGCGTGTATGTGATACCGTATTCTATTCTCGCGATAAATGTATCGATTAGTTATATGCGATATAACCTAGATATCGAATCAAGGATTGATTCGATAAGACGATACATAGGATACTAGTCGGTTATATGCGATATGACCGGATCATTAAATCAAGTGTTGAATTAATGATTTAATGTATAATTATTAATTTGATATATTACTTTGCATTAACAAGTATTGGTTCATTCTAAATTGATTTTCTCGCTTGCTTTGCACAAGTTGTATATGTGATATACTTTTGTGCACTTGATTGTATCATGTTTGATGATACATGTTAACTTGGTTAAGTGTAAAGATTAAACCATGGTTAAGTTAATGATTAGGGTTTTGCTTTTCTTTCTTATTTATTTATTTATTTATTTTGGAAAGAATAAAGAGAAAATGGTGGCTTTCTTTGTTTGTAGTTGAATCTTCATGAAGGTTTGACTTTCTAACCATTTTGTCTTCATGCTTAACCCTAACCATTTAAACAAACCATGGTCTATTCTCTACACTTAACTAGGGTTAGGATATGATAAGTATTCATATTAATTATCCTTTTTCAATAATACTTATGATATTCTTTCTTCTTCTTCTTCATCTTCAACATTGAAGCAAGCTTGCCTTCATCAATGGCAACTTGTGAAAAAGAGTGAGAAATCCAATTCTAAAGTGAACCCACTTCCAATTTCTTCATCCTCTACCTCTTGCCAAGTAGTATAGGGTGTTTCATTCACAAGTTTTCTTGACTTGGTGAAGTTGGAGCTTGATCTAGTGATGCCTCGACGTAGATCATCTTCGGCATCGTCGTCGATGACCTAGCCCGCTTTTTCTCCAATGAAGCCGACGCTAGAGCCCAAGATCCGATTTGTACAACGAGGAGACTTCATCGCGGAGCCATGGAGGTGGAGAACTGGATCTACAAAGGTTGTATTTCCGTTTACCATTTAGTTATGTTGTTAACTAGTTTCTTTTTCGCCTAAACTTCTAGCCAACGATCCGTATTAGGGTTTCTCGGCACCGTTAAATTTGAAATTGGCATGGTTGATGCCTTATGAGACCTCTTGAGAGTGCCTAGGAACCTTTCAGGAATCACACAAGACTCTATGATGATCTCGGATTGACAGACTAACCTGTACCAGTGTCACCAGGGAACTTCCATCTGGCGTGAGGTATAATACCATCTGGGAGTTCTCGGCGAGTCCGTCCAGTATACCCAGTCTCCACTGAGCACCCGTATATCATCTCTGATGTCAAACACTAATGGATATGGGATCATCCATCGCCCATCTACAAGGTTCGAGAAGCTATACGCTAGTCTACTCTGGTATATCTATGCCCCGTCTCGATACACCCACGACTAGGGACATTAAAGGTTGTACTCACAGACTACCTTTGTCCCACTAGTATGGTCTGCATCATAATCCAGGTAGTCAAGTATACATCCTAAGGGCTTTACCAACATGTAATAAAGAGACAATTAGTGTACATAATAAGATAAAGAGTAACCAGATAGCATACTATCATGTCGAGCAAGAAAGTCCTCCCTATATATGTTAAAGCATCAACTACAATATACATCTCATGTACAGTAATGGCCTCTAGGGCATACATATAACTAACAATCTCCCACTTGCACTAGGGCCATCATATAGCATTGGTTGTAGCATTTCATACTCAACCATCCCATAAAAGTCTCTCCCTGGGAAAAAGGCCTTTGTGAGTGGATCCGCCATGTTGTCCCCTGAGTATACTCACCTAACCTCAATCTCCCAGGGGATCAACTATCTCCATGATCAGGTGATACTGCCTTAGAATATGTCTGGATCACTGATGGGACGGGGGTTCCTAGACCTAAACAACAACTCCATTGTCACGCAATAGTAGGATGGAAGTTCATCTCATGAACTAATATGCACCCAGACTTCCTCTTTGGTAGCATCTTTGGGAGGGATGTATCCAGCCTTTATCGTCTAGTTTGCCACGGTATTTAGCTTGGAACTCTTACAATATACCGTCCCTCCACTGAGGGTAAAGAAAATTCCTGTGAAGGACATTCAGTCGACCTTAGCACCCTGGAAGCTATCCAGTGATTCTCTCCAGGATCGATTGACACCATCTCACTACACCTAGTGAGAATCCTAAAATCTACTTAGATCTATCTCATAGATAAAAAACCCAGGATTTAGGAGGTATCACCTTGATCCTATATGGAGAATGCTTGTGATAAGAGGTGATTGGCCGACCGTTGCATAGGAAACTCTTTTCTTATCAAGAGTATGTCATCCACGTACAATACGAGGAAAACCAAAATACTCTCTACTACCTTTTTGTATATACAAGGTTCTTCTACCATTTTGATGAATTCAAACGCTTTGACTACCACATCAAAACAGATGTTCTAAATCCGCGATGCCTGCTTTAACCCGTAAAGCAACTTGCACACTTTTCCGCTGCTCCCACTATCTACGAAGCCCTCTGGCTATGTACTTATCGACGCTCTCTTCTAAATCAATATTTAGAAAAGCAGACATGACACCCAACCTCCAGATATCGTAGTCATAGTATGTAGCAATGGAAAGTAGGATCCGGATGGACTTAAGCATAGCTTCAGGAGAAAAGGTTTTATCATAATCCACACCTGGTCAATGAAGAAAACCCTTTACAACTAGTCTAGCTTTGAAAGTCTCAACTTTTCCATCTACACCAAGTAATCATCTCAACATATACTTGCTCCTGATGGGGATTTAACCCTTCAGATAAAGCAACCAAAGTCCATAATTTGTTGGTGTACATAGATTACATCTCAGATCGCATAGCATCTAGCCATTCTTACAGAGTCCCCACTCTTGATGGCCTACTCGAAACTAGTTGGGTCATCATCTCATGATGTAATCCTCGATCCCACTGTCATCGAGAAACCAAAGTATCTCTCAGGAGGATGAGGAACCCTACCTCATCGGTGGAGAGGCTGAAATTCGTCGGAAGTTATTGAATCCTTCGGTTCTACCAAATCGTAAGCTGTAGTTTGTATAGATGAAACTCCTTGCAGTTCTACCTCATGATCACAAATTTCTTTCCAAAATAAATTCCTTTTCTAAAAAGGTGGCATGCTAAGAAATAAAACACCTTTTGTTCCTCGGTGCGGTAGAAGATATTCCCTTACAAATATGCTTGGGATATCCAACAAACTTCCACAGAACTGACCTTGCCTCAAGTTTGTCTGGATTTTTCTTTTTGACATAGGCCGGCCAATCCCAAATCTTAACTTACTTAAAACATGGGCTCTTCCTATACCATATCTCATATGGAGTGGTAGGCACCTTATTTGGTTGGAACTGATTCAATAGGTATGCAGCTTCTTAAGTGCATAACTCCCAAAAAGGAAATAGGCAACTCAGAAGTACTCATCATAGAGCGCACCATATCTAATAGGGTGCGATTGCTCCACCCCGATATACCGATGTGCTGTGGTGTATACGGAGGAGTAATGCTGAGATAGAATCTCATTCTCCTTTAGAATAGTCCAGGAATTCCATGCTCAAGTATTCTCCTCCCTGATCACATCAAAGGACATAATACTTATACCCGTTTGGATCTCTACTTCTGATAAATTCATTGAATTTCTCAAAAGTTTCCGACTTGTGTTTCAACAGGATCATATGTCTGAATCATGAGAGATCATTATTGAATGTAATGAAGTACAAAGAACCAGCTTTGGCATGTGTAGACAGGTGACCTTCATACATCATCATGTATCAATCTCAAGAGTTCATTAACTCTTTCTTTGTTTCCAATAAACGGAACTATGGTCATCTTATCTTTATGACATGACTGTAAAGTTTTACAAGATGTAAATTCAAACTGATTTAAATATGAATCTTAATGTAACTTAGCTAGTCGGGTCGCATTGATATGACCTAGTCTACAATGCATCAAGAAGGATTCGTTCATTTCTAAACTCTTTCCCTTGTGTGTGTTCTGTACGTTAAGAATTGTGGTTTAATTTAGAACGTATATGCTTTTAGATAACGTGCCTGAACCGATCAACTTTTGATATAGGAAATGTTCAAAACATTATCCAACAATACAAAATTATATTCTTCTTTACTAAATAAGGAGACAGATATGATGTTGTATATCAGGTTCGGTATCTAATAACATTTGTTCAGAATCAATGTACTTGATAATACAGGGTGATGACTGCCAACAACTTGGCTGTAACAATTGCACCATTTCTATCTCTTGAAACTTATCACCCATTCCCTGTTCTCTACCTATCTGCAGCCCATGTAACAGATTAGATATATGGGATCCTGATCCTGTATCATCATACCCAGGACGTAGAGCATACTGAAAAAACAGTTCTCGGTAATGAACACACCCGAAGAAGATGCATCATCATGCACTTTCTTCGTTTGGACCGCACGGAAATCATGGTAATCCCCTATTTCCTACTCAGTATTATAACAATTATGAGTTGGAGTGGGATCAACGTTCCCCAGCTCAGTAAAACAAGCGGGTTCGGTCAATACATCTATATTATTATCTTGATTAAGGGGTGACATGGTCGCTACCAGGAGAGAGAGAAGAAAACACTCAGCGTATGATCTTGCAAGATCAGATTGGTTATTATTTTATCTAATCAGGATTGCTCCCACTGTTTTTATCAAATCTTTCTTCAAACCCTAAAATGAAAGACTAGCCGGGATTAATTACACCTCACAAGTTCGCCAATCTTTCAGCCATGCCAGTGCCGGTACTTTGAGAGAGCTTCCCCGTGCTTTCGCACGGACCTAATTAAAATAAATCTCGTTTTCCTAGGGGCATAACCCTGTTGACACCTTTCTAGACACCTACTTGATCGGCTAATTGTAATGTACAAAACTCTCCCAAGAGTAACTTTTACTCGCAGCGGATATCGGGATCTAACTATCTCATAGAAGGTATGCAATCTTATTGCAAATTTCATCACTTGAAATTCCCGATAATATTTTGCCCCTAGCATCATATGACCTTGATGGAGGTCAACAAACCATATGTTACAAGTCAAGTTTAACCCGTACATTTCATGATTGAATTAAACCCACCCGCACGATCCTTGACGGAGGTCAACAAGGTCGTTCGACTACCCTAACTCAATCGTATTGTATGCTTTCGCAGATAAGCATAAATAGCTACCGCACACTACGCCTTGACGGAGGTCAACAAACGTAGCACGAATACTATGAAGTACTTATCTGAAATGACAGAGGGTTACGGCAGGTTTTTAAGAAAACCTATGAACTTGATATCGTTGTAGAATCGAGTGATTTTGAAAAGGAGTGTTTTTGAGGCCTTTACTAGTTTTTCTAAAGAGGTCACTCCTGGTGAAGGGAACTCGGAACTTTCCTTAACGAATAAGGTGCAGGATATTTCAGAAATACCATTATGCAAAGCAAAAACTATAAAAGCAATCAAAAGACAATCCGAGTTTGCAGCATCTGCTAGTTTCGCTAAAGAGGTAACTCCCGGTGAAGGGATCTCGTCTCTTTCATTATCGAATAAGGTGCTGGATTTCTACAAGGAATACCGCTATGCAAAGAAAGAATTAGAGCTACCTGTTTTTAAAAAAAATTTCTACAACATCTTTTAGGTTTCTTTTCTTTCATTAATCTCATTAATGAAGTCTCATCATTTAAGTTACCTAAACATCATAGATAAATACAACTTACGCTTATACCATCCGCATTCGCCTCGATATCCCGTCATGCACCGTTAGGTTAGGTAACTAACGGCAGAGCGGGGCAGGGCTAGCGCGGGTGTAAAACATAAGCAATGTCTATATAATATATCATATATACTATATACTGTATCTATTTCATAAAAATCAAATGATCACATCATAGATATCGCAGCAGAAAACAACATATGAAATATTGGATATACTAGTATTTCCGGGTTTTATATTAAGCCGGTATAAAACACGGATTCCACGGCCGTGATGAATAGCCAAACCCACATCCATGGACTCCTACGAGAGCGGCAAGCAACCCTACAAATTCTAGAGTTAGGAGACCCGGACTCGACGCCTCGAGATGGTCTCCCACTAGACTCTAGAATCCAGTTACTTGTGATCCCCTCCTTCAGTCTATCCTAATGCGGAAAAGTAAATAATATACAATGTTGACATCATCCTCAACCCGGAAGTGCCCCAATAAAAGAATATTACATACAAGTTTTTACATGAATGAAAATAAAAAAAAAACTCTCATCTCACATAAAAAAACCCTTCTATTCAAACACGACGATCCAATATAATATATCCTAGCAACACATAACATCGCATGTCATCAACGTAAGAAAATATGCGTATCCCAATTGTCATTGACATATAGTAACGAAACCGGTGATACACCACATATTACACTTACGGTCGCAGAAAAGAAAGTGAAAAACTACAACAATTGGAATCTGCACTACCCTTAGACATCATAAACCCAAAATATCACATATTCTGGATTTCATTCCTAACAATGCAAATTTTACATTTAGATCTCAACCATGAAAACACTTTTCAAAGGAAGTCGGGTAATTCAACAAGATTCCCGATTCCGTCCGAGCCCGAAATGTTAAACTTGCATGCAACTGGATAGATTCCAATTATTGTATCCCATCACTTGATAACCGGACGACGTTAAACATTTCGATCGATTCATTAAAGTCCCACAATTTCTCGACAGCTCAATTCTTGAGCACAGTTTTAATAATACCCGGAATATGCCGCAGTACCTATAGACCAACTGTAGAAGGGCAAACCCAAGCCTCACTCATGTTGCTAAGGAACTGCGGCAAAGCCTAGGGTATTTTCACGGTTCCGCGGTCCAAAAAAGTCGAGTTAGGGTTTCATTATTCTAGAGGGTTTACAAAATTAATTGCATGTTTTTCCAAATACGTTAAACTTGGAAGAATGGGTTTTTGATATTCGATCGAACTTTTTAACTTTGCCTAGATAACTTGTGAAAACCCAAGTACAATGTTAAACTATGAATACAAAACACTTCGAATTATTTATAGTGTAAGATTACATCTCATGCAAAATTAGAAAAAACAAACAACACCTGAAACACCAAAACCCATGCAATAGAACACTGGAAAAATTGGAAGGGGCTCGGATTTGGCCGAGATGGGGGTTCTCGCTGGCCAAAAAATTTCAGAATGCCCTCAAATTTCACCAGTGTTCATGTTATATCACATACAACACTCTATACTTGTTTGAAAATGTTTTTGAAGTCCATACAAAAAACGACAGAAACCGTACTTGGTGTTTCAAGTTTCGGAGCAGTTTTAGTTTCGTAATCTAACAAACACCGTCTAATACTCTAGCTCGGCTCTGATACCACTGTTGGGATTCCTTAGCACCCTACTGGGTTTCACAGCAACTACCATGCGAAATTTAAAAATTCTAAGGTGCTAATCAATCCAAAGCTAGGATCAAGCTAGAGTAAATAAATGAAATGAACATGTAATCAACCATTACAAGTAGTAAGCAAGAAATACTACCTTTATAGACTGGTATTGTACTTCTAAAGCTCCGTGTTGACATCCTTTCGATGTGATCATGGCAAGTGAAGATTTCCCGAACTCTAGAATGGTTCCGTCGGAGAAATGAACAAGCTTTCACGAAGTCTTCGAGGCCGAAGATGATCTACGTCGAGGAGACTCAAACCCAAGCTATCTCTTTACTAGGTCAAGAGATTTATGAAGAGAACACCCTTTACTATCCAAGCAAGTGTATAGGAATAGGAAGTGGTCTCACTTTAGATTTTATTTTCTCACAATATTTTATCACTAACTCAAAACCTAGAAAACTTTTGGAGTTTAGATGAAGAAGAAGAAGAATGAAGTCATCTTATGAGAGAGGTAACCATGGGTGAGTTTTTATCATATATAAACCCTTGTAGAGACTTAACTAAAGCTTAGGATCATGGTTTGGTTAAGAAAATATCTTATGTAAAAACAAATTAGTGGACAAGTCAAATAAATCCATAAGCTTTCACAAGCTTCATCCATTTGACCATTTTCCACCTAATTTGATTAACTTTAAATAAATAGAACCCAAGGATCATAATAAGCTTAGTGTAAGTCTCATACACCCATGTCTCTTGTATCAACTAGCTTGATACAAAATAATGTACATCAATATATATCACAGACATACTAATGCACAAACAAAGTGAGAAAAGAAATCATAAGTGAGCATGTATTAGTTAATGTAAGTTAATATATCAAATATATAATTATACATTAAATTATTAAATAAACACTTGATTTAATAATCCGGCTATATCACATACAACCGACTAATATCAAATGTAACAACCTATCGAATCAACACTTGATCCGATAAGCCGGCTATATCACATATTACCGACCGATGTCACAAATCGCGAGAATAGAATGCAGTATCACATACGTGCATTAATCTCGGTCCCTCACATATCACATATGTACTCCTACTCCGTTTCTCCTGAGCCAGGAAACCTCTGTATAGGACTCTAAAGACTCGTCAATACGCCAGCAGTAGGTGATGATCTTATCAAACAACCACAAGTGGCAAGAGGCGTGCTAAACGTAACGGTCACCCGGGTATTGAGCGATCAGAAGATCAACAAGCAAGCCTGCTCATACTCCTGCGAATCCAATCAGTAACACTTACCGTACTGTCCGGTCTCTTCGTCTGATATGTCGCATATCTCGTCTAGGGATGGTAAACATCAGACCCCAGTAACTCGACAAGTCATGCCGATATGAGCCTCATAACGGGTCGAGAAACTACTGGTAACACTTACCAGTAAATCTCTGAAACTGCCCTGGCCAGGGACTTTTCTGTTATAGCCAATTGAGCATAGCACAACAACAACCCCCAATACCGGGAGAGACGAATCCCTCCTATCGCTCATTGCTTCCATGTGACTCGGGACTGTACCCAAAAACAACCGTTTTGCATGTTCTCATGAACGTGGTATGGTGGAAATCAAAGCACAGAGGGAATCACACAAGACTCTATGACGATCTCGGGTTGACAGACTAACCTGTACCAGTGTCACTAGGGAACTTCCATCTGGCGTGAGGTATAATACCATCTGGGAGTTCTCGACGAGTCCGTCCATTGTACCCAGTCTCTACTGAGCACCCGTATATCATCTCTGATGTCAAACACTAATGGATATGGGATCATCCATCGACCATCTACAAGGGTCGAGAAGCTATACGCTAGTCTACTCTGGTATATCGATGCCCCGTCTCGATACACCCATGACTAGGGACATTAAAGGATGTACTCACAGACTATCTTTTCCCACTAGTATGATCTGCATCATAATCTAGGTAGTTAAGTACAAATCCTAAGGGCTTTACCAACATGTAACAGAGAGACAATCAATGTACATGTTAAGATAAAGAGTAACCAGATAGCATACTATCATGTAAAGCAAGAAAGTCCTCCCTATATATGTCCAAGCATCCACTACAATATACATCTCATGTGCAGTAATGGCCTCTAGGGCATATATATAACTAACAATATTCACCAACTGCTTTGGCTGCAACACTTGCACCATTCCTTACATTTAGAGAATGGTCACCTGTTCCCGGTTCAGTACCTTTCCTTAGCCCAAGCAACATATTACATATGTGTGATCCCGATCCGGGATCTAATACCCAGGATGTAGAGTGGACTGAGAAACAATTCTTGGTAATTAACACACCCGTAGAAGATGCATCAACATGCTTATTCTTCGTTTGGGTGGCATGGGAATCCGGATATCTCTTTATTTCCAGCCCAGACTTATAACAATTATAAGTTGGAGCGGAACCAATGCTCCCCAGGTCTGTATAACAAGCGGGTTCAGTCAATACATCCATATTATTATCTCGATTAAGGCCAGACAAGGTCGCTACCTGGAGAGAGAGAGAAGAAAACACTTAGCGTATGCTCTTGCAAGATTAGATTGGTTATTATCTTATGTAATCAGGATGGCTCCCACTGTTTTTATCAAATCATCCTTCAAACCATAAAAGGTATGACTAGCCGGGATTTAATTACACCCTACAACTTCGCCAATCTTTCAGCCAGGCCAGTGTCGGTACTTTAAGGAAGGTTCCCCGTGCTTTCGCACGGACCTAATTAAAATAAATCTCGTTTTCCCAGGGGCCTAACCCTGTTAACACCTTTCTAGACACCTACTTGATCGGCTAATTGTGATGTGTAAAACTCTCCCAGGAGTAATTCTTACTCGCAGTGGGTATCGGGATCCAACTATCTCATAGAAGGTATGCAATCTCATTGCAAATTTCAACTCTTGAAATTCCCGATATGGTTTTTTACCCCTAGTGACTTATGACCTTAACTATGGTCAACAAATCATAAGCACTAGTCAAGTTCTACCTGTCATTTCGTGATTAATTAGACCCACTTATATAACCTTTAACTATGGTGAACAAAGTCATACAAATGTCTAAATTAATCGCATCATATGCTGCGTAGGAAGACATCACTTAGCTACCGTACCCTACACCTTAACTATGGTCAATAAACGTAGCACGAATACTAAGTACTCTACTTCCTAAAATGACGGAGGGTTGCGGATGGTTTTTACGAAAACCTTTAACGCTTTGAAATTGATCTCGTTGTAGAATCGATTGATTTTGAAAAGGAGTGTTTTTAAGGCTTTTGCTAGTTTTACTTAAGAGGTCACTCCCGGTGAAGGGATCTTGGCTCTTTCATCATCGAATGAGGTGCTGGATATTCTATAAGGAATACCGCAATGTAAAGCAAAAACTAAAAAAGCAATCAAAAACATAACCGAGTGGGTTCTAGCATCTGCTAGCTTCTGCTAAAGAGGTCACTCCCGGTGAAGGGATCTCGTCTCTTTCCTCATCGAATGAGGTTCTGGATATTCTACAAAGAATACCTGTATGCAAAGCAAAAACTAAAGCTACTCTTTTTGAAAATTTGATTCTACAACATCTTTAGGTTTCTTTTTTTTATTAATCTCGTTAATGAAGTCCCATCAATTATGCTTCCTAAGCATCACAGAAGAAACGAAAATACAACACACGCTTATGTTATCCGCATTCGCCACAGTGTCCCGTTATGCACCGTTAAGTTACTTAACTAACGACATAGTGGGGAGGGACAAGAGCGGGTGCAAAACATAAGTAATGTTTATTATATATATATATATATATAATAATAATAATAATAATAATAATAATAATAATAATAATAATAATAATAAAGCATTCGTCTAAGGCATAAAAAGTAATCAAATCACAGAATATCAGCAGCAGAAGTCAACATATGAAATATTGGATATACTAGGAGGTCCATTTTTATATTAAACCAGTAAAAAACACAGAATCCACCATCGTGATGAATAGCCAAACCCACATCTCTAGACCCCTACGAGAGCGGAAAGCAACCCTACCAATTCTAGAGTTAGGAGACCCGGTCTTGACTCCTCGAGTTGGTCTCCCACTGGACTCTAAAACCCGGTTACTTGTGCTCCCCACCTTGGGTCTACCCAAATGCGGAAAAATAAAAGATATACAACAAGGGTGACATCATCCTCAACCCGGAAGTGCCCCAATAAAAGAATATTACATGCAAGTTTTTTACATGAATGAAAATGAAAAACTCTCATCTCACGCAAAAACCCCCGGCTATTCAAACACGACGATCCAATATAACATATCCCAGCAACACATAACATCACATGTCATCAACGTAAGTAAATATGCGTACCCCAATTGTCTTTGACATATAGTAACGAAACCGGCAATCCAATACATATTACACTTACAGTCGTAGAAAAGAAAATGCTAAACTACAACATTTGGAATCCGTAACCTCCTTAGACATCATAAACACGAAATATCACATACTTCAGATTTCATGCCTAACCATTAGAATTCTAAATATTGTATCACATTCCACAAATAGCTAGACGATGTTAAACATCCCGATCGAATCAACAAACACCCAAAATTTCCCAAAGAGCTCAACACTTGAGCATAATTTAAAAATACTCAGAATATGCCACAGTACCTATGAACCAACCGTATAAGGGCCAACCCTTGCCTGACCTATGGCGCCGCGGAACAACCACAAACCCTAGGGTTTGGTGGTTGTTCCTACGGCCATAGAATCAAGTTATGTTATCGTTCTTCTAGAGGATCCATAGAATTACTTGCATGATTTTTGAATGTTTTTAACTTTGAGAAAATCCAACTTTTGGAAAATTTCCAGCAAGGGAGAAAATGGGTTATTGATATTCGTTCGAACTTTTTAATGTTGTCTTAATTAACCTGAAACGATGTTAGAATTACGACTACGAAACACTCTATATTAGCCCCAAAAGAACTGTTAACATCACATGAAAACTGGGCTAATCAAACAATACCAGAAACCCCAAAATCAAGCCCACAGAACACCAAAAAATTTCGAGCAAAAATAGAGTTAGAAAATCCGGTGAGGCCATATTTTTCGTGCATGTCGCCGGGTCAAAACCGCTTGTTTGGTCTCGAATTTCTCTAGTGTTCTTGTTGTATCACATAAAACATTCTACAGTTGCTAAAATAATTTTCTGAGATCATTTTAAAATTGACAGAAACATGATTTTCGGTTTCGGTGTTTCGGAGTTTTTCGGTTTCGTGATTCTAATAAACATCGTCTAATTATTTAGCTTGGCTCTGATACCACTGTTGGTTTTCCTAGTACGACAGCAAGGTTTTGGGAGGCATCATCCATGCCGTTTTCAAAAAATTGCCATGCTAAATAACCCAAACCCTAGAATCTTAACTAGAGAATTAGATGATACATAAATGTAAACAACTTTACATCAAGTGAACAAGGAATACAATCTTTATAGATTGGTCCTTCACTTCACATGCTCCGTGTAGTAGTCACACGACTCTGCTAGGTTCCACTTGAGGCTTTGGACGAGCTTCCTCCGATGACCTTCGTGCCGAAGATGATCCACGTGAAGTCCCTCCAACTCAAGCTACCTCTACACTAAACTCTTTAGCATAGGAAACACGATACACTCGATTTCTAGTCAAGTGTAGGATGGTGAAGTAGGGGATGTTAAAAGCTCACAAGTTTGTATTCAAGTTTCATGGTTCACATCACATGTGAGGGTTGAATCTTGAACCATGACATGAGAAGGAAGAAGAAGCTAGAGAGCAACCATGAGAGCATCTCAAGAAAATAACTAAGTGTTGAGAATGAAGCAAGAAAAAAATGGCAACTCTTGACCCTCACTCAGTCAAGCATGAAATTTTGCAATATAAAATTGCAACCATGCTTGAATAGTGAGTCAAGATGAATAAACAAATGTAAATTCCATGCGTGCAACCATGCTCTCATTTTCCACCTCATTTCAATTTCCACAAAATAGAAATTCATATGCCATGCTTCATTATTATATATATTTATATATCATATATATTAACATATTTATAATGAAGAATAATTAGTGAACTAATGATATTAGTTAAGATATAATTATATCACATATAATATATATCACATTATTAAATCAACACTTGATTTAATAATCCAGTTATATCACATATGACCTACTAATATCATTTATCTGTTTATCACATTATCAAATCAACAATTGATTCGACAATCTAGATATATCACATATAACCGAACTGATAACAGATAACTGCCAGATTACAATACGGTATCACATACACGTATTTAATTAGGCCCACACACATATCACATATGTGTCCTACTTCGTTTTGCTTGAACCAGGGAACTTCTATGTGGAACTCTAAAGACTCGTCAATACGCCAGCAGTATGTGATGATCACATCAGTCACATACAAGCCGTCAGCGGTACTAGCTGGACGTAACGGCTACCCGGGTATTGAGCGATATGAAAATCAACAAGAAAGCCTATCCACAGTCTCCATGAAGCCTATCAGTAACACTACCGTACAGTCCGGTCTCTTCGTCTGATATGTCGCATATCATGTTTAGGGGTGGTAAACTTTAGTCCCCAGTAACGTGATAATTCATGCCGATGTCTGTCCTATAACGGTTTGAGAAACTACTGATAACACTTATCAGTAAATCTCAGCAGCAGTCCGGGCCAGGAACTTCCGGTTATAGCCAATCGAGCATAGCGCAACATCAACCCCCAATACCGGGAGAGACGAAACCCCTCCTATCGCTCATTGCCTTCATGTGACTCGGGACTGTACCCAAAATCTACCTATTTGCACGTCTTTTTTGAGCATGGTAGGGAGGAAATCAAAGCACAGTGGGAGCCGCACAAGACTCTATGACGATCTCGGGTCTACAGACTAACCTGTAGCAGAGTCACCAGAGGACTGCTATCTGACAATAGGTATACTACCACATAGGAGTCCTCGGATAGACCAGTTCGGTGTACCCATTCTCCAATGAGCATCTGTGTACAATATTTGATGTCACACACCAATGGTTGTGGGATCAACCATCGCCCTCTAAGGGACAAGAAACGTACACACTAGTCTACTTTGGAATATTGATGCCCTAGTCTCGATATTCCCATGACTACGAACTGATTAAAGGATTTACTTTTGGACCACCCTGGCCCCACTAGTTTGATCTCATCATAATCCTGGTAGTCAAGTACATATCCTAAGGGTTTTATCAACATGTGAGAGCAAGACAGTAAGGAATACCAATCAACATGTTAAGATAAAGAGTAACCATATAGCATATTATCATATCGAGCAAGAAAGTCCTCTCTCTCTCTCTATATATATATATATATCTGTGTGTGTGTGTTTGTGTGTGTGTCCAAGCATGCACTATAATATACATCACATGTACAATAATGGCATCTAGGGCATACATATAACTAACAACCCACTATGAGTAAGTGTTACTCCTGAGAGAGATTTCCACTTTACAATTAGCTAATCCAGCAGGTGTATAAGAAAGGTGTTAACGGGGTTATGCCCCTGAGAAAATGAGGTTATTTAATTAGTTCCATGCGAAAGAATGTGAAGACTCCATCGGAGTACCAACACTAGTGTCACGACTCGAAATTGGCACGTGACGGCCCTAATACTACGCAACGTCTACAGGCGTAACGTAGTAAAAGAAAGCCAAAACCCAGCAATCTAAACCATCAAAAGTAGCAAGAAAGTGATAATAGTATTTTGAAAACTTTGAAATCACAACCCAAATTCTTTAAAATCTCAATTTTATTTCTTAAAATTTTTGGCAGCTCCTCCTTTGTAATACCCAGCCCCAAAAATGGGTACACCATAAATATAAGTAAAGCATCCCCAAACGGGAGCAAATACATGCCCAAAGGCGGAAAACAACCACCACAACAAATATACGACGCCGTAGCGAAGAAAAAGACGATATAAATAAAACTGCATAAAAATCTCCAAGTCACAAAATAATTTAGAATATCGTCCTCACACCAAGTCTCTAAGTCATACATAATACTGGCAGATGGAGAGTATGCAACAGTAATGGAAGGTATTCTAACAGGTACACTAATGCAAGAAGCAGTGCATAAACAGTAAATGTAGAGTATGGAATGAAACATGTCATTTCCACGGAATCCTGACATCGTGGTAGGATCAAAATCCATCAAGATAATCCAAATCCCAATTTCCTCAAATTAGCCCCTAATTTGGCTATCATATCAAGTAAGTCTCACATATCCTTAATGTACAACATCAAGTAGATCTCACATATCCCGTATGTACAATATCAAGTATATCTCGTATACCCCGAATGTACAACATCATGGAGATCTCACATATCCCGAGTGTACAAAAATCAGCAATCTCATATATATCCTATAATCAATATCAAATGAATTCTCAAATGTCCTAAATCCAATGTCAATGAGTCCCATACATTCTAGGTATAATTGCATGAATAAATATGATGTATATAAATTGATATCAATACACATACATTAGCGTCCCATTCCACTAATATTGGTGTAAAGGCATATATAACAACGTCCCATTCCCCTGTTATATACACAAAGGAATAAAAAGAAATATCATGAAACCAATGTGTCAAGCATCGACAAAGAATGCTGATCTATCAAGTGCTGTCACCATGACTGGCACCCTGATAGGTACATATCATACGCTATACCGAAAGCACGAGTGCCTAGCTCTGACCCTCGCCTCTCAACGTATCTATAGTACATGACTCCCGTCGATATCCCCATGATAACCGCTAAGTCATAGGTAATGTCATCAGTTGGTACTTTCCCACCTTCCAGGCTCAATCGGCATGGATCGTCGATCTTCTTGCCGAGGGGAACCGTACCGGGCCCCACCATGTACCCTCATATGGCACCACTCCCCGTATGGAGTATATAATCAGAACCGATAAATCTCATGGTGGATGCTGAAATATAATATCAAGGGAAACCAGGTTTTTGAAATAATGCATAATTTCATGAACTCCCACGGTCCCCAAATCAAGAAAACATCATGAAACATCCATATCTCAATGCGAAAATCCATGAATATAATATACACATCATAAATCTGAATACGAGCATATAAAGGAAAAGCCGCAATTAACTGTAAATATCATGCGGTTCTTAATCTTTCCAATTCTAAAATAACATCAAGTGAATGTAAACATGTAGCTATAACCAGATATATGTGCAACATAAAGGTATAGCAAGATATATGTATCTACCTATATGTAATGATGTAGTATACCCCCTGGGTGTAAGTGAAGTATGTGTACAAAGTATACCTTTAGCTATGACATAAAGTGTGTATGTACCCATCACTAATGGTACGATACTCTATAGGTATACAGGTATCTAACGCGTAAGTATGTGAAGGCATATTTGTAAGCATGTGCATATACAGGTATGCTAAATGTCATATGCGATAAGAAATATGAATCATTTTCTCAATGTTCCTAACCAAACAATAGCATTTCTATATGTGTGTTGTGCGTGACGTGGCAATTATTGACGGTATGTTTGGCATACAATCAGTGCTCGTGCAACATGAATCGTAAATAATATGTGCAGTGTCCTAAGGATACTAGTTCAAGCATAATAATAACTGAGCAGTAGGGTGAATGCGCAAATTCTAAATCCGACATAGAATATGCAACAAAAGTAACATCTCAAGCCCAGATGCATAACGCCATGCAGGCTATTTCCCTGTAGATGTTAAATCTACTCACCAACGCTCCTGGCTAAGTGAAGCCAACTATCTGTTTTCCCTTTGTAGCAGTGTCTGTAGTCCCCGCCTGCGAACCTACAACATTAAGACAATAAAACAAGTGTATATTAATAATAACCCTAAAACATGTACACACTACATTAGACCGACACAACAACACAAAACATACTCTCAAGTGTTCGTATTATGGCTAACGTACGTAGCGACACGACGAGAACAACTAAAGAGCAAAACCATCCAAAGTGCATGATCCATGTCGTGTAACGTATCGCGCGAACACAAAACACAACAACTTACTTAAGTGATCCCAGATTTTGCATACAGATAAAACTAAACAAATAAAGAGAACCAAACACACCCAAACCACAGTATAGACCTACCCACAAAAACCCATACCCCAACTCAAAACAACGGCCGACGTCGCTGGACTTCCTTCGAGTGGTCGCCAGCTGAGTCCGAGCCCCATGGGTTCGTGCTCCAGGTGAGGTCCTATGGTCACAGGTACTACAAAACTACATTGTTTGGTGTTCTCGTACACTTTCCGGGTCACAGTAGATCCCATAGGTCACAAACCGACACTAAAAATACGATATTATGCATCAAACTAAACTTTAACCATTCTAAACTAAGACTAACAAGCTAAGCTACACTAAAATAACAGCAAAAGAATATTACCTACACAAAAGAACTCAAAGATCCAAGATTTGCATGCTCCTAGGCATCCAAGAGGCAAAAGTGATCAAAGATGTGATTTTTGTGATATAATTTGGGATTTTAGAGAATTATTGAGCTAGGAGTTTATTGTAAATGGAGAAAGAAATTGTCAAGGGCAGAAGAGAGAAGAGGAATTCGGCCAAGAGAGGAAGGGAAGGGTTTTGTGTAGGGCTTTCTAGTCAATCCAACAATAAATGCACACTTAATGCATTCACACTTACATGCATGCACCTCTCCCAATTTCTTTTCTTTTTCTTTGAATTTTAATCCATAACTCCAAACAAATATCTAGATATTAAGTGGATGTTGAATTAACTCAAACAAAAATTTGAAAAGACCACTTAAGAGAAATTTCCCAAAATGTGAATACCGCATTAAAATAATATTAAAATTGGGAAAAATCAAATTGAACCAAAACGTCCCATATACCCCAAAGCTTGCGCACTAGCTTTATTTTAGCTAAAATAGGTGCTGGCAAGTCTATATGGTCATTGATCACAGTCAGTTTAAAACAGAAAATACCGACAAAATTTACCCAAAAACGGAGAAATTCGCAAAACGATTTCTAAAACGTTACAATTTCCCCCCATATAAAAATTCGTCCACGAATTTAAAATTCTCACTAAGCGTACCCTCAAAGAGAAGATTACAAAGTCTCATATCTCGCTCGCAGGCTCCAAAGTGAGCACCTCACTATACGGCTACGTACAAGAAAACTCTCCACAGATTGCAAGACCATTGACCGAAGTTTCTCCACCTGCCGAGCCACTAACACAAATGGCTGCCGGTGAAGGAAAAGATCGAGTCCAAACTAAATGGTCTGGTGTTGAATCATATGAGAAAGTCATGAAGGTAATTGCAAAGTATCAACACAAAGAAAACGGGGTGAATAGTCAATAATCTGGGCGGAAGTGTCAAGTTATAGGCAACATAACCAACTTGCTTTAATGATCTAAAAAGGATCTACTATCCTGGGATAAGCTCCCCAAAACTCAACACCTCATTCATCGGAAAATCCGTAGGAATATATGATCTCCCACTGCGAACTCAAGCCTGCGACCACCATCGTCGGCATAAGACCTCTGTCTGCACAGGACTGTCATCATCCTGACCTGAACTAACTGGATCATATCCGAAGTCTCTAGACTAGCTGGGTCCAAAAATCCTACTACGCAGAGTCAGAAAAACAGACTGGTGATCGACACAACCTAACAACTAACATGAAGGTTGCCAATTGGAGTGCCTCATGATAACTGCTATCAAAGGAGATTCCTAACAGTGGAAAGTGACGATCCCAACTGCCGACAACAATTAGTATGTACGCAAAAGCATATCCTCCATAGTCAGTATAGCCCGCTCTCACAAAACCATAATCCTGCGGATGGAAAGATGGAGTTAAAGCTCAACCAGTTCCCAAGGCTTCCTGAAGCTCCTGCCCAAGACGGCAAGCAAACAGGGTGCCTTCATTGGATACGACTCATGAAAGAACTTCGTGCAACGCACAAACTTAACAAGGAACAACTGAGCAAACTGAGCAAAACCGGACAACAAGCATCCGAATGGAGTCACACCCTGACTAAACCTGGGTAGACACCACAACGAAATTTGTGGAGATCCGCTTCCATTCCCACTTCGGAACGGTTAAAGGTTGCAACTCTCCAGCCAGTCTCCGATGCTCAACCAAAACTCACAACAAGACAGACACCTTGAAACGAAATTCAAACTTCACTCTTCATCCCTGCCCACCCGTAACTATCTCACAAGTCGTGCCAAATGTTGGTGGAACTTGAATGAACACCGAAGCTGACTGATATGCCTATTCTAGGATTTTGCGTCTCTGCCCATCAGTAACAGGTACACACAAACTCGTCCCTAAACTTAGCACACCTTGGTCACAAAAGAAGAACTCCGAATCATTACCCAGCCGAGCATGCTCAAGTATCTCAGATGATGAGCATCGGCGGGCTGTGCCTCGCGAAAGCAATTAAGGAAAAGTGGTCGGGTACGGACATGAGCAAGCTGCCCCCTCAGTAGAGGCGGACATAAGCTGTACCCAACGATCGAACAAGAACTGTAAATCTGCAGAAGACTATTTCAACAACCAAAACCCGCTGCAGGAAGATGTACATTAAGTTCTGGTGGTCCGTGAAAATCTGACAAGACTCTCCGAACAAGTAGTGTCTTCAAATCTCCAATGCAAAACCACCGCGGCCATCTCCAGATCATGAGTGGGATATCCTACTAGTACTTTCTCCAACTGTCGGGAAGCAAAAGCGATAACTCTATAGTGTCACCTCAGTACACAATCGAGCCCTACTCGTAAAATCTCATAGTTAAACAACAAAGTCGGTCGAACCAAAAAGCAAGAAAGAACTGGAGCGGTTGTCAACCAAATCTCCAACTGCTGGAAAACTCCGCACGCATGCCTCAGTCCAAAGAAAAGAACCTCCTTTCAGGTCAGTCTAGTCAACGATGCAGCACTACACTAGCAATCCTGCATGAAACGGCGGTAAAAACCTGCTAAGCCAAAAAATCAACGGACCTCTGTCTGTACTCAAGTCTGGGCCAAAGCTGTACGGTCTCGATCTCCCTCGGAACCATACGACACCGTCTCCCATAACTACAAGACCTAGGAGTTAACACAAACAAGCCTGAAGGAACACTCCGAGAATCTAGCAAACTGCTGGCGCTCTCCCAATGTATGCAAAACAAATCCTCAAGTGCTGCTCCTGTTCCTCACGACACAAGGAAAAGACCAGAATTTTATCATGACATAACAATAACTGGTCGAGGAACAGCCTGAAAAAATCTGGTTCATCATATCTACGATTGCTGCTAGGGCATTGGCGAGTCCAACGACACCACCACAATACAAACTGCCTGTAGCACGTACAAAAGCAGTAGTCGGAACGCCCTCACTCCGAACCCGCAGCGATGATGGCCTGATCCCCAAACAAACATAGAAAATGTCTCACACTCTGGAGCTGATCGAAGAAATGTCAATGCGAGGTAAAGGATACCTATCCGCACCGTAAGCCGGTTCAATTGACGATCCATTAATACACAACCTCAAACTGCCGTCTTCCTCCATGATGAACGGAAATAGGAGCTCCTCAATGTGAAACACTCAGACGCACTAGCCCCCCAACAAACAACTCTGCAGCTGATCCTTAATCTCCCTAAGCTTCGTCGGCTCATCTAGAACAACATCGGAAAACTCTCGCACGAAAGGAAACCGGTCCAACAAAACCCGCTGTGACTCTGGCATCACGAATGAACGCCAGGAATCCATGACATCCTCTCCTCAAAATCCGACTAGCGAAAAAGGTTGAATTCAAGCTATCAGAGGCGGCACAACTATCCACCTGCACAATAAGAACTGACTCGCCGGGAAAATAAAACCTGACTGTTTTCTCGCGGTAGTCCACAGGCGCCAAGCACGTAACAAAACAGTCCGTGCCTACGAGAACATCAAATCCAACATCCTTAGAAGGATCAAGTGACGGATGAATCTCCTAACTGATTAGCACACGACTGAAATACGTGTCGCGCAATAAAAGAATCGCTGACAGAATTTAACACAACAAACGGCTAATCTAGCTAACACGAATCCCCTCGTCCCAAACCTCTGCTACTCCCGCAACGGTCATGAAAGTTGTCTCGAAGACTAAGCCTCTGTCTCCAAGCTGATACACCGGTACGAGTCCTTAACTGTCCCGGAACTCCTAAAGTCTAAGGAATACGTGTCTCGCCAACTAGGGCTGCATCCACTAGTGCTATGTAGGTGACAGAATGCTTTGTGATGATCGCAAGGAACAACTGGGTAACAGGGGTGACAACCTCCTGTCGCTGCGCTCGAATGGTATCAACCAAAGAACTCAACGTCTAGCACATGTCATGCATCTCTGCCACAAGCCTAGCGATACTATTTGTCGAAGGCGGATCCGTCTGCACCTGTGCAACGAGCGTGCCATCCTGGTCAGTCCTTGCCCTACCCGAGTCAATACTGACCTCGGCCCTCGCTGCACCTCTCTGAGTCCCCATAGTCGTCGGCGGCAAAGGCTACAAATAGGGATAGGATTCGATATGAACACGGAAATCGAATCATCAAGGAAGGAATTTGAAACAATTGTACTTAGGTCACTTTAGGCGGAGTACTGCAATGTGAGTATGCTGCAGATATAAACACAATACGTTACTCTACTTAAACTACCTACTCCATCATACCAAGGTCATCCTACATTCCGAAAGGTAAAAACCTAGCGCTCTGATACCAATTTTGTCACGACTCGAAATTGGCACGTGACGACCCTAATACTACGCAACGTCTACATGCGTAACGTAGTAAAAGGAAGCCAAAACCCAGAAATCTAAACCATCAAATGTAGCAAGAAAGTGATAATAGTATTTTCAAAACCTTTGAAATCACAACCCAAATTCTTTAAAGTCTCACTTTTATTTCTTAAAATTTTTGGCAGCACCTCCTTTGTAAAAACCAGCCCCAAAAATGGGTACAACATAAATATAAGTAAAGCATCCATAAACAGGAGCAAATACACACCCAAAGGCGGAAAACAACCACCACAACAAATATACGACGCCGTAGCGATGAAAGAGACGATATAAATAAAACTGCATAAAAACCTCCAAGTCACAAAATAATATACAATATTGTCCTCACACCAAGTCTCTAAGTCATACATAATACTGGTAGATGGAGAGAACATGGGTACAACGAATATACAATACAACATCGGATAACCACAAAACCCACCTGGGTAAAATTGCACACTGTCAAGAGAAGTGGTATCCGTAGCAAAAGATGATACGATGGATGAAAATAGCCCTGCCTCTGACTATCCTGAGGAACACCTGCAAGACACTACGGCACAACGGGGGTGAGTTTCAAACTCTTGAATAGTAAATAACATATGCAGGTAATCGCAAGTATGCACGTATAGCGCGAATCTAGCATAAGCATTTAATAACAATGAATGGTAATATGTAATGCAATAATCATGAAAAAGTACACTAGCAGGTACAATTTATACAGGAAGCAATAATAATATGACCATCTGTATGTAAAATCATGTAAGGTACTATATCGGTGTTGGATATAGTGCCTTCAAAGTCAATTATTGGATCACAGGTACGTGGTTGCAATGATTGAGGAGGACCTATGCCGGTAGGACAGTCTTACTCGAGATGATAGTATGCTATCTGGTTTGCCTTTATCAATCGTGTATAGGTTCAGGTGACTGATCACGATTACACTTTGATAGAGCCCTTAGGATCTTGCTTGACTACCAACAGTATGACGGCGAACATATAAGTGAGTGTTGGGTGGTCTATAAGCATATCCTTAATAGTGGTCCCTAGTCATGGGAGTTTCGAGACAGGGCATTGATACTCCAGAGTAGACTAGTGTATACAGTCGAGACCCCGACGAGGGGCGGTGGCCGGTCTCACAAGCCACTGGTGTCAGTTGGGTCACCTAAGATGTATACAGGTGCTCATTGGGTTATGAGTACACCAGACAGGACTCGCCGGGAACATGCAAGTTGGTATTATACATATCGTCAGATAGCAGTTCCCTGGTGACATGTTTACAGGTTAGTTCATCTACCTGAGGTCGTCATTTGTCTCGTGTGAGTTCCTACTGTGCTTTGATTTCTACCCTACCACGGCTCAAAGGAGTCGTGCAAACAGGTAGTTTTTGGGTACAGTCCCGAGCCACATGGAGGCATGTGAGCGGATCCGAAGGGGATTCGTCTCTTCCGGTATTGTTAGTTATATGTATGCCCTAGAGGCCATTACTGTACATTGGATGTATATTGTAGTGGATACTGGGACATATATAGGGAGGGCTTTCTGGCTCGACATGATAGTATGCTATCTGGTTACTCTTTACCTTAACGTGTACATTGATTGTCTCTCTGTTACATGATGGTAAAGCCCTTAGGATGTGTACTTGACTACCTGGACTATGATGCGGATCATACTAGTGGGGACATGGCAGTCCATAAGTACATCCTTCAAAGTCCCTAGTCGTGGGTATATCGAGACGGGGCATCGATATACCAGAGTAGACTAGCGTGTACCTTCTCGAACCATACAGATGGGCGATGGATGATCCCATATCCATTGGTGTTTGACATCAGAGATGATATACGGGTGCTTAATAGAGACTGGGTACACTGGACGGACTCGCCGAGAACTCCCAGATGGTATTATACCTTACGTCAGATGGCAGTTCTCAGGTGACACTGGTACAGAGTAGTTTGTTGACCCGAGATCGTCATAGAGTCTTGTGTGGTTTCCACTGTGCTTTGATTTCCACCTTACTACGTCCAAGAGGGCGTGCAAAACGGTGGTTTTTGGGTACAGTCCCGAATCACATGGAGGCAATGAGCGATAGGAAGGGATTCGTCTCTCCCGGTATAGGGAGTTGATGTTGCGCTGTGTTCGATTAGCTATAACCGGAAATCCCTGGCCAGGGTTGCTGAGATTTACTGGTAAGTGTTACCAGTAGTTTCTCGAATTGTTACAGACCTCATATCGACACGACTTATCGAGCTATTGGGGTCTGACGTTTACCACCCCTAGGCGAGATATGCGACATTTCAGACGACGAGACCGGACTGTACGGTAAGTGTTACTGGTTGGATTCACAGGAGTGTGAGTGGGCTTGCTCATCGATCTTCTGATCGCTCAATACCCGGGTGGCCGTTACGTTTAGCAAACCGCTTGCGGCTTGTGGGTGGTTGATATGATCATCATCTGCTACCGGCGTATTGACAAGTCTTTAGAGTCCTACACAGAGGTTTCCTGGCTCAAGCGAAACGAAATAGGAGCGTATATGAGATATGTGCGGGACCGAGAATAATGCGTGTATGTGATACCGTATTTCATTCTCGCGATGAATGTGTCGAATGGTTGTATGCGATATAACCTAGTTATCGAATCAAGGATTGATTCGATAAATCGATACATTGTATACTAGTCGGTTGTGTGCGACATGACCGGATCATTGAATCAAGTGTTGATTTAATGATTTAATGAATAATTATATATTTGATATATTACTTTGCATTAACTGGTATTGGTTCACTTTAAATGGATTTTCTCACTTGAAGTTCACAAGTTGTGTATGTGATATACTTTTGTGCACTTGATTGTATCATGTTTGATGATACATGCTTTCTTGAGTTTGTGTAAAGATTAAACCATGGTAATTTAAATGGTTAGGGTTTTGTTTTTCATATCTATTTATTCATTTATTTATTTATTTCTTTTTGCCAAAAGAAATGAAAAATGGTGGCTTTCTTTAGATGAATGTTGAAGCTTCATGAAGCTTTGACTAAGTCACCATTTTTGTCTTCATGCTTAACCCTAACCATTGACCTAACCCTAGTTTATTCTCTACACTTGACCATGGTTGGATTTTGATAAGTATTCTTTTTATTTTCTTTTTGAGATATACTTATCATAATATTATCTTCATCTTCTTCTTCTTCTTCTTCAAGAAGAAGCTTGCCTCCATCAATGGCAACTTGAAAAAATGAGTGAGAAATCCAATTCTAAAGTGAACCCACTTCCTATTTCTTCATCCTCTACCACTTGCCAAGTAGTATAGGGTGTTTTCTTCACAAGTTTCATGACTTGGTGAAGTGGGAGCTTGATCTAGCGATGCCTCGACGTAGATCATTTTCGGCATCGTTGTCGATGATCTAGCCCGCCCAATTCTCCGATAAAGCCGACGCAAGTGCCTGGGATTGGATATGGAAAGCAAGGGGACTTCATCATGGAGTTATGGAGGTGGAGAACCGGATCTACAAAGGTTGTATTTCCGTTCTTTTAGTTAAGTTGTTAGCTAGTTGCATCTTTCGCCTAAATTTCTAGTTAACGATCCGTATTAGGGTTTCTCAGCACCGTAAAATTTGAAATTGGCATGGTTGATGCCTTGTGAGACCTCATTTGTGTGCCTAGGAACCCTACAGTGGTATCATAGCCTAGCTAGACCCTTAGGCGATGCGTAGACGCTGTTAGAAACCCGATCGAACCCGAAACTCTAACCCGACAACCCTCTCTGTACATTTTTCAAATTTATGGATTTTGTATATTTAAAATATGCAGAAAAATCAGCAGGGAATCCTAAGAATTACTGTGCAACACGTGTCCATGATTCCACTATAACGCGGCGGAACCGCGGCACAAGCATGGCTTGTGCGGCGGTTCCGTGGCAATTTTGTCGTATCTTGCATTGGTTTTGGCACAGTAATTCATATGTTGCAGTGCTGGTTTTCCTGGGTATTTTAAAAATTTATTCAAGAGTTGATTTTTCTGGGTTGTTTTAGGGACTCAGTGTTTCGATCGGATTATCTAATTTTGTCTGTGAGTTTTTCCGGATAATTTTGGAATATGTTAAAAAGTTCGACCAGATAAAAATACCCACTTTTTCCCCTGCCGGGAAATTTCCAATTATTGGACTTTTCCGTAGTTTAACGACGTTCTAAGTAGTGCAAGTAACGCGATGGACCCTCTAGAAGACAACAAACCTTAACTCGATTATGTGACCATCTTGAACTGCCCTTTGAACCTTAGGGTTTGGGGCAGTACGGCGTGCCACATGTGAGGCGTTGGCTTGACCCTTCTACGGCTGGACCGTTGGTACTGAGGCACGAACTGAATGTTTTTAGACTTGTTTCATGTGTTGATCTATATCGGGAAAACTTGGGTGTTTGAATGTTCGATCGGAAAGTTTAACATTTTCTCATTATCTGGAATGCGATACAATACTTGAAATCCACAAGTAGTTATGAGATAACTGAATGAATGTTATAAACATAGCAGTTTAGTCTCACTTGATCGGTTGCCATGGAATTTTGATGTGATCAAAAGTCCGTCGCAATCACATAGCGTACGCGGATACTCGCCGGGTAAACTTAATAGACAGCCTCACTCCATAGCCCCGACCAAGTGACTGTAGGAGAACCCCGTCGCCGAAAGCATCCGTTCGGGTGCTCGCGGCAGCGGTGTTCCACCTTGGTGCACTTCGTCGACGGTATCGGGGGTGCGGCCGTCTACTGAAGTTTGCGACGAGCATTCAATCAGGATGTCGGGAATCTTGTTGAATTGCCCGACTTGATATTGAAAAGTGTTTTCGATTTTGAGACTAAAATACGGGGTTTATAATTGTTAGGCATGCGATGTCTAAGGTATTCATTTGATTAGGCATGTGATGTCTAAAGAGTTTGCGGATTCCAACTGTTGTAGTTTTACACTTTATTTTCTGTGACCGTAAGTGTAATATGTGATATCGCCGGTTTCGTTGCTATATGTCAACGACAATTGGGATGCGCATATTTACTTATGTTGATGACATGTGATGTTATGTGTTGCTGAATATGTTATATTGGATCGTCGTGTTTGAATAGCCGGGTGTTTTTATGTGAGATGAGTGTTTTTCATTTTCATTCATGTAAAAACTTGTATGTAATATTCTTTTATTGGGGCACTTCCAGGTTGCGGAAGATGTCACCTTTTGTATATTATTTCCTTTTCCGCACTAGGATAGACCCAAGAAGGAGGGCACAAGTAACCGGGTTCTGGAGTCCAGTGGGAGACCAACTCGAGGAGTCGAGTCCGGGTCTCCTAACTCTAGAATTGGTAGGGTTGCTTGCCGCTCTCGTAGGGGTCTAGGGGTGTAGGTTTGGCTATTCATCGCGACCGTGGAATCCGTGTTTTATACTGGCTCGTATTGAAAACACGGACGTCCTAGTATATCCAATATTTCATATGTTTCTTCTGCTGCGATATCTGTGATGTGATCATGTGATATGTTCTGTGATAAATACTGTATATAGTATATATGATATATTATATAGGCCTTACTTATGTTTTACACCCGTGCTAGCCATGCCCCGCTCTGCCGTTAGTTACCTAACCTAACGGTGCACGAGGGGACATCGAGGCGAATGCTGATGGCATAAGTGTACGTCGTATTTATCTGTGATGTTTAGGTAATTTAAATGATGGGACTTCATTAATATGATTAATGAAATAAAAGAAACCTAAGATGTTGTAGAATCGAATTTCAAAAATAAAACAGGTAGCTACAGTTCTTGCTTTGCACAGCGGTATATGTGATATATCCTGCACCTTATTCGATAAGGAAAGGACCGAGATCCCTTCACCAGGAGTGACTCCTTTAGCAATAACTGGTAGATGCTACACACTCGGTTTGTCTTTTGATTGCTTTTAAGTGTTTTTGCTTTGCACAGTGATATATATGATATATCTCGCACCTCATTCGACGAGGAAAGGACCGACGATCCCTTCACCGGGAGTGACTCCTTTAGCAAAACTAGAAAAGCCTCAAAAGCACTCCATTTTAAAATCATTTGATTCTATAACGATATCAAGTTCATTACGCAATAGGTTTTCAGAAAAACCTGTCGTAGCCCTCCGTCATTTCAGATAAGTACTAGTTAGTATTCGTGCTGCGGTAGTTTGGCATTCGTCAAGGCGTAGTGTACGGTAGCTAACTAGTATTTATCTGCTTATGCATATGATGCAGATTGGATTAGGGTATTCGTACGGCGTTGTTTGGCATTTGTCAAGGGTCGTGCGGGTTGGTTTAATTCAATCAAGAAATGTACGGGTTGAACTTGACTAGTGGACTATGGGTTGTTTGGCATTCGTCAAGGTCATAGAATACTAGGGGCAAAATATTATCGGGAATTTCAAGTGTTGAAATTTGCATTGAGATTGCATACCTTATATGAGATAGTTGGATCCCGATACCCGCTGCGAGTAAGAGTTACTCCTGGGAGAGTTTTACACATTACAATTAGCCGATCAAGTAGGTGTCTAGAAAGGTGTTAACGAGGTTACGCCTCTGGGAAAATGAGGTTTACATTAATTAGGTTCGTGCGAAAGCACGGGGGACCTCCCTCAAAGTACCGACACTGGCCTAGCTGAAAGATTGGCGAACTTGTAGCGTGTAATTAATCCCGGCTAGTCTTTCCTTTTAGGGTTTGAAGGAAGATTTGATAAAAACAGTGGGAGCCATCCTGATTAGATAAAATAATAACCAATCTATTCTTGAAAGAGCGCACGCTGAGTGTTTTCTTCTCTCTCTCTCCTGGTAGCGACCATATCATGCCTTAATCAAGATAATAAAACGGATATTTGACCGAACCCGCTTGTTATACTGAGCTGGAGAACGTTGGTCCCGCTCCAACTTGTAACTGTTATAAGACAGAGCAGGAAATTGGGGAATACCAGATTTCCCGTGCCACCCAAACGAAGAGAGTGCATGCTGATGCTTCATCTTCAGGTGTGTTCATTACAAAGAACTGTTTCTCTGTATCCTCTACGTCCTGGGTATGTGATACCAGATCAGGATCCCAGATATATAATCTGTTACATAGGGCTACAGAAAGGTAGAGAGCTGAGAATGGGTGATAAGTTTCATGAGACAGAAAACGGGGCAAGTGTTGCAGCCAAGTCTGTTGGTCACTGTCACCCTGTATTACCAATACAATGATTCTGAACGAATGTTATTAGATACCGAACCTGATATACAAAATCATATCACTCTCTTTATTAGTAAAGAAATGATTAAATTTTGTATTGTTGGATAATGTTTTGAACATTTCCTATATCAAAAGTTGATCGGTTCAGGCACGTTATCTAAAAGTATTAATATTCTAAATCAAACTACAGTTCTTAGTATACGGATCACACACAAGTGGAAGAGTTCAGAATTGAACGATTCCTTCTTGAGGTATTGTAGACTAGGTCAGATCAATGTGACCCGACTAGCTAGAGTTACATAAAGATGCATATTTAAATTAGTTTGAATTTACATCTTGTGAAACTCGCCAGTCATGTCACAAAGATAAGATGACCATAGACCTGTTTATTGGAAACAGAGAAAGAGTTAGTTGAACTTTTGGGATGATACATGTTGATGTATGAAGGTCCTCAGTCTACACATACCAAGAACGGTTCTTTTTACTTCATTACATTCTCTGATGATCTTTCGAGATTCAGACCTATGTTACTGTTGAAACACAAGTCCGAACCTTTTGAGATATTCACAGAATATAAGTTAGAAGTAGAGAACCAAAATACGGGTATAAGTATTATGTCCTATGATGAGATCAGGGAGGAGAATACTTGTGCATGGAATTCCTGGACTATTCTAAAGGAGAATGAGATTCTCTCTCAGCATTATTCCTCCGTATACACCATAGCACGATGGTATATCGGGACGGAGCAATCACACCCTATATAATAAGGTGCGCTCTATGATGAGTACTACCGAGTGTCCTATTTCCTTTTGGGAGTTATGCACTTAAGAAGCTGCATACCTATTGAATAGGGTTCCAATCAAATCAGTTGCCTACCGTTTCATATGCGATATGGAAAGGGATGAGCCCATATCTTAAGTTAGTTAAGATTTGGGGTTGTCCGGCCTATGTCTGAAAGCAAAATCCGGACAAGCTCGAGGCAAGGTCTGTAATGTAGAACTGGAAAGGTTCCAGCTATACAAACTGCAGCTGATGATTTGATAGAACCAAAGGTTTCAGTAGATTCCAACGAACCTCAGCCTCTCCGCCGATCTAGTAGGGTTCCTCACCCACCTGAGAGATAATTCTGTTTCTCTGTGACAGTGGGAGCGAGGATTGCATCATAAGATGATGACCCAACTAGCTTCGAGCTGGCCATCAAGAGTAAGACTCTGTAAGAATGGCTGGATGCTTAGTGATCTGAGATGGAATCCATCTACACCAACAAAGTATAGACTTTGGCTGCTATATCTGAAGGGTTAAATCCCCATCAGGAGCAAGTATATCTTGAGAAGATTACTTGGTGTACTTGGAAAGGTTGAGACTTTCAAAGGTAGACTTGTTAAAGGTTTGCATCATTGACCAGGTGTGGATTATGTTGAAACCTTTTCTAAGGATCTATGCTTAAGTCCATCCAGATCCTACTTGCCACGGCTACATACCATGACTACGATATCTGGTGGTTGGGTGTCATGACAGCTTTTCTAAATAATGTTTTGGAAGAGAGCGTCTATAAGTTCACAGCCAGAGGACCTCGTAGACAGTGGGAGCAGCGGAAACGTGTGCAAGATGCTTTATAGGATAAAGCAGGCATCGCGGAGTTGGAACATCTGTTTTGATGGATTAGTCAAAGAAGTTGACATCATCAAAATGGTAGATGAAACTTGTATAAACAAAAAGGTAGTAGGGAGTATGGTGACGATCCTCGTAAAGTACGTGGATGACATACTCTTGATAGGGAAGGAGTTTCCTATGCTACGCTCGATCAATCTCCGCTTATCACAATGATTCTCCATAAAGGATCAAAGTGATACCTCCTAAATCCTGGGTTTTGGATCTATGAGATAGATCTAAATGGATGTTAGGATTCTCACTAGTTGTAGTGAGATGGTATCAATCGATCCTGGGGAGAATCACTGGAAGTGTTCCAGGGTGATAAAGACGACTGAATGTCAGTCACAGGCATTGTCTTTAACCTCAGCAAAGGGACGGTATGTTGGAAGTGTTCCAAGCTAGATACCGTGGCTAACTAGACGATGAAGGCTGGATACATCGCTACTTAAGATGCGACCAAAGAGACTGTTTGGGTGTATACTGGTTCATGAGATGAACTACGTTCCTACCATTGTGAGACAATGGAGTTGTGGCTTATGCCTAGGAACGCCGGTCCCATCAGTGATCCAGACATATTCTAAGACAGTATCACCAGATCATGGAGATGGTTGATCTCCAAGGACATCGAGGTTAGGAGAGTAGACTCAGAGGACAACACGGCGGATCCACTCACGAAGGCCTATTCCCAGAGAGAGACTTTTAAGGGATGGTTAAGTATGAGATACTTCAACTACTGCTATCAGATGGCCCTAGTGCAAGTGGGAGATTGTTAGTTATATGTATGCCCTAGAGGCCATTACTGTACATTGGATGTATATTGTTGTGGATGCTGGAACATATATAGGGAGGACTTTCTTGCTCGACATGATAGTATGCTATCTGGTTACTCTTTACCTTAACGTGTACATTGATTGTCTCTCTGTTACATGTTGGTAAATCCCTTAGGATGTGTACTTGACTACCTGGACTATGATGCGGATCATACTAGTGGGTACATGGTAGTCCATAAGTACATCCTTCAAAGTCCCCAGTCGTGGGTATATCGAGACGGGGCATCGATACACCAGAGTAGACTAGCGTGTACCTTCTCGACCCATACAGATGGGCGATGGATGATCCCATATCCATTGGTGTTTGACATCACAGATGATATACGGGTGCTTAGTAGAGACTGGGTACACTGGACGGACTCGCCGAGAACTCCCAGATGGTATTATACCTTACGTCAGATGGCAGTTCTCAGGTGACACTGGTACAGAGTAGTCTGTTGACCCGAGATCGTCATAGAGTCTTATGTGGTTCCCACTGTGCTTTGATTTCCACCTTACCACGTCCAAGAGGGCGTGCAAAACGGTGGTTTTTGGGTACAATCCCGAATCACATGGAGGCAATGTGCGATAGAAGGGGATTCATCTCTCCCGGTATAGGGAGTTGATGTTGCGCTGTGTTCGATTGGCTATAACCGGAAATCCCTGGCCAGGGTTGTTGAGATTTTCTGGTAAGTGTTACCAGTAGTTTCTCAAATTATTATAGACCTCATATCGACACGACTTATCGAGCTATTGGGGTCTGACGTTTACCACCTCTAGGCGAGATATACGACATATCAGACGACGAGACCGGACTGTACGGTAAGTGTTACTGGTTGGATTCATAGGAGTGTGAGCGGGCTTGCTCGTCGATCTTCTAATCGCTCAATACCCGGGTGGCCGTTACGTTTAGCAGACCGCTTGCGGCTTGTTGGTGCTTGATATGATCATCATCTGCTACCGGCGTATTGACGAGTCTTTAGAGTCCTACACAGAGGTTTCCTGGCTCAAGCGAAACGAAATAGGAGCGCATATGAGATATGTGTGGGACCGAGAATAATGCATGTATGTGATACCGTATTTCATTCTCGCGATGAATGTGTCGAATGGTTGTATGCGATATAACCTAGTTATCGAATCAAGGATTGATTCGATAAATCGATACATTGTATACTAGTCGGTTGTGTGCGACATGACCGGATCATTGAATCAAGTGTTGATTTAATGACTTAATGCATAATTATATATTTTATATATTACTTTGCATTAACGAGTATTGGTTCACTTTAAATGGATTTTCTCACTTGAAGTTCACAAGTTGTATATGTGATATACTTTTGTGCACTTGATTGTATCATGTTTGATGATACATGCTTACTTGAATTTGTGTAAAGAATAAACCATGGTTATTTAAATGGTTAGGGTTTTGTTTTTCATGTCTATTTATTCATTTATTTATTTATTTCTTTTTGCCAAAAGAAAAGAAAAATGGTGGCTTTCTTTGGATGAATGTTGAAGCTTCATGAAGCTTTGACTAAGTCAACATTTTTATCTTCATGCTTAATCCTAACCATTGACCTAACCCTAGTTTATTCTCTACACTTGACCATGGTTGGATTATGATAAGTATTCTTTTTATTTTCTTTTTGAGATATAGTTATCATAATATTATCTTCATCTTCTTCTTCTTTTTCAAGAAGAAGCTTGCCTCCATTAATGGCAACTTGAGAAAATGAGTGAGAAATCCAATTCTATAGTGAACCCACTTCCTATTTCTTCATCCTCTACCACTTGCCAAGTAGTATAGGGTGTTTTCTTCACAAGTTTCATGACTTGGTGAAGTAGGAGCTTGATCTAGCGATGCCTTGACATAGATCATCTTCGGCATCGTTGTCGATGACCTAGCCTGCCCATTTCTCCGATGAAGTCGACGCAAGAGCCCAGGATTGGATATGGACAGCAAGGGGACTTCATCATGGAGCTATGGAGGTGGACAACCGGATCTACAAAGGTTGTATTCCGTTCTTTTAGTTAAGTTGTTAGCTAGTTGCATCTTTCGCCTAAATTTCTAGTTAACGATCCGTATTAGGGTTTCTCGGCACCGTGAAATTTGAAATTGGCATGGTCGATGCCTTGTGAGACCTCATTAGCGTGCTTAGGAACCCTACAGGTATTGGGGGTGGAGGTCGCGCTGTGTCTAGGAAAGCCATTACATCAGGTCCTTGGCCAAGGCAGGTGAGATTTGTAGGGTTCCTAGGCACACTATAGAGGTCTCACAAGGCATCAACCATGCCAATTTCTGATTTTATGGGTGCCGAGAAACCCTAATACGGATCGTCGACTAGAAATTTAGGCGAAACAGTAAACTAGTTAACATCTTAACTAAAAGAAGAGAGCTACAACCTTTGTAGATCCGGTTATCCACTTCCTTAGCTCCATGTAGTCGTCCTCTCGCTGTCCGTCTCGAATCCCGGACTCAACCATCGGCTTCATCGGAGAAATGGGCGGGCAAGGTCGTCGGCTTCATGCCGAAGAAGATCTACGTCGAGGCATCACAAGTTCATGCTCCAACTTCACCAAGTTGTGAAACTTGTGAAGAAAACACCCAAAACAACTTGGCAAGAGGTAGAGGACAAAGAAATAGGAGGTGGGTTCACTTTAGAATTGGATTTCTCACTTTAGAACTCAAGTTGCCATTGATGGAGTCTAATTTTCTTTCTTGAAGAAGAAGGAGAGAATGAAGATAGATTATGATAAAAGTGTTTACATAAAAGAAAATAAATCAATACTTATCATATCCTAACTAAGGTTAAGTGTAGAAAATAGACCATGGTAAGTGGGAATGGTTAGGGTTAAGCATGAAGACAAAATGGTCTCTTTAGTCAAAGCTTCATGAAGCTTCAACAAGCTTCATGATAAAGAAAACCATTTTGTTTTCTTTTATCTAATTAAATATAAATAAAGAATGGATAAATAAATGAGTGAATATATCAAAACCCTAATCATTACACAACCATGGTTTAATCTTTACACAAAACACAAGTTAGCATGCAACATCAAACATGATACAATCAAGTGCACACAAAATATATCACATATACAATGTGTGAACATCAAGTGAGAAAATCCATTTAAAGTGAACCAATACTAGTTAATGCAAAGTAATATATCAAATATAATTATACATTAAATCATTAAATCAACATTTGATTCAATGATCCGGTCATGTCGCACATAACCGACTAGTATCGAATGTATCGATTTATCGAATCAATGATTCGATAACTAGGTCATATCGCATACAACCAATCGAAACATTCATCGCGAGAATGAAATGCGGTATCACATACACGCATTATTCTCGGTCCCGTACATATCTCATATGCGCTCCTATTTCGTTTCGCTTGAGCCAGGAAACCTCTGTGTAGGACTCTAAAGACTCGTCAATACGCCGGTAGCAGATGATGATCATATCAAGCACCCACAAGCCGCAAGCGGTTTGCTAAACGTAACGGCCATCAGGGTATTGAGCGATCAGAAGATCGACGAGCTAGCCCGCTCACACTCCTGTGAATCCAACCAGTGACACTTACCGTAGAGTTCGGTCTGTTCGTCTGATATGTCGCATATCAAGTCTAGGGGTGGTAAATGTCAGACCCCAATAACCGATAAGTCGTGCCGATGTGAGGCTCATAACGGGTCGAGAAACTACTGGTAACACTTACCAGCAAATCTCAGATCAGCCCTGGCCAGGGACTTCCCTGTTACGGCCAATCGAGCACAGCGCAACATCAACCCCCAATACCGGGAGAGACGAAACCCCTCCTATCGCTCATTGCCTCCATATGACTCAGGACAGTACCTAAAGACCACCATTTTGCACTCCCTCATGGACGTGGTAAGGTGGAGATCAAAGCACAGTGGGAATCACACAAGACTCTATGACGATCTCGGGTCTACAGACTAACCTGCACAAGTGTCACTTGAGAACTGCCATCTGACGTGAGGTATAATACCATCTGGGAGTTCTCGGCGAGTCCGTCCAGTGTACCCAGTCTCCACTGAGCACCCATATACCATCTCTGATGTCAAACACCAATGGATATGGGATCATCCATCGCCCATCTCATGGGTCGAGAAGCGTATACGCTAGTCTACACTGGTATATCGATGCCCCATCTCGATACACCCACGACTAGGGACCTTGAAGGATGTACTTATGGACTACCATGTCCCCACTAGTATGATCTCCATCATAGTCCAGGTAGTCAAGTACACATCCTAAGGGCTTTACCAACATGTAACTATAAGACAGATTAAAGAGACTAGTATACATGTTAAGATAAAGAGTAACCAGATAACATACTATCATATCGAGCAAGAAAGTCATCTCTATATATGTCCAAGCATCCAATATAATATACATCATCTGTACAATACTGGCCTCTAGGGCATACATACAACTAACAATCTCCCACTTGCACTAGGGCCAGCTGCTGTAGTATCGCATACCGAGCATCCCGAAGAGTCTCTCAAACTGTATCTGGGGAATGGCCTTTATGAGTGGATCCGCCGTGTTGTTCTTCGTGTCAACCCTCCTGACCTCGATCTCCTGGCGATCAACTATCTCCTGGATCAGGTGATACCGCCTCAGAATATGCCTGGATCGCTGATGGGACCTGGGTTCCTTGGCCAAAGCCACCGCTCCATTGTTATCGCAATACAAAGGTATTGGATGCTCAATGGATAGAACCACTCCAAGTTCATTAATGAACTTCTTGATCCAGACAGCCTCTTTGGCAGCATCGTTGGCAGCGATGTATTCAGCCTCCATCGTCGAGTCTGCCACGGTTTCCTTCTTGGAACTCTTCCAGCTAACCGCCCCTCCGTAAAGGGTAAAGACAAATCCCGACTGCGACTTAGAGTCGTCCTTATCACTCTGGAAGCTCGAATCGGTAAAGGACTCCACTTGGAGTTCTCCGTTACCATACACCAAGAGCATCTCTTTAGTCCTTCGCAAGTACTTAAGAATGCTCTTCACAGCTGTCCAGTGACTCTCTCCAGGACCAGCTTGATACCTGCTCACTACACTTAGTGAGTATGCTACATCGGGTCTGATACATAGCATCGCATACATGATAGAGCCTACAACCGAAGCATAGGGTATCCCTTGCATGCGAGCTCTCTCCAAATCAGTCTTGGTAGACATCTCTTTGGAGAGAGTGACTCCAGAGATCGTGGGCAAGTTCCCACGCTTGGATTCTTCCATACTAAACCTCTTTAGTATGGTGTCAATGTACCTGGATTGGGACAATCCCAATATCCGTTTGGATCTATCTCTATAGATCCTAATCCCCAATATGCAGGAGGCATCACCAAGATCTTTCATTGAGAATCTTTGTGATAAGAAGATCTTGACCGATTGCAGCATAGGAATATCATTTCCTATCAAGAGTATGTCGTCCACGTACAATACGAGGAAGACAACCTTACTCTCTGCCACCTTCTAGTAGATACAAGGTTCATCTGGGTTTTTGACGAAATCAAACTCTTTGATAACGACGTCAAAGCAGATGTTCCAACTCCGCGATGCTTGCTTTAATCCATAAATGGATTTAAGCAGCTTGCACACCTTCCCGCTGCTCCCACTGTCTACGAAGCCCTCTGGCTGAGTCATGTACACGCACTCTTCTAAATCACCATTTAGAAAGGCAGTCTTAACATCCATTTGCCAGATTTCGTAATCATGATATGCAGCGATGGCAAGCATGATTCGGATGGATTTAAGCATAGCCACTGGAGAAAAGATTTCGTCATAGTCCACACCTGGTCTTTGACGAAAACCCTTTGCAACAAGTCTAGCTTTGAAAGTCTCCACTTTCCCATCTACACCAAGTTTTTTATTGAAGATCCACTTGCTCCCAATGGGTTTTACCCCTTCAGGAGCATCTTCCAAAGTCCATAATTTGTTGGTGTACATGGATTCCATCTCGGATCGCATAGCATCCAGCCATTTCACTGAGTCCCCACTCGTGATGGCCTGCTCGAAGCTAGTTGGGTCATCATCCTCTATGATGCAATCCTCACTGCCACCATCAATGAGAAAACCGTAGTATCTCTCAGGTGGACGAGAAGCCCTACTAGATCGGCGGAGAGGCTGGGGTACGTCGGACACCACTGAATCCTCTGGTTCTACTAAATCATTAGTTGCAGTTTGTGGTGCTGGAACCTCTTCCAGCTCTAGCTCATTGCCATTAATTTCTTTTGCAAGAAATTCCCTTTCCAAAAAGGTGGCATGTTGAGCAACAAACACTCTTTGTTCCTCAGCTTGGTAGAAAAAATATCCTTGAGAATTCTTTGGATATCCCACAAACTTGCAAAGGACTGATCGTGCCTCGAGTTTGTCCGGATTTTGCTTTTTGACATATGCCGGACAACCCCATTTCTTAATTCATTTAAAATATGGTCTCTTCCCACTCCATATCTCATATAGTGTGGTAGGTACAGATTTAGACGGAGCCAGATTCAATAGGTATATGGCTGTCTCAAGCGCATACCCACAAACGGAAATAGGTAACTCAGCATTGATCATCATTGAACGCACCATATCTAATAGGGTGCGATTCCTTCATTCCGATACACCGTTGTGCTGTGGTGTATAAAGAGGAGTAAGCTGAGTGAGAATCCCATTCTCTTTTAGATAATCCAGGAATTCAATGCTTAAGTATTCACCTCCTCGATCAGATCGAAGAATCTTAATACTTTTGCCCGTTTGGTTCTCTACCTCGTGCTTATATACTTTGAATTTCTCAAAAGCTTCAGACTTGTGTTTCAACAGGAACACATGCCCGTATCTAGAGAGATCGTCAGTGAATGTAATGAAGTAGGAAGAACCATTTCTGGGGTGTGTAGACATAGGACCGCATACATCACTATGCACCAGTCCCAAGAGTTCTGTAACTCTTTCTCCGTGTCCCGTAAACGGAGTTTTGGTCATTTTTCCTTTGAGACATGAATGACAAGTGTCATAAGATGATAATTCGAATGAATTCAAATATCCATTCTTATGCAACTTAGTTAGTCGTGTCTCATTGATATGGCCAAGTCTACAGTGCCACAAGAAGAATTCGTTCATTTCTGAGCTTTTCCTCTTGTGTGTGTTTTGTATATTGAGGACTGTATTTTGATTGAGAATGAATATGCCATTATGTAGCGAGCCTGATGCAATCAACTTTTGATCTAGGAATATGTTCATAACATTATCCTTTACTACAAAATTATATCCTTTTTTACTTAATAAAGAAACTGATATAATGTTGCACATCATGTTCGGTATATAATAGCACTCATTTAGGACTAGTGTATCACCATTTGGTAATACCAGGTGATATATGCCAACTGCTTTGGCTGCAACATTTGCCCCATTCCCTACTTGAACGGAATGATCACCTTTTCCCAGTTCTCTACCTTTCCGTAGCCCATGTAACTGCTGACATATGTGGGATCCTGGTCCGGTATCTAATACCCAGGACGTAGGGTGAACTGAGAAACAGTTCTCAATAACAAACACACCCGAAGAAGGTGCATCATCATGCACGTTCTCCTTTTGGGCAGCGTGAGAATCTAGATATTCTCCTGTTTCCTGTTCAGTCTTATAACATTTATAAGATAGAACGGGTCCAACGTTCCCCTGCACAGTATAACATGCGGGTTCGGTCAATACATCCATATTATTATCTTTATTAGGGCATGAAATGGTCGCTACCTGGAGAGAGAGAGAAGAAAACACTTTAGCGTATGCTCGTGCAAGATCAGATTGGTTATTATCTTATCTAATCAGGATGGCTCCCACTGTTTTTTATCAAATCTTCCTTCAAACCCTAAAAGGAAAGACTAGCCGGGATTAATTACACACTACAAGTTTGCCAATCTTTCAGCCAGGCCAGTGTCGGTACTTTGAGGGAGGTCCCCCGTGCTTTCGCACGAACCTAATTAATGTAAACCTCGTTAACACCTTTCTAGACTCCTACTTGATCGACTAATTGTAATGTGTAAAACTCTCCCAGGAGTAACTCTTACTCTCAGTGGGTATCGGGATCCAACTATCTTATAGAAGGTATGCAATCTCATTGCAAATTTCAACTCTTGAAATTCCCGATAATGCTTTTGCCCCTAGCGATCTATGACCTTGACTAAGTCAACAAACCATAAATCGCAAGTCAAGTTCAACCCGTACATTTCCCGATTGAATTAAACCCACCCGTACGACCCTTAACTGAGTCAACAAGGCCGTGCGAATGCTCCAATCCAATCACATCTCATGTTGTAACAGATAAACATAATTTAGCTACCATACACTATGCCTTGACTAAGTCAACAAACATAGCACGGATACTAAATAATATCTATCTGAAATGACGGAGGGCTACGCGGGTTTTTTCAGAAAAAACCATGAGCGTAATGAACTTGATATCGTTGTAGAATCAAAATAAAATTTTGAAATAGAGTGTTTTTGAGGCTTTTCTAGTTTTGCTAAAGGTGTCACTCCCGGTGAAGGGATCGTCGGTCCTTTCCTCGTCGAATGAGGTGCGGGATATATCATATATATCGCTATGCAAAGCAAAAACTCTTAAAAGCAATCAAAAAACAAACCGAGTTTGTAGCATCTTCTAGTTATTGCTAAAGGAGTCACTCCCGATGAAGGGATCTCGGTCCTTTCCTCATCGAATAAGGTGCGGGATATATCATATATATCGCTGTGCAAAGCAAGAACTGTAGCTACCTTTTTTATTTAAAATTTGATTCCACAACATCTTAGGTTTCTTTTCTTTCATTAATCACATTAATGAAGTCCCATCATTTAAGTCACCTAAACATCACAGATAAATACGACGTACACTTATGCCATCCGCATTCGCCTGGATGTCCCCTCATGCACCGTTAGGTTAGGTAACTAACGACAGAGCACGGCAGGGCTAGTGCGGGTGCAAAACATAAGTAACGTTTATATAATATATCATATATACTATATACTGTATCTATCACATGATCACATCACAGATTTCGCAGCAGAAGAAACATATGAAACATTTGATATACTAGGACGTCCGTGTTTTCAATACGAGCCAGTATAAAACACGGATTCCACGGTGGTGATGAATAGCCAATCCCATACCCCTAGACCCCTACGAGAGCGGCAAGCAACCCTACCAATTCTAGAGTTAGGAGACCCGGACTCGACTCCTCAAGATGGTCTCCCGCTGGACCCTAGAACCCAGTTACTTTTGCTCCCCTCCTTGGGTCTATCCTAGTGCAGAAAAGTAAATAATATACAAAGGGTGACAACTTCCGCAACCTGGAAGTGCCCCAATAAAAGAATATTACATACAAGTTTTTTACATGAATTAAAATGAAAAACACTCATCTCACATAAAAACCCCCGGCTATTCGAACACGCCGATCCAATATAACATATCCAGCAACACATAACATCACATGTCATCAACGTAAGTAAATATGCGCATCCCAATTGTCGTTGACATATAGCAACGAAACCGGCGATATCACATATTACACTTACGGTCACAGAAAAAAAAGTGTAAAATTACAACAGTTGGAATCCGCAACCTCTTTAGACATCGCATGCCTAATCAAATGAAATACTTAGACATCACATGCCTAACAATTATAAACCCCGCATTTTAGTCCCATTACCGAAAACTCTTTTCAATATCAAATGAGACTAAACCGCTAGATTTATAACATTCATTCTGTTATCTCATAACTGTTTGTGAATTACAATTATTGTATCCCATTCCAGATAAATAGAAAATATCAAACTTTCCGATCGAACATTCGAACACCCAAGTTTTCCCGAAACCGTTCAACACAAGAAATAGGTTCAAAGACATTCGCTTCATGCCTCAGTACCAACGGTCCAGCCGTAGAAGGGTCAAGCCAACGCCTCACATGTGGCACGCCGTACTGCCCCAAACCCGAAGGTTCAAAGGGTCGTTCAAGACGGTCACATAATCGAGTTAAGGTTTGTTGTCTTCTAGAGGGACCATCGCGTTACTTGCACTACTCAGAACGTCTTTAAACCACAGAAAAATCCAACACTTGGAAATATTCCGGCAGGGGAAAAGTTGGGTATTTTTATCCGGTCGAACTTTTTAACATATTCTTAAATTATCCGGAAAAACACATAGACGAAATTTGATAATCCGATCAAATCTTCGATTCCCAATACAACTCCAGAATACTCAACTCTTGAGCCATAATAAAAATACCCAGAAAATATAGCATTCAAATATAAGAATTACTGTGCAGAAATCAAGAGGAGAAGGCACAAGATGGCCGCGGAACCGCCGCATTAGCATGCTAATGCCGCGGTTCAGCCGCACATTTGTGGAATCATGAGATCGTACTTCACTGTAATTCTGAGAAATTCCTGCTTATTTTTCTGCATATTTTTAATTCACAAATAACCAAATTTTCAGGAAATTTCCAGAGAGCATCATGGATTTTAGGGTTTCGGTTTGATCGGGTTTCAAACGTCGTCTAGACTTCGCCTAAGGCTCTAGCTAGGCTCTGATACCACTGAAGGTTGTTGGAGATAGTGCCCTCAGAGTCAATTATTAGGTCACAGGTACGTGATTGTAATGATTGAGGGAGGACCTATCCCGGTAGGACAGTCTTACTCGAGATGATAGTATGCTATCTGGTTTACCTTTATCATCGTGTACTGTTTTAGGTGACATGACACGTCGCTATTACACGTTGATAGAGCCCCTAGGATTCTTTCTTGACCACCAGCAGTATGAGGGCGATCATATAAGTGGGGGCTGGGGGTCTACAAGCATATCCTTAAAAGGTCCCTAGTCGTGGGAGTTTCGAGACCGGGCATCGATACTCCATTAGTAGACTAGTGTATACAGTCGAGACCCCGACGAGGGGCGGTGGCCGGTCTCACAAGCCACTGGTGTCAGTTGGATCACCTAAGATGTATACAGGTGCTCATTGGGTTATGAGTACACCGGACAGGACTCGCCGGGAACATGCTAGTTGGTCATATACCAGACGTCAGATGGCAGTTCCCTGGTGACATGTGTGCAGATTAGTTCATCGACCTGGGGATCGTCATTTGTCTCGTGTGAGTTCCCACTGTACTTTGATTACTACCCTACCACGGCTCAAAGGAGTCGTGCAAACAGGTTTTAGTTGGGTACAGTCCCGAGCCACATGGAGGCAGTGAGCGTATCTTCAGGGGTTCGTCTCTCCCGGTATTGGGGGTGAGGTCGTGCTGTGTCTAGGAGAGCCATTACACAAAGTCCTTGGCCAAGGCAAGGAGATTTACTGGTAGGTATTCCAGTAGTATCTCAGGGTGTTCTGGGCTACACTCCGACACGACTTGTACCGCTTTTGGGGGTCTGACTTTTACCAACCCCCTAGGCCCGCCATGCGATACTCATAGACGAACGGACCGGACTGCACGGATATTGTCACTGACAGGCTCAGTAGGGTGTCAGGATGAGTTTCCTCATCGACGTCCCATTTGGTCAATAGCTGGTGGCCCGTTACGTATTGGCTTATACCTCTGACGGGCTAGTGGTTAAATCCACAGCCATAGTATTGACGAGTCTTTAGAGTCCACCACACTTACAGTTACTCAAGTTTCGGGCGAAACGCTGTAGAGGCCGTATGGAGATATGGCAGGGTCCGATCAGATACGTGCGGTATTGCACGGATCAGGATCGGACGGTTTGTACTAGTAGCCGTATAGGTATATGGCAGGGTTCGATCAGATACGTGCGGTATTGCACGGATCAGGATCGAACGGATATTACTAGCCGGCTTTGGTTTAAGCCGGTCCTAGTTTAGTACAGTGCAGATTTTGTCTCTTTGCATTTGTATCCGGACGGAATACAGATGCGGGTGTGTATGCACAGTATTGGGGTTTTCCTGTAATTTATTACGGGACCAGTTTTCTGGAGTTGCCAGTTTGCATTCCGTTCCGGCCGGTTTTCCTTTGTTCTTTCCCGGCCGGACTTTTCCGATGGAGGGGGTTATTTGCAATTGTGCAAATAACTTTTGTGGAGGGGGTTTCTTGTAAAAGATTGATTATGATAGCTTTCATTTCTTTTCAACCATGCTTTTGCTTTATGAGATTTGATTGTGATAAAGTGAGGGTATGGGTTTAATAGTAACAAGCATGGTTGTATGTTTTCTTGTCTTGGGGTGTGGTCACCCTCTTTCATCTCCTACACTCACCTCCCTTCTTACTTCATAATCTTTCCTCCACCACATTATGATGCTCACTAGAGAAAAGAAAGAACACTAGAGAGAAGAAAAAGAATGAGAGAGTTCATCTTTATTTTGTGAGGAATTCTTCATCTCCTTCTTCTTCTTGTTATAGAAAAATGAAAGCACCATTTTTCCTAACCCCATTCCTCCATCAAGGCAACTACAAACCCCAAATGAGACTAGCATGATCTACTACACATTCCTACAGCAAATCTTGAGCATGTCGAGTTGCCGGCTTCATGCTCGAGTTGCCTCGGTATTGAGGCGGGAGCCCGTAAAAGCTACAGGCGATGTGGTGCCCTTTCCGACGAGGAGGAGACGGACGGAGATCCCGCGAGGAGATCGGAGTGGAGATGAAGACCGGAGGACTTGGATCGTCGGTATACATCTCTTCCCTTTCTTGTTAGTAGCTTAGACTTGTTAATGGTTACGATCCGGAGTTTAGTGCGCGGTGGTGCCGGTTTGCAAAGTCCGCAAAATTTAAGTTATTCACCGCTTCCGCATTCCGGCGTCGGATTGACGGCCGGGGCGCCGCCGTGCACTTACAGTGGTATCAGAGCCTCGCCATTAACTTAGTCTAACTTTGTGTAATGTGTTTGCATTTCCGATCGATCAAAAAGTTCCAAAACTGCATTTTAGTTCGCATCAGTTTCTGTTGAAAATTTTTGGTCTCGAAAAATTTTTCAGGTTATAAAATATTGATGTACTGGAAAATCTAAGGGTTCTGTAAAAATTTGACGAAGTAACTCCACAGTTGGAGCGCGGAACCGCCGCGAAAACCACCTTTGTGCGGCCCTTCCGCCGCGCACTATTCACATCACTTCACCATTTTTTTACAGAGGCCTTCTGGGCTTAAAATATGGGTTTTGGAATATTAAAGTTGGGCCAATTGTTTCTGTGAGTGCTACAGTTTTCTTTGGGGCCCACTTGTTAATTGTTTGATCAATCGGAAATTTTTTAAACACATTTTTCACAGTATTTACATTATATCTGCGACCGTGAATGTCACTCGATCGGTAAATCCGGTCTAACTGCTATAGCTCGGTTAGACGGATTTGCGAACGTGACTTTCACGTTGATGTTCTATGTATTTGCTGTGATGTTGCGGATCGGTCGTGGGGGATAGCCTGGATGCAATGCTAGTACAGTTTTGTTGTATTATGTACATTTGATATTGCGGGGCGAGCGTCCGACATGTGGACTGCCGTCACTGCCCGTTTGTATTATTCTTTTGGGGCACGACCGGTTGCGGTCGATGTACCCGTTGTATGTATATTTTACTTTCTGTACTAGGATTGCCCCGCGGAGGGGTGCACGGATAGCCGGGTTCTGGAGGGCAACAAGCCCGCATCTCATGGCATTGAGACGGAGGGGGCTTCACTCTAGGATTGGCGGGCTATTCGCCGCACTCGTAGGGGGTACAGGTTGACCCAGGAGGGGTGCCCAAGTTACCGGATTCCGTGAAGTGCTGGGTGGTCCATTCACGGCGCTGAAGGGGGCTGCCTCGCTTCAGGTTTTGGCGGGTGACTTGCCGCGCCCGTAGGGGTCTAGGATTTCATTGCACAGGCTATCCACACGACCAGGGGAACGTCGGGTTTCAGTAGCGGCTCTGTGAAACCCGGGGTTCCCAGATATCTGTATTGTTTCTGTGATGCTATTCGTATCTGTGATGTTGCATTTCTTTCACGCCTTGAGCGAATATAATATATTGGTATATATATTAGTAGATGTTGTATATGTTTTACATCCGCGCTAGTCCAGTCCCCGCTCTGTCGTTAGTTAGCTAACCTAACGGGTAATGACGGGACCCAGTGGCGAATGCGGATGGCATATACGTACATCAGTATATTTTCGTTCTTTTTGGTGTGATCAATTGATGGGACTGCGTTGATTCGGATCAATGCAAGTTAAAAACAAACCTAATCTGATGTTGTTGGAACACTTTTCAAAAAGCTGTTATTGTAAGGACGTTCACTTTTGTTTTGCATCGCGGTATTCATTTAGAATATCCTGCTCCTCAGTCGACGAGGCAAGGGCCGAGATCCCTTCACCGGGAGTGACCCCTTGGACAGAAGTTTGCGTCAGGGCATTAACTTCACTATAGCCGATTACTTTTGCTTTGCACCGTGGTATTCAGTTGGAATATCCTGCACCCCATTCTACGGGGAAAGAGCCGAGATCCCTTCACCGGGAGTGACCTCTTTAGCAAAGGTTTTCGTCACTATATTTTCTAAAAAGCTATCCGTTCCTTCAACGATATCAAGTTCATTACGTTAAAGGTTTTCGCCAGAAACCATTCGTAGCCCTCCGTCGTTTCATATGGGTGGTCAATAGTATTCAAGCTGTGTATGTTGGCCAAAGTCAAGGCACAGTGATTGGTAGCTATTGGGGTATTCATATGCAGCATAGATAGATGCGTTGGTTTGGGACAGTCGTGCTGCCATTTTGGCCAAAGTCAAGGGTATGTACGGGTGGATTCAAATTAACCTGGAGAATGACGGGCAGAACTTGACATGTGACTTATGATATGTTGGCCAAAGTCAAGGTCATAAGAGCATGGGGCAGAAATCACATCGGGAGTTTCAAAAGTACTGAAACTTGCCAGATATGCGCATACCTTCTGGAGTGTGATACCGTGAGCGGATTCCGTCATGTTGTCATGCGATGAGAGTTGGATCCCGATTCCCACTGATGAGTTGGTTTACTCCTCGGGTGACCCCGACTAATTTTTCTTTCAGGTTTGGAGGAGAATTTGAGGTACAGTGGGAGGTTTCCAGATTAGATAAATTGGTAACCATTCTGATCTAGGTTAGAGTGCACGCTGAGTGTTTCTTTTCTCTCTCTCTCTGGCAGCAACCATTGACCCGACCCTAAGACTTTGACTCAGTGACCAAGTTGACCGAACCTTCTTAAACACTGGCTTTTGGATTGTCAGAGTTGCAGACCTCATTGCCACTCCTACTTTTACCCTTTTCTCCAGGACACCCCGTTTTACTACGAACGTCCACTTCCATTGGACAAAACCATCGTATGGTTAGATACGAACTCGAAAGAATTCATTCGAGGATGGTTTCCGGTTCTGGAGAAAACGGATAGGATTATTCAGTTGTCTTTTCCTTTTACCCTCTCTCAGGTTACGAGTACTCCTTGGTTTAGGGGTAGTACACCTATTACGCAAATTGGATTGTCTTCTTCCAAACCTTAGGCTGGTGCCGACCGGTAGGGAATGAAGAAAACCAATTAGCATAACGATGGTGTGCAGAAGGTATTAAGTTCAGACAAAGCAAGGGATTAGTAAGAGGGCAAAGTAAATTGCAACAGATATTCACGACCAAACCAAATATTTCGTTACCACTCCCACATCACCTTTGTATTTCTCCAGGACACTCCGTATCACTACGAAGATCCACAGTTTATTTGGATGCTCCATCGTATGGTTATATACGAACTCGAATGGAACTTGTTCCAGTTCGGGGATGGATTCTGGTTCAGGAGAAATAGGAATAAAGTACATTCAGGTGTCTTTTATCTTCACCTTCTCTCGTGTTGCGAGTGTTCCTAGGATTGGGACAGTACACCCATTATGCTTATTGGATAGTCTTCTTCCAAACCATAGGCTGGTGCCGAACGGTAGGGAAGGAAGAAAACCATTTGGCCTAAAGGGGTGTGCAGAAGGTAAAGACTAAAGACATATGAAGGGATTTGAAGAGGTGGCAGAGAACTATACGGTTACAGTCGTGAATCTGGAAGAGGCATTACTAGGAATACCAGAATACCCCATCGGAACATTTCAATGTTTCAGTTTCACTGTGTAATGTTAAAGGAAAACTGATTTCCCGATTAGATACTTACTCCAGGGTATGTATTTACCAGGTACGATTCTCACATCTGTATGGTTTTACAGATGATAAGTGGGAGTAAGTTATTGGGAATTGGGTGATTATCCTCATTATATCGGGATTCGTTGTAATCGGTGATATTTGAGGAATTCACCTGGGCTGTTTGCCGGTCGGCAAATATTTGGTTTTGAATATCCGCTGTTATGCACCAATTTCAAATTGATATATCTGTATGTCTATTTTCATAGAGTGAGATATACCTTTCTGAAATTATGTCTACGACATTTACCTATATCAGTGGATGGTTAGGTAAGGAGCATTAAACAGCGGTGTAATTCTTCTTAACCATAAGTACAGTTTTCAACCTACGACATACAGTGAATGAGTTATCAGACTCAAGGGACTTATACAGAGTATTGTATGTTGTCCAGGGTCCATCAGGACAGAGGGGTTGGTCCTCGTACTATATTCGGTTTACTTATGACTTCTCTTGTTTTTAGACAGGTGTTTCGTGGAAACACAGGGTCTAAGTTTTGAGGAGTTATAGGTAATTTGAATAGAGTAGAGAACCAGGTATAGCAAGTATCGGGATTCTTCAAAGAGATCGAAGATGTAGATACTTGTGTATGGTATTCAGTTGATAGTAATGATAAAGAGAAATTGCTTCTCTTTCAGGTTACTCATAATTGGAAGCATTCCTAAGTTGAGTAACGCTGATCGGCCTCTCTCCATTTAGTTGACATGCACTGGAGACAGCTGCATGATTTGAATCTGGTTCAATTAAATCAGTGCCTCTGTTTTCTATATTGGATATAGAACAGTTCATATCTTAACGATGTTAAGGTATGGGGAGTTGTCCGGTTTATGATTAAAACCAGACACTAGACAACTCAAGGCACGTTTCTGTAATGGCTGTTTGTGGGTTGACCCAGGCTATGACGAGGGTTGATTTTCTACCATCTGGATGAACAATAGCGATATTGTTCTAGACTCGCCACAGTTTTATTAAAAATGGATTTTTTCAGAGAAACAGTAGTGGGAGTATGGTAGAACTGGAAGTGATTCCAGAACCACAAACGATTACTGAAGATTTGATAAGGAACCTAAAGATTCAATCTGGATTGACATTCCATTGGCCACTCCGCAGATAAGGTGGGTAACTTCAGGCACCAGAGAGGTACTACGGTAGCCTCAAGGACGGTGACAGGGAAGTTCTTGTTTACCCACAATTGCCATTGCTGTTGTTCCAGGTTACGAGACCCGGCGGGAGGATGAGTATAGCGTCGTTCTAAACTAGTTTTAGAAGTGTACGTCTATAGGACTCTGCCAGAGGGTTGTCGTAGTCAGTGGGAGCAGCGGAAGCATTGGTGGACAGGCAGCTTGTGTCTATTTATAGACTAAAGCAGATGTAGCGGACATAGATCATCTATTTCTGACGTGACAGTCATAGGTTTGACTTCATCAGAATAGGGGATGGATCTGTTGAGAAGGTAGTAGGGTGTAATGTCATGGTATTTGGATGACATACACAAAGTAGGAAAGGAAACTCCTATACTACGATCGGTTATAATTTGGTCGTCACACAGTTGTTTCTCCACATAGGAATTGGGTATTATATCAGACATACTGGTTACTAGATCTATGGTTTTAGATCTAGATTTGGGTGGTTTCCCAATCAGGGTACTTGACAGCATTCTAAGAGTATTTAGGATGGACGACTCCTGGCACGGTAGTGTACCTGCAGGTAATGGAGTCACCCTCTCCAAACGTGTCTTACAGACTAAAGGGGAGAGGGACGGGCATGATTGGCAGATCACTTGCTCAGGCAATTGAGTCAATCGTGAGATGTCAAGTACCACACCAGATGTTGTTCTTGCACTAGATGCAATAAGATGACATTAATCCAATCCTGGAGAAACAGTCGGAAGCAGTTTTAGAACATAAGTGAATGTTCTAGGGATATGATAACGACAGCCTCATTCAGGAAACAGTTATCATTCCAGGCTTCCAAGGTGACATGGACGGCAAGGAGGTTGTCAGAGTTATAGTTTTTCTTCTGATGAGGGGCAGTATTTTGGACAGGTGGTCCAAGGCAATACTGAGGGAGGCATGGCGCGCAGGATACTGATTAAGTTCAGTTGACGATACAGTCTAAGAAGTTTGGATTTGGAGTTCATTTATGAGCTAGGTCCCATCAGACATCCAGACATATTCTAAGACTGATTTTGCTCATTTCGGGAGATGGCTTTCTCCGCGAACTTGAGATATAGAGAGACATAGAAAGAAACTACTAAGCGGATCCACTCACTGAGGCTATTCCTCGAACGCAATAGTTCCGCAAACGGGCTTTGTGAGACTGACTAGTAGAGGAGTTGGATGTTCGGTATCACACGGGCTGTGAGTATGCGACATCGCAATAATTAGCCTTGAGTGCAAGTGGGAGATTGTTGGAGATAGTGCCCTCAGAGTCAATTATTAGGTCACAGGTACGTGATTGTAATGATTGAGGGAGGACCTATCCCGGTAGGACAGTCTTACTCGAGATGATAGTATGCTATCTGGTTTACCTTTATCATCGTGTACTGTTTTAGGTGACATGACACGTCGCTATTACACGTTGATAGAGCCCCTAGGATTCTTTCTTGACCACCAGCAGTATGAGGGCGATCATATAAGTGGGGGCTGGGGGTCTACAAGCATATCCTTAAAAGGTCCCTAGTCGTGGGAGTTTCGAGACCGGGCATCGATACTCCATTAGTAGACTAGTGTATACAGTCGAGACCCCGACGAGGGGCGGTGGCCGGTCTCACAAGCCACTGGTGTCAGTTGGATCACCTAAGATGTATACAGGTGCTCATTGGGTTATGAGTACACCGGACAGGACTCGCCGGGAACATGCTAGTTGGTCATATACCAGACGTCAGATGGCAGTTCCCTGGTGACATGTGTGCAGATTAGTTCATCGACCTGGGGATCGTCATTTGTCTCGTGTGAGTTCCCACTGTACTTTGATTACTACCCTACCACGGCTCAAAGGAGTCGTGCAAACAGGTTTTAGTTGGGTACAGTCCCGAGCCACATGAAGGCAGTGAGCGTATCTTCAGGGGTTCGTCTCTCCCGGTATTGGGGGTGAGGTCGTGCTGTGTCTAGGAGAGCCATTACACAAAGTCCTTGGCCAAGGCAAGGAGATTTACTGGTAGGTATTCCAGTAGTATCTCAGGGTGTTCTGGGCTACACTCCGACACGACTTGTACCGCTTTTGGGGGTCTGACTTTTACCAACCCCCTAGGCCCGCCATGCGATACTCATAGACGAACGGACCGGACTGCACGGATATTGTCACTGACAGGCTCAGTAGGGTGTCAGGATGAGTTTCCTCATCGACGTCCCATTTGGTCAATAGCTGGTGGCCCGTTACGTATTGGCTTATACCTCTGACGGGCTAGTGGTTAAATCCACAGCCATAGTATTGACGAGTCTTTAGAGTCCACCACACTTACAGTTACTCAAGTTTCGGGCGAAACGCTGTAGAGGCCGTATGGAGATATGGCAGGGTCCGATCAGATACGTGCGGTATTGCACGGATCAGGATCGGACGGTTTGTACTAGTAGCCGTATAGGTATATGGCAGGGTTCGATCAGATACGTGCGGTATTGCACGGATCAGGATCGAACGGATATTACTAGCCGGCTTTGGTTTAAGCCGGTCCTAGTTTAGTACAGTGCAGATTTTGTCTCTTTGCATTTGTATCCGGACGGAATACAGATGCGGGTGTGTATGCACAGTATTGGGGTTTTCCTGTAATTTATTACGGGACCAGTTTTCTGGAGTTGCCAGTTTGCATTCCGTTCCGGCCGGTTTTCCTTTGTTCTTTCCCGGCCGGACTTTTCCGATGGAGGGGGTTATTTGCAATTGTGCAAATAACTTTTGTGGAGGGGGTTTCTTGTAAAAGATTGATTATGATAGCTTTCATTTCTTTTCAACCATGCTTTTGCTTTATGAGATTTGATTGTGATAAAGTGAGGGTATGGGTTTAATAGTAACAAGCATGGTTGTATGTTTTCTTGTCTTGGGGTGTGGTCACCCTCTTTCATCTCCTACACTCACCTCCCTTCTTACTTCATAATCTTTCCTCCACCACATTATGATGCTCACTAGAGAAAAGAAAGAACACTAGAGAGAAGAAAAAGAATGAGAGAGTTCATCTTTATTTTGTGAGGAATTCTTCATCTCCTTCTTCTTCTTGTTATAGAAAAATGAAAGCACCATTTTTCCTAACCCCATTCCTCCATCAAGGCAACTACAAACCCCAAATGAGACTAGCATGATCTACTACACATTCCTACAGCAAATCTTGAGCATGTCGAGTTGCCGGCTTCATGCTCGAGTTGCCTCGGTATTGAGGCGGGAGCCCGTAAAAGCTACAGGCGATGTGGTGCCCTTTCCGACGAGGAGGAGACGGACGGAGATCCCGCGAGGAGATCGGAGTGGAGATGAAGACCGGAGGACTTGGATCGTCGGTATACATCTCTTCCCTTTCTTGTTAGTAGCTTAGACTTGTTAATGGTTACGATCCGGAGTTTAGTGCGCGGTGGTGCCGGTTTGCAAAGTCCGCAAAATTTAAGTTATTCACCGCTTCCGCATTCCGGCGTCGGATTGACGGCCGGGGCGCCGCCGTGCACTTACAAAGGTCAGGTAGCCACCCCATCCAATGGGGTTGCCGTGGCACCAACGGGTCCCTCAGCCGCTACTTTTTACGCATGCCCCCTCGTGAGGACTACAACCCGCCGGAACACCTTCCGGTCTCGGGACACCCTTGGGGTAAGAGCCTATGCTTTGCCACACTGTCACACGGTGAGAACCCCCCATAGGTCGACATCCAATGCCTAGTAGCTCTGATACCACTGTAAGGTTCCTAGGCACACTATAGAGGTCTCACAAGGCATCAACCATGCCAATTTCTAATTTTATGCGTGCCGAGAAACCCTAATACGGATCGTCGACTAGAAATTTAGGCGAAACAGTAAACTAGTTAACATCTTAACTAAAAGAAGAGAGCTACAACCTTTGTAGATCCAGTTATCCACTTCCTTAGCTCCATGTAGTCGTCCTCTCGCTGTCCGTCTCAAATCCCGGACTCAAGCATCGGCTTCATCGGAGAAATGGGCGGGCAAGGTCGTCGGCTTCGTGCCGAAGAAGATCTACGTCGAGGCATCACAAGTTCAAGCTCCAACTTCACCAAGTTGTGAAACTTGTGAAGAAAACACCCAAAACAACTTTGCAAGAGGTAGAGGATGAAGAAATAGGAGGTGGGTTCACTTTAGAATTGGATTTCTCACTTTAGAACTCAAGTTGCCATTGATGGAGTCTAATTTTCTTTCTTGAAGAAGAAGGAGAGAATGAAGATAGAATATGATAAAAGTGTTTACATAAAAGAAAATAAATCAATACTTATCATATCCTAACTAAGGTTAAGTGTAGAGAATAGACTATGGTAAGTGGGAATGGTTAGGGTTAAGCATGAAGACAAAATGGTCTCTTTAGTCAAAGCTTCATGAAGCTTCAACAAGCTTCATGATAAAGAAAACCATTTTGTTTTCTTTTATCTAATTAAATATAAATAAAGAATGGATAAATAAATGAGTGAATATATCAAAACCCTAATCATTACACAACCATGGTTTAATCTTTACACAAAACACAAGTTAGCATGCAACATCAAACATGATACAATCAAGTGCACACAAAATATATCACATATACAATGTGTGAACATCAAGTGAGAAAATCCATTTAAAGTGAACCAATACTAGTTAATGCAAAGTAATATATCAAATATAATTATACATTAAATCATTAAATCAACATTTGATTCAATGATCCGGTCATGTCGCACATAACCGACTAGTATCGAATGTATCGATTTATCGAATCAATGATTCGATAACTAGGTCATATCGCATACAACCAATCGAAACATTCATCGCGAGAATGAAATGCGGTATCACATACACGCATTATTCTCGGTCCCGTACATATCTCATATGCTCTCCTATTTCGTTTCGCTTGAGCCAGGAAACCTCTGTGTAGGACTCTAAAGACTCGTAAATACGCCGGTAGCAGATGATGATCACATCAAGCACCCACAAGCCGCAAGCGGTCTGCTAAACGTAACGGCCATACGGGTATTGAGCGATCAGAAGATCGACGAGCTAGCCCGCTCACACTCCTGTGAATCCAACAAGTGACACTTACCGTAGAGTCCGGTCTGTTCGTCTGATATGTCGCATATCAAGTCTAGGGGTGGTAAACGTCAGACCCCAATAACCGATAAGTCATGCCGATGTGAGGCTCATAACGGATCGAGAAACTAATGGTAACACTTACCAGCAAATCTCAGATCAGCCTTGGCCAGGGACTTCCCTGTTACGGCCAATCGAGCACAGCGCATCATCAACCCCCAATACCGGGTGAGACGAAACCCCTCCTATCGCTCATTGCTTCCATATGACTTGTAGGGTTCCTAGGCACTCCAAAGAGGTCTCACAAGGAATCAACCATGCCAATTTCAAAATTACAGTGCCGAGAAACCCTAATACGGATCATTGGCTAGAATTTTAGGCGAAAAAGAAACAAGTTAACAACTTAACTAAATGGTAAACGGAAATACAACCTTTGTAGATCCGGTTCTCCACCTCCATGGCTCCGCGATGAAGTCTCCTCGCTGTACAAATCGGATGTTGAGCTCTAGCGTCGACTTCATCGGAGAAAGAGCGGGCTAGGTCATCGACGACGATGCCGAAGATGATCTACGTCGAGGCATCGCTAGATCAAGCTCCCACTTCACCAAGTCATGAAACTTGTGAAGAAAACACACTCTACTACTTGGCAAGAGGTAGAGGATGAAGAAATAGGAAGTGGGTTCACTTTAGAATTGGATTTCTCACACTTTAGCTAAAGTTGCCATTAATGGGATTAAGCTTTTTCTTTTGAAGATGAAGAAGAAGATGAAGCTAGAATATGATAAAAGTTAATTCATTTTGAAAAATAAATGAATACTTATCATATACTATCTAAGGTTGAGTGTAGAGAATAGACCATGGTTACTTGGATGGGTTAAGGTTAAGCATGAAGACAAGAATGGTTAAGAAGTCAAAGCTTCATGAAGCTTCAACTAGAAACAAAGAAAGCCACCATTCTTATCATAATCTTTTTTAAATAAATAAACAAATAAATAAATGAAAAAGCAAAACCTTAATCATGAACTTAACCATGGTTTAATCTTTACACTTAACCAAGTTAACATGTATCATCAAACATGATACAATCAAGTGCACAAAAGTATATCACTTATACAACTTGTACAAAGCAAGCGAGAAAATCCATTTAAAGTGAACCAATACTAGTTAATGCAAAGTAATATATCAAATATATAATTATACATTAAATCATTAAATCAACACTTGATTTAACGATCCGGTCATATAGCATATAACCAACTAGTATCCTATGTATCGGCTTATAGAATCAATACTTGATTCGATAACTAGGTTATATCGCATATAACTAATCGATGCATTCATCGCTAGAATGAAATACGGTATCACATACACGCATTATTCTCGGTCCCGCACATATCTCATATGCGCTCCTATTTCGTTTTGCTTGAGCCAAGAAACCTCTGTGTAGGACTCTAAAGACTCGTCAATACTCCGGCAGCAGGTGATGATCATATCAAAAACCCACAAGCCGCGAGCGGTCTGCTAAACGTAACGGCCACCTGGGTATTGAGCGATGAGAAGATCAACGAGCAAGCCCGCTCACACTCCTGTGAATCCAACCAGTAACACTTACCGTACAGTCCGGTCTCGTCGTCTGATATGTCGTATATCTTGCCTAAGGGTGGTAAACGTCAGACCCCAATAGCTCGATAAGTCGTATCGATATGAGGTCTATAACAATTCGAGAAACTACTGGTAACACTTACCAGTAAATCTCAGCAACCCTGGCCAGGGATTTCCTGTTATAGCCAATCGAACACAGCGCAACATCAACTCCCTATACCGGGAGAGACGAATCCCCTCCTATCGTTCATTGCCTCCAGGTGACTCGGGACTGTACCCAAAAACCACCGTTTTGCACGCCCTCTTGGACGTGGTAAGGTGGAAATCAAAGCACAGTGGGAATCACACAAGACTCTATGACGATCTCGGGTCAACAGACTACTCTGTACCAGTGTCACCAGAGAACTGCCATCTGACGTAAGGTATAATACCATCTGGGAGATCTCGACGAGTCCGTCCAGTGTACCCAGTCTCTACTAAGCACCCGTATATGATCTCTGATGTCAAACACCAATGGATATGGGATCATCCATCGCCCATCTGTATGGGTCGAGAAGGTATACGCTAGTCTACTCTAGTATATCGATGCCCCGTCTCGATACACCCACGACTAGGGACTTTGAAGGATGTACTTATGGACTACCATATCCCCACTAGTATGATCCGCATCATAGTCCAGGTAGTCAAGTACTCATCCTAAGGGCTTTACCAACATGTAACAGAGAGACAATCAGTATACACGTTAAGGTAAAGAGCAACCAGATAGCATACTATCATGTCGAGCAAGAAAGTCCTCCCTATATATGTCCAAACATCCACTACAATATACATCCTATGTACAGTAATGGCCTCTAGGGCATACATATAACTAACAATCTCCCACTTGCACTAGGGCCATCTGATAGCAGTGGTTGTAGTATCTCATACTCAACCATCCCATAGAAGTCTCTCTCTGGGAATAGGCCTTCGTGAGTGGATCCGCCGTGTTGTCCTCTGAGTCTACTCTCCTAACCTCGATCCCTTAGAGATCAACCATCTCCATGATCAGGTGATACTGCCTTAGAATATATCTAGATCACTGATGGGACCGGCGTTCCTTAACATAAGCCACAACTCCATTGTCTCACAATGGTAGGAACGTAGTTCATCTCATGAACCAATATACACCCAAACAGCCTCTTTGGTAGCATCTTAAGTAGCGATGTATCCTGCCTTTATCGTCTAGTATGTCACGGTATCTAGCTTGGAACCCTTCAAACATACCGTCCCTTTACTGAGGGTAAAGACAATGCATGCGACCGACACTCAGTCGTCTTTATCACCCTGGAACACTTCCAGTGATTCTGCCCAGGATCAATTGATACCATCTCACTACAGCTAGTGAGTATTCTAACACCCAAATAATATCTATCTCATAGACGAAAACTCAGGATTTAGGAGGCATCATCTTGATCCTATGTGGAGAATCATTGTGATAAGCGGAGATTGATCGAGCGTAGCATAGGAAACTCCTTCCCTATCAAGAGTATGTCATCCACGTACTCTACGAGGATCATCACCATAGTCCCTACTACCTTTTTTTTTATACAAGGTTCATCTACCATTTTGATGAAGTCAAACTATTTGACTACTACATCAAAACAGATGTTCCAACTCCACGATGCCTGCTTTATCTTATAAAGCATCTTGTACACGTTTCCGCTGCTCCCACTGTTTACGAAGCCCTCTGGCTGTGTACTTATAGACGCCCTTCTCTAAAATATCATTTAGAGAAGCTGTCATGACACCCAACCACCAGATATCGCAGTCATGGTATGTAGCCGTGGTAAGTAGGATCTGGATGGACTTAAGCATAGGCACTGGAAAAGGTTTCATCATTATCCACGTCTGGTCGATGACGAAAACCTTTAACAAGTCTAGCTTTGAAAGTCTTAACTTTTCCATCTACACCAAGTAATCTTCTCAAGATATACTTGCTCCCGATGGGGATTTAACCCTTCAGATATAGCAACCAAAGTCCATACTTTGTTGGTGTATAAGGATTCCATCTCAGATCGCTAAACATCCAGTCATTCTTACAGAGTCTCACTCCTGATGGCCAGCTCGAAACTAGTTGGGTCATTATCTTATGATGCAATCCTCGCTCCCACTGTCATAAAGAAACCAAAGTATCTCTCAGGTGGGTGAGGTACCCTACTAGATCGGCGGAGAGGCTACTAGATCGGCGGAGAGGCTGAGGTTCGTTGGTTACTATTGAATCCTTCGGTTCTACCAAATCATTTGCTGTAGTTTGTATAGCTGAAACACTTCCAGTTCTACATAACTGACCTTGCCTCGAGCTTGTCCGGATTTTTCTTTTAGACATAGGCCGGACAACCCCAAATCTTAACTAGCTTAAGACATGGGCTCTTCCCTTTCCATATCGCACATGAAATTGTAGGCAACTGATTTGATTGGAACCCTATTCAATAGGTATGCAGCTTCTCAAGCGCATTACTTCCAAAAAGGAAATAGGTAACTCAGTAGTACTCATCATAGAGAACACCATATCATATAGGGTGTGATTGCTCCGCCCCGATCTACCATCTTGCTATGGTGTATACAGAGGAGTAATGCTGAGAGACAATCTCATTCTCCTTTAGAATAGTCCAGGATTTCCATGCTCGAGTATTCTCCTCCTTGATCACATCAAAGGACATAATACTTATACCCGTATTTTGGTTCTATACTCCTAACTTATATTCTGTGAATATCTCAAAAGGTTCGGACTTGTGTTTCAACAGGAACATATGAATGAATCTTGAGAGATTATCAGAGAATATAATGAAGTATAAAGAACCAGTCCTTGCATGTGTAGACAGGGGACCTTACATACATCAACATGTATCATCCCAAGAGTTCACAAACTCTTTCTCTGTTTCCAACAAACAGGGCTATGGTCATCTTATCTTTATGACATGACTGGCGAGTTTCACAAGATGTAAATTCAACCTAATTTAAATATGCATCTTTATGTAACTCAGGCTAGTCGGGTCATATTGATCTGACTTGGTCTACAATACCTCAAGAAGGAATCGTTCATTTCTGAACTCTTCCCCTTGTTTGTGTTCCATATACTAAGAACTGTAGTTTGATTTAGAACATCAACGCTTTTAGATAACGTGCCTAAACCGATCAACTTTTGATATAGGAAATGTTCAAAACATTATCCAACAATACAAAATTATATCATTTCTTTACTGATAAAGAGACTGATATGATTTTGTATATCAGGTTCGGTATCTAATAGCATTTGTTCAGAATCAACGTATTGGTAATACAGGATGACAGTGACCAACAGACTTGGCTGCAACACTTGCCCTGTTTTCTGCCTCATGAAACTTATCACCCGTTCTCAGTTTTTCTACCTTTCTATAGCCCTATTTAACAGATTACATATCTGGGATCCTGATCCGGTTTCATATACTAAGGATGCGGAGGATACTGAGAAACAGTTCTGTATAATGAACACACCCGAAGATGATGCATCAGCATGCACTCTCTTTGTTTGGGCGGCACGGGAATTCTGGTAATCCCCAAATTCCTGCTCTATCTTATAACAATTATAAGTTGGAGCGGGACCAACGTTCCCCAGCTCAGTATAAGAAGCGGGTTCGGTCAATAATCTGTATTATTATCTTGATTAAGTCGTGATATGGTCGCTACCAGGAGAGAGAGAGATGAAAACACTCAGCGTGCGCTCTTGCATGATCAGATTGGTTATTATTTTATCTAATCAGGATGGCTCCCACTGGTTTTTATCAAAACTTCCTTCAAATCCTAAAAGGAAAGACTAGCCGGGATTAATTACACACTACAAGTTTGCCAATCTTTCAGCCAAGCCAGTGTCGGTACTTTGAGGGATGTCCCCCGTGCTTTCGCACGAACCTAATTAATGTAAACCTCGTTTTCCCAGAGGCGTAACCCCGTTGACACCTTTCTAGACACCTACTTGATCGGCTAATTGTAATGCATAAAACTCTCCCAGTAGTAACTCTTACTCGCAACGGGTATCGGGATCCAACTATCTCATAGAAGGTATGCAATCTCATTGCAAATTTCAACACTTGAAATTCCCGATAATATTTTTCCCCGAACGATCTATGACCTTGACAAGGTCAACAAACCATAGACCGCAAGTCAAGTTCAACCCGTCATTTCTTGATTGAATCAAACCCACCCACACGACCCTTGACAAGGTCAACAAGGCCGCACGACTATCCTAACCTAATCTGCATCATATGCATAAGCAGATAAATAATGGTTAGCTACCGCACACTGCGCCTTGATAAGGTCAACAAATGCAGCACGAATACTAAACAGGACTTATCTGAAATGACGGAGGGCTACGACAGGTTTTTCTGAAAACCTATTGTGTAATGAACTTGATATCGTTGTAGAATCAAATGATTTTAAAATGGAGTGCTTTTGAGGCTTTTCTAGTTTTGCTAAAGGAGTCACTCCCGGTGAAGGGATCGTCGGTCCTTTCCTCGTCGAATGAGGTGCGGGATATATCATATATATCACTATGCAAAGCAAAAACACTTAAAAGCAATCAAAAGACAAACCGAATGTGTAGCATCTGCCAGTTATTGCTAAAGGAGTCACTCCCGGTGAAGGGATCTCGGTCCTTTCCTCATTGAATAAGGTGCAGGATATATCACATATACCGCTGTGCAAAGCAAGAACTGTAGCTACCTGTTTTATTTTTTTTTTATTTTTTTTATTTTTATTTTGAAATTCGATTCTACAACATCTTAGGTTTCTTTTATTTCATTAATCATATTAATGAAGTGCCATCATTTAAGTACCTAAGCATCACAGATAAATACGACGTACACTTATGCCATCCGCATTCGCCTCGATGTCCCCTCGTGCACCGTTAGGTTAGGTAACTAACGGCAGAGCGGGGCAGGGCTAGCGCGGGTGTAAAACATAAGTAACGCCTATATAATATATCATATATACTATATACTGTATCTATCACAGAACATCACATGATCACATCACAGATATCGCAGCAGAAGAAACATATGAAATATTGGATATACTAGGACGTCCGTGTTTTCAATACGAGCCAGTATAAAACACGGATTCCACGGTCGCGATGAATAGCCAAACCCACACCCCCAGACCCCTACGAGAGCTGCAAGCAACCCTACCAATTCTAGAGTTAGGAGACCCGGACTCGACTCCTCGAGTTGGTCTCCCACTGGACTCCAGAACCCGGTTACTTGTGCCCTCCTCCTTGGGTCTATCCTAGTGCGGAAAAGTAAATAATATACAAAGGGTGACATCTTCCGCAACCTGGAAGTGCCCCAATAAAAGAATATTACATACAAGTTTTTACATGAATGAAAATGAAAAATACTCATCTCACATAAAAAAAACCCCGGCTATTGAAACACGACGATCCAATATAACATATCCAGCAACACATAACATCAAATGTCATCAACGTAAGTAAATATGGGCATCCCAATTTTCGTTGACATATAGCAACGAAACCGGCGATATCACATATTACACTTACGGTCACAGAAAAGAAAGTGTAAAACTACAACAGTTGGAATCCGCAATTTCTTAAGACATCGCATGCCTGACCAAATGAATTACTTAGACATCGCATGCCTAACAATTATAAACCCCGCATTTTAGTCTCATTATCGAAAACACTTTTCAATATCAAGTCGGGCAATTCAACAAGATTCCCGACATCCTGATCGAATGCTCGTCACAAACTTCAGTAGACGGCTGCACCCCCGATACCGTCGACGATGTGCACCAAGGCGGAACACCGCTACCGCGAGCACCCGAACGAATGCTTTCGGCGACGGGGTTCTCTTACAGTCACTTGGTCGGGGCTATGGGGTGTGGCTGTCTATTAAGTTTACCCGGCGAGTATCCGCGTACGCTACGTGATTGCGACGGACTATTGATCACATCAAAATTCCGTGGCAACCGATCAAGTGAGACTAAACTGCTATGTTTATAACATTCATTCAGTTATCTCATAACTTATTGTGAATTCCAATTGTTGTATCACATTCCGGATAAACAGAAAATGTTAAACTTTCCGATCGAACATTCGAACACCCAAGTTTTCCCGATACAGATCAACTCATGAAATAAGTTCAAAGACATTCACTTCGTGCCTCAGTACCAACGGTCCAGCCGTAGAAGGGTCAAGCCAACGCCTCACATGTGGCTCGCCGTACTGCCCCAAACCCGAAGGTTCAAAGGTCAGTTCAAGACGGTCACATAATCGAGTTAAGGTTTGTTGTCTTCTAGAGGGACCATCGCGTTACTTGCACTACTTAGAACGTCGTTAAACTACGGAAAAATCCAACAATTGGAAATTTTCCGGCAGGGGAAAAATTGGGTATTTATATCCGGTCGAACTTTTTAACATATTCAAAAAATTCTCCGGAAAGCCACAAAGACAAAGTCTGATAATCCGATCGAATCATCGAATCCCCAAAACAACCCCAGAAAATTCAACTCTTGAATAAATATTAAAAATTTCCAGGAAAACCAGCACCAGAAAGCATGAATTACTGTGCAAAGTTTGAAGGCCAATCAAGCCAAGAGGCCGCGGAACCGCCGCAGAAGGCATGCTTTTGCCGCGGTTCCTCCGCGCATTAGAGGTATCAAGAAAAAAATTTTGCATCGTAATTCTTAGAATTCCCTGCTGAATTTTTTAGGAATTTTTAATCTGGAAAAAACCCAGTTTTTAGAAAAAGTGCAGAGAGCACTTTATGGATTAGGGTTTCGATTCGTTCGGATTTCAAACTCCGTCTAGACTTTGTCTAAGGCTCTAGCTAGGCTCTGATACCACTGTAGGGTTCCTAGGCACTCCTAAGAGGTCTCACAAGGCATCAACCATGCCAATTTCAAAATTACGGTGCCGAGAAACCCTAATACGGATCGTTGGCTAGAAGTTTAGGCGAAAAAAGAAACAAGTTAACAACTTAACTAAATGGTAAACGGAAATACAACCTTTGTAGATTTGGTTCTCCACCTCCATGGCTCCGCGATGAAGTCTCCTCGCTGTACAAATCGGATCTTGGGCTCCAGCGTCGGCTTCATCGGAGAAAAAGCGGGCTAGGTCATCGACGATGATGCCGAAGATGATCTACGTCGATGCATCGCTAGATCAAGCTCCCACTTCACCAAGTCATGAAACTTGTGAAGAAAACACACTCTACTACTTGGCAAGAGGTAGAGGATGAAGAAATAGGAAGTGGGTTCACTTTAGAATTGGATTTCTCACACTTTAGCTCAAGTTGCCATTAATGGACTTAAGCTTTTTCTTTTGAGGATGAAGAAGATGATGAAGCTAGAATATGATAAAAGTTAATTCATTTTGAAAAATAAATGAATACTTATCATATACTAACTAAGGTTGAGTGTAGAGAATAGACCATGGTTACTTGGATGGGTTAGGGTTAAGCATGAAGACAAGAATGGTTAAGAAGTCAAAACTTCATGAAGCTTCAACTAGAAACAAAGAAAGCCACCTTTCTTATCATAATCTTTTTTAAATAAATAAACAAATAAAAAAATGAAAAATCAAAACCCTAATCATGAACTTAACCATGGTTTAATCTTTACACTTAACCAAGTTAACATGTATCATCAAACATGATACAATCAAGTGCACAAAAGTATATCACATATACAAATTGTGTAAAGCAAGCGAGAAAATCCATTTAAAGTGAACCAATACTAGTTAATGCAAAGTAATATATCAAATATATAATTATACATTAAATCATTAAATCAACACTTGATTTAACGATCCGGTCATATCGCATATAACCGACTAGTATCCTATGTATCGGCTTATCGAATCAATACTTGATTCGATAACTAGGTTATATCGCATATAACTAATCGATACATTCATCACGAGAATGAAATACGGTATCACATACACACATTATTCTCGGTCCCTCACATATCTCATATGCGCTCCTATTTCGTTTTGCTTGAGCCAGGAAACCTCTGTGTAGGACTCTAAAGACTCGTCAATACTCCGGCAGCAGGTGATGATCATATCAAACACCCACAAGCCGCAAGCGGTCTGCTAAACGTAACGGCCACCCGGGTATTGAGCGATGAGAAGATCGACGAGCAAGCCCGCTCACACTCCTGTGAATCCAACCAGTAACACTTACCGTACAGTCCGGTCTCATCGTCTGATATGTCGCATATCTTGCCTAAGGGTGGTAAACGTCAGACCCCAATAGCTCGATAAGTCGTGTCGATATGAGGTCTATAACAATTCGAGAAACTACTGGTAACACTTACCAGTAAATCTCAGCAACCCTGGCCAGGGATTTCCTGTTATAGCCAATCGAACACAGCGCAACATCAACTCCCTATACCGGGAAAGACGAATCCCCTCCTATCGCTCATTGCCTCCATGTGACTCGGGGCTGTACCCAAAAACCACCATTTTGCACGCCCTCTTGGACGTGGTAAGGTGGAAATCAAAGCACAGTGGGAACCACACAAGAATCTATGACGATCTCGGGTCAACAGACTACTCTGTACCAGTGTCACCAGTGAACTGCCATCTGACGTAAGGTATAATACCATCTGGGAGTTCTTGACGAGTCCGTCCAGTGTACCCAGTCTCTACTGAGCACCCGTATATGATCTCTGATGTCAAACACCAATGGATATGGGATCATCCATCGCCCATCTGTATGGGTCGAGAATGTATACGCTAGTCTACTCTGGTATATCGATGCCCCGTCTCGATACACCCACGACTAGGGACTTTGAAGGATGTACTTATGGACTACCATATCCCCACTAGTATGATCCGTATCATAGTCCAGGTAGTCAAGTACTCATCCTAAGGGCTTTACCAATATGTAACAGAGAGACAATCAGTATACACGTTAAGGTAAAGAGCAACCAGATAGCATACTATCATGTCGAGCAAGAAAGTCCTCCCTATATATGTCACAGCATCCACTACAATATACATCCTATGTACAGTAATGGCCTCTAGGGCATACATATAACTAACATGACTCGGGACGGTACCCAAAGACCACTGTTTTGCACGCCTTCATGGACGTGGTAAGGTAGAGATCAAAGCACAATGGGAATCACACAAGACTCTATGACGATCTCGGGTCTACAGACTAACCTGCATAAGTGTCACCTGAGAACTGCCATCTGACGTGAGGTATAATACCATCTGGGAGTTCTCGGCGAGTCCGTCCAGTGTACCCAGTCTCCACTGAGCACCCGTATACCATCTCTGATGTCAAACACCAATGGATATGGGATCATCCATCGCCCATCTCATGGGTCGAGAAGCGTATACGCCAGTCTACACTTGTATATCGATGCCCCGTCTCGATACACCCACGACTAGGGACCTTGAAGGATGTACTTATGGACTACCATGTTCCCACTAGTATGATCTGCATCATAGTCCAGGTAGTCAAGTACACATCCTAAGGGCTTTACCAACATGTAACTATAAGACAGATTAAAGAGACTAGTAAACATGTTAAGATAAAGAGTAACCAGATAGCATACTATCATATCGAGCAAGAAAGTCATCTTTATATATGTCCAAGCATCCAATATAATATACATCATCTTTACAATACTGGCCTCTAGGGCATACATACAACTAACAAGATTTACTGGTAGGTACTCCAGTAGTATCTCAGGGTGTTCATGGCTTGTCTCCGACACGACTTATACAGCTATTGGGGGTCTGACGTTACTATCCCCTTAGGCCGGATATGCAATACTCATAGACGAACGGACCGGACTGTATATACATTGTCACTGTTTGGCTCAGTAGGGTTCCCGGATGAGTTCGCTCATCGGCCTCCCTTGGGGTCAGTCCATGGGCAGCCGTTACGCACTACTAGTGCCGCTGACGGCTTGTGGTTAAACCAACTGCCAGGGTACTGACGAGTCATTTGAGTTAACCACAGATAGTTTCCCAAGTTCGGGCGAAACGTTGTAGAGGCCGTATGGTTTTATGGCAGGGTTCGGAAAATGCACGTGCGTTTACGCACGTGTCATATTTCGGGCAAATAATACTGGTGGGCTTTGGTTTAAGCTGGATCCATGTATTATATAGAGTAGATATGATATCTTTGTCTCAGTTGCATTTGTATTCGGTCATAATACAAATGTGGGTTTATTTATACAGTTACAGGGTTATCCTGAAATTCGTTTCGGGATCACTTTTGGAAGTTGCCAGTTTCCAGTTTTCTATCAGCCGTATTTAACATTCGGTTAAATACGGATTTATCTTCTCTTCTTTTGGGTGAGTCATGAGGTGAGTGATGAGAGGAAGCTTCTTGGAAGGTGACTTATTAAGGTGACTCATTGTTTCATTAATGTGTTCATACTAGGTGCATTTATTGTGTTCATATTTTGTTTTCACACTAGACATTTTTGTGAGAAGCTTTTGCTTGTGGTCACCCCCTTGCTCTTACCATCACCCCCCTCCTCTTATATGGCCGGCCCCTCCCCTCACTCTCACTCACTCTCTCACTTGACTTGGTTAAAAGATTATGATAGTTTCGGTGTATGGAATTTCATAGCTCATTTCATTCCATCACCCGATTCCAATGGCAACTTCATTAACCGTTCGTCCATAGCTTTGGATGAAGCGAGATAAAGTCTTCTACTCATTCTATACATCATTCTTGGTCATCTCTTTTAGCAAACTTGGTGACCGAGTTGCCGTGAGTCAGAGACGGGAGCCCGTTTAAAGATCCTGATGACGTGGTGCCATCTGGATGAGGAGATCGGAGATCGGAGCAGTCGCAACGGAGCGTGGGATGATGGTTAAAGAAAGAAGGACTCGATCGTTCGGTATAACCTTTCTTCTCTCTTTGTAGATTGTTAGTTTAGCGTTAATGGCAGATCCGGGTTGTAGTATGCGATAGCGCCAGTTATAAAAAGTTTTTGTTCCGCATTTGGCGTCTGAAAGACGGCTGGGGCGCTACCGTAGACTTACATGGTATCAGAGCCACGCCATTAAGCTTTACTAATTTGTGCTAACGCGTTTAAAATATCGATCAAACCGAATATCAAAAACTACAAATTTTCTGTTCAATGTTTCTGTAGATTTTAAATCTGGTTTAAAAATTATTTTGATGATCCCAGAAAATTGAGCAGGGTTTTTTAAGTACACAGTAGAAATACGGTCAGGTGATCTCATCATACCGCCGCGGATCCGCTGTCAAACCTAGGATTTGACAACGCATCCGCGGCCAGTAGATTGGAACACTGCTCCAAATTTCTTCAGTGTGCTTTATTTGATAAATTGTAGTTTTTGGCATATTTCACTTGGGCCCAGATTTTGTTACTGTGCAGCAGATTTGCGTGGGGCCCACTTCGGGAAATTTAATCGATCGAAATTTAAACGTGTCAGTTTACAGTACTTACATTATGTCTCCGACAGTGAATGTCATTTGATCGGTAAACCGCGTCTGATTGCTATAGTTCTTTTAGACGGGTTTGCGAATGTGACATTCGCGTTGATGTTCTGTGTTGTGCTGTGATGTTGCTGATTTGTCGTGGTGGATAGCAGTGTGTAATGGTAGTGCAGTTTGAATTTATTTGTACATTTGATATTGCGGGGCGAGCATCTAACATGTGGATTGCCGTCACTGCTTGTTGTATAATATTCTTTTGGGGCACGACCGGGTTGAGGTCGATGTACCCGTTGTACATATTTTTCATTTCTGTACTAGGTTTTACCCCGCGACGGAGTGCATGGATAGCCGGGTTCTTGAGGGCAACGGGTCTGCATCTCATGGCTTTGAGAGGCAGAGGGGCCTCACTCTAGAATTGGCAGACTATTCGCCGCACTCGTAGGGGTTACAGGTTGACCCAAGGAGGGGTGCCCAAGATTACCGGATTCCGTGAAGTGCTGGGTGGTCTATTCACTATGCTGTAGGGGGCTGCCTTGCTTCAGGTTTTGGAGGGTAACTTGCCGCACCCGTAGGGGTCTAGGTTTCATTGCACAGGCTATCCACACGACAGGGGAACGTTGGGTTTCAGCAGCGGCTCTGTGAAACTCGGGGATCCCAGATTATCTGTATTGTTCTGTGATGCTTATTACTTTTCTGTAATGTTGCATATTATCACGCCTGGAGCGATTATTGTATATTGTTATATATACTATTAGATGTTGTATATGTTTTACACCCGCGCTAGTTCAGTCGCCGCTCTGTCGTTAGTTAAGAAACCTAACGGGTGATGACTGGACCCAATGACGAATGCGGATGGCATATACGTACATTTTATTTTCGTTCTTTTCTGGTGTGATTAATTGTTGGGATTGCGTTGATTCTGATCAATGCAAAGTAAAACAAACCTTTTTAGATTTTTTTGGAACAATTTAAAAAAGTGTTATTATAAAGACGTTTCCTTTTGTTTTGCACAGTGGTATTCGGTTGGAATATCCTGCACCTCATTCGACGGGGCAAGGGCCGTTATCCCTTCACCGGGATTGACCCCTTGGGCAGAAGTTTGCGTCAGGGTAATAACTTCACTATAGTCGATTACATGTTGCTTTGCGTCGTGGTATTCAGTGGAATATCCTGCACCTCATTCCACGAGGAAAGAGCCGAGATCCCTTCACCGGGAGTGACCTCTTTAGCAAAGGTTTTCACCACATTATTTTTATAAAAAGCTATCAGGTTCCTTCAACGAGATCAAGTTCATTATGTTAAAGGTTTTTCGCTAAAAACCAGCCGTAGCCCTCCGTCATCTCTTATGGATGGTCAGTAATATTCAAGCTATGTTTGTTGGCTTTCGTCAAGGCATAGTGTTTGGTAGTTGCTGGGGTATTCATTTGTTGCATAGATAGATGAGTTGGTTTGGGACAGTCGTATTACCTTGTTGTCTTTCGTCAAGGGTATGTACGGGTGGGTTCGAATTAACAAGATAATGACGGGAAGAACTTGACATATGACTTATGATTTGTTGGCTTTCGTCATGGTCATAAGAACATGGGGTAAAAATCACATCGGGAATTTCTAAAGAAACTGAAACTTTCCAGGCATGCACATACCTTCTGGAGTGTGATAACGTGAGTGGATTCCGTCACGTTATCATGCGATGAGAGTTGGATCCCGATTCCCACTGATGAGTTGGTTTACTCTTCGGGTGATCCCGATTGATTCTTCTTTCAGGTTTGGAGGAGAATTTGACAGTACAGTGGGAGGTTTCCAGTTTAGATAAGGTGATAACCATTCTGATGTTGGTTAGAGTGCATGCAGAGTGTTTCTTTTCTCTCTCTCTTTGGCGGCGACCTTTGACCGACCCTAGACTATCACTTAGTGACCAAGTTGACCGAACCTTCTTAAAATACTGGCTTTTGGATTGTCTGAGTTGCATAAGTCATTGTCACTCCTTCTTTTACCCTTTGTATTTCTCAGAACACCCCGTATTACTACGGACATCCACTTCCATTGGATAGATCCATCCTATGATTATATACGAACTCGAAGGGACTCCTTCGAGGATTGATCAACGTTCAGGAGAAATAGAATCGGTTTATTCAGTTGTCTTTTATTATCACCTTCTCTCAGGTTGCGAGGGCTCCTTGGTTTAGGAGAGTACACCTATTACGCTTATTAGATAGTCTTCTTCCAAACCATAGGCAGGTGCCGAATGGTAGGGAATGAAGAAAACCAATTAGCCTAAGTAGGGTGTACAGAAGGTAATATGTAAAGACAAAATAAAGGGAATAGAAAAAAGGCAAAGTAAATTGCGACTGTTATCATTCACGACCAAACCGCGTAATTCATCGCCACTCCTATTTCACCTTTAAAAGAATAAGGTATTATTCAGTTGTCTTTTATCATCATCTTCTCTCAAGTTGCGAGTACTCCTTGGTTTAGGAGGGTACACCTATTATGGTTACTGGATAGTGTTCTTCCAAACCATAGGCTGGTGCCGAACGATAGGGAAGGAAGAAAACCATTTAGCCTAACGATGGTGTACAGAAAAGGTAACGACTAAAGACAAATAAAGGGATTTGGAGAGATGGCAATAAAATATACGGTTATAGTCATGAATTGGATTATGGAAGAGGCATTACTATGTATACCAGGATACCCCTACGAAACATTTTCATGTTTCAGTTCATTGTTAATGAAAAACTGTTTTCTCGATTAGATACTTACTCCAGGGTGTGTATTCACCAGGTTTCATTCTCACATCTGTATGGTTTTACAGATGATGAGTGGGAGGAAGTTATTGGGAATTAGGTGATCATCCTCATTATATCGGAATTCGTTGTAATTGGTGATATTTGAGGAAATCGCCTGGGTACAGTTTTCAACCTATGACGCACAGGTTTTGAGTTATTCAACTCAGCGGACTTATACAGAGTATTGTATGTTGTCTAGTGTCCATCAGGACAAAGGGGTAGGTCCTCGTACTATGTTCTGTTTACTTATGACTTCTCTAGTTTTTAGACAAGTGTTTCGTAGAAATACAAGGTATAAGTTTTGAGAAGTTGTGGGTATAAGAATAAAGTAGAGAACCAGATGTCACAAATATCGGGATTCTTCAAAGAGATCGAAGATGTAGATACTTGTGATTGGTATTCAGATGATAGTAAAAGTTTTGAGAAACTTGTTTCTCTTTCGGGTTACTCATAATTGGATGGATTCCTAAGTTAAGTAATGTTGATTAGCCTCTCTCCATTAAAGTTGATATGCACTGGCGATAACTGCATGATTAGAATCCGGTTCTAATTAAATAAGTGCCAAAGTTTCTATATTGGATATAGAATGGTTCATATCTTAACGTTGTTAAGGTACGTGGAGTTTTCCGGCTTATGGTTAAAACCAGACTCTGGATAACTCAGGACACGTTTCTGTAATGGCAGTTTGTGGGTTGGCCCAGGCTATGACGGGGGTTGACTTTCTACCATCTGGGAGATCAATAATGATATTGTTCTTGACTCGCCACAGTTTCAGTAAAATGGATTTTTTCAGAAAACAGTAGTGGGAGTATAGTAGAACTGGAAGTGATTCCAGAACCGCAAACGGTTACGGAAAATTTAATAGGTCCTACAGATTCAATCATGCTTGACATTCCATTAGCCACTCCGCAGATTTGGTGGGTAACCTCAGACACCCGAGATGTACTCCGGTAGCCTCAAAGACGGTGACAGGGAGGTTTTTATCTACCCAGACTTGACACTACTGTTGTTCCAGGCTATGAGATCCGGTAGGAAGGTTGTTGTGGTTAGTGGGAGCAGCGGAAGCATAGTGAGGAAGTAGCTTATGTCTATTTATAGACTAGAGCAGTTATAGCGGAGATAGATCATCTAATTTTGATATGACAGTCATAGGTTTGACTTCATCAGAATAGGGGATGGATCTATTAAGAAGGTAGTAGGGTGTGTGATTTCCTGGTATTCGGATGACATACACAGAGTAGGAAGTAAAATTCCTATACTACGATCGGTTGTACTGTGGTCGTCACACAGTTGTTTCTCCAGACAGGATATGGATATAATATCTTACATTTTGGTTTCTAGATCTATGATTTTAGATCTCGATTTGGGTAGTTTCCCAATGTGGGTACTTTGACAGTATTCTAATGGTTTTTAGAATAAATGACTTCTGGCATGGTGGTGTACCTGCAGGTGATGGAGTCACCCTCTCTAAAGGTGTCTTACAGACTAAAGGGGAGAGGAATGTGAATGATTGGCAGATCACTTGCTTAGGCAATTGAGTCAATCATGAGATGTCAAGTACCACACCAAATGTTGTTTTTGCACTAGATGCAATAAGTTTGTATTAATCCAATCCTGGAGAAACATAAGGAAGCGGTTTTAGAACATAAGTGAATGTTCTACGGAGTTGATGACAGCAGCCTCTTTTGGGAGACGGTTATCATTCCAGGCTTCAAAGGCGACATGGATGACAGAGTGATTGTCAGAGTTATAGTTTTCCCTCTGACAAAGAGGGACAGTATTATGGACAGGTGGTCCAAGAGGATACTATGGGAGGCATGCTGCAGGATACTGATTAGGTTCAGTTATCGATACAGTCTAAGAAGTTTGGATTTGGAGTTCATTTATGAACTAGGTCCTATCAGATATCCAGACATATTCTAAGACAGGTATTACTCAATTCGGGAGATGGCTTTCTCCGCGAACTTGAGATTAAGAGAGACATAGAATGAAACATCGTGACGGATCCACTCACTGAGGCTATTTCTCGAACACAATAGTTTTACAATTGGGCTTTGTGAAACCGATTAGTAGGGGAGTTGGGTGTTGGTTTCACACGGGCTGTGAGTATGCAACATCGCAATAATTAGCCTTAGGTGCAAGTGGGAGATTGTTGGATATAGTGCCCTCAAAGTCAATTATTGGATCGCAGGTACGTGATTGCAATGATTCAGGAGGACCCATGCCAGTAGGACAATCTTACTCGAGATGATAGTATGCTATCTGGTTTGCCTTTATCAGTCGTGTATAGGTTCAGGTGACTGGTCACAATTACACTTTGATAGAGCCCTTAGGATCTTGCTTGACTACCAACAGTATGAGGGCGATCATATAAGTGAGAGTTGGGTGGTCTATAAGCATATCCTTAATAATGGTCCCTAGTCATTGGAGTTTCGAGACAGGGAATCGATACTCCGAAGTAGACAAGTGTATACAGTCAAGACCCCGACGAGGGGCGGTGGCCGGTCTCACAAGCCACTGGTGTCAGTTGGATCACCTAAGATGTATATAGGTGCTCATTGGGTTATGAGTACACCGGACAGGACTCGCCGGGAACCTGCTAGTTGGTATTATACATATCGTCAGATATGAGTTCCCTGGTAACATGTGTACAGGTTAGTTCATCGACCTGAGGTCGTCATTTGTCTCGTGTGAGTTCCCACTGTGCTTTGATTTCTACCCTACCAGGGCTCAAAGGAGTCGTGCAAACGGATAGTTTTTGGGTACAGTCTCGAGCCACATAGAGGCACGTGAGCGGATCGGCAGGGGATTTGTCTCTCCCGGTATTGGGGGTGGAGGCCGCGCTGTGTCTAGGACAGCCATTACACCAAGTCCTTGGCCAACGCAGGTGAGATTTACTGGTAGGTACTCCAGTAGTATCTCAGGGTGTTCAGGGCTTGTCTCTGACACGAATTATACAGTTATTGGGGGTCTGACGTTACCAGCCCCTTAGGCCGGATATGCGATACTCATAGACGAACGGACCAGACTGTATATACATTGTCACTGTTAGGCTCAGTAGGGTTCCCGGATGAGTTCGCTCATCGGCCTCCCTTGAGGTCAGTCCATGGGCAGCCGTTACGCACTGCTAGTGCCGCTGACGGCTTGTGGTTAAACCCACTGCCAGGGTACTGACGAGTCATTAGAGTTCCCCACAGATAGTTTCCCAAGTTCGGGTGAAACGTTGTAGAGGCCGTATGGTTTTATGGCAGGGTTCGGAAAATGCACGTGCGTTTACACACATGCCATATTTCGGGCAGATAATACTGGTGGGCTTTCGTTTAAGCCAGATCCATGTATTATACAGAGTAGATATGATATCTTTGTCTCAGTTGCATTTGTATTCGGTCGTAATACAAATGCGGGTATATTTATACAGTTACGGGGTTATCCTTAAATTCGTTTCGGGATCACTTTTGGAAGTAACCAGTTTCCAGTTTTCTATCAGCCGTATTTAACATTCGGTTAAATGCGGATTTATCTTTTCTTCTTTTGAGTGAGTCATGAGGTGAGTCATGAGAGGAAGCTTCTTGGAAGGTGACTTGTTAAGGTGACTCATTGTTTCATTAATGTGTTTATACTAGGTGCATTTATTGTGTTCATACTTTGTGTTCACACTAGATATTTTTGTGAGAAGCTTTTGCTTGTGGTCACCCCTCTTGCTCCTACCATCACCCCCCTCCTCTTATATGGCTGGCCCCTCCCCTCACTCTCACTCACTCTCTCACTTGACTTGGCTAAAAGATTATGATAGTTTCGGTGTATGGAATTTCATAGCTCATTTCATTCCATAACCCGATTCCAATGGCAACTTCATTAACCGTTCGTCCATGGCTTTGGACGAAGAGAGATAAAGTCATCTACTCATTCTCTACATCATTCTTGGTCATCTCTTTTAGCAAACTTGGTGACCGAGTTGCCTCGAGTCAGAGGCGGGAGCCCGTTTAATGATCCGATGACGTGGTGCCACCTGGACGAGGAGATCGGAGATCGACGAGATCAGAACAGCAGCAACGGAGCGTGGGATGATGGTTAAAGAACGAAGGACTCGGATCGTTCGGTATAACCTTTCTTCCCTCTTTGTAGATTGTTAGTTTAGCGTTAATGGCAGATCCGGGTTATAGTATGCGATAGTGCCAGTTATAAAAAGTTTTCGTTCCGCATTTGGCGGCTGAAAGACGGGCGGGGCGCTACCGTAGACTTACAATCGGTACTACTAATACATGAAGAAATGATATGAATAAAGGTATGTAAATGCAACAGTCATGGAAGGTACTCTAACAGGTACACTAATGCATGAAGCAGTGCATAAACAGTAAATGTAGAGTATGGAACGAAACATGTCATTTCCAAGGAATCCTGACATCGTGGTAGGATCAAAATTCATCAAGACAATTAAAATCCCAATTTCCTCAAATCAGCCCCCAATTTGGCTATCATATCAAGTAAGTCTCACATATCCTTAATGTACAATATCAAGTATATCTCGCATATCCCGTATGTACAATATCAAGTATATCTCGAATACCCCGAATGTACAACATCAAGTAGATCTCACATATCCCGAGTGTACAAAAATCAGCAATCTCATATATATCCTGTAATCAATATCAAATGAATTCTCAAATGTCCTAAATCCAATGTCAATGAGTCGCTTACATTCTAGGTATAATTGTATGAATAAATATGATAATGTATATAAATTGATATCAATACACATATTAGCGTCCCATTCCACTAATACTGGTGTAAAGGAATATTTAACAGCGTTCCATTCCCCTGTTATATATACAAAGGAGTAAAAAGAAATATCATGAAACCAATGTGTCAAGCATTGACACAGAATGCTGATCTATCAGGTGCTGTCACCATGACTGGCATCCTGATAGGTACGTATCATACGCTATACCAAAAGCACGAGTGCCTTGCTCCGACCCTCGCCTCTCGACGTATCTATACGTACATGACACCCATCGGTATCCCCATGATAACCGCTGAGCCACAGGTAATGTCACCGGTAGCTACTTTCCCACCTTCCAGGCTCAATCGGCATGGACAATCGACCATCTTGCCGAGGGGAACCGTATCGGGCCCCAACATGTACTCTCATACGGAACCACTCCTCGTATGGAGTATATAATCAGAACCAATAAATCTCATGGTGGATGCTGAAATATCATATCAAGGGAAACCGGGTTTTTCAAATAATGCATAATTTCATGAACTCCTACGGACCCCAAATCCAGAAAACATCATGAAATATCCATATCTCAATGCGAAAATCCATGAATATAATATACGCATCATAAATCTGAAATGCGAGCATGTAAAGGAAAAGCCGCAATTAACTGTAACAGGTTAATATAATATCATGCGGTTCCTAATTTCTCCAATTCTAAAATAACATCAAGTGAAGGTAAACATGTAGCTATAACCAGATATATGTGCAACATAATGGTATAGCAAGATATATGTATCTACCTATAAGTAATGATGTAGTATACCCCATGGGTATAAGTGAAGTATGTGTGCAATGTATACCTGTAGTTATGACATAAAGTGTGTATGTACCTATCACTAATGGTACGATACTCTATAGGTATACAAGTATCTAACATGTAAGTATGTGAAGGCATATGTGTAAGCATGTGGATATACAGGTATGCTAAATGTCATATGCGATAAGAAATATGAATCATTGTCTCAATGTTCCTAACCAAACAATAGCATTTCTATATGTGGGTTGTGCGTAACATGGTAATTATTGAAGGTGTGTGTGGCATACAATCAGTGCTCGTGCAACATAAATCGTCAATAATATGTGCATTTTCCTAAGGATACTAGTTCAAACACAACAATAACTAAGCAGCAGGGTGAATGCGCAAATTCTAAATCCGACATAGAATATGCAACAAAAGCAACATCTCAAGCTCAGATGCATAACTCCATGCGGGCGATTCCCCTATAGATATTAAATCTACTTACCAATGCTCCTGGCTAAGTTAAGGCAACCACCTGTTTTCCCTTTGTAGCAGTGTCCGCAGTCCCCGCCTGCGAACTTACAACATTAAGACAATAAAACAAATGTATATTAATAATAACCCTAAAACATGTACACACTACATTAGATCGACGCAACAACACAAAACATACTCTCAAGTGTTCGTATTGTGGCTAAAGTACGTAGCGACACAACGAAAACAACTAAAGAGCAAAACCGCCCAAAGTGCACGATCCGTGTCGTGTAACATATCGCGCGAACACAAAACACTACAACTTACCTAAGTGATCCCAGATTTTGAATACAAATAAAACTAAACAAACAAACAGAACCAAACACACCCAAACCACAGCATAGACCTACCCTCAAAAACCCATACCCTTACTCAAACCAACGGCCGACGTCGCCGGACTTCCTTCGATTGGTCGCCGGCCGAGTCCGAGCCCCATGGGTTCATGCCCCAGGTGAGGTCCTATGGTCACAGGTACTACAAAACTACATTTTTTGGTTTTCTCGTACACTTTCCAGGTCACAACAGATCCCATAGGTCACAAACAGACACTAAAAATACGATATTATGCATCAAACTGAACTTTAACCATTCTAAACCGAGACTAACAAGCTAATCTACACTAAAAACACTAAAACAATAGCAAAAGAATATTACCTACACAAAAGAACTCAAAGATCCAAGCTTTGCATGCTCCTAGGCATCCAAGAGGCAAAAGTGATCAAAGATGTGATTTTTGTGATATAATTTGGGATTTTGGAGAATTATTGAGCAAGGAGTTTGTGGCAAATGGAGAATGAAATGGTCAAGGGCAGAAGAGAGAAGAGGAATTCGACCAAGAGAGGAAGGGATGGGTTTTGTGTAGGGTTTTCTTGTCAATCCAACAATAAATGCACACTTAATGCATTCACACTCACATGCATGCACCTCTCTCAATTTCTTTTCTTTTTCTTTGAATTTTAATACATAACTCCAAACAAATATCTAGATATTAAGTGGAGGTTGAATTAACTCAAACAAAAAGTTGAAAAGACCACTTAAGAGAAATTTCCCAAAATGTGAATACAGCATTAAAATAATATTAAAATTGGGAAAAATAAAATTGAACCAAAACGTCCCATATACCCGAAAGCTTGCGCACTAGCTTTATTTTAGCTTAACTAGGTGCTGGGAAGTCTATATGGTCGTTTAATCACAGTCGGTTTAAAACAGAAAATACCGACAAAATTTACCCAAAAACGGAGAAATTTACAAAACGATTTCTAAAACATTACAACTAGCCTGGCTGACCGATTAGCGAACTTGTAAGGTGTAATTAATCCCGACTAATCTTATCTTTTAGGGTTTGAAGGAAGATTTGATAAGACTAATAGGAGCCATCCTAATTAGATAAGATATAACCAATCTAATTTTGCAAAAGCACACGATAAAGTATTTTCTTCTCTCTCTCTCCAGGTAGCGACCAATGTCATGCCTTAATCAAGATAATAACATGGATGTATTGTAACATTTCAGAAATATAAAATATAATTTTTGGAAATTTAACATTAAAATAATATATTTCGCGAAAACTATTTGATTTGTGAATAGGGGTTTTCCATAAAATGGTATAAGTATATACCAATATTTGGAATATAATTGGAGATTAAAATGAATTATTCATTAAAAAGATATTTATCGGATTTTGGCATTTTTATAATTAATTGTATGCACATTTAAATTAAATTGATTATTGCACTACTAATCACGATTAAGCCAAATCCATATATTTTCATTGTTTCATGGCTAGTGCACCATGTCATGTGCATGTTATTCATTTTTGTTTGAGATTTAGAAAAGAAAAGCAAAAAAGAAAAGAGTGTTAGCGCGGAAAAGACAAAAAGAGAAAGAAACAAAAGAGATATTTGGAAGAGCGAGTGTTGGAGATATTTTAGAGTGATAGAGTGAGAATAAGAGAGAGAGGGAGAGACTTGGCTGCCTCCATTCTCCATTGTTTTCTTCATAATTCTTCTTCATCTCCTTCATTCTCACTACCGCCATGTATCGTCTCCAATCCCTATCCAAAACCCAATGCCACCTTCACAATAATGAGGCACAAGCCTATCCTAAACCCTTTAGACCTTTCAAGTTTGGACTTTGAAGATTCTGGGCAACTCAAGAATTTTCCTAAGTTGCCAAACGAGGTAATCCCTTCACTTCTATATTAGTATTTGTGTTTATATATCCTGGTTTAGTTTAGAATTTGATTTAGTTAGGTTATAAGATCTTGGAAATTTCCAAGATGATGTTAAGTGGTAAATTGAGGTGTAGTGAGTGTTTATAAGACTATGGAGATGATTACCTTGCCAAGAACAGAGAATAGAAACCAAAACGCGAAGTTAGAATTTCCCGATATTGTATTTTGTGAGAATTGTGATGGGATACTGAGATCTGCTATAACCCGGAGACCCTAAAAATTATTTAACGAACACAGATAGTCGTGCAGGTGACCTAGGAGCTAACCCCAAGACCCGAGACCCCCACTCCTTTACCAGGCCACAGATTTAATGCTTGCGGCCACAAATTGCGGCTACATCAGGGTGATATGTGGTGATTTTTGGTTAGTGGCCTCCTTATCTGATATCTAGAGCAACCCCATATGCAAAATTAGCTAGTTTGATTTAGCGTAAAATCTGGGATAGATTTCCTTAGTTGATGATTTCGTGTTATGCGATTTGTGAAACTTGGTTTTGGTATTTGATTTTGGATTCCATCGTTGGACGTTTGTACGTCAACGGACGAGAGTTATTTGGTTGATTTTGCAGGCGTAGGCTATAGCTTCTAACCTATAAGTGATTCGTGTGTATCGGTTTTCGAATATTGGTTTTAATATAATTGCATTGCGATTATGTATTGATTGTAGGTACCTTCGCGTGGACTTCCGAGACGACGAAACACATCAACTTCGGCTAAGAGAGGAGTTTAGCAGGTAAGTAGATTTATATCAATAGGGGAAATCAAGTGGATGGAGTATAGCACCCCCGCAACCATTGATATGGAAGATCGTTTTATAAATTATAATTTTGATAAAGTATATGCTACGAATTTACGGACATGATTATAGGATTTAGTAAAAGATACGATAAAAGTTGGCACTAATGGATATATTGACTTGAGAATATGATATATGTATATAAGATAACATGATGTGGGATATAGAGATGGTAGATATAGATGACTCAGATTGATATATGAGAATATGAATTGAGAAAGTGAATCATGATAAGTATGAATTGAAAGAGGACAAGTATGAGTTGATAATAGTAGGATATGAGATCGAGATCGATATGACGGAGATTAACAAGATATGACGTATATACAAGATGACATGATATAAGATTGATATAGATGAGATAAGATATGTCGTACGAGATTATAGATTCATGCCCTTATTGATGAATAGGACGACAGATCCTTAATCTAGATTGTAGTCACCGTACGATGGATTACCGTACGCGATGTGCTTTTCTTAATCTAGATTGTAGTCACCGTACGATGGATTACCATACGTGATGTGTTTTCCTTAATCTAGATTGTAGTCACCGTACGATGGATTACTGTATGCGATGCGTTTACCAAATGTTTGATTTGCGCTCATGAATTGAGAATGATGATCGAGGGTATTGTGACACTTGATATTATGAGGCGGGATCGTTGACATCAAAACTCTATCTTATTATAGTTCATGTTTATGTTGGGTTATTCCTCGTGTGATACCTATCATGTTTCCAGTATTTAATGTTATATGATATCAACAGCTAGTACACCTGCATAATTACCGTTGATGCGCATGTTACACTTACATAGATTTGTCGGCTCACACACATTCATCATCGGCAATTGACATGCCACTTATACAGTAGAACTGCCATATCATGAGATTAATTTTAAACGTAAAAGTATATTCATTATTCAGTACAACTTGATACGCTCATACTACTACTCTATGTTGCATACGTCGTACTTCAAGGTTATATGCATTGAGATATTTTCATGAGATCTCTGGATTTGAGAACCGTAGTTATATTTTAAAGGAAATTGCGTATTGTTTTAAAAAAACACGGTTTCTCTTGATATGATATTTCGAGACATCCACCATGAGTTTCTCAGTTCTGAGCTTGTTTTCGAGACCCGATTCGAGGAGTTGGCGGATGCCGTTTGCGGGTACATGGTGGACCCGGTATGGTACCCCGGGCAAGAAATGTTTTTGTGGTGTAGACAATGAGCCTGACAGAGGGAACATTACCTACCAGTGATTGTATAGAACTCGGCGGATATCCGGATGATACCGTTTCGGAGTTATGATATGAGATGGATATGATGGCCGAACTAAGTATACAGTACCTGAGGTGAGATAGATATGAGGGCCGACCTGATTATGCAGCGCCTAAGATATGAGAATTTACGTGTCGATGATGGACATGGATTTTCATGATGTTTCGAGTATCGGTGTTAGACACTTTGGTTCCATGATTTTCATGTGTCATTGATGGACACACGTGGTTGATATCCTCATATATATATATATACAAGCATATGTTTTCATGATGTTCGAGTGTCGGTGTGGGACACTTAGGTTTCATGATATTGTTTGTGTCGTTGATGGACACATGGATGATATCTACATGCATACAGGTATATGATGTCAGATGTTTATTTATATATGTCATTGCATTGACTCGATTGTTGACATATATGCATATGTGGTCACCCTAGATATCATAGTATTACCTTCAGGATATAGTGACCTAGGAAATAGTTGTTTTACTCAATTTCTACTTGCTGATGTTTTCTACTCACGAGTTGGCAACTCACCCCAGTTGTGCCAAAGTTCTTGCGGGTTTGATCGCTTGGGGTCAATTGCGGTATCGCTGGCACACAGCTTCATCCAGGGTGCTTTGCTTTGGTAGGTAGGACACATAATTGATTGTGTCCACTCTCGTACTTTATATATTCCTTTATATCTAGATAAACTCCATCAAATCAAATCAGAGACTAGAATTTGTATATAGGTAGACCTAGTCAGACTTAGGTATTGTGTGAGACTTATAGCGACGGGTTTATGTTCGCTTAGTGAGTTTGGATGTCTTGCTTATTTATGGTTCTTTCTGGGTTGATCTTTGCCGTTGGGGGTCGTATATATGTTATTGCATGGTTGTGATTCCTCCAGTTGACGAAGAGCTAGCTCCCGCTTGGGGATGCCTATATATTGTTGTGTACAAGGTTTTGGATCAAAATATACATGGGAGATGCTGCCCAATTTTTTTATAAAAAGACTAAACATGTCTTCAACTAGTATAATCCACCTGCATTTTCATGTTTCATTAGCTATACATTTATAGAAAACATGATTAATTATACCTTTATTTCAAAACTGTACCCCCATTATTTTCCGGGAAAAGGTTTAGATTTTCTGGGCTTCGGCTTACTTGATTTACGGCACACCTTTAGACGTTGCGTAATTAAAGTGCCGGTCACGTGCTAAATTACGGGTCGTGACATGTATTGGCCGAACCAGCTTATTATACTGGGCTGGGGAATGTTGGTTCCACTCTATCTTATGACAAATGTCATAAGTCTGGGTAAGGGATAGTGGAATGCAAGGATTTCCATGCAACCCGAATGAAGAAAGAGTATTCTAATGCATCTTCTTTGTGTGTGTTAGTTATTGAGAACTGTTTCTCAGTCTTCTCTACGTCCTAGGTATTCGATACTGAATCATTGTAAGTCGATGTTCAACACCCTAATACTTATGGGGAGGCGGAAATATGAATAACAATCATGTTCTATGGTTAAACATCGAATAACCGTATGAATCGTTTGCTAAACAAGTTTTAACAAAAGCTATAGAGTTCTAAACTACTATGTTAAGAGATTATACAAAACGGTTCTAGTCCTTCGTCTTAATGTTATCTACGGCCTCTTTGGATTTCCACGTCCTCTTCGGCTTTCTTCCGTGATAGACGATCCACCCGAGAACCCTAATCCAAGCTATAACCTCTAAACTTGAGGTTACTTAGTTTCTCTAGTTGCTAAATATAGGAACTAAGTTGATGTAGAGATAGGTTATGGACTAATTAGTCTTTCCTAATCCTTGTTCTCAACTCATGAGGGTAGGATTAGGGTTTGGTGAAGGAGAGAGAACTTGAAGAGAGAGAGTGAGAAGATGATAATGATATTAATAATAATAATGAAATAGCTTCTAACTTGATATATGAAACATAATGAATAAAAAGAAATGAATAATATGAGAATATTCATCATGTTTCATAAATGCAAGTGGGTGATTCATTATGTGAGTCATTAAGCATTTAATAATGCATTAATGACATGATGAATCACTCACAATGAGTCACTAAATCATTAAATGAAAATGCCACCTCTCCCTTCATGTCACATCCTTCTAGAAGCTTCTCGAAAAATTACGAGAACGCCCCTCTCATCCGTGAAAACACGGAAAAACTTTAGACTGTATAAATCCAATAACCTGATACTAGAGTCTGGCTTAAACCAAAGCCGGCTAGTAAAAACAGTCCGAATGTCGTACGTGCGTTTAAACACGTACGCGTCCGAACCTTTGTCGTAATACCATACGACCTCTATATCTTATCGCCTGGGTTTGGGAAATCTCTGTGTGGGACTCTAAAGACTCAACTACTATGCTGGCAGTGGGTTTAACCACATACCGCAAGCGGTACTAGCTGTACGCAACGGTCCCCAGGTAGTTGTCGATAAGAAAGCCGATGAGGTAACCCATCTGAAATCCTACTGAGCCTGTCCGTGACAATATCCGCGCAGTCCGGTCTGTTCGTCTAAGAGTATCGCATGTATGGTCTAGGGAGGTGGTGGACGTCAGACCCCTAATAACCGTACAAGTCGTGTCGGTATGGCTCTATCACCATCCGAGAATCTACTGATCAATCTATCAGTAATTCTCAATCAGCCCTGGCCAGGGACTTATGGTAATGACCAACCGATCAACGTGCGATATCAACTCCCTATACCGGGAGAGACGAATCCCTAACAGTCACTCACTGCCTCCACATGGCTCGGGACTGTGCCCAACTAAAACCTGTTTGCACAACTCCTTTGATCGTGGTAGGGTAATAATCAAAGCACAGTGGGAACTCACACGAGACAAATGATGACCTTAAGTCAACGGACTATCTGCACATATGTCACCTGAGAACTGCTATCTGACGTTAGGTATAATACCATCCAGTCAGTTCTCGGCGAGTCCTGTCCGGTGTACTCACACCCAGTAAGCATCTGTATACAATCTTAGGTGAACACCACCAATGGCTGCAGGACCAATCCATCGCCCCTCGTCAGGGTCTAGATATGTATACACTAGTCTACTACGGAGTATCGATGCCCAATCTCGATACTCCTGCGACCAGGGACATCTAAGGGTGTGCCTATTGACTATCCAGCTCCCACTAGTATGACTGCCATCACAACGCCGGTAGTCAGACAAACACCCTATGGGCTTTATCAACATATATATATAAATACCAAGTAAAATATATCATACGTTAAGACAAAGTCAAACCAAATAGCGTACTATCATATCAAGCAAGACTGTCATGTACATACATATCCCAAGTATCCTGTACAATGTAGGCCTCTAGGGAATATATATCCAACAATCTCCCACTTGCACTAAGGCCTATAATTGGTGCAATGAGTACCCACTGTCTCTACCAGATCCAGTTGCTGGCGTACCGCATGCCCAACATTTCAAATAGCCTCTCGAACTGTACTTGAGGAATGGCCTTGGAGAATGGATCTACCGTGTTGTCTTTTGTGTCCACTCTCCGTATCTCGATCTCCCAACGATCCACAGTCTCCCTGATCAGGTGAAACCGCCTTAAGATATGCCTGGATTTCTGATGGCACATTGGTTCCTTCACTAAAGCTACAACGCCATTGTTATCGCAATACAAAGGTATTGGATTGGCAATGGACGGAACCACCTGAAGTTCAGAAATGAACTTTCTCATCCAGACAGCCTCTTTTGCGGCTTCACTAGCAGCTATATACTCAGCCTCCATAGTTGAGTCTGCGACGGTATCTTGTTTGGAACTCTTCCAACATACCGCCCATCCATTGAGGGTAAACACAAAACCCGAAATGGATTTAGAATCATCCTTGTCACTTTGGAAGCCGGAGTCGGTAAAAGCCTCTACCTGGAGGTTCCCATTACCGTAAATCAAGAACATCTCCTTAGTCTTTCTCAGGTACTTGAGAATGTTCTTCACCGCTATCCAATGTTTCTCACCTGGGTCCGACTGATACGTGCTTACCACACTAAGTGCGTAAGCTACATCCGGTCTGGTACATAACATCGCATAGATTATTGATCCTACCGCCGAAGCGTAGGGTATAATGCCCATGCGAGCCCTCTCTTCATCAGTCTTTGGAGACATCTCTTTGGAGAGGGTGATTCCGTGACAAGCGGGCATATTGCCGTGCTTGGAATCTTCCATACTAAATCTCTTTAGTATAGTGTCTATATACCTGGACTGTGACAGTCCCAATGTTCTATTAAATCTATCACGATAGATCTTAATGCCCAGAATGTATGATGCATCTCCCAAGTCTTTCATGGAGAATTTCTGTGACAAGAAGAGCTTTACTGATTGTAGTATAGGGATATCATTCCCTATCAGTAGTATGTCGTCGACGTATAAAACGAGGAAGACTACTGCTCCTTCTACAATCTTCCTATAAATACATGGTTCATCTACATTTTTGATAAAGTCAAATTCCTTGACTGTTTCATCAAAGCAGATGTTCCAACTCCACGATGCTTGCTTTAACCCATAAATGGATTTAAGCAATTTGCACACTCTTCCGCTGCTCCCATTGTCTAAGAAACTTTCTGGTTGATCCATGCAAACATTCTCTTCTAGATGTCCATTTAGAAAAGCTGTTTTTATATCCATTTGCCAGATTTCATAGTCATGGAAGGCAGCAATGGCAAGCATGATCCGAATGGATTTAAGCATAGCTACTGGTGAAAAAGTTTCATCATAGTCCAATCCTGGTCTTTGACGAAAACCTTTTGCTACTAGTCTAGCTTTGTAGGTTTCCACTTGTGCAAATGTACCAATCTTCTTTTTGAAGATCCATTTGCATCCAATGTTGGAGATAGTGCCCTCAGAGTCAATTATTGGATCACAGGCACGTGATTGCAATGATTGAGGGAGGACCTATCCTGGTAGGACAGTCTTACTCGAGATGATAGTATGCTATCTGGTTTACCTTTATCATCGTATACTGCTTTAGGTGACCTTACAAGTCGCTATTACACGTTGGTAGAGCCCCTAGGATTCTTGCTTGACCACCAGCAGTATGAGGGCGATCATATACGTGGGAGCTGGCAGTCTATAAGCATATCCTTAAATGGTCCCTAGTCATGAGAGTTTCGAGACAGGGCATCGATTCTCCAGAGTAGACTAGTGTATACAGTCGAGACCCCGACGAGGGGCGGTGGCCGGTCTCACAAGCCACTGGTGTCAGTTGGTTCACCTAAGATGTATACAGGTGCTCATTGGGTTATGAGTACATCGGACAGGGCTCGCCGAGAACATGCTAGTTGGTCTTATACCAGACGTCAGATAGCAGTTCCCAGGTGACATGTGTACAGGTTAGTTCATCGACCTGGGGATCGTCATTTGTCTTGTGTGAGTTCCCACTGTACTTTGATTACTACCCTACCACGGCTCAAAGGAGTCGTGCAAATAGGTTTTAGTTGGGTACAGTCCCGAGCCACATGGAGGCAGTGAGCGTATCTTCAGGGGTTCGCCTCTCCCAGTATTGGGGGTGAGGTCGCGCTGTGTCTAGGAGAGCCATTACACGAAGCCCTCGGCCGAGGCAAGGAGATTTACTGGTAGGTATTCCAGTAGTATCTCAGGGTGTTCTAGGCTACACTCCGACACGACTTGTACCTCTTTTGGGGGTCTGACTTTTACCAACCCCCTAGGCCCGCCATGCGATGCTCATAGACGAACGGACCGGACTGTACGGATATTGTCACTGACAGGCTCAGTAGGGTTGTCTGGCTGAGTTTGCTCACAGACGTCCCTTTTAGTCAATACCTGGTAGCCCGTTACGTATTGGCTTATACCTATGACGTGCTAGTGGTTAAATCAACAACCAAGGTGTTGACGAGTCTTTAGAGTCCCCCACTTTCAGTTACTCAGCTTTCGGGCGAAAAGCTGCAGAGGCCGTATGGAGATATGGCAAGGTCCGATCAGATACGTGCGGTATTGCACGGATCAGGATCGGACAGTTTGTACTACAGGTTGTATGGATATATGGCAGGGTTCGATCAGATACGTGTGGTATTGCACAGATCAGGATCGAACGGTTATTACTAGCCGGCTTTGGGTTAAGCCGGATCCTAATATAGTACAGTGTAGACTCTGTCTCATTGCTTTTGTATTTCGGTCGGAATACAAATGCGGGTGTGTATGCACAGTATCGGGGTTTTCCTATAATTTTTTACGGGACCAGTTTTCTGGAGTTGCCAGTTTGCTTTTCGTTTCGGCCGATTTCCTTTGTTTCGTTCATTGGCAGAAGATTGGTAGAGGAGGGCTTATTTGCATTTGTGCAAATAAGCAATTTGGAAGGGGGTCTTTGCATATTATCATGTCATGATTATTGCACCATACCTTGACTTCATGATGGTTCATAATGGTTGGACTTTGTTTGTGATGAGTGATAGTAGAGTGTTGGTTTTGCCTTGTGATCAATGGTTCATATGATAACCATTCCTCTCTCTCTCTTGTATTATTCGTTTGGTCACCTCCCCCTTGACTTTTTCCCACTCTCATTCCATGCCTTGGCCGGCCACTATGTATGGGGGCTGTCCAAAAATTTGAGGGTGTGGGATTTCATCTCTTTTGGTTTTGGAAAAATCATATAGCTCCACAAAAAATTCCATGTATCATCCCTCCACCACAAAGGCAACATCCACTACCCCAAGTGAGACATGAGCACTACACATTCTACAGCAAATCTTGGGCACGTCGACTAGCCAGCTTCGTGCCCGAGTTGCCTCGGTATTGAGGTGGGAGCCCGTAAAAGATGCAGACGATGTGGTGCCCTTCCGGCAAGGAGGCGATGACCGGAGTTTCCGCAGGAGATCGGGACGACGAGAAGACCGGAGGACTCGGATCAGTCGGTATATCTCTCTTCCCCATCTTGTAGTTAGCTAGGACTAGTTAATGGTTCGATCCGGGTATCCGTGCGCGGTGGTGCCAGTTCATGAAAAATTTAAGTATATCACCGCTTCCGCATTTTGGCCTCGGGATGGAGGCCGGGGCGCCGCCGTGCACTTAAAGTGGTATCAGAGCCTCGCCATTAACTTAGTCTAGCTTTGTTTAATGTGTTTACATTTCCGATCGACCAAAATTCCAAAATCCGCATTTTTGTTCACATAAGTTTTATGTTGAAATTTTTTGGAGTCGAAAAAATTCTCAGGTAGCCGAAAAGTGATGTACTGGAAGTTATAAGAGTTCTGTGAAAATTCGATGCACTAACTCCACTATAGGAGCGCGGAACCGCGGCCAAACACCCCTTTGGACCGCGGTTCCGCCGCACTATTTTAGGGTCGCTGCATTAAATTTCTGCAGTATCTTTTTGGGTTGATTTTAGGGGTTTTGGAATATTAATATTAGACCCAGAATTTCTTGATGTGCTACAGTAGTACTTTGGGGCCCACTTGTTAAAATTTGATCGATCGGATATTTTAAACACATTATTTCACAGTATTTACATTATATCTGCGACCGTGAATGTCACTTGATCGGTAAATCCTGTCTAACTGCTATAGCCCGGTTAGACGGATTTGCGAACGTGACTTTCACGTTGATGTTTTGTGTATTGCTGTGATGTTGCGGATCGGTCGTGGGGGATAGCCTGGATCCAATGCTAGTTCAGTTCTGTTGTATTATGTACATTTGATATTGTGGGGCGAGCGTGCGACATGTGGACTGCCGTCACTGCCTGTTTGTATTATTATTTTGGGGCACGACCAGGTTGCGGTCGATGTACCCGTTGTATGTATATTTTACTTTCTGTACTAGGATTACCCCGCGGAGGGGTGCACGGATAGCTGGGTTCTAGAGGGAAACAAGCCAGCATCTCATGGAATTGGGACGGAGGGGGCTTCACTCTAGGATTGGCGGGCTATTCGCCGCACTCGTAGGGGGTACAGGTTGACCCAGGAGGGGTGCCCAAGTTACCGGATTCCGTGAAGTGCTGGGTGGTCCATTCACGTTGCTGAAGGGGGCTGCCTCGCTTCAGGTTTTGGTGGGTAACTTGCCGCGCCCGTAGGGGTCTAGGATTTCATTGCACAGGCTATCCATACGACCAGGGGAACGTCGGGTTTCAGTAGTGACTTTGTGAAACCCGGGGATCCCAGATATCTGTATTGTTTCTGTGATGCTGTACATTTCTGTAATGTTGCATTTTATCACGCCTTGAGAGAATATAATATATTGGTATATATATTAGTATATGTTGTATATGTTTTGCATCCGCGCTAGTCCAGTCCCCGCTCTGTCGTTAGTTAGCTAACCTAACAGGTAATGACGGGACCCAGTGGCGAATGCGGATGGCATATACGTACATCAGTATATTTTCGTTCTTTGTGGTGTGATCAATTGATGGGGCTGCATTGATTCGGATCAATGCAAGTTAAAAACAAACCTAATCTGATGTTGTTGGAACACTTTTCAAAAAGCTGTTATTGCAAGGATGTTCACTTTTGTTTTGCACAGTGATATTCGGTTATGAATATCCAGCACCTCAGTCGACGAGGCAAGGGCCGAGATCCCCTCACCGGGAGTGACCCCTTGGACAAAAAGTTTGCATCAGGGCATTAACTTCACTATAGCCGATTACTTTTGCTTTGCATCATGGTATTCAGTTGGAATATCCTGCACCTCATTCTACGGGGAAAGAGCCGAGATCCCTTCACCGGGAGTGACCTCTTTAGTAAAGGTTTTCGTCACTATATTTTCTAAAAAGCTATCTGTTCCTTCAATGATATCAAGTTCTTTACGTTAAAGGTTTTCTCCAGAAACCATTCGTAGCCCTCCGTCGTTTCATATGGGTAGTCAATAGTATTCGAGCTGTGTTTGTTGGCCAAAGTCAAGGCACAGTGTTTGGTAGCAGTTGTGTATTCATATGCAGCATAGATAGATGCGTTGTTTTGGGGCAGTCGTACAGCCTTATTGGCCAAAGTCAAGGGCTTGTGCGGGTGGGCTTAAATTAACCTGGAGAATGACGGGTAGAACTTGACATGTGACTTATGATTTGTTGGCCAAAGTCAAGGTCATAAGAGCATGGGGCAGAAATCACATCGGGAGTTTCAAAAGAACTGAAACTTGCCAGATATGCGCATACCTTATGGAGTGTGATAGCGTGAGCGGATTCCGTCACGTTATCACGCGGTGATAGTTGGATCCCGATTCCCACTGATGAGTTAGTTTACTCCTCGGGTGACCCCGACTAATTCTTCTTTCAGGTTTGGAGGAGAATTTGACGGTACAGTGGGAGGTTTCCAGATTAGATAAATTGGTAACCATTCTGATCTAGGTTAGAGTGCACGCTGAGTGTTTCTTTTCTCTCTCTCTTTGGCAGCGACCATTGACCAGACCCTAAGACTATGACTCAATGACCAAGTTGACCGAACCTTCTTAACACTGGCTTTTGGATTGTCAGAGTTGCGAACCTCATTGCCACTCCTACTTTTACCCTTTTCTCAAGGACACCCCGTATTACTACGAACGTCCACTTCCATTGGATAAAACCATCGTATGGTTAGATACGAACTCGAAAGAATTTATTCGAGAATGGTTTCAGGTTCTGGAGAAAACGGATAGGATTATTCAGTTGTCTTTTCCTTTTACCTTCTCTCAGGTTCGAGTACTCCTTGGTTTAGGGATAATACACCTATTGCGCAAATTGGATAGTATTCTTCCAAACCTTAGGCTGGTGCCGACCGGTAGGGAATGAAGAAAACCAATTAGCATAACGATGGTGTGCAGAAGGTATTAAGTTAAGACAAAGCAAGGGATTAGTAAGAGGGCAAAGTAAATTGCGACTGCTATTCACGACCAAACCAAATATTCCTTCGCCAATCCTAAATCACCTTTGTATTTCTCCAGGACACTCCGTATTACTACGAAGATCCACAGTTTATTTGGATACTCCATCGTATGGTTATATACGAACTCGAAAGGAACTTGTTCCAGTTCTGTGATGGATTCTGGTCCAGGAGAAATAGGAATAAGGTTTATTCGGTTGTCTCTTATCCTTACCTTCTCTCGCATTGCGAGGGCTCCTAGGATTAGGACAGTACACCCATTATGCTTATTGGATAGTCTTCTTCCAAACCATAGGCTGGTGCCGAACGGTAGGGAAGGAAGAAAACCATTTGGCCTAAGGGGTGTACAGAAGGTAAAGACTAAAGACATATGAAGGGATTTGGAGAGGTGGCAAAGAATTATACGGTTACAGTCGTGAATCTGGAGGAGGCATTACTAGGAATACCGGGATACCCCATCGAAACATTTCAATGTTTCAGTTTCACTGTATACTGTTAAAGGAAAACTGATTTCCCGATTAGATACTTACTCCAGGGTATGTATTTACCAGGTATGATTCTCACATATGTATGGTTTTACAGATGATGAGTGGGAGTAAGTTGTTGGGAATTGGGTGATCATCCTCATTATATCGGGATTCGTTGTAATCGGTGATATTTGAGGAAATCACCTAGGCTATTTGCCGGTCGGCAAATATTTGGTTTTGAATATCCGCTGTTGTGCACCAATTTCAAATCGATATATCTGTACGTCTATTTTTATAGAGTGAGATATACCTTTTTGAAATTATGTCTATAACATTTACCTATATCAGTGGATGGTTAGGTAAGGAGCATTAAACAGCGGTGTAATTCTTCTTAACCATAAGCACATTTTTCAACCTACGACACACAGTGAATGAGTTATCAGACTCAAGGGACTTATACAGAGTATTGTATGTTGTCCAGGATCCATCAGGACAGAGGGGTTGGTCCTCGTACTATATTCGGTTTACTTATGACTTCTCTAGTTTTTAGACAAATGTTTCGTGGAAACACAGGGTCCGAATTTGGAGAAGTTATAGGTATTTGAATAGAGTAGAGAACGAGGTGTAGCAAGTATCGGGATTCTTCAAAGTGATCGAAGATGTAGATACTTGTCAATGGTATTTAGTTGAAAGTAATGATTAAGAGAACTTGCTTCTCTTTCAGGTTGCTCATAATTGGAAGCATTCCTAAGTTGAGTAACGCTGATCGGCCTCCTTCTATTTAGTTGACATGCACTGGAGACAGTTGCATGATTTGGATCTGGTTCGATTAAATCAGTGGCTCTGTTTTTATATTGGATATAGAACAGTTCATATCTTAACGATGTTAAGGTACGGGGAGTTGTCCGGTTTATGCTTAAAACCAGACACTGTACAATTCAAGGCACGTTTCTGTAATGGCTGTTTGTGGGTTGACCCAGGCTATGACGCGGGTTGACTTTCTACCATCTGGATGAACAATAGCAATATTGTTCTAGACTCGCCACAGTTTTAATAAAAATGGATTTTTTCAGAAAACAGTAGTGGGAGTATGGTAGAACTGAAAGTGATTCCAGAACCGCAAACGATTACTGAAGATTTTATAAGGAACCTAAAGATTCAAATCTGGATTGACATTCCATTGGCCACTCCACAGATAAGGTGGGCAACTTCAGGCACCCGAGAGGCACTACGGTAGCCTCAAGGACGGTGACAGGGAAGTTCTTGTTTACCCACACTTGCCATTGCTGTTGTTCCAGACTGTGAGACCCGGCAGGAGGATGAGTATAGCGTCGTTCTGAACTCGCTTCAGAAGTGTACGTGTATATGACTCTGCCAGAGGGTTGTCGTAGTCAGTGGGAGCAGCGGAAGCATTGGTGGACAGGTAGCTTATGTCTGTTTATAGACTAAAGCAGATATAGCGGAGATAGATCATCTATTTCTGACGTGGCAGTCATAGGCTTGACTTCATCAGAATAGGGGATAGATCTGTTGAGAAGGTAGTAGGGTGTGATGTCCTGGTATTTGGATGACATACACAGAGTAGGAAGTGATATTCCTATACTACGATCGGTTATACTTTGGTCGTCACACAGTGGTTTCTCCACATGGGACTTGGACATTATATCAGACATTCTGGTTACTAGATCTATGGTTTTAGATCTAGATTTGGGTAGTCTCTCAATCTGGGTACTTAGACAGCATTCTAAGGGTATTTAGAATGGACGACTCCATGCACGGTAGTCTACTTGCAGAAGATGGAGTCACCCTCTCTAAAGATGTCTTACAGGCTAAAGGGGAGAGGGATGTGCATGATTGGCAGATCACTTGCTTAGGCAATTGAGTCAATCATGAGATGTCAAGTACCACACCAGATATTGTTCTTGCACTAGATGCAATAAGTTGACAATGATCCAATCCTAGAGAAACAGTCGGAAGCAGTTTTAGAACATAAGTGGATGTTCTAGGGATATGATAACGACAGCCTCATTCGGGAGACAGTTATCATTCCAGGCTTCCAAGGTGACCTGAACGACAAAGAGGTTGTCAGAGTTATAGTTTTTCCTTCTGACGAGGGGCAGTATTTTGGACAAGTGTTCCAAGGCAATACTGAGGGAAGCATGGCGCAGGATACTGATTAAGTTCAGTTGACGATACAGTCTAAGAAGTTTGGATTTGGAGTTCATTTATGAGCTAGGTCCCATCAGACATCCCGACACATTCTAAGACAGGTATTGCTCATTTCGGGAGATGGCTTTCTCCGTGAACTTGAGATATAGAGAGACATAGAAAGAAACATCAAAGCGGATCCACTCACTGAGGCTATTCCTCGAACGCAATAGTTTCACAAACGAGCTTTGTGAGACTGACAGGTAGAGGAGTTGGGTGTTCGGTATCACACGGGCTGTGAGTATGCGACATCACAATAATTAGCCTTGAGTGCAAGTGGGAGATTGTTGGAGATAGTGCCCTCAGAGTCAATTATTGGATCACAGGCACGTGATTGCAATGATTGAGGGAAGACCTATCCCGGTAGGACAGTCTTACTCGAGATGATAGTATGCTATCTGGTTCACCTTTATCATCGTGTACTGCTTTAGGTGACCTTACAAGTCGCTATTACACGTTGGTAGAGCCCGTAGGATTCTTGCTTGACCACCAGCAGTATGAGGGCGATCATATACGTGGGAGTTGGCAGTCTATAAGCATATCCTTAAATGGTCCCTAGTCGTAAGAGTTTCGAGACAAGGCATCGATTCTCCAGAGTAGACTAGTGTATGCAGTCGAGACCTCGACGAGGGGCGGTGGCCGGTCTCACAAGCCACTGGTGTCAGTTGGTTCACCTAAGATGTATACAGGTGCTCATTGGGTTATGAGTACATCGGACAGGACTCGCCGGGAACATGCTAGTTGGTCTTATACCAGACGTCAGATAGCAGTTCCCAGGTGACATGTGTACAAGTTAGTTTATCGACCTGGGGATCGTCATTTGTCTTGTGTGAGTTCTCACTGTACTTTGATTACTACCCTACCATGGCTCAAAGGAGTCGTGCGAACAGGTTTTAGTTGGGTACAGTCCCGAGCCACATGGAGGCAGTGAGCGCATCTTCAGGGGTTCGTCTCTCCCGGTATTGGCGGTGAGGTCGCGCTGTGTCTAGGAGAGCCATTACACGAAGCCCTCGGCCGAGGCAAGGAGATTTACTGGTAGGTATTCCAGTAGTATCTCAGGATGTTCTGGGCTACACTCCGACACGACTTGTACCGCTTTTGGGGGTCTGACTTTTACCAACCCCCTAGGCCCGCCATGCGATGCTCATAGACGAACGGACTGGACTGTACAGATATTGTCACTGACAGGCTCAATAGGGTTGTCTGGCTGAGTTCGCTCACAGACGTCCCTTTTAGTCAATACCTGGTAGCCCGTTACGTATTGGCTTATACCTTTGACGTGCTAGTGGTTAAATCCACAACCAAGGTTTTGACGAGTCTTTAGAGTCCCCCACTTTCCGTTACTCAGCTTTCGGGCGAAAAGCTGTAGAGGCCGTATGGAGATATGGCAAGGTCCGATCAGATACGTGCGGTATTGCACGGATCAGGATCGGACAGTTTGTACTACAGGCCGTATGGATATATGGCAGGGTTCGATCAGATACGTGCGGTATTGCACGGATCAGGATCGAACGGTTATTACTAGCCGGCTTTGGTTTAAGCCGGATCGTAGTATAGTACAGTGTAGACTCTGTCTCATTGCTTTTGTATTTCGGTCGGAATACAAATGCGGGTGTGTATGCAAAGTATCGGGGTTTTCCTATAATTAATTACGGGACCAGTTTTCTGGATTTGCCAGTTTGCTTTTCGTTTCGGCCGATTTCCTTTGTTTCGTTCATTGGCCGAAGATTGGTAGAGGAGGGCTTATTTGCATTTGTGCAAATAAGCAATTTGGAAGGGGGTCTTTGCATATTATCATGTCATGATTATTGCACCATACCTTGACTTCATGATGGTTGATGATGGTTGGACTTTGTTTGTGATGAGTGATAGTAGAGTGTTGGTTTTGCCTTGTGATCATTGGTTCATATGATAACCATTCCTCTCTCTCTCTTGTATTATTCTTTTGGTCTCCTCCCCCTTGACTTTTTCCCACTCTCATTTCATGCCTTGGCCGGCCACTATGTATGGGGGCTGTCCAAAATTTGAGGGTTTGGGATTTCATCTCTTTTGGTTTTGGAAAAATCATATAGCTCCACAAAAAATTCCATGTATCATCCCTCCACCACAAAGGCAACATCCACTACCCCAAGTGAGACATGAGCACTACACATTCTACAGTAAATCTTGGGCACGTCGACTAGCCAGCTTCGTGCCCGAGTTGCCTCGGTATTGAGATGGGAGCCCGTAAAAGATGCAGACGATGTGGTGCCCTTCCGGCAAGGAGGCGACGACCGGAGTTTCCGCAGGAGATCGGGACGACGAGAAGACCGGAGGACTCGGATCAGTCGGTATATCTCTCTTCCCCATCTTGTAGTTAGCTAGGACTAGTTAATGGTTCATTCCGAGTATCAGTGCGCAGTGGTGCCAGTTCATGAAAAATTTAAGTATATCACTGCTTCCGCATTTTTGCCTCGGGATGGAGGCCGGGGCGCCGCCGTGCACTTACACCCAACTGGTTTTACCCCAGGCGGAGCAACTTCTAAAGTCCATACTTTATCGGTGTACATGGATTCCATTTCGGATTTCATAGCATCCTGCCACTTCACTGAGTCGCTACTCGTGATAGCCTGCTGAAAACTAGTAGGCTCATCATCATCGATGATGCAATCCTCTCGATCTCCATCAAGAAGAAAACCATAGTATCTTTCAGGAGGATGAGAAAGCCTACTAGATCTGCGGAGTGGCGTAGGTTCGTCATGTTCTATTGAAATCTGAGATTCTTCTAAGTTCTCAGTTGCAGTTTGAGGTTCTGGAATTTCTTCCAGTTCTACCGCTCTCCTACTAATTTCTTTTGCAAGAAATTCGCTTTCTAAGAAAACAATGTGGCGAGTGACAAACACCTTTTGTTCTTCAGTGTGGTAGACCATATACCCCCTTGAATGCTTGGGGTATCCTACAAACTTGCACAAAACCGATCGTGCCTCGAGCTTGTCCGGATTATGCTTCTTAACATATACCGGACACCCCCATATCTTGATATACTTGAGATATGGTCTCTTCTCACACCACATTTCAAATGGAGTGGTAGGTACAGACTTAGTTGGAACTCTATTGAATAGGTATGCGGCTGATTCTAGAACAAATCCCCAGAAGGAAAGTGGCAACTCAGCACTACTCATCATTGAACGCACCATATCTAATAGCGTGCGATTCCTTCTTTCTGATTCACCATTATGTTGAGGTGTATAAGGTAGAGTAAGCTGAGAGAGAATTCCATTCTCTTTTAAGTATTCAAGGAAACTGGTACTTAAGTATTCTCCCTCTCGATCAGATCGAAGTGTCTTGATGCTTTTACCAGTTTGTTTCTCTACTTCATTTTTATACTCCTTAAACTTCTCAAAGGCCTCGGATTTATGTTTCATTAAAAATATATGTCCATACCTAGAGAAGTCATCAGTAAAAGTTACGAAGTATGAGTGACCGCTTCATGCATGCGTAGACATCGAACCATATACATCACTGTGTATAAGTCCCAAGAGTTCAGTGACTCTTTCTCCGTGTCCGGTGAACGGAGATTTGGTCATTTTTCCTTTGATACATGATTGACAAGTTGCATATGATGAATATTCAAACGAATCTAGATATCCATCTTTATGTAACTTAGTCAACCTTGTTTCATTTATAGGACCAAGTCTACAATGCCATAGGAAGGCTTGATTCGAATCTGGAGCCTTTCTTTTTTGCGTGTTTTGAATATTGAAAATTTGAGGTTGATTAAGTATGTATATGCCGTTTTCCAGTGTGCCAAACCCAATCAGTTCTTGATTTAGGAGAATGTTCATGACATTTCTTTCAAGCGCAAAATTATATCCTTTATTAGAAACAAAGATACTGATATAATATTACACAACATACTGGGAATACAAAAACAGCTATACAATACTAAAATGTGTCCACTATTCAACCCTAGGTGATATTCCCCTATTGCAACTGCATCTACATGCATTCCATTGCCCATCCGGAGAGTCATATCACCTGCCCCCAGTACTTTACTATTTCTCAGATCCTGCAAAGAATTACAGATGTGAGAACCAGAACCGGTATCAAGTACCCATGAAGTAGAGTTTACTGAAAGACAATTTTCGATTACGAACACACCTGAAGTAGAAGCAACTGCTTGCTTCATGTCCTTGGCTTTGATGGCCTGACAATCCTTCTTCCAGTGCCCTTGCTTGTGACAATAGAAGCACTCGTTCTTTTCTGTCTTCACCCTTCTTGCCTTGTTCGTTCCGTGCACCTTCTTGACCCTACCTTTCGGTTTGGTGGCTTTCATCTTCTTCTTCCCTTTAGCTTTCGCTTTAGATTCAGAAGAAGATGATTGGCCAACATACAGAACGGGGGTCTTCTCCTTTTTCAAGGAGGTCTCTGCTACCCTCAACATATTGAGGAGCTTTGGAAGATCCGCTTCCATTTCGTGCATGTTGAAGTTCAGCACGAACTGAGAGAAGGTGTGGGGAAGGGACTGCAAAATCAAGTCAATATACAAATCGTTCTCTAGCACGCATCCCAGGTTTGCGAGTTCCTCAATGAGGATGATCATTTTGAGGACGTGCTCTCCTACAGGCGATCCTGGAGCTAACCTCATCTGGAAGAGTTTCGTTGAGGTTTCGTACCACATGATACGTGAGTGCTCTCCATACAACTCTTTGACATGGAGAAAGATGGATACAATATCCATACTCTCGTGCTGTTTCTGGAGTTCATTGTTCATGGACGCCAGCACGATACACTTAGCTCGCTCACAATCTAGATCCCAGGTTTAGCGGACTTCCCTGTCCACAACTGAGGAATCTGGTCCTGGGATAAGCGGAGGAACAGCGGTGGTAACATATGCAACTTTGTCATAAGTCAGCGCAATATTGACGTTCCTTAGTCAATCTTTATAGTTCTGCCCGGTCAGTATATTCTTTTCAAGTAATAGTTTAAGTCCAGTCATGGTAGCTGCCAGAGAGAGAGAAAAGAAAACACTCAGCATATGCTCTTGCAAGTTTAGATTGGTTTATTAATTTATCTAAACAGGATGGCTCCCACTGTTTCCTCAAATCCTTCTTCAAAACCTAAAAGAAGAACTAGTCAGGATTTAATCACACGTTACAATTCTTGCTTAACCTTTCAGCCAGGCTGGTGTTGGTATTTCGAGGGAGGTTTTCCAACGCTTTCGCGAAGTTCCTTAATTAAAGAACCTCTTTTCCGTGGAGGCGTAGCCCCTCTAACACCTTTCTAGGCACCTACTTGGTTTATAGCAATGATTGTTAAGTGAGAGAAATTCCCGAGAGTAATCCTACTCATCAGTAGGATCGGGATCCAACTATCATTGCATGATGCCCTAGATGAAAGCCACTCTAGTCACCACACTCCAGAAGGTAAGCTGAATCTGTAAGTTTCATTTATGTTTGAAACTCCCTATGTGATTTTTACCCCAAGCTCTTATAGACCTTGACGTAGGCCAACAAGTCATAAGACGCAAGTCAAGTTCTACCTGTCATTGACCTGATCAATTTAAATACATCGTACAAGCCCTTGACGTAGGCCAACAAGGTGTACGTCTGTATTAAACTAATGCATCTATCTATGCAACAAATAGGCACACACACTACTACCATTCACTATGCCTTGACGTTGGCCAACAAGCATAGTATGAATACGATGTGCTGTCTATCTGAAACGACGGAGGGTTATGGCTGGTTTTTGGTAAAAAACCGTAAACGTAGTGAACTTGATTTGAGAACTAAGATAGATTTTATTAAAAGGAGTGGTTTAAGCTCCGCATTTAAAATTTGCTTTTTCAAGAAAACCGAGTGGTTTTTAGAAATTGTTCCAACGATTCAGTTTAGGTTTTATTTTCTTTGCATTAATAATAATGCGTCCCATCTTTAACCTATCATTACAGATAACAACGAAAATACAACATCCTCTTATGTCATCCGCATTCGCCACGGGGTCCCGTCATCACCCGTTAAGTTACATAATTAACGACAGAGCGGGGGCTGGGCTAGCGCGGGTGTAAAACATAAGCGACGTCTAAATAGCTATCATATATAGATATTGTACATTCTTCAGACGCAATTATAGGCATTCCAGATTACAGATAAACAATATTGGATTTGCAAGCAATCCGCATTTCATTTGAGCCTGCAATGAAATACGGATTACACAGTTGTGATGAATAGCCATTTTCCCACCCCAGACCCCTACGGGTACGGTAAACTACCCGCCAAGTACCAGAAGTGAAGCGGTCTGCCCCAACACTTCAAAATACCCAGTAGTTTATGCACCCCACCTTGGGTCTATCCTAGGAGCAAAAACAGTATAAAGAAATAATACAACGGTGGCTACAACCGCAACCTGGATGTGCCCCGCAAAATAATATTACAACTTATTACATTTACATCAAATGAATTAATACAATAACCCATCACAAAACCCGGCTAAGCACCACAACAGTCCAATACGGTTTATAAACACAAACAGTTATATATAACATCACAGATATGTGCAACCCCCTGCCAACCGACATACTAGCAGTTAAGGGAGGTTTACGAACACATAATACATTTCACAGATATAATCAAACAAGAAAATACCGTATAATTTCGATCGATTAAACACATTTAATTTTGCTCCAATACTTCTCTGTAAATCTGAAACCTGAGCAAAATTAAAAATTACCAGAAAACACCAAATATCACAGAGAATCAACACAAAAAACTTGAGATGTTGAGTCGTCCAAAGCGCGGCGGAATCATGGCGGATCTATAGGATCGGCCGCGGTTCCGCGGCGCTATGATCGATTCATGAGCTCAATTTTCTTGGGTGTTCTAATACATTCATTTAGGTCATTCTGAAGGTCCCTGAAAAATTTTTGGACCTCATTTAAAATTCGACAGAAAGTACATGATATCTGGGGTTTTCCGGTTTGTTTTTCCGTTCGAAATTCATACAAATTTGTAAGTGTGTTAAATATTGTTTAGCTAGGCTCTGATACCACTGTAAGTCGATGTTCAACACCCCAATACTTATAGGGAGGCGGAAATATGAATAACAATCTTGTTCTATGGTTAAACATCGAATAACCGTATGAATCGTTTGCTAAACAAGTTTTAACAAAAGCTATAGAGTTCTAAACTACTATGTTAAGAGATTATACAAAACGGTTCTAGTCCTTCGTCTTAATGTTATCTACGGCCTTTTTGGATCTCCACGTCCTCTTCGGCTTTCTTCCGTGATAGACGATCCACCCGAGAACCCTAATCCAAGCTATAACCTCTAAACTTGAGGTTACTTAGTTTCTCTAGTTGCTAAATAGAGTGCTAAGGTGTTGTAGAGATAGGTTATGGAGTAATTAGTCTTTCCTAATCCTTGTTCTCAACTCATGAGGGTATGATTAGGGTTTGGTGAAGGAGAGAGAACTTGAAGAGAGAGTGTGAGAAGATGATAATGATAATAATAATAATAATAATAATAATAATGAAATAGCTTCTCACTTGATATATGAAACATAATGAATAAAAAGAAATGAATAATAAGAGATTATTCATCATGTTTCATAAATGCAAGTGGGTGATTCATTATGTGAGTTATTAAGTATTTAATAATGCATTAATGACATGATGAATCACTCACAATGAGTCACTAAATCATTAAATGAAAATGCCACCTCTCCCTCCATGTCACATCCTTCTAGAAACTTCTCGGAAAATTACGAGAACGCCCCTCTCATCCGTGAAAACACAGAAAAACTTTAGACTGTATAAATCCAATAACCTGATACTAGAGTCTGGCTTAAACTAAAGCCGGCTAGTAAAAAATGTCTGAATGTCGTACGTGCGTTTAAACACGTACGCGTCCGAACCTTTGTCGTATGGTATACCATACGACCTCTATATCTTTTCGTTTGGGTTTGGGAAATCTCTGTGTGCGACTCTAAAGACTAATCTACTACGCTGGCAGTGGGTTTAACAACAGACCGCAAGCGGCACTAGCTGTACGTAACGGTCCCCAGGTAGTTGTCGATAAGAAAGCCGATGAGGTAACCCATCTGAAATCCTACTGAGCCTGTCCGTGACAATATCCGTGCAGTCCGGTCTGTTCGTCTAAGAGTATCGCATGTATGGTCTAGGGAGGTGGTAGACGTTAGACCCCTAATAACCGTACAAGTCGTGTCGGTATGGCTCTATCACCATCCGAGAATCTACTGATCAATCTATCAGTAATTCTCAATCAGCCCTGGCCAGGGACTTATGGTAATGACCAACCGATCACCGTGCGATATCAACTCCCTATACCGGGAGAGACGAATCCCTAACAGTCACTCAATGCCTCCACGTGGCTCGGGACTGTGCCCAACTAAAACCTGTTTGCATGACTGCTTTGAATCGTGGTAGGGTAATAATCAAAGCACAGTGGGAACTCACACGAGACAAATGATGACCTTAAGTCAACGGACTATCTGCACACATGTCACCTGAGAACTGCTATCTGACGTTAGGTATAATACCATCCAGTCAGTTCTCGGCGAGTCCTGTCCGGTGTACTCACACCCAGTGAGCATCTCTATACAATCTTAGGTGAACACCGCAAATAGCTGCGGGACCAATCCATCGCCCCTCGTCAGGGTCTAGATATGTATACACTAGTCTACTCCGGAGTATCGATGCCCAATCTCGATACTCCTGCGACCAGGGACATCTAAGGGTGTGCCTATTGACTACCCAGCTCCCACTAGTATGACTGCCATCACAACGCCGGTAGTCAGACAAACACCCTATGGGCTTTATAAACATATATATATATAAATACCAAGTAAAATATATCATACGTTAAGACAAAGTCAAACCAAATAGCGTACTATCATATCAAGGAAGACTGTCATGTACATACATTTCCCAAGCATCCTATACAATGTAGGCCTCTAGGGTATATATATCCAACAATCATGATCTCACAGTTGTAATGTGTTATAAGGGTTAAAGAAAAGTAGAGAACTGGGAAAGGGTGATATATCTCTCAGAGTAGAGAATGGAGCAATTGTTGCAGCCGAAGCTGTCGGCAAATATCACCTAGTATTGCCAAATGGTAATATATTGATTTTGAACGAATGTTATTTCATACCATCGATGATGTGCAATATAATCTCCATATCATTATTAGATAAAGAAGGATATAACTTTGCAATAGAGAAAAATGTTATGACCATTTTCCTACATCAAGTGTTGATTGGATTTGGTACGTTGCGTAATGGTTTATATATTCTAAATCAAAATACAGTTCTAAATATAGAGAACACACAAAAGGAAAATTTCAGAAATGAACAAAGCCTTCTTGTGGCACTGTAGACTTGGTCATATCAATGCGACCAGACTAGCTAAGTTTGTAACATTTCAGAAAAATAAAATATTATTTTTGGGAATTTATATAATTAAATAATAAATATTATGAATATTTTAATGATGCGGTATAATTCTATACCGATAAATTGGGAAATATTGGAAAATTAAAGTGAATGGTGATTTTTGGAGGTATTTATGTGATTTAGGCAAATTATAAATTTTTATAATTTATTATATGTCGTTTTATATCTAAACTCAATTAGTGTTTACTAATTTTCCATTAAGTATGATATGTGCATGACATGCAACAAATAATGTTGCAAATACTTGTTACATTTCTTTTATTGTTTGAAAACCATACTCCATTTCATTTGTTATTTGGGTTTTTGTTTTTGTTAGAGTTTTAAAAAGGAAAAAGAAAAGAGAAAAGAAAAAGGGAAATGAATAAACAAAAAAGTATGTGGATGAGAGATAAGAGAGGGTGAGGGGTCTTGTGTTGACCTTGGTCATTTGTTTCCCTCTTCATTATCTTCATCGTCTTCTTTCTCCCTCACAATGGATGCCCTCTTCTCCTCCCTCCACTACCTCCTCACCACAACCTCAATCCCACATCAAAACATCATCCCCCCTTCAGTAAAATTGTGCACAAGCTCACTACAGGCATTTTGGACCAAGAAAGTTTGGATTTTGAGTACTTGGCTTAACTCAAGAAATTTATTGAGTTGCCAAATGAGATAATTCTTTCACCATTAGTATTGTATTTGATTCACTTTAGCATCCATGTAAACTTAGAAGTGATATTGTGTAGTTTAGTGAGTTTTGAAAATTCCAAGATGAGGGTTAGAGGAAATTATGAGTTGTAAAGTGTAAATTGAGGTTAGTAGAGGCCATATAACCCCTCTAGTGCTAGAATACATGACAAAACATGAGGCTAAACCCCAATTTGCAAACATTAGATTTGTCGATATCGGGATTTTATAGGAATTTTGGTGTGTATTAGAGATCTGCTATGACCCAGGGGACTTGAAAAATATTTAGCGATTACAGAGAGTCATGCAGGAAATCTAGGAGCTACCCTGAAGACCCGAGACCCTAACCCTAAACCCTGGCCGCAAATATTTCCTTTCTGGCCGCAATTTGCAGCCAGCACTTGGCCCCTGGACCACGTTCTTGTTTTGTGGCTCCCTTATCTGTAAATTAGACCCTCTACATATGCAAAATTGGCTAATTTCACCTGAGACAAAATCTGGAAGTGTTTTCTTATGTTGTTGTTTTGGTTTTATGATTTTAATGACTTGAACATGGGTGTTTCTGTTTTGTCTCGATCGATCGGCGTTCGTACGCCGATGTCGAGGGTTATTTGGTTCTTCTTGCATGTGTAGACCATATGTTTAAACTTATGTGTGATACGCATGTCATTTTGGTTTTCGTGCGTAATTTCGGTTTACAATACTATGTGTGATATATGTAGGTACCCAAGTGGACGTCGTACGACGAGGAGGAGCAAGGGCGCGGTGACATCGACTTTGGCAAGCAAGGATCAAGGTGAGTAGATATATATCTACAGAGGAAGTCGGGTGGATGGCGTATAGCACCCCCGCAGTTTCGTAGTGCAGTATGTATATGTGTGTGTGTGTGTGTGTGTGTGTATGTGTTGTAAGACAAATGATTATCAAGATAGGTTTTAGGTGTTCATGGGTTAGTTTTAGTGTAATTAGAAGTAACTTAGTTTAGTTTTTAGTCACAAAACCCTAGAGTAAAGATTTGCACACACGCACACACACACGCATACATTTACTTTACTTGTGCGTATATGGGGACACACACACACACAAACATGTATGCGAGTATGTATATTTATATATATAGGTGCACATATACATGGATGATGAGGATAGTATATGGTACTTGAAGATGAGTCGATGTGATTGGGCATGATGCCATGAGATCGGTAATGTGACTTGGTTCGTATTATGAGATATGACATGATATTATAGCAGATCTTTAGGCGATGTGTTTTCATAGTCACGCATATATATATATATATATATATATATATATATATATATTGATGGTATCGGAATGTACTAGACTAAAGATTAGTACCCCTAATTCAGGATATGATGATAAGGATACCAGATGAATAATGAGATAAATGTGATATTCGACTCGTACCAATATTCGGGATGCCGTACGATGGATTTAGCTTACGAGAGATAACTATGATGATAGATCCACACTCTTGACTCGAGAATGTCATATTATATATTGTATCGTACGAGATACTATTGAAGCGGGATCACCGACTCTATATATGGATATCGACTCAGACTTAGGTGGTTTTCCTTAACCTTTCGATTGGTCTATTAGTTTAATCTTGTAGTTTACTTAGTAGATGTTAGACTGGGATCGAGTCATATTTATTTCCAAAACTAACGAATCGTTAGTATTTTAAGACAGACCAAGGTATACTTCGGATTTTTCAAAGGACGTACATTTTCTTAAAAACACCGTAGCCCCTATTTTCTAAACACCACGATTCGTGCTATTTCAGATACCAAAAATTGTATGACTCATATATCGGAATGTATATTTCTTTATTATTGCATTTGTTATTCATTTACCATTTATTCTCGTTGTTCGCATCGCATTGCATGCTTATATGTATTTTCGTTAGTTATTATGAAACCTGTTGTTAGGACACCAGCACCATTATCGATGATGCGTATGCTCCACGTACACTCGCTTGCCGGCTCACACACATCATCACCGGTAATTACCATGACACGTACACTTTAGAAGTATTACTTCATTGACATAACTTGCTAGTAGATAGTTCCATTATGTTATTGCTTTATTATGCTAGTTTAATTACTGCATTCCTTGCTTGATATCAGATGCATTGATAAATTCATTTATCATGCAATACTATGGAATTTTATGCCGATAATTTACTGTTAATTACTCTTGAGATTGGGATTTCGGATTTCCATGAGATTTCTGGATTTGGAGAAACCGCAAAGGTTTTATAAACTTATTATCATTTTAAAGGTAGAAATTTCGGTTTTCTCCTGATATGATTTGAGAGGTGTCCACCATGAGTTTTCTCGGTTCTTGAGCGATATCATGCAACCGATTCGAGGGGGAAGAGGAATCGTCTATGTGTGCATAGTGGACCCGGTGCGGTACCCCGGGGAAAGATGGTCGTAGATGATGGCGTTGAGTCCGGCAAGGGAGCGTTACTGACCGGTTATTGTGACGTGCCGGATATCCGGAGGATACCGACGTGGTCTTGAGATTTGATGATACAGGCCAGTCCGGATAGCCGGAGCCTGAAATATTGAGATTTGATGATACAGGCCAGTCCGGATAGCCGGAGCCTGAGATATTGAGATATTTGGATATATATTTTATGTCGATGCTTGACACTGATTTTCCGTTGATTTCATTGATAATACTTCGATTTTTGTATAGAAATCTCACTGAGATAAGAAAATAGTTTTCTCATTTAGATGTATTCTATTTTCATGCATTCATACATCATGTATATGATATGTTGTTACCTGAGGCACTGACACGAGCACTTGGTATTGCACTTTTGTATAGATGTTTACCATTGCCTTTATTATATGCTTCAGGATATATTATTTTGAGGTTATTCTTATCGTATGACCTAGGATTGAGTCATACATGCGATTTCCGCTCGGTGATGTTTTCTACTTATGAGTTGGCAACTCACCCCTGTTGTGCCACAGTTTCTTGCATGTTTCGCCGTACAGGTTTCCTCGACGGCTTTGCTGGCACACTGCTTCCTTCCGGGTGATTGCTTTGGTAGGTGGGTTCACCCGCATCATGACCACCAGTGTACCTTTTATTATAATCTGTTTTATCTAGTAAACTCCATCGACCAGACTTGTATTAATTTATAGACTTAGAAGACCAGTGTATATTCTTTCGACCTCAGAGTCGCGCTTGTATTTTTATGGTTTTCTTGATGTTATTGGTTTTCCTTTTGAGTTTTGATCCTCGCCCTTCGGCGTTGTATATTATATTGCTTTTTTGGTTGTGACCGCCAATTGGCGAAGAGCTAGCTCCCGCTTGGGGATGCCTTTTATCATTTATGTATATTATTCATGTTGTGCTCGTTTGGGGTCAGTATTTACAAAAGAGACTCTGCCAAAATTTTTGGGAAAATATGATGTTTCTTTAAAATGTTTAATGCCACTTTTTATTAAAACCACAAATTTTTCATCTAGTTTTCCTTCACTTTCTTCTTTTAAATGGATTAGATTTCTGGGATTTTTGCTTACTTGAATTTGATGGGGTTCTATAGACTTCATATTATTCAAGTACCGGTCACGTGCCATTTCGGGTCGTGACAAAGTTGGTATCAGAGCGCTATGTTTAATCTTGGTTCAAGTCTATGTTTGACTATACGGATTCTAGGGCGTATATTTATTCGGAACGTAGGCTTGACCTAACGGAACTTAGACTTGGTCAAGGGGGTATTAGACCCGAACTTTCGTCGCGTAGGTTGACCTTGGTTGATGGAGTAGGTGGCTTAAGTAGAGTAACGTACAGTGTGTATGTTCTGCGGCATACTTACGATATGCTACTCCGCTTAAGAAACCTTAGGATGTACATTTCCTTGTACGGTATTCTATTCGTTCATATGATCCATCCTCATCAATATCAGTTTATGGTTTTGTTACCACGGTTGCACGGACATGGAGAGCTGTGGCTAGAGTTGCGGTCAGCATGAGCTCGTCATGGATAAGGACTGACCAGGGCGTAATTCCGGCGACACACGATTGCATAGATGTGTCATTTCATTGTGTTTTTCACGCCATGAGCGTTTGATGGATTGCTTTTACTAAAATTTCTCGAACGTGCAGATCTGCACCAGAGAATCAGGCTACCGCTAGAGGCCAGCCAGAATGTGATGACCGTCAATGCATTATTATTATTGATGATTGGGGCATTGTTTAGCGTGCGGACGAATGAGACAGTTGTTGCGGCGACTGATAAGATATCGCTCCAGATTTTTAAAGCTATTGTAGCACGAGTTGCAATTAGAGAAATGATAGAAGATCGCTAGTCACCCATGGAAGAATGAATAGGATATGTTGTTAGTTGCGTACCCCGATGTGAGGTCATCAAATTGATTGATTCCAGCTAGAGAAGACTTCATCCAGGTATGTTGAGAGTTGAAAGAATCGAACGAATGTCAGAAACCCATTTTTTCCAAGTTTAAACTATTCAGAAAAACATGCAAGTAATTCTGTGGACTCTCTAGAAGAAAAAAACCCTGACTCGACATAATGACAATGGGAACACTTTTGAACCTTAGGGTTGGCAGCAATTCCGCAGTGCCATTAGTGAGGCTTGGGTTTGCCCTTCTACGGCTGGTCCATAGGTACTGTGGCATATATTGGATAGTATTAAACTGTGTATGAGTGTCGAGCTCTCGGGATATTATGGGACTTTGATGAATCGATCCAAAAATTCGACGTCATCCGGATATCATATGATGGGATACTTCACGAGAACACTTAGAACCAGGATCGGATGTATTACGCACACCCAGTAGGCCAGAGTTCGGCATCATTGATGAAATATGTTATGAGCGACCATGATAGTTAGCCAGAGATCTTTAGAGGATGTGCCAGACCGGAACTGTTTCCATCATCATTTCCATATTGAGCCGTTGAACCGAAGAGTTATGTAAGTGGCAATTCACAGTGAGAGACAAGAGCCTAAGGGCACCAGGCGCCAGGTCATGAACAGGAGGCAAGAAGATATCTTGCTCTGCTAGCTTTGGATGCAACGACACCTTCTCGAATTGGAAGGAAGGACATATCGACGACGGTGTTTGCGATTTGCAATTTGGTGATTCGAATGTCACGTGTCTGTTATTTCGGATTTCAGTGTTTTGGGTAATTTATTTGCATGATTAAGATTTTGTGCACCATAGTTGCACTCGACTTCGATTTGATGTCATTCGAGATGTTGATTTTGATTTCATGTTAGTTATATGTATGCCCTAGAGGCCATTACTGTATATATGATGTATATTGTAATGGATGCTTGGAAATATATAGGGAGGACTTTCTTGCTCGACATGATAGAATGTTATCTGATTGTACTTTATCTTAACATGTACTCTGATTGTCTCTATGTTGCATGTTGATAAAGCCCTTAGGATATGTACAAGATTACTGGGACTATGATGAGATCATACTAGTGGGGCCATGGTGTAAGTCCACGTTGCCCACCCTGGTACATACGGGGAGGCGGAAACGGTATAAAAATTCGATTTTTAGAACTCTAGGCAACATGGACTAAAAGGAGGATCTTTGCTAAACAAAAACTAACAACCATACTAAGAGATTTAGCTACTCGGTTAAAGGGTTATACCTAAGTCTTGAACTCCTTCTCTTCTTACTCCTTAGAGTTGGATGAACGGATCGTCCTCGTCGCCTTCTCTTGCTGAAGAAAGATCCACCCGAGGGCCTCTACCTTTGGCTCCTACCCCAATCTAGAGGTAACTAAAGTGCTTGGTGTGCTAAACCTAGAACCTTAGGATGAGTAGAGAGTAATTTTGGTGTTTTATCTGAAAAGCTAAATGGTTCTCAACTCATGAGAGGGGAGAGCTTTGAGAGAGAGGAAGATGATGAGAGCGAATGAGCATGCGAGAATGAGGATAATATCAACCATTCTCACATATATGTGAATTATGATAATTAAATAATTAATCAAAGATATTAGTGATGGTTAATATGAAATGACCATTATCATTTCACAATAATGAATTTTCCAAGAACCAAAGAGCATCTTTCATGTGAAATGATGATGGTCAATATGTCAACATAGGTCAACAGGTCAACCGTAGTCAAATGGTCAACAATCCTAACCATAACACAATTATAATTAATTAATATTAATAATAATATTTCACATATACATTAGGGTTAAGAAAAAGATAACGGTCATCAACCCTAAAGAAAGTCCTCTGCCTCTGCCTCAGTCAACTGTGCATACACACCCGTATCCGTGTTCCGAGGAACACGAATACAATAAGATAAAACCAATCCAAAAACATATACTAGGATCTTGCTTAAACCAAAGCCTGCTAGTATCTACTGTCCGGTGTCACGACCCGAAATTACGGAACATGACCGGCACTTAAGTTACGAAACGACTCAAGGCGTCCGTAAAATAAGTAAGCCGAAGCCCAGAAATCCAAACCAAGAGAAGTAGTAGAGTGTAGGAAAAACCATATGTGAATCAACCTGTAGCAACATAATATACAACGCCTAAAGGCGAGGATCTCAATAGAAATGAAACTCAACCAGCAAGAACCCATCGAAATATAACCCGCGACTCTAAGGTCGAAAGAATAAACATCACTGGTCTCTATCTCAAATAAGTACATGTTTTGGTTGATGGAAATTCTAGATACAACTGAAATATAATATACAAAGTATAATGATGGGTAAGATACAATAAACCCACCTACTAGCAAGTCACCCGAAAGGTACAGTGCCCGCAAAGCCGTAATGAAATCCGTACGGCAACACCTGCAAGAAACTGGGGCACAACGGGGGTGAGTTGCCAACTCGTGAGTAGAAAAAGATCTACGAACAGTAAATCGCATGTATGACGCAACCTAGGTCATACGATCATAATATATAATCCTCAAATATATAACCAGTAATCTCTAACCATGGCTAGTGTAAATATCTAACCCAAATGTAATCCCATATGTCTGTGCCAGTGCATCAGGTGGCAATATATCATATGAATGATGTATGAATGCATGAAACATAATGCATGTACTGAAGAAAACTGCTTTTATAATTTGTGAGATTTCTGTATTTTTAAAATGAGGTATCATAAATGAAATCAGCATAAACAGTGCCTAGCATCGGCACAAAACATAAGGCTCAGTATCTCGATACCTCTGTATCACAATCTCTGTACCTCAATATCTCGAAATCTCAAAGTCTCAATCACAAAATCCAGGGCGCCGTCAGTCCAGATCGGCCCCTACCATCCATCTTATGACTACGACGGTATCCTCCGGATATCCGACGTGTCGGGTAATATCACCGGTAGGCAGTGCTCCCCTGCCAGGCTCAACGCCATCATCTGCGATCCTCTTGCCCCGGGGTACCGCACCGGGTCCACCATGTACCCGCAATCGGTCTCATCCGCCTCCTCGATTCGGGTTTCATATGTTACTCTCAGCACCGAGAAAACACATGGTGAACGCACTGAAATATCATATCAAGGGTAACCGGGTTTTTAAAACATTTACATAATCTCTTTGAAAACCCACGGTTCCCAAATCCAGAAATAACATAGAAACAGCATATCTCAATGCGTATAATCAGGAAGCATGATGTATGTGACATATAAATGGAATGCAAGTGTAACAGTATGTCCTGCAACATGAAATAATAGTATGCACATACAAGGGTCATATCCTGATGCAATAATACTACTGTGTAGTGACATGGCAATTACCGATGAAGATGTGTGTGAGCTGGCAAGTAAGTGTATGTGGATCATACGCATCATCGGTAATGGTGCTGGTGTCCTAACAGCATGATATCAATAATAGAATATGAATCATAACAGTATGTGATGCAGAACAACAATAATAATATGCGAGAGCTGAAATACTGAACACCATGATCGCTAAACTGCATCTAATGTCATAAAGGTCGTACAGCTATGCCAACAATAAGGCTGAGCTAATAAGCTAACTGCAGGTAAGGGAAACCGCCTAACCTCTGAGTCGATACATATAAATATATATATAGTCGGTGATCCCGCCTCGATAATATCACATCCGATATCATATCTCTAAAATCAGTTATTCCTAAGTTAAGAGTGCGGATCAAAACATCAAATTATAGCTCGTACGTAAATCCGTCGTACGGCATCCCCAATCTGGGTACGGGTCAATATCACATTTGTCATATCATTCTTCTGGTATCCTGTTTATCAATATCGTATCTGGGTACTGATCTAAGTCTAGTACAATACTAACATCATCACTATAATCAAGATCTGGCTACTGATCGACAATCCCGTATAAATCGATATCATCAACACATATCATCTCAAGAGTATACCCCGCCCAAGGCGGCCTATTATAAATATCCTGTCATATCATATCATATCATATCTCGTATCATAATCACATGTCGATCATTTACATATTTATGTCACTATTCCTATGGCATCATTATCCCAAAATCCGTTAAGGCATCAAGGTGTATCTAAATCATGAATTTTACTATCATAACAGGTCATATCGCCGATATCATAATCTCAGATCAACTCATCGACTCATATCAATCCCATGTATCATCCTCAAATCCTTAATAAACACATAGCCTCATATCCAAGTGAACACATGTCCATAACGAATCCCATAAGCATCTATGAAGTGAGGATGTATGCAAGTATGTATATGTGTGCATGTATGTGTAGTGCACCCACTACCCTATGGTTTCGTAACTTTTCACCAATCCAATATACCAATATCCATCTTAAATCATCACTATTTAATCCCAACAACAATAATATTTATAGGTGTGTATACGCATCCGTATACACCACCTCGGACTGCGGGGGTGCTATACGCCATCCACCCGACTTCTCCCCGTAGATATAAATCTACTCACCTAGTTATGTGTTCCGGTGCCGATGTCGCCATTTGCATCTCCAACGCTTCGACGCCACGTGGGGTACCTACAAGGATATCACACGCTAAAACACATGAAAACCATGTCGGAAACCAAAATGGTGCACACTACGCTCATAGGTAAAAACCTGTGACCTTGTGTGCAGACACTGCCAATATCCGCTGTCGTTGACGTCCGAACGCCACCCGACAGAAACGAATCACCAAACACCAAAACTTAAATCTATAAACATCATTAAAAACATGTCAGCAACCCAGAAAAGTGGTCCCAGATTTCTGTTCAGGTCAAAACAAGTAAAATCAACAACTCTGGGGTGATGTACAGGGTATATATGACCTACCGAAGCCATTTGGGCACCTAACTCTACAGGGGGGCCGGCGACATCCCCATAAAACCCGGCGAGGCCGGCCCTACAGTGTTTTTTGGCTCTCATTTTCGGTGGGTGGTCTCCTGGTGGTCTAAATAGGCTCATGGTATTGTTGATTTTACCCGTAATGACCCCGGATCACTCCAGATTCACCTGCACGCCATATATCCTCACAAACCGACATGAAAAGTTCTGTTTTGGGTTCCATGTTTGAAATGTGTCCAATCTGGGTTAGATCTATGCTTAACTGATATCAACAACTCCTAATAAGGTTATACCAACATTCCAAACCAATACTTTGTCAAGTCTCGCTCAAATTTCCTTAACTAGCACCATATCACGATAAAACACGATATTTCCGCTAAACAACTATAACTTGGCAATAAAAGAGTTTGGATTGCGAGATTATACCTCGAGGGGGTCCTAGGAGGAGGGAGAAGGGAAGGAGAATGAGGTGAAGTGGGTTGGTGCTGCTGGGGAGCTTCTCCATTTGCTCCAGAAGATGCTGAAGTAGTTGATGCTGATGTTGTTTCTTCAGCTGCTGCTTGCAACTTCTTTTCTTCATTTCCTTTTGTTTCATTGTTTTTGCAGGAGCAGCTGCAGCAGTGAAGGGGTGGTATATGTGGTTAATTTGATGTATAAGATGTTGTGTTGAAGTTGTTGATGGGATGGTGTTGATGTTACTGCTGAGCAGCAGCTGATGCACATGGGCTGAAATGATGGTGTAGGTGTAGAGTTGGCTGATTTTCAGCTATTGTGGCTGAAAGTATTGACAAGGGGTGCATATGTATGGGGCTATGGTGCTAGGGAGGGGGCTGTTTTGAAGCTGGAGTCAGCCATTGTAGGCTGAAAGTGTTGAAAATGTGTGCTGGAGGTGTGCTGATGATGGCTGATTGGTAGCAAAAGTCACCCATTAAGGGATGAAAAAGATGATGGGAGAGTGTTATCAGCTAGGGGGCTGATAAGTCTCGATGGGGGGGTGTTTGGTCAGCAATGGGGGGGATGAAATGTGATAGGAACTGGTGTAAATCAGCTATGGAGCTGATGTAGCTGTTGATGTGAGAGAATGGGGGCTGATATGGTATATCAGGAGCTGACGTAAGGCCGTCGCAATGTTTCAGCACCTGCTGCTGGTGGTTTTTCCTTAAGGAGTGTTATGTTGTGGGGAGAGATGTGAGAGAGCGTAACAAAACACAAGGAATAATGAAATGGGATGGATCATGGCACATCCTAACCATCTCTCTTTTTCTCCGGAACAATGCTCACAAGACACCAAGCCACATTGGCTCACTTTTCCCTACACAAGTCGACATAACCCCAGCTCTAATCAAATGGTTCACCCACCATGGTCACCTAAACATGGTCCAACCCTAGGCTACCATGACCAAAACAAGAAACAGGTGTAGAAAATGTCATGTGCACATTTTTGCACAAAAAGCCAAAAATCCACTTAGCGATTGTCAATCGCGATTTACACCAAAATAACATATACGTAACCATAAAAGCTTAAAAATGACATACTTCCACAAAATACCCTATTTTAGAATTTCCAAAATTTTCTCCGGAATTTTCACCATTTATCGGTATTTAATTACACCGACTATTAAAATATTCATTAAAAATTATGAAAATTCCCAAAAATAATATTTTATTTTTTTGAAATGTTACATCCGGACACCAAACGTGCACAAGTGCGCGGATGTGAACGAACCCCGTCGCAAAACCAAGCGACCTCTACTCTGTTTTGCCTAAAGGCGAATAACCCTCTGTGTGGGACTCTAAAGACTCGACACTGCGCTGACAGTGGGTTTAACCACAGACCGCAAGCGGCACTAGCTGTACCTAACGGTCCCCAGGTTGATGCCGATAAGAAGGCTGATGAGGTGAACCCATCTGAACTCATACTGAGCCTGAATGTGACAATCTCCATACAGTCCGGTATGTTCGTCTGAAAATATCTCATGGCGGGCCTAGGGGGGCGGTAAACGTCAGTCCCATAATAGCCGTACAAGTCGTGTCGGAGTGTAGCCCAGAACACCCTGAGATAACACTGGAAACCTACCAGTATATCTCGCTTGCCCTGGCGAGGGACTTTGTGTAATGGCTCTCCTAGACACAGAGCGATATCAACCCCCAATACCGGGAGAGACGAATCCTGTCTAACCGTCACTGCCTCCAAGTGCTTCGGGACTGCACCCAACTTCTACCTGTTTGCACGACTCCTTTGAGACGTGGTAGGGTAGCAATCTAAGAACAGTGGGAACACACTCGAGGCGAAGTGACAGTGTCAAGTCAACGGACTAAGCTATACTCATGTCACCTGGGAACTGATAACTGACGATAGGTATAATACCAACCAACAGTTCCCGACGAGTCCTGTCCAGAGTACTCGTAACCTAACGATCATCCACATACTATCTAAAGTACGACATACTGACGGCTGTGGGACAGACCGTCGCCCAAGCTGGGATGAGAAGCGCATACACTAGTCTACTCCGGAGTATCGATGCCCTGTCTCGATAGTCCTATGACTAGGGACCTGCATAAGGATGTGATTGTGGATTACCCAGCCCCCACGAGTGTGACTGCCATCACAATGATGGTAATCAAGCAAAGATCCTAAGGGCTTCACTAATGTGTAAAGGCGATATGCTATAAGAAACACATGCACACATTAAAGTAGAAACAAACCAAGTAGCATACTACTATTTTGAGCAAGATTGTCTATACAAGGTGAATATCCCAAGCTTCCATTAAGTAATATACAAACTAGTATGATACAGTAATGGCCTCTAGGCATATACACTAACAATCTCACACTTGCACTAAGGCCATGTACTGGCGTATCGAAGACCTATCATCTCGATCAGCCGCTCGAACTGAGTCTGGGGTAAGGCCTTCGTGAATGGATCAGCAGTGTTATCTTCCGTAGCAACTCTCCGAACCTCGATCTCCTGGCGACCCACGATCTCCCTGATCAGGTGATACCACCTCAAGATGTGTCTGGACTTCTGATGGGACCTGGGTTCCTTCGCTAAAGCTATAGCCCCATTGTTGTCACAATATAGAGGTATTAGATCAACAATGGACGGAACCACCTGAAGTTCTGTCAAGAACTTCCTTATCTAGACGGCTTCTTTTGCGGCATCTGCAACAGCGATATATTCCTCTTCCATCGTCGAGTCAGCAACGTTTCATGTTTGGAGCTCTTCCAACACACTGCCCCTCCATTGAGGGTAAAGACATAACCCGACATGGACTTGGAATCATCACTACTAAAATAGGGGGTTGCCCCTACGGATATTGAAATCCGTAGGGGCAGATTTATGTTGGCCCTACGGATTATTCCGTAGGGCTAAAAGGTTGCCCCTACGGGCCTAGATGATCAAGAATAAAAATATAAATTCTTAATTTGGTGTTTGCCCCTACGGAGCCGCAAACCAAGGACCAACGGACAAATCCGTAGGGGCAACTAAATAGCAATTTAATAAAGGCACAGACCGATTGCCTACGCTCTCTTTCTTCCTCTCTCGATCGCGTGCGAAACAAAATCCCCAAATCGCCACCCCCGTTCTCATCATCGCCACCGCCGTACTCGTCGCCATCGCCGTTCTCGTCGCCACCACCGTTCTCGTCGTCGCCACGGCCGTTCAGGTCGTCGCCACCGCCGTTCAGGTTAGTAAATCTTCAAATAAATTAAAGAAATTTTTGATTATTTAGGGCTAGGGTTCATGGCTGGGTCTGGGGTTGCTGTTGGAGTTGGGGTTTGGCAGGGGTTGCGGTCGGGGTCGAGGTTGGGGCTGGGGTTAGGGTTAGGGTTGGGGTTCGGCTGCGGCTGGGGCTGGAGCTGGGGTTAGGGTTTGGCTTAGGATTGGGGTTGGGGTTTAGCTGGGGAGCGCTGGGGTTAGGGTTAGGTTGGTGCGGGGCTGGGCTGGGGCTGGGGCTGGGGCTGGGGCTAGGGTTAGGCTGGGGCTAGGGCTAGGGCTGGGGCTAGGGTTAGGCTGGGGCAGAGGCTGGGCTGGGCTGGGGCTGGGCTGGGGCTGGGGCTAGGGTTAGGTTGGGGGTTGGGTATCGATGTATATACATGTATCATATCATGAATGATTCATTTTCATTAAATGTGGTAAAATTAAGTGTATAGAATCATGCCATATAAATAGATTGTGTTCGTGAATGGAGATCTAGTTAGGCGAACCAAAGTGTTGCATTGATGAAATTTTACCGTAGAGGAAATAACGGCTAGCTCTATGCATTTAACCTGAATGTATCCAGTAATTACTAGCATGTATAGAAAAGTTGGTTTAATTTATGAAAAAATGGGGAGACAACATGCATGTATGCATATAGGTAACATCTGCCAATATGCCATATCCAGACCGCAATCTATTTTTGCCTATTGGCTAATATGAAAATATCGGCCCGCGTATATGACATAATCAAAGTTGTTAAATCTTGATACGGTTTGTGTTTCGTTTGTTTATTTATCATATCGTGTATCGTATCTGTTTCATATCGAAAGAAACAAAATTTTATGTTACAATAACGAAATAATTATGTGTAGAACCAATTACAATTTTAAAAATGATCAAATTAACAACATAAAGCAACGTACAAGTTAAAGCAAATTTCGGAATTGCAGCACTCAAATACATACATATAAATCATACAAACCCATGCATTTGATAATCAAATACGGTTTTTTTCTGCCCCCCTACTTCAATATTTTGATGCATGTTTCAGTCATGTGAATTCATATGTTGCGTATAACGCTTTATGATATCAGTATCCTATATTTGTAGTTTTAATTGTTGATTGTTATAAATGAATGCCATTGCAATAATAGTTTTTGGTTGATGAATGCTATTGCAATGTAGGATGATCAGTTCTATCAATCTTGATCTCAATGGTTTAAAATCATGTTACACATACAACACGAATGCACAACAAACGCATAATTAGAGAGAGATTCAAGATATTCAGGTTAAAACCAATATATGATACTCGATGATAATATGAAACCTTCATATTCCCATCGATACTCATATATGAAACTAAAAGCGCCACTTAGTCCCCGTCTATCGGTTAACATACGTGCGATGCTCGTCGTGACCTAGAACTATACGAAGGTTGTTAAATATCGGACAGTATAGTTCGTTACTAACAACCGTCGTATAGTCTACGCGACGAGAAAATTCAATCGTATGGTATCCCATACATTTGTCCCTTGTGAACAAGTTAACAATGTATAAAGCAAACGCCTTCATTCACTTGTGTTTTCATCCGTTTCGAGATATTTCGTCGGTACCTTTCCGCTGGTTCTCCGTGTACAAAGATAGATTAGATATTCATTTCAACGTTGTTTCATAGCTTTGAAATGATTATCTATTCTATTACAGTGTACTCGGAGAACAGCGGGGAGGTGCTGCCGAAATTTACTTGAAACGGTTGAAGACACAAGTGATGGGCGTTCGCTCTATACATTCTTAATGGGATAGAAGCCTACCCCCGACAGCCGGAACACACACATACAACAAGAATACAAAAAAAACTCATAATTAGAGAGCGATTCGAGATGTTCGGGTTAAAACCAATATATGATAATATGAAACTTTCATATTCCCATCGATACTCATATATGAAACTAAAAGCGCCATTTAGTCCCCGTCTATCGGTTAACATACGTGCGATAATTTATTCTTTTGAACGACAAACGCACACACAAAGCATATACACGGATTTTCTCCTTTGTCAGTAACTATCACGTTCTTATATTTCTCAATATAGTCAGCATAACCTGCAATTTATATGTTATACAGTCTAACATGGCCCATGAGTACGTCAGAGTTAAGGACTGGATGTATGTGGATTGGAAACAACGTATGCAACCTAAGTTTGTCGCAGGAGTTGCTGCTTTCCTTGAATTTTCACGCGCACATAATAAGATCATAATAGAGAAGATTCTCTGTCCGTGCGATAGATGTGGCAATAAGTACTGGCAGAAGGTAGAATTGGCAGAGCTTCATATTGTAAAACATGGGTTTACTAGACTCTATACAACTTGGAAATATCACGGGGATGGAGAAGAATGCAGTACTGCGGCAGAAGAAGAAGGAGAACACGATAATGCGGTAGGAGAAGATGAAGAATTTGGTAATGCGGCAGGAGACGGAAATTTATTTCCATCAGAAGAAATGGAGGATATGGTAGAGGCTGCCCTAGGTGAATCTATTCGTACCAAAGATGACATTCCTTCCGGTCAAGGACCGCGTGCGGATAAATATGAAAATTTCATGAATGATGCTATGAAACCAATTTATGAGAATGCGAAGTATTCCACCCTCTCGTGGTTCGTCCAACTTTTCCAGATTAAGTGCCTAAATGGATGGAGCAACAAGTCATTCATAATACTTCTTTCGTTCTTGAAAGATTCTATGCCTCCGGGAAATAATGTGCCCGAAATCTGGTACGAAGCCCAGAAGATGATGTCTGATTTGGGTCAAAAGTGCGAGAAGATTCAAGCATGTCTTAAAAATTGTGTGTTGAACCGGAAAGAGAATTCAGATTTGAAAGAGTGTCCATCATGCAGAGAGGCAAGGTATAAGCCGAAATATTCTGATAAGAAGCCTAATATACCTGTGAAGATAGCACGATACTTTCCCATAACACAGAGGCTACAAAGGCTATTCAGGTGTAAGAAAATAGCCGAGGCAATGATTTGGCATCACCGTGCTCCTCCAAGCGAAAATGGAAAAATGAGCCATCCAAGAGATTCACCGGCATGGAAGGATTTCGATAGGAGGCATGCAATATTCAGTAGCGATCCTCGCAATGTCCGGCTCGGACTGGCTACTGATGTCTTCTGCCCATTCAACTATATGGCTGGAAGTCACAGCACATGGCCCGTTGTAATGATAATTTATAATCTGTCGCCTTGGTTGGCTATGGACCAATCATACTTTATAATGCCTCTTCTTATCGACGGACCAAACTCACCGGGGAACAATATCGACGTCTATCTCCGACCTCTAATCGAGGAGTTGAAATCTTTGTTCATTGATGGTGTAGAGACATATGATTCAAACACAAATACAACCTTCATACTGCATGCGGCTTTAATGTGGACAATTAATGACTTTCCTGCATATGGAATGCTATCAGGTTGGTCCGTACATGGTCACAAAGCATGTCCTCATTGCTATGAACACACAACATAAAAATTCTTGAATTTTAGCTGGAAGGTTTGTTATTGCTTCCATCGACGTTTTCTGCCTCCAGACCACCCCTATAGGTTAGATACGGTTCACTCTGATGGTCATCAGGAGCTTCTTGGACCTCCATCCCAATTGTCCGGAGAGGACGTGACTGCTAAATGAGATGGTTACAATAACGTGATCTTCGGGTTGGATCCGACGAAACAGGTCAAACCACAATATTGGAACAAGTTAAGCATTTTCTTCGAGCTTCCGTACTGGTCTACAAATTCAGTGTGTCATTGTCTGGACATCATGCATATAGAGAAGGGAGTATCATAGAACATACTTAACTTGCTTCTTTGTAAAGACGGGAAATCGAAAGACAACATGAATACTCAGATGGATCTACAAGAGTGGGGAATAAGAAGTGAATTGCACCCTAGACCGGTAGCGGGTAAACCGGGCAAGTTTGTACTTCTCAATGCCGCTTATCATATGTCACAACCGGAGAAGAAAAAATTCCTGCAGGTGTTGCATGATTTGAAAGTCCCCACAGGTTTCTCAGGATCATTCAGCAAGAAAATAAAAATTGTGAAGGGCAAGATCGATGGGCTGAAAAGTCATTATCACCATGTTATCGTGGAGCACCTTCTTCCATTAGCCCTCAGGACTTCTCTCCCCAACTCGGTTGGTCTAGTAATCAACGACCTATGTTGTTTTTTCAGGGAGTTGTGTGCTAAAACACTGGAGGTTGAGACGCTGGATAAACTAGAAAATTCTATTGTGTTGATACTTTGCAAGTTTGAGCGTATTTTCCCACCGTCATTCTTCGATATCATAATACACTTGACGGTTCATCTTGCAACTGAGGCGAAATTTGCCGGACCGGTACAATATCGATGGATGTATCCCGTCGAGAGGTACGTGTAATTTTTCATTTCGCGCAATTTATAAATTTATTTTTGTCCTGTATGCCCGTATTTATTTATTCAACATATTCTTATTAGGTACCCCTACACTCTTAAGAACTATATACGCAATAAAAATCGACCAAAGGGTTATATCATGCAAGGTTATCTTCTTGATGAAGCAACCACATTTTGCTCCCGCTATCTGGATGAGAACATTGAGACAAGGCTTAACCGACCACGAAAAATTCAAGACGGGCCATATAGTAAAGCCGAGTATAAGAGGGGTCGCCCCACTTACACAGGTGGCTCGAGGAACATTACTCGAGCCATGGAGTTATCGGTAAATTACAATAGACCGACCTTTGTGATATTCTGCAATATTAAGAGTTATTTTCTAATATTTCTAATATTAAGAGGTACATTCTAATATTGCATACATCTCGGACCGTGGCGTCAGGTGGTACACCGAGCGTGCTGTCCGCATATCTTGCCGTCCACGGCATCTCGACAGATCCCGCCACGGGCGAGCTTCGATATCCCGACGTCGCTACCCAGGAGTACTGCGTAAGTGTTAATATTTTTTCTACCCAAATTTGAATTTTTAGTTTTGGAAGGTTGATGTTTAAATTTTATACTTATACTTTACTGCTTAATGTGGGTGTAGGAGCGGGTGGTTGAGCAGGCCCAGGCCTTAGGGATCGATTTTACCGGAAAGAGAGATCCGAGGCTGCTGACCCCAGTTCTGGACGCCGCACACAGAGGGCACCATGGAGGTTGGGAGAGAGGACGGGGACTGGGCCCTAGCAGGGCCCTTATGAGGTTGGACTCCACCCCGGCGGTTACCTCCTCCGTCTCCAGTGACCGACGTGTCCATCAGGAACTGGAGAGCTTGAGGGCCACCGTTCAGGAGTTGAAGGAGATGATGGTATGTATACTACATTATAGTAAAATATCATGTCATATTATATAGATATCAACATATCCATAATTAGTACGTAGCTTGAGCTTATTTGGTTTTAGACTTAAGTTTGATTAATCACACATACAGATGTAATTAAAATAAACAACAAACTAGATATCCAAACGGGGTTTTGAAGTAACTTAATAATGATACGAATTCGAATAATACACAGTTCCTACACACTTATTACACACGTTAGGTCCAGACGCGACAGGGTACATCGGCCGAGCCTCCACATGCATCTCCTTCGGCTGCGGCTCCGCAAGCCACTACATCGGCTGCGGTTCCGCAGACAGCTCTTATAGCTCCACCGCCCAATCAGACTCCCGTAGCCACGGCTACGCAAGCAACTACCTCGACGGCGGCTGCGCAGACCACATCGCCAGCTCCACAGGCCGCTCAGACTCCCGCTTGCGCCGAATTGCAGAGTTTATTGACCGAGGAGCAGGCGCGCGTTATTCTATCGTTATTCAGAGGTGGAGCTGGACCGAACTAGGGTTGCTTTTTGGTTCTTATTTTTTGAAACATTTATTTATTTATATCATACACATTGTACTACATTTTGAAACGATATTGATATTGGTTTATATTTATATCATATTCAGTTTTTAGGTTTCTTTTGTATATTATATATATGCGTGAGATGTGATTATGAATACTGCGATATATGTTGTGTGATGATTAATTTTATATTTGATTGATGTATATATTATTGTGCACAGGACGGGAAAAAATCAAGCTGCCCTTTTTTTTTAAAAAAATACAGATAATATATACCTACGGATTAATCCGTAGGTACACATGTTGCCCCTACGGCTATAGCCGTAGGAGCAAAATATCAGCAGTAACTGATATTTCCCCCCTGATTTCAATACCATGGGGTTGGGAGTGCCCCTATGGACATATCCGTAGGGGCCACTGCTTAGCCCCTGCGGCGTTATACGTAGGGGCAACATATCAGAAATCCTGATATTTTGCCCCTACGGATAGGTACCTACGTAGATATCCGTAGGGGGTAGTACTTGGCCCTACGATTATGTCCGTAGGTACATTTAATATATTAAAAAAAACCATAAATAATATAACTTCTTTTACCCTACGGCCTACTCCGTAGGTGCAACAGGACCTACACAGAAATCCGTAGGGGCAAGATTTTGTCCGTAGGGGCAAGTTCACGGCTTCAACTTGCACCTGCGGCCTTCGCACCTACGGGGTATTTTTTCGCCCCTACGCATATCTCCGTAGGGGAAACCCTTATTTGTAGTAGTGCATCCTTGCCACTCTGGAAGCAAGAATCAGCAAAGGCCTTGATCTGGAGGTCTTTTCCACCATACACCAAGAACATCTCCTTAGTCCTTCTCAGGTACTTGAGAATGTTCTTTACCGCTATCTAGTGTTTCTCCCTAGGGTTTGACTGATACCGGCTATCCACACTCAGTGCATAAGCTACATCCGGTCTAGTACACAACATCGCATATATTATAGAGCCTACCGCAGAAACGTAGGGTATAATAGACATGCGATCCCTTTCCAAATCAGTCTTGGGAGACATCTCTTTGGAGAGGGTGATCCCGTGACAAGCCAGTAGATTACCGTGCTTGGAATCTTCCATACTGAATCTTTTCAGTATGGTGTCGACGTACCTAGACTGTGAAAGTCCTAATATCCTGTTGGATCTGTCACGATAGATCTGGATCTCCAGAATGTAAGAGGCATCACCCAAGTCTTTCATGGAGAACCTGTGTGACAAGAACCCTTTGACAGATTGTAGCATAGGAATGTCATTTCTATTAAGAGAATGTTATCTACGTATAAAACGAGAAATACGACAGTTCTTGCTACAAATCTACTATAGATGCATGGTTCATCTGGATTTTTGATAAAGCCAAATTCTTTGACCGTCTCATCAAAACAGATGTTCCAACTCCGCGATGCCTGCTTTAGTCCATAGATGGACTTAAGCAACTTGCACACCTTTCCGCTGCTCCCACTCTGAATGAAACCCTCTGGCTGGTCCATATAGACACACTCCTCTAAATTTCAATTTAGAAAAGCGGTCTTTACGTCCATCTGCCAAATCTCATAATTGTGGAAAGCAGTAATGGCAAGAAGGATCCGAATGGATTTCATCATAGCCACTGGAGAAAAGGTTTCGTCATAGTCCAAATCAGGTCTTTAACGAAAACCCTTTGCAACAAGTCTAGCCTTATAGGTCTCAACCTGTCCATCTACACCAATATTTCTTTTGAAGTTCCACTTGCATCCAACGGGTTTTACCCCATCTGGAGCAACGTCCAACATCCATACTTTGTTGGTATACATGGACTCCATTTTGGTCCGTATTGCATCCAACCATTTTACCAAGTCAACGCTCTAAATGGTCTGCTGGAAGCTAGTCGGCTCATCACTATCAATGATGCAATCCTCTCTATCCCCGTCTATGAGAAAACCGTAGTATCTCTCGGGCGGATGAGACTGCCTACTCCTCCTGCGGAGCGGCGCAGGAATGTCCTGATCTTTCGAACCCTCTGGTTCTACTAAGCTTTCAGTAATAGCTCGTGGTTCTGGAATTTATTCTAGTTCTATTGCGCTCCCACTTATCTGATTTTCCAAAATCTCAGTTTCCAAGAAGTGGGCATGACGAGAAACAAAAACCTTTTGTTCCTCTCCGCAATAGAAGAAATATCCCTTGGAGTTCTTTGGATATCCCACAAACTTGCACTGTACTGAGCGTGCCTTGAGTTTTTCCGCATGCTGCTTTTTGACAAAAGCTGGTCATCCCCATGTCTTAATGTGCTTAAGATAGGGTTTCTTCCCACACCACATCTGATATGGTGTGGTAGGCACAGTCTTAGTTGGAACTCGGTTCAAAAGGTATGCAGCTGATTCTAGCACATATCCCCAGAATGATCGTTGTAACTCAGCGTTACTCATCATGGAACGTACCATATCTAAGAGGGTTCGGTTCCGTCTCTGCGATACACCATTATGTTGCGGAGTGTACGGAGGAGTAAGCTGAGAGAGAATTCCGTTCTCTTTTAGGTAATCCAGGAACTCGGCACTTAAGTATTCACCACCTCGATCAGATCTCAGTGTCTTGATACTTTTGCCTGTTTGTTTTTCTACTTCATTCTTATATTCCTGGAATTTTCCAAAGGGTTCGGATTTATGTTTCATTAAGAAGACATATCCGTACCTTGAAAAGTCATCCGTAAAAGTAATGAAGTAAGAATAACCGCTTCGCGCATGTGTAGACATTGGACCGCACACGCCGCTGTGTACGAGTCCCAAGAGCTCGCTCGCTCTTACTCCGTGTCCAGTGAATGGAGTCTTTGTCATCTTTCCTTTGAGACATGATTGAAAAGTTGCATATAATTGATATTCGAACGGATCCAAATATCCTTCTGTATGTAATTTCGTCAACCTTCTCTCATTGATGTGACCCAGTCTACAATGCCATAAGAAAGCCTTATTTGTTTCCGGAGACTTTCTTTTGTGTGTATTCTGGACAATGAAAATCTGTGGTTGGTTTAATACGTATATACCATTGCTTAATGTACCTGACCCAATCAGAACTTGATTAAGGTGAATGTTTACAACATTGCTTACAAATGCAAATTCAAAACCTTTTTTAGATATTAAAGATACATAAATGGTATTACAAGTTGTATTGGGTACAAAATAACAATCGCGTAAAACCAAAACATGTCCATCTGACATTCCCAGGTGATAGTCCCCCACGGCCTCAGCATCCATGCCAGCTCCGTTTGCAACTCTGAGGGACATATCACTTGCCTTCAAAACCCTATGCTTTCTCATAGCCTGCAAAGAATTACAGATATGAGATCCTGATCCGGTATCCAATACCCAAGAAGTAGAGTTTATTGAAAGACAGTTTTCAATAACATACACACCTGAAGCTGAAGCCGCAACTTGCTTCGGGTCCTGGTTTCTGGCCTTCCATGCCCTGCAATCCTTTTTCCAGTGTCCACTCTTGTGACAGTAAAAGCATTCTTCCTTCCCCACAAGCTTTCCCGCTACCTTTGTTGCCTTTGCCTTTCCCGTCATATCCTCTTTACTAACACCGCCTGTAGGGTTCCTAGGCACTCTCAAGAGGTCTCATAAGGCATCAACCATGCCAATTTCAAATTTTAACGGTGCCGAGAAACTCTAACAAGATCGTTGGCTAGATTTTTAGGCGACAAAGCTAACTAGTTAACACTTAACTACAAGAATACGGAAATACAATCTTTGTAGATCCGGTCCTCCACCTCCACGACTCCGTGATGAAGTCCTCTCCGCTGTCCTCATGCAATCCCGGGCTCTAGCGTCGGCTTCATCGAAGAAGAAGCGGGCTAGGTCATCGACGACGTGCCGAAGATGATCTACGTCGAGGCATCGCTAGATGAAGCTCCAACTTCACCAAGTCAAGAAAACTTGTGAAGGAAACACACTCTACTACTTGGCAAGAGGTAGAGGATGAAGAAATAGGAAGTGGGTAGACTTTAGAATTGGATTTCTCACTTGTTTTAATCAATCACCATTGATGAAGCAAGCTTCTTCATGGAAGAAGAAGATGAGGAAGAAGAAGAAAGTGTTATGATAAGTAATTAGAAAGTAGAAAATAATAGAATACTTATCATAATCTTAACCTTAGTTAAGTATAGAGAATTGACTAAGGTTGGGTTGAATAGTTAGGGTTAAGGATGAGAACAAAAAGGTCATCAAGTCAAAGCTTCATGAAGCTTCAACTAAAAACAAATGAAGCCACCATTCATTTATCTTTCAATTTATTCAAAATGAATAAATAAATAAGATAAATGAATAAGTAAAACCCTAATCAACAACTTAACCTTGGTTTAATTCTTTACACTTAACCAAAAAGCATGTATCATTAAACATGATACAATCAAGTGCACAAAAGTATATCACATATACAACTTGTGAACTTCAAGTGAGAAAATCCATTTAAAGTGAACCAATACTAGTTAATGCAAAGTAATATATCAAATAAATAATTATACATTAAATCATTAAATCAACACTTGATTTAACGATCCGGTCATATCGCATATAACCGACTAGTATCTAATGTATCGGCATATCGAATCAATCCTTGATTCGATAACTAGGTTATATCACATACAACCATTCGATACATTCATCGCGAGAATAGAATACGGTATCACATACTGGTATCATACTCGGTCCCGCACATATCTCATATGCGCTCCTATTTCGTTTTGCTTGAGCCAGGAAACCTCTGTGTAGGACTCTAAAGACTCGTCAATACGCCGGCAGCAGATGATGATCATATCAAGCACCCACAAGCCATAAGCGGTCTGCTAAACGTAACGGCCACCCGGGTATTGAGCGATCTGATGATCGACGATCAAGCCCGCTCACACTCCAGTGAATCCAACCAGTAACACTACCGTACAGTCCGGTCTGATCGTCTGATATGTCGCATATCTCGCCTAGGGGTGGTAAACGTCAGACCCCAATAGCTCGATAAGTCGTGTCGATATGAGGTCTACAACAATTCGAGAAACTACTGGTAACACTTACCAGTAAATCTCAACAACCCTGGCCAGGGATTTCCTGTTATAGCCAATCGAACACAGCGCAACATCAACTCCCTATACCGGGAGAGACGAATCCTCTCCTATCGCTCATTGCCTCCATGTGACTCGGGATTGTACCCAAAAACCACCGTTTTGCACGCCCTCTTAGACGTGGTAAGATGAAAATCAAAGCACAGTGGGAACCATACAAGACTCTATGACGATCTCGCGTCAACAGACTACTCTGTACCAGTGTCACCTGAGAACTGCCATCTGACGTGAGATATAATACCATCTGGGAGTTCTCGGCGAGTCCGTCTAGTGTACCCAGTCTCTACTGAGCACCCGTATATCATCTCTGATGTCAAACACCGATGGATATGGGATCATCCATTGCCCATCTGTATGGGTCGAGAAGGTACACGCTAGTCTACACCGGTATATCGATGCCCTGTCTCGATACACCCACGACTAGGGACTTTGAAGGACGTACTTATGGACTACCATGTCCCCACTAGTATGATCCGCATCATAGCCTAGGTAGTCAAGTACACATCCTAAGGGCTTTACCAACATGTAATAGAGAGACAATCTGAGTACACGTTAGGGTAAAGAGTAACCAGATAGCATACTATCATGTCGAGCAAGAAAGTCCTCCCTATATATGTCCCAGCATCCACTACAATATACATCCTATGTACAGTAATGGGCTCTAGGGAATACATATAACTAACAATCTCCCACTTGCACTAGGGCCATCTGTAGCAGTGGTTGTAGCATCTCATACTCAACCATCCCATAACTGTCTCTCTCTGGGAATAGGCCCTCGTGAGTGGATCCGCCGTGTTGTCCTCTGAGTCTGCTCTCCTAACCTCGATCAGCCTGGAGATCAACCATCTGCATGATCAGGTGATACTGCCTTAGAATATGTCTGGATCACTGATGGGACGGGGGTTCCTGGCATAAGCCACAACTCCATTGTCACACAATGGTAGGAATATAGTTCATCTCATGAACCATTATACATCCAAACAGCCTCTTTGGTAGCATCTTAAGTAGCGATGTATCCTGCCTTTATCGTCTAGTATGTCACGGTATCTAGCTTGGAACTCTTCCAACATACCTTTCCTCGATTGAGGGTAAAGACAATGCCTGCGACTGACATTCAGTCGTCTTTATCACCCTGGAACACTTCCAGTGATTCTCCCCAGGATCAACTGATACCATCTCAGTACAACTAGTGAGAATCCTAACATCCAATTAAATCTATCTCATAGATCCAAAATCCAGGATTTAGTAGGTATCACTTTGATCCTATATGGAGAATCCTAGTGATAAGCGGAGATTGACCGAGCGTATCATAGGAAACTCTTTCCCTATCAAGAGTATGTCATTCACGTACTCTACGAGAATCGCCACCATACTCCCTACTACCTTTTTGTATATACAAGGTTCATCTAACATTTTGATGATGTCAAACTCTTTGACTAACACATCAAAACAGACGTTCCAACTCCGCGATGCCTGCTTTATCGTATAAAGCATCTTGCACACGTTTCCGCTGCTCCCACTGTCTACGAAGCCCACTGGCTGTGTACTTATAGACGCACTCTTCTAAAACATCATTTAGAAAAGCAGTCATGACACCCAACCACCAGATATCGTAGTTATGGTATGTAGCCATGGCAAGTAGGATCTGGATGGACTTAAGCATAGTACTGGAAAAGGTTTCATCATTATCCACGCCTGGTTGATGACGAAAACCTTTAACAAGTCTAGCTTTGAAAGTCTCAACTTTTCCATGTACACCAAGTAATCTTCTCAAGATATACTTGCTCCTGATGGGGATTTAACCCTTCAGATATAGCAACTAAAGTCCATACTTTTTTGGTGTACATGGATTCCATCTCAGATCACTAAGCATCCAGCCATTCTTACAGAGTCTCACTCCTGATGGCCAGCTCGAAGCTAGTTGGGTCATCATCTCATGATGCAATCCTCGCTCCCACTGTCATAGAGAAACTGAAGTATCTCTCAGGTGGGTGAGGAACCCTACTAGATCGGCGGAGAGGCTGAGGTTCGTTGGTATCTACTGAATCCTCTAGTTGTACCAAATCATCTGCTGTAGTTTGTATAGCTGGAACATTTCCAGTTCTACATAACAGACCTTACCTCGAGCTTGTCCGGACTTTGCTTTTAGACATAGGCCGGACAACCCCAAATCTTAACTAACTTGAGATATGGGCTCTTCCTTTTCCATATCACATATGAAGCGGTAGGCAACTGATTTGATTCGAACCCTATTCAATAGGTATGCAGCTTTTTAAGCACATAACTCCTAAAAGGAAATAGGTAACTCAGTAGTACTCATCATAGAGCACACCATATCAAATAGGGTGTATCTGCTCCGCCCCGATATACCATCGTGCTATGGTGTATTCGGAGGAGTAATGCCGAGAGAGAATCTCATTCTCCTTTAGAATAGTCCAGGATTTCCGTGCTCAAGTATTCTCCTCCTTGATCTCATCATAGGACATAATACTTATACTCGTATTTTGGTTCTCTACTTCTAACTTATATTCTGTGAATATCTCAAAAGGTTCGGACTTGTGTTTCAATAGGAACATATGTCTGAATCTTGAGAGATTATCAGAGAATATAATGAAGTACAAAGAACCGGTCTTGGCATGTGTAGACAGGGGACCTACATACATCAACATGTATCATCCCAAGAGTTCACTAACTCTTTCTCTGTTTCCAGTAAACGGAGCTATGGTCATCTTATATTTGTGACATGACTAGCGAGTTCCACAAGATGTAAATTCAAACTAATTTAAATATGCATCTTTATGTAACTCTAGCTAGTCGGGTCGCATTGATATGACCTAGTCTACAATACCTCAAGAAGGATCCGTTCATTTCTGAACTCTTCCTCTTGTGTGTGTTCTGTATACTAAGAACTGTAGTTTGATTTAGAACATTAATGCTTTTAGATAACGTGCCTGAACCGATCAACTTTTGATATAGGAAATGTTCAAAACATTATCCAGCAATACAAAATTATATCCTTTCTTTACTAATAAAGAGACTGATATGATTTTGTATATCAGGTTCGGTATCTAATAACATTCGTTCAGAATCAATGTATTACAATACAGGGTGAAAGTGACCAACAGACTTGGCTGCAACACTTGCCCCGTTCTCTGTCTCATGAAACTTATCACCCGTTCTCAGTTTTTCTACCCTTTTGTAGCCCTATGTAACAGATTACATATCTGGGATCCTGATCCGGTATCATATACCAAGGATGCGGAGGATACTGAGAAACAGTTCTATGTAACGAACACACCCGAAGAAGATGCATCAGCATGCACTCTCTTCGTTTGGGCGGCACGGGAAATCTGGTATTCCTTAATTTCCTGCTCTGTCTTATAACAATTATAAGTTGGAGCGGGACCAACATTCCCCAACTCAGTATAACAATCGGGTTCGGTCAATAATCCGTATTATTATCTTGATTAAGGCGTGATATGGTCGGTACCTGGAGAGAGAGAGAAGAAAACACTCAGCGTGCGCTCTTGCAAGAATAGATTGGTTATTATTTTATCTAATCAGGATGGCTCCCACTGCTTTTTATCAAATCTTCCTTCAAACCCTAAAAGGAAAGACTAGCCGGGATTAATTACACACTACAAGTTCGCCAATCTTTCAGCCAGGCCAGTGTCGGTACTTTGAGGGAGGTCCCCCGTGCTTTCGCACGAACCTAATTAATGTAAACCTCATTTTCCCAGAGGCGTAACCCCGTTGACACCTTTCTAGACACCTACTTGATCGGCTAATTGTAATGTATAAAACTCTCCCAGGAGTAACTCTTACTCGCAGTGGGTATCGGGATCCAACTATCTCATAGAAGGTATGCAATCTCATTGAAAATTTCAACACTTGAAATTCCCGATAATATTTTGCCCCTAGCAACTATATGACCTTAACATAGTCAACAAATCATAAGTGCTAGTCAAGTTCAACCCGTCATTTCCCGATTGAATTAAACCCACCCGCATGACCCTTAACATAGTCAACAAAGTCGCACGACTACCCTAATCCAATCGCATCATATGCTTATGCAGATAAGCACTAATTAGCTACCGCACACTACGCCTTAACATAGTCAACAAACATAGCACGAATACTAACTAGTACTTATCTGAAATGACGGAGGGCTACGACAGGTTTTTCTGAAAACCTATTGCGTAATGAACTTGATATCGTTGTAGGATCGAATGAATTTTGAAATGGAGTGTTTTTTAGGCTTTTCTAGTTTTGCTAAAGGAGTCACTCCCGGTGAAGGGATCGTCGGTCCTTTCCTCGTCGAATGAGGTGCGAGATATATCATATATATCACTGTGCAAAGCAAAAACTATTAAAAGCAACCAAAAGACAAACCGAGGGTTGTAGCATCTGCCAGTTATTGCTAAAGGAGTCACTCCCGGTGAAGGGATCTCGGTCCTTTCCTTATCGAATAAGGTGCAGGATATATCATATATACCGCTGTGCAAAGCAAGAACTGTAGCTACCTGTTTTATTTTGAAATTCGATTCTACAACATCTTAGGTTTCTTTTATTTCATTAATCTCATTAATGAAGTCCCATCATTTAAGTACCTAAACATCACAGATAAATACAACGTACACTTATGCCGTCCGCATTCGCCTCGATGTCCCCTCGTGCACCGTTAGGTTAGGTAACTAACGACAGAGCAGGGCAGGGCTAGCACGGGTGTAAAACATAAGTAACATCTATATAATATATCATATATACTATATACTGTATCTATCACAGAACATTACATGATCACATCACAGATATCGCAGCAGAAGAATCATATGAAATATTGGATATACTAGGACGTCCGTGTTTTCAATACGAGCCAGTATAAAACACAGATTCCACGGTCGCGATGAATAGCCAAACCCACACCCCTAGACCCCTACGAGAGCGGCAAGCAACCCTACCAATTCTGGAGTTAGGAGACCCGGACTCGACTCCTCAAGTTGGTCTCCCACTGGACTCCAGAACCTGGTTACTTGTGCCCTCCTCCATGGGTCTATCCTAGTGCGGAAAAGTAAATAATATACATCAGGTGACAACTTCCGCAACCTGGAAGCGCCCCAATAAAAGAATATTACATACAAGTTTTTACATGAATGAAAATGAAAAACACTCATCTCACATAAAAACCCCCCGGCTATTCAAACACGACGATCCAATATAAAATATCCAGCAACACATAACATCACATGTCATCAACGTAAGCAAACATGCGTATCCCAATTGTCGTTGACATATAGCAACGAAACCGGCGATATCACATATTAAACTTACGGTCACAGAAAAGAAAGTGTAAAACTACAACAGTTTGAATCCGCAATCTCTTTAGACATCGCATGCCTAAACAAATGAATTACTTAGACATCACATGCCTAACAATTATAAACCCCGCATTTTAGTCTCAAAATCGAAAACACTTTTCAATATTAAGTCGGGCAATTCAACAAGATTCCCGACATCCTGATCGAATGCTCGTCGCAAACTTTAGTAGGCGGCCGCACCCCCGATACCGTCGACGAAGTGCACCAAGGCGGAACACCGCTGCCGCGAGCACCCGAACGGATGATTTCGGCGACGAGGTTCTCCTACAGTCACTTGGTCGGGGCTATGGGGTGTAGCTGTCTATTAAGTTTACCCGGCGAGTATCCGTGTACGCTACGTGATTGCGACGGACTTTTGATCACATCAAAATTCCGTGGCAAACGATCAAGTGAGACTAAACTGCTATGTTTATAACATTCATTCAGTTATCTCATAACTTATTGTGAATTCCAATTATTGTATCCCATTCCGGATAAATAGAAAATGTCAAACTTTCCGATCGAACAGTCAAACACCCAAGTTTTCCCGAAACTGATCAACACATGAAACAAGTCTAACAACATTCAGTTCGTGCATCAGTACCAACGGTCCAGCCGTAGAAGGGTCAAGCCAACGTCTCACATGTGGCACGCCGTACTGCCCCAAACCCGAAGGTTCAAAGGACAGTTCAAGACGGTCACATAATCGAGTTAAGGTTTGTTTTCTTCTAGAGGGTCCATCGCGTTACTTGCACTACATAGAACGTCGTTAAACTACGGAAAAATCCAACGCTTGGAAATTTCCCGACAGGGGAAAAATTGGGTATTTATATCCGGTCGAACTTTTTTAACATATTCTAAAATTTATCCGGAAAGCCACACAGACAAAATTTGATACTCCGATCGAAACACCGAATCCCTAAAACAACCCCAGAAAATTCAAATCTTGAATAAAAATTAAAAATTCCCAGAAAAACCAGAACTATCAATTAGGAGTTACTGTGAAAAATATATTAAATAAGGTGGCCGTACGGCCGCGGTTCCGCCGCACGAGCCATGCTCGTGCCGCGGAACCACGGCAGTATGATGGAGTTATGAACACGAATTTCACAGTAACCCTTAGAATCACCTGCTTATTTTTCTTCATATTTTTAATCTGGAAAAAACCCATTTTTTAGAAAAAGTCCAGAGAGCAATTTGTATTGGGGTTTCGGGTTCGTTCGGAATTCAAACGTCGTCTAGACTTCGCCTAAGGCTCTAGCTAGGCTCTGATACTACTGTAGGGTTCCTAGGCACTCTTAAGAGGTCTCATAAGGCATCAACCATGCCAATTTCAAATTTTAATGGTGCCGAGAAACTCTAACAAGATCGTTGGGTAGATTTTTAGGCGACAAAGCTAACTAGTTAACACTTAACTACAAGAATACGGAAATACAACCTTTGTAGATCCGGTCCTCCACCTCTGCGGCTCCGTGATGAAGTCTTCTCCGCTGTCCTCATGCAATCCCGGGCTCTAGCGTCGGCTTCATCGGAGAAGAAGCGGGCTAGGTCATCGACGACGTGCCGAAGATGGTCTACGTCGAGGCATCGCTAGATCAAGCTCCAACTTCACCAAGTCAAGAAAACTTGTGAAGGAAACACACTCTACTACTTGGCAAGAGGTAGAGGATGAAGAAATAGGAAGTGGTTAGACTTTAGAATTGGATTTCTCACTTGTTTTCATCAATCACCATTGATGAAGCAAGCTTCTTCATGGAAGAAGAAGATGATGAAGAAGAAGAAAGTGTTATGATAAGTAATTAGAAAATAGAAAATAATAGAATACTTATCATAATCTTAACCTTAGTTAAGTGTAGAGAATTGACTAAGGTTGGGTTGAATGGTTAGGGTTATGGATGAGAACAAAAAGGTCATCAAGTCAAAGCTTCATGAAGCTTCAACTAAAAACAAATGAAGCCACCATTCATTTATCTTTCAATTTATTCAAAATGAATAAATAAATAAGATAAATGAATAAGTAAAACCCTAATCAACAACTTAACCTTGGTTTAATTCTTTACACTTAACCAAAAAGCATGTATCATTAAACATGATACAATCAAGTGCACAAAAGTATATCACATATACAACTTGTGAACTTCAAGTGAGAAAATCCATTTAAAGTGAACCAATACTAGTTAATGCAAAGTAATATATCAAATATATTATTATACATTAAATCATTAAATCAACACTTGATTTAACGATCCGGTCATATCGCATATAACCGACTAGTATCTAATGTATCGGCTTATCGAATCAATCCTTGATTCGATAACTAGGTTATATCGCATACAACCATTCGATACATTCATCGCGAGAATAGAATACGGTATCACATACTGGTATCAATCTCGGTCCCGCACATATCTCATATGCGCTCTTATTTCATTTTGCTTGAGCCAGGAAACTTCTGTGTCGGACTCTAAAGACTCGTCAATACGCCGGCAGCAGATGATGATCATATCAAGCACCCACAAGCCGCAAGCGGTCTGCTAAATGTAACGGCCACCCGGGTATTGAGCGATCTGAAGATCGACGAGCAAGCCCGCTCACACTCCAGTGAATCCAACCAGTAACACTACCGTATAGTACTGTCTGATCGTCTGATATGTCGCATATCTCGCCTAGTGGTGGTAAACGTCAGACCCCAATAGCTCGATAAGTCGTGTCGATATGAGATCTATAAAAATTCGAGAAACTACTGGTAACACTTACCAGTAAATCTCAGCAACCCTGGCCAGGGATTTCCTGTTATAGCTGTTGGATATATGTATGCCCTAGAGGCCATTATGTGATAGTGGATGTATCTATACATGTATATATATTCAGTTTGCATTCTTGCTCGACATGATAGTATGCTATCTGGTTCTTCTTTATCTGACATGTTTATTTGATCAAGCTTCTATTCATTCATACATGCTGATAAAGCCCTGAGGATATCGTCTTGACTACTCTGATTATGATGGAGATCATACTAGTGGGACATCTGTAGTCTATAAGCATATCCTGGAACGTCCCTAGTCGTAGGTATATCGAGACGGGGCATTGATATACCAGAGTAGACTAGCGTATATGATACTGGACCCATACGATGGGCGATGGATGTTCCCACATTCATCGATGTTTGACATCAAGATCGTATACTGGTGCTCAGTGGTGACTGGGTACACTGGACGGACTCACCGAGAACTCCTATATGGAATTATATCTATCGTCGGATAGCAGTTCTCAGGTGACACTGGTACAGGTTAGTCTGTAGACCCGAGATCGTCATGGAGTCTTGTGTGTTCTCCCACTGCACTTTGATTGCCACCCTACCACGGCTCTACTGAGTCGTGCAAACAGGTGGCCGTTAGGTACAGTCCCGAGACACACGAAGACGATGAGCGATAGGAGGGGTTTCGTCTCTCCCGGTATTGGGAGTTGATGCTGTGCAGTGCCCGACTGGTTATAACAGCAAGTCCCTGGCCAGGGCTGCTGAGATTTGCTGATAAGTGTTATCAGTAGTTTCTCGATCTGTTATAGACCATTCACCGACACAACTTATTGAGTTATTGGGGTCGACGTGACCATCCCTTGGCTCGATATGCAGCATATCTGACGAAGAGACCGGACTGTACGGTAGTGTTGCCGGATGGCTCGACGGGAGTTGTAGCAGGTTCGCTTGTTGTCTTCTGATCGCTCAATACCCGGGTGGCCGTTACGTTTAGCTGACCGCTTGCGGCTTGAAGGTACTTGATATGATCATTACCCTCGGCCGGCGTATTGATGAGTCTTAGAGTCCCACAGAGGAGTTACCCAGTCCAGGCGAAACGTTGTGGTGCGCATATGCGATATGCGCATGCACCCGATTGAAATGTGCGTATATAATACCGAACATTGATCGGGTGAACTGCTTTTGGTGGGGTCATATGAGATATGACCGGATTGATAAATCAAGTGTTGATTTATCATTTAACCATTAGTTTTCTCACTAAAAACCTTTTCTTGGATGATGGATGTGTGCATGCATGTGTGCTTTTCTTTCTTTCTTTCATGCTAGTTTTATGCACATGAAGATGTGCATACATGCACACATACATACACTCATCCATCATGGTTGTTAGCATATGGAAATGGTGGCAATATAAGACTCACACCATGGATTATATTATGGATTATTGTTTAATTTTGGATTTAAAAGAAAATGAAAAAGGGAAGGATAATCATTCATGCTTCTACATTCTTCCTTTGACCTAACCATGCTCAACTACCACTAACCTAAGGTTATCCTTCTCTTTATCATTCCAAACCAAAGTTAAATAATGTCTCCATCACTTTAACCATGGTTCATAGCATGAAGGAATCAAATATATATTGATATTTTTCTTTTACTTCACTAGAGTTAATCTTTTATCTCCTGTTAAAATTGCCACCATCTTCTTCCTCTTTCTCTTTTGCTCTCTAGTTCTTTCTATTGATCAAATACCACTCAAAGATAGGTTTTTGAAGTGAGAAACCTAACCACAACATCATTCTACACAAGCTTAGCCGCTTTGTTTAGTGTATTCTCTTCGGTTTGTCAAAGTTGCGAGCTTGGACGGATATCTCCGTGGTGGATCGTCGTGGACACAAGGGGACATCAAAAGGACCTTCGTTCAACACATAGAGACCAAGGAGTCTAGCAAAGGGGAACTACAAAGGTTGCAGCCTTCAAACCCTAATCTTTTCCAGCTTAACGTTTAATAACCCTAATATTCTAGGATCGATCCATGTCTATGTTAGTTTAGCACCATAAAAACTAAAACTTTGGGTCATGTGATGCTTCAAAACTCTTCATAGGGTGCTATACTAACCTTTCATTGGTATCAGAGCCGACTTAGAACATTAGGCGACGTTTTTACGAAGTGAAAACCCCGATCGGACAAAAATACGATATTATGGGATGCTCTCTGGAAATTTTCTAAATTTTGACATTTTGCAGAATTAAAAATATGTAAAAAATAAAGCAGGGAAAAATAAGGATTACGGAAGAAAAATTATCCCATGAACAGTGTTTCTTGCCGCGGAAACGCTGCCTAAGCTTGCTTAGGCCGCGGTTCTGCGGCCTTATATGTGAATCAGTGGGTAAGTTTTCTTCAGTAATTTTTGGTTCTGCATGTATAAATTTTTGGGTATTTTTAAACTGTATAAAGTTTTGAAAAATTCTGGAGATGTTTTTGGATTCGTCGATTCGATCGGGACTTTCATTTCATAGCTTTTCCGGGTAAATTAGAAAGTATTGAAGTGTTTGAACGAGTATTATTTACTCACTATTCACGGGGTTTAAATAGTTTGGAAATACGTGCAAGTCTTTTTGCGGTGGTCCCTCTAGAAGACAACAAACCTTAACTCGATTATGTGACCGCCTCGAACTGCCCTTTGAACCCTAGGGTTTGGGGCAGTACGGCGTGCCACATGTAAGACGTTGGCTTGACCCTTCTACGGCTGGACCACCGCTACTGTGTCACGCTCCAGATTTTTTTTTGAACCCTGCTCAAGTGTTGAGCTTTAGTGAATCTTGGGTGCTTGATTGTTCGTTCGAAAACTTTAATACTGTCTGTTTGTCTGGAATGTGATACAATATGTAGAATTCATATAGTGTAGGCATGAAATACAAAATATGTGATATTTCACATTTATGATGTCTAAAGAGAATCTGGATTCCAAATATTGTAGTTTTACACTTTCTTTTCTGTGACCGTAAGTGTAGTATGTTAGATATCGCCAGTTTCGTTGCTATACGTCAATGACAATTGGGGTATGCATACTTACTTACGTTGATGATATGTGATATTATGTGTTGCTGAGGGATGATGTGTAGGATTGTCGCGATCGAATAGCCGGGGGGTTTTTGTGAGATGAGAGTTTTGTATTTTCATTCATGTAAATTCAAATGTAATGTAATATTCTTTTATTTGGGGCACTTCCTGGTTGCGGTTGTGTCACCCGTGTTGTATATTATTTACTTTTCCGCATTAGGATGGACCCAAGGAGGGGAGCACAGGTGACCGGGTTCTGGGGTTCAGTGGGAGGCCATCTCGAGGAGTCGAGACCGGGTCTCCTAAACTCCAGGATTGGTAGGGTCACTTGCCGCTCTTGTAGGGGTCCAGGGTGTGGGCTTGGCTATTCATCGCGACTGTGGAATCCGTATTTTCTATTCTGGCTAAATACTAAATACGGACGTCCTAGTATATCCCACGTTATATCTATATTTCTGCTGCCTGTGTTCTGTGATATCTGAGACGAATGACATATTATATATATGATATATAGTAGACGTTGCTTATGTTTTACACCCGCGCTAGTCCCGTCCCGGTATGCCGTTAGTTAAGTAACCTAACGGTGCATAACGGAACATTGCGGCGAATGCGGATGGCATAAGCGTACGTGTTATTTTCATTTCTTTTCTATGATTGGCTTAAGGACTTAAATGATGGGATTACATTAATGTGATTAATGTAAAGAAAATAAACCTAAAAGATGTTGTAGAATCGGATTTAAAAACTACTCGGCTATTTATGAAAAAGCTACATTTCAAAACTGCGGAGCTTAAGCCACTCTTTTTGAAAACTGTTTGATTCTACAACGATATCAAGTTCAAAGCGTTAAAGATTTTCTTAAAAATCATTCGCAACCCTCCGTCATTTTAGGAAGTAGAGTACTTAGTATTCGTGCTACGTTTGTTGACTTTAGTTAAGGAGTTGTGTACGGTAGCTAAGTGATGTCTTCCTACAATGCATATGATGCAGATTAATTAGGACATTCATGCGACTTTGTTGACCATAGTTAAGGGTCATATGGGTGGG